>CM077027.1:166601781-167801781 GCA_039090855.1 Macrothele yani
GGAACCACGCAAAACATCGAGAACGTCGGCGAAGCACACAGGCTGCACGCGGCATAACCAGACAGAGAGACTCGATGGCGCAACACTAACCCCGTCTCCTCTGTGAGAACTTCGCTGCGCTTTCAAATCCAATTGTTAGCTTCGACACCTTTCGGCAGCTATCTGGAAAGTTTCTATTGCATATTAAAACTTCGTGTTTTTTCGCACCTGCAGTCAGTTGCAATTCAGTCAGCACCCAGTCAAGAGTCGAAACTAAACGAATCACAGTGCAGTATTACTTATTTATGAGTGCTTTTAGTGTGTGTCTTTCAATTTAAGTTTTTTTTATTTTAAACAATAAAAAAAAATAAAAAAAATATTAATAAAACTTTTCGGATCTTCCATCTTGAGGACGAAACATGGGACCGTTGCAGGGTTTTTTGGACCACCGACGTAGTGATTCAGAAAATATCATCGATTTTCTTTCAATGGATTGCTGGCTGAAGTCCGGTTCCTTAAAAAAACTGTCAAAACCTCTGTCACAGTAACTGTGGAAGTATCTACAGCAAACAGGCCTGCCTAAAATTTATATTATTTTTTAATTTTTTACCCGACCCTGATTATTCTTATTATTTACCCAGCTGATACGAATATTATTTTTCAATTATAGTGTGGAAGATGATGGAGCAGTTGTTAGTGCTAGAATTCTTGGAGAGGATGAAGGGTTTTTATACGAACAGCGACAGCAGCTCCTGGTGTTGAACCAACTGTCTAGTACTTGGGAGATCAGTGACACAGGGAAAAGAATATTAACAAGAAAGATGACACCGAATTTTCGGGTGTAATAAGCACGTCTTTTGAATCCGTTCTGACGGAAATTAAATTTATCAAAGCGATTCAAAGTCAGTGGAGCCGGTATGGAAAACAATAGATCTGACGAAAGAAAGAATATTTTCAATCGGGTTTTTGATCCCTCAGATATTGCTGTAAACGGAATCGTGAGCTTACGAACTCTTAGAAACAGAGATATTGACAAAAATAAGATGTGACTTTACGTCCCCTTATGGGATAACCATGCATTATTTTAGGAAGAAAGTATTCTCAAAAGGTTTATCCATATAAGCGGTATAGGTCGAAGAAAAAAAAATTAGTCGAGGTTTCAGGAGCCCAGATTTTGCAACAAATACTTCAGAAGCAGAAATTAACACTTATGACCCCTCGTGTCTAAACCATTCTTTACAAAACATTAGAAATTGTGTGAAAAATATTTCCCATCAAGTCTTGTATGCGATACAGGAAGAATTTTTCAAATCAGAGTTTTAGGAGCAGAAATAACGCAGAAAACGCAATTTACCTTTGTGCCCTCTAGCGGAAAGTCTATGATTTACTTGAAAATTTTGAATTTATAGGAAAAACATTTCGCATCGGAAACACTATCCAACAAAGAAGGCATTTTTCAAATCGTACTCTTAGAAGAAGAGATATTGACAAAAATAATATATACATCTACTCCTCCTGGCGTAGAAACCATGCATTTTTTCAAGAAGGAAATTTTCCTAAAAGGTTTGTCGACATGAGTAGTATCGGTCAACAAACGACTTTTTTTTCAATCGAGATTTTAGAAGCTCATATTTTGCTGCAAATGCAACAGAAGCGGAAATTAAGACTTACGCCACCTGGTGGCCAAACCATTTCTTACAAAACTTAGAAAATGTGTGCAAACGATTTTCCATCAGGAGCTGTATGCGGTGCAGAAAGAATTTTTGGAATCGCAGATTTAGAAGCAGAGATATAGAGGAAAACGCAATTTACATTTACGCCCCCTAGCGGAAAGTCTATGAATTACTTGAAAATTTTGAAATTATATGAACCACATTTTACACTAGAAACACTATCCAACAAAAAAGGAATTTTTCAAATCGGACTCCTAGAAGTAGAGATATTGACAAAAATAAGATATACATCTACGCCCCCTGGCGTACAAACCATGTATCATTTTAAGAAGAAAATATTTCTAAAAGGTTTGTCGACATGAGTAATATTGGTCAACAAACGACGTTTTTTTCAATCGAGAATTTAGAAGCTCATATTTTGCTGCAAATACAACAGAAGCGGAAATTAAGATTTACGCCCCCTGGTGGCCAAACTATTTTTTTACAAAAATTAGAAATTATGTGCAAACGATTTCCCATCAGGAGCTGTATCCGGTGCAAAAAGAAATTTTCAAATCAAAGATTTAGAAGCAGAGATATAAGGGGAAACGCAATTTACCGCTGCGCCCCCTAGCGGAAAGTCTATGAATTACTTGAAAATTTTGAAATTATATGAAAAACATGTCACGCGGAAAACACTATCCAACAAAGAAGGAATTTTTCAAATCGGACTCCTAGAAGTAGAGATATTGACAAAAGTAAGATGTACATCTAAGCCCCCTGGCGGAGAAACTGTGGAATATTTTAAGAATAAAATATTCCAAAAAGGTTTATCGATGTGAGTGGCATCAGTCCACGAAAGAATTTTTCCAATCGTAATTTTAGAAGCTCCGATTTTATGGCAAATACATCAGAATCAAAAATTAACACTTACGCCCCCTGGTGGCCAAAGTATTCTTTACCAAAAATTTGAAATTATATGCAAAAGAGTTTTCCATCAGGAGATGTATCCGCTGAAGAAAAAAATGTTCAAATCGGAGTTTTAGAAGAAGAGTTATCGGGGAAAATGTAATTCACTTTTACGCCCCCCAGCAAAAAATCTATGCGTAATTTGAAAAACTAACTATATCTAAAATACCCTTCGACATAAATGGAATCGAAAGATAAAAATTTTTTTTCAATCGGATGTTTAGAAGCAAATATGTGGAATAAAACGTATTTTTGAATTCGACATCATCTGCATTTACGCCCTCTACCGGCGAAATTGTACATCGCAAAAAACAAAACAAAATAAAGGATCATCATTTGCATATTTCAAGCTTTCCAATGCAAAAAGAATTTTTCAAATCGGACTAATAGTTGCAGAGATATCGTGGGTACAGACGGACGGACGGACGGACGGACAAACCGATAACAGAAGCACGATCTTTTTGTACAAAAGACGTGCTAAAAAGGAAGTACCACGTTTCCTACTTGGATATTCGTTGTTTGAGACCAGTGACAACAAACCACGGTGCGTAATTTGCAACAACGTTCCAGCAAAAATGTGCCGTCATTTTGAGGAGTAAATCCAGAATGCAAGGGCAAACCGACTGGTTTTTTCAGAAGGAAGTACGGTGAACTTACACAAATCCAGAAAATTATTCCCTGTCTCTTAAAATCAGTTAACGAAAAGGCTTTGATGGCGTCCTACTTGGTCACTTACCGAGTTGCTCAATCTGCTAAACTCATAACATCGCTGAAAAACTTATCAAGCCTTAAATAAAGGACATAGTTGATATATGCTGGATGAAAAATACACGAAACTAATAGTCATAGCTCCTTTGCCAAGTAACAACCTCGCGACGAATCAGGGACTTAGCAGGGGACGTGAAAGCCAGTTTACTTTTACGAATAAAATGCACTAAGACTAAATTTTCGCTCCAAATGGATGAATCAACGGATGTGGCTGGGTTGGAAATTTCAATCATATTTGTGCGCTACCAGTACTCGGAGTCTTTTCAAGAGGAGCTTCTTCTGTGCAACCCGTTACCGACTAACACAAGTGGCGCTGAAATTTTCAATTTAATAGACGAATTTTTCGCAGTGAGTGGCATTCCATGCGATAACTGCGTTGATGTGTGCACGGCACGAAGGTCATAAATAGGAAGACGTCTGGTGTTATCTCAAGAATAAAACAAAAAGTCAAGGAGTGCAGCTGTAGCGACCTCATCCTCAACCGCCATGACCTTGCTGTGAAAAAAAAAATATTGCGCTCCCGAAAGCGTGAAAATATTTAATTTTATCAAATTACGACCTAAGAACACAAGGCTATTCAAAATGTTGTGTGATTGCATGGGGAGTCTACATACGTCTTCACTTCTTCACGCTAAAGTAAGGTGGCTTTCTCTCGGCAAAAGTTTGACTCGGCTCTTCGAAACGAGGCTTGAAGTCAGAACTTTCTAATTGACAACGACTTCGTTTTGGGAGACAGGTTGTGTGATGAGCGTTGTCTCATGTAATTGGCTTATTTAGCAAAACTTTTTTAAAAAGTTAATCACTTAAGTCTCTCACTCAAAGTTAAAGCAGTAATTGTTTTTGACGCAAGCGATGAAGTACAAGCGTTTAAAAAGAAAATGAAGTTTTGGGCATAATCAATGAAAAACCGAAATCTGGACAGCTTCCCAATGGTAAAAGAATTTACAGAACTAGATTCCGACATACCTAGATATATCTCAAATGAGTTTCACGTTCACCTGCTAAACAAACTTCACAGTTTCAACTGTTATTTTCAGCAAGTACTATACGAAAAAATTAAAGAAAACCTTTGGGTTGTAAACCCATACTCTGCTGCGTCGGAAAAGCCAGCCTGTCTGACATCGCAGCAGTATGAGTGCTTGAATGATTTCACATCAGATTCTATGATAAAAATAAATTTGCAACTAAAAACTCACTATCGGAATTTTGGTGACAGCTAAAAGACGAATTTAAAGTTTTGTCAGATAAAGCCAAAATCATCCTTCTGTCCTTTGCAAAAACTTACTTATTTGAATCAAGATCCTCTGCTTATGTGGCTACTAAAACAAAATACAGATCCTCTCAATACAGAACCAGATATTCGGCTGCAGCTGTTCCAAATTCAACCAGATATAGCCACGTTGTGCAGATCACAACATTTCCATCCCTCTCATTAGGATCTAAATTCCCGGGCTATGCTTTATCGTTTTTTTTTTTTTCGATGCCAAGTGACATTTTTGGGTTTGCAACTGTAAAAATGGTTTTAAATACCATATCTGTGTGGGTAACATATTGTGGATATACAATACCTGCTTTGAATTCATTCTCAAATGTGTTGCCTTACTTTATGTTTTTGTTTTTTATTGTTGTTTTTCGTTAAAGTAGCTAAATAAGTTCCTTAATTCTCTGAAATTATTGGAGAAAATAGCATTTAGAATAAAATAAAACTTCATGTTTAACATGCCCAAATGCTTAAAAATGCCTTCCATCGTCAATACTGCTATCATTCGATTTAAAAGCTATGTAGGTGGCTATGTAGGTGCTAGGTGAAAATATCGTCGCCTATTATGCCACAGACACATATGTGCAAAATTAATGTTTTGAGAAAATGATATTTAATGTTCGAATTTTTAAAGACATTCAATTAAAAAAAAATTAAAGTTAGATCAAAATGTAAGCTATTTAGAATTTGAAAAATAATTCGTGCTTTTTCTGCACCGTAAAACATCGACTAAAAACTGGAAAAATGCAGTTAGGAAAAAACAGCCAAAAGTGCACATACGTGTGTGTGTGCCTTTGGCATAACAGCGAAGATAGTGCTCCGAGACGAATTTCTTTCTTGAAAAGTGCTCCGCGACTCAAAAGGTTGGGAACCCCTGTAGTAGAGAACAGCTGGTAGAGGATAATATTAGCTGTGCTCTAATATCAGTGCTATACAAATAGTTGTGCAGTTCAGCAGTCTTTTAAGCCTGCTGAATTGCATCCAAATGGACCAACACCTGAAGTGCATTCGGCGGCAGAAGTCGGACTGACCTCACCATTCATGAAGTTTTTGTCGCAAACCTGAACGGTACTCTTTCTCAAACTGTACATGCTTAAAGAATGACAACACAGAGTAGTGCCTGCAGGATAAAATGTCGAGCACTTATTATGAAAGTATTCATTCTGTGCCTGTTTCTTGCACGATGAACTTACACAAAACACTCAGTAGACAAGACATCAGAGATAGGCGTGATGGGCAGTTGACACGGGCATTCCCCGCGCGGAGTGGAACAGACCCAAACCGAACGCAGGCGATAAATAGGCGGACAACAGGGATTCCAAACAGTGTATCGCAATCGACGAACATGGATGAACGTGGTGATTTGAAGGACTTTGATCGTGGACCCATTGTCAGCGCAAGGCAGATGAATCATTCTATCGCCCAAGTGGTTAGAACCGTAGGGTTCCCGAAGGCAACCGTATCAAGGGTGTACCGCGAGTATATCATCGACCGACGTACCAACATTCAGTAAGCAAGCGGCAGCCTACCACACGCCATTGATGACTACGTCGACAATCCAGGCTCGTACATACCGACCAAATCATATCCAGGTTAAATGTCGGATGTCCAAGCAGCCTACTTTGGGCTACGGGAGCGGACGTCCTACTCGTGTGTCACTGTTGAATGGTCGTCATCGGACATTACGCCTCGCCTGGTGCCAGGAACACCAATACTGTGCCTTTGCAGAGTGGCGCCGCACCGTGTGGTCAGATGAATTCCGTTTTCAGTTGTATGGAGCTGACGGGTGGGTGAGGATGTGCGTTGGCATCATGAGGGCGTGGCACCGTCTTGCCAAGTCGGCTGTATTTAAGGCGGTGGTGATTTAGTGATAGTTTATCCTGCGGCTGATGGTCTGTTTCAGTAGGACAATGCTCCGCTCACCACGTCGCAACCAGATAGGCATTGCTTGAGGAACCCTTATTTGAATATGGAACCATCCAGCGGTCTCCAAAGTACCCAGATTTAAATCCTGTGGAAACTTTTTAAGATGCAGTGGAGCAAAACATCAGATAAATGGATCCTGAACCGACGTCTCGAGCGGAATTGTGGGCAATGCTACAACAGGCATGGCTGGCACTACCTCCAGAAATCATTCGGCATCTGGTGAAGTAGCTAGGCATGTACGGGCTGTTATGCGCTAAGGGAGAACCAACAAGCTATTTGGTAGGTATCTGCAATGTCCTTGATTGTATACGGAGTAAGACGGGGCCGTTAATATCATTTGAACGTTGCAAAGTATCGTCCACTTTTATTTCACTTTAAGCATCTGTAACAAACTGCTGTTTCCATCATCATTACATTCAGAACAGCTATGCCGATAAGACGGGGAAGAACTTGTGTTTTATGAAGAGTCTACCCTTGCAAAAGAGAAAGAAAATATGGACTTGGTGAGTTATTTTCTACCCCGTCTCAAGCAGCGGTGAATACCTGTATCAAAATTTGAAGGATGTTTAACCGTTTGCAAAATAAGCTCCGTAAATTTAACATTTTGGGAAACATAACTGTTTGAAAAATCGCCTTTTTAAAAGATCAAGTGTTTAAAATATTTAGTTTTTATTTTCAAATGATCACATTTTTCAAAAATAATCCCATTTGAAACACCACCGATGAACAAAAATCTGCTATTCGACACATAACGATTATAGAAATTTGAAAGGCGGATGTTATTTTTAAGGAATTTCAACATTTAGAAATTTGAAGCTTTTAATATGTTTCCTATATTTAAACAACTAATTTAAATTATTTTAGCTATCTTTAAAATTCCCATTTCTTAAATTATACTCGAAAAATCGCCTTACAAGATCTAATAAATTGATAACGAGGAACAATACACCAAATATGTAGAAATTTGTAACACTATACTTGCGATCCGATTTATTGGTGTAGGAATATATACATAAACGTTTCCAAGCTTTCGCACATCAGATTGTGTCTAACGTCCTTGAAAATGCCCTCTGGTTGATGTGCGAAAGCTTGGAAACGTTTATGTATATATTCCTACACCAATAAATCGGATCACTAGTATGAAATCTAATAAATCAAAATAGCATTTTGTAAAATTTAAACAGTACAGAAAAAAAACTTCCCAATGCAAGAACCGTACTGTAACGTATACTCTAGATTCACTTTCCTTTTGATTTTTACTATCTCTGGTTATTTTATTTTACTATGTAAATTATCTTCTTACTGAACGAGATGTTATTTCACCCGCTGAATGAGATTTGGCAATGAGTGTAAGTCATGACGTGGTGGTAGCCAGTATAAATAGGCGCGTTCAACGATACGTAGGGAGAGCGTTTGTTGTTGTATAGAGAGAGCGTTTGTTGTTGTACGGAGAGCGTTTGTTGTTGTACGAAGTGAGCTGTGGTTTATGTGTTAGAAAGCTGGTGCTGTATAAAGAGAGTTCGTTTATGTGAGAGCGAGAAGTTGACCAAATAAAAGATTGTTGTCGTAAGTACGTCTTTCTCAGTTCATAGTACTGTCAGACCTCTGTCTGGCTGTTAAGTTTATTTCATTTAGTGTTATTAGTAACAACCAGCATAAGACTTTATTCATCTTAATTACTACTACAACATTACTACCAGTTATAAGCTTGTTCAATATTATTACTACACTACTAGCAGGAAAGTCTATTCATAATTAATAACACAACAACCATTAGAAGAAGCGTTAGCTTAGAAGAAGCTGAATTCATATTCATTATAATTAGCTATTGAAAGCAATTATATTCATTATAGCACAATTAACAACTCAGCTTTTGTCCTAAATTAAATTTTAGAAATCTGACTTCTGTTAAAAAATAGGTGCTTGAAATATACAACTAGAAGTAAAATATGAATGGGAAGCACTTGCCGATGAAAAAATATCTCAATTTCAGTCAAGTGCTTTAAGTGAACAATGTTGATTGTTTTCAGTGTGTATGTGAAATGCTGTGAATGTTTTGAGCAAAGAATTTCACTTTTCTTTTATATTCTTCCCTTGCTAAGTGAACTCCTAACACGTTCTTGTTTTTTATTGGCAAGGGCGATAGACTCGTTCTTGTGGGCTTTCAAAATAGTTTCAAAATTTATTTTAATGGGATCACGTTCACACGAAAATCTGAATGTGGTTCCACTAAAATACGACCGTCTTTAGAGAGCAATGGACTCGTCTGAATTGACGTAATATACATCAGTGATGAGACGGGCCAAGCTCGAACCCGAAAGCCCGAAGTCGAGCCCAGGCCCGAACCAGGCTTGGGTGCGCTCGGGCTCTGAGAGAGAGAGATAATTTTCTTCCTCTTTTTTAATGTGATTTTGTATACTTTAACTCCTGAGATTTTTTTCACACCTTCTAGTTGTTAAATAGAATTCTTCGGCAACTGGGTCTAGATGCGTAGTGGGAACTCGGCAGGGCTATTTATTCAGGGCTTGGGTAACAAATACCATACGTTATGAATAACTGAATTTCTGGGAAGGAAAAGTTTTTTAAGAATTTCCTTCGCAGAAATAGTAGATAGCAAACTGCCAAAATTTTGCTCCCTACCTCAACGGGGCAGCTCCCTGCTAATTCTATTGAGCAACGTACGGCGTAGATTGTTGTGCCCTCCCGATTTTTCCTGATGCCAGATCCCCCGAAACATTTCAGGAAGAAATGAATGGCCAAAGAAAATATAGAAACAGATAGACATTTCTTCCCCACTCGGTAGCTGAGAAGGACAGCGGTTAATTGCGCAGGGAGGAAAGAGTGGAAGTCTGAAAAGGAGATTTCTTTTAATGCCTAAACAGGTTAATCATACTTTTCGGGCTCTATCTTGTAATATAAAATTCGGGCTCGGGATGTTATTCTTCGGGCTTGGACGGGCTCGGGGTCTTAAAATTGAGCTCGAACTCAGCTCTGATATACATGTACATTTAACTATCAATAGTTTTCCTAAATTCATAAAAAACGCGAAATTAAAACGCATTTAATTCAAACATTTTTATGAATTAAGAAGGGCTAAACATTTTTACAATTTCATTTTGAAAATGAATTAAAAAAAGAAAATGAAACTCTTTCTCTTCAAATGAAAAATAAAAAAATAAAAAATATTTATCTTAAAATGTATTTACAATTTCATATACAATTTTATTTATGTTTATTTATTATATTTTATTTTATTTATTATAAAATATTATTTATTTATTTATTCATTTTTTTATAGTTTTATTTTATTTATTTACAATTTCATTTACAATTTATTTCATTTCGTTTACAGTTTCATTTTACAATTTCATTTTGAAAATGAATTAAAAAAGAAAACGAAACTCTTTCTCTTCAAATGAAAAATAAAAAAAAATATATATATCTTACAATTTCTTTACAATTTCATATTCAATTTCATTCATATTTATTCATTAATATTTATTTATTTTATTTTATTTTATCTATTATAAAATATTATTTATTGTATTTATTTATTTATTTATTTATTTATAATTTTATTTTATTTATTTACAATTTCATTTACAATTTATTTCATTTCGTTTACAATTTCATTTTCAAATTTCATTTTGAAAATGAATTAAAAAAGAAAATGAAACTCTTTCTCTTGAAATAAAAAAAAATAGTAAAAAATATATATTTTCAATAAAAATAAAAATATTCTTGTTATGCGTTTTACTAGCTCAATGAAAAATGTAAATGCCGAAGACACTCATTGCCATTTGGAAAATAATTCAACAGACGTGAGCCGCAAATTAACGTTTAATACAAACTGGATTAAAATAAAACAGACATCTTTATAATTTCCGGAAATAAATTTCAGTAAATGATAACTTCATTATATGATCAATCTATTAAGAAACACATTGCGAAACAAACTCAGTTTCTGAAAACACGAAAGAAATCTCTAACCACACCCATTCCATTAGTTCAAGTGGACAGCTAATGTAGTGGAAGGTTTCGGAATGCACCGAGGACTCCAGCCGTTGCAAGAAGAAAGGAGGAGAAAGTTAGCCGATGGCGCAATAATGCCTTTCTTTCTTCTTTCGAAACGAACTTTTATATCTAAAGAAGATCGCAGTAGATTTGTGACATGAAAAAAGAACAAGACGTTTGGTGGGAAAATGAATGCAGTCAGGACTGCTTTAATCGTCGACAGTTCCATTCGTGTGAACATTACACAAACACGCGATATAGAGTTTCGAACGGAGCATTCCATCTCCTCAACAGGAATAATTCGTTCCACCAATAGTATTTGGAGTGTGAATGCCGCTAATATCATTATTCTTTTCTTTTTTTTGTTTGAATATTTTAGTCGCTCCGCAACAGATGACTCTACATGGTCTGGGAGCCTCTGAGCTACATTGGTTGAGCTTCCAAAGTAGAAAAAAAAATTATGTTTAAAAAATCATAAATTAATTTTTCTTTTCACGAAAAAAAGAACTCTCGCAAATTTTGTAATGACTTGGGATATTTCGAAATTTTAGAAGTCCTCAAATTTAAATGAGTGGAAGTAAAAGTGTTTTGAAAATAATAATGAATGTCGTGAAAAAATCTAAATTACTTTTACCTGGGTCAGTCAAAAGTTCGTCTGGTATAAAGTTACACGTAATGATGGGCCTCCGTGCGAAATGCACGCCGTCAGCGTCGACTGGGTTCCGTGATGAAGTGGAACACACGAAGCAAATGACTTGCACTTGGCACGGAGCCACACTGCGCTATCAGATGAGGAGAGTATGGAGGTCGATAAACGTGCTGTTCGGGTGCTCCTATGCCATTATTGGACAAAACGGTGAAACGCGGCAGCTGCAGCAGATAGAGAAACTTGTGCATCTGAAAGCCGCGAAATAGTGGACAGAAGCACTGCACGAAAATGGTTTCGGCGTTTCAGTGCTGGGGATACCAGTCTCGAAAATAAGCAGATGTCAAGACATCCAACGACCACCAACACTGACATCCTGGTCGAAGGTATTACAGCTGACTCTGGTACCAGTGTGCCAACGATTGGCAGCTGCGTTCTTCCCAGTCGGAGTTGAATCGTGACAGGTGATGAAAAAGTGGACATTCCTACGTTATCCTACCATTGGTAATCAGTGGCTTGAGGTCACGTCACGAAACACAGCCATTGGGGCAAAGAGGGCGGTTCAAGGGGAAAGTCAGTTTATGGATCTATACTCCGAGTCACCCTAAAACTGTACTGTTGTTAAAGGCGGGAGAGCCTTACCACGCTCGTCGTGGAACACAAGAACGGTATACATCCACGTTAATGTGCTCTCTTGCTGTGTTTCCTTTCTAATACCTCCCCCCCTGTCACACATCACACAACAGTAGGGATTGTGAATGTGTGGATGGGGGTTTGGTGGAGTTCGAACTACTTCCCCTACTGCCTGTTTAAGTAATCTACCCTTCGAGTTTTCCCGATCGTCAATTTATTGCCTGATTGCCTCTGTGTTGTGAATCTGCTACCTCTCCCCCTTCTCTCTGAGTTGCATGCCAAAAGGACAGAAACAGCCAAGAGTGCGAAGCTCTTAATTGAGGAACTTCTCATATCAAATTTATTTCTAAAAGTGCTCTAACTTCTTTCTGGAATTTTTTTAGATAGCAATTTTGTTTGATAAACTGTTGAGCAAACAAAACTGGATTCTAAGCAGTAATTCTACTGCTTTTTGCTGTAAACGCTAGGGACTATTTTTCGTAGCGGAGGTAGCTGTTTCGTACCCTTCATAGTGGTACACTCTTAGGTTGACTCGGAGTATAGTACCTCGCGCCAGATGGTCAGGCTGTGAACAGGAACCTCTGTGCTCAACAACTGCAGCGGGTCCATGACACTCTGTGCCAACATGCTCAGCCCTCATTGATAGGAAACCGGCTTTGCTGGAAGTGGATTGTGCTTCAAATCTCACCTTTAGAATGGTCCCACCAGAACTGCAGAAATTGAAACGGATTGAGGTCCTACCCCATCGTCCATACATTTCAGACCTTGCCTTATCCGACTACCATCTGTTTCGCTCCATAGCTCATTGCCTACAAGGACACCACTTTCGCTTTAGTGGTGAATGTGGAATCTGGTATGAGAGAGTTTATCACCTCGGAATCTGCCGACTGGTAGCGCCGTAAAATCGTGGCTCTCGAAACCTGCCGTGTGGTAGCGCCGTTGAATCGTGGATCTCCGAAACTTGCCGAATGGTAAACCGCTGTAGAGTCGTGGCTCTCGAAACCTGCCGAGTGGTATCGCCCTTGAATTGTGGCTCTCGAAACCTTCCAAGTGGTACCGCGGTGGAATCGTAGCTCTAGTCGTCTAGCGGAACATTGGCAAAGGACTGTTGAAGGCAACTGCCTGTAGTTTGCAGAATGAGGTGAGCGTGAATTGCCTTCTTGTATCATTAAACTATTTAGCTACAAACGGGATGAACTTTTGACTCGCCCTTTTATGCCTGATAATTCTACAAAGAGTGATTTTATTTCTGGAGAACATTATCCTGTGCTTCTCAGTTTCTAACAATATCGCAGAAATTCAGAAAATTGCTAAGAATCGTTAGGCTTAGGTTTTCAAAGGAACACAATAAAAGTAGAAAACTTTTGAATGTGCTACTCATGAAGTCGAAGTAGTAGTACGATTTCAACCTGTTGCCTCGTTGATCTTTGAAACTCCTCTGTGCGGATCCTGTATATCAAAAACACTGAAAAGGAAAAGATTTTGTTGCAGTAATAAATGACTTCATTTGTAGCAAAGATCATTAGACACAACTGACATGGGGCTCAGAAAGCTTCGTCGTGTAACTTATCTCTGTCGTACAAGATACAAGCAAAGTTGGGATTGATAAAAGCCAAGTAGAGTTCGCGAGCCAATTTATAATTTGTAAGAGAAAGCAATGGCACAGCGTACCACTAAATTTGACCAGCAGTACAAATGCCCGAAATAATGTAAAAACTTGTGAGAGCTCAGCGTCTTTTAAAATATGGGCCTGTTTTTATCACGTATATACAACTTATTTCCATTGAAAGAAACACGACATTTCGCTATTGAAGCGCGGTCGAAAAACTGACCTCTAAAGCGCACTTTCAAAAAGTAATTAAATTTAAAATAGTGCAGTTTACATATACCAATAAAACTATCTTTCGATTAGAACGTGGGAATTCTTAATTGTTTTTTCATATTCTTAAACTTGCATGATCATTGTTAAAGAGAGCTGAGGTGTCTACAAAAAAAATAATAATAAAAAGATCTCAAGTAATAAATCTCAGATGTTTCAACCTGTCGTTACCATTCTAGAATTTGGCTATAGAAAACCTAGTGAAACTCAAGTTCAGCATAATATTTCAAAAGTCTTTTGATTATTCAGGCGTCAGTCTTCAAAATTGAGTCGCCTTAATCTTGCGTTATGTCAATGACCCTTTAGCTTCTTTCTGGTCATAGTATGTGGTTGTTACTGAGGATGCATATTCCCATGGATTTTTCTTTAACGCAAGCTACCACAGCAAATCGTTTCTGTCACCAGCGGTCTTTGTTTAACGTAAGAATGATCTCCACTTCTTTGCATCTCATCCAAATTGTGCATTTTCGGATAAGAGTACACTTCTTGCATCTTTTGTCTTGGGTTATTCACATAGTTCTAAAACACTGGCGAGCAAAAATTAAGGACGAGGCAGCTTTTCAAATGTAACGTCGTGCAGAAGTGCTCGCCATCAACTAAAATCATACCATAAGATCCCCAAGATGTAAGAATATGGGACAAGTGAGCAAAACTTGTAACGTCCCAGGAGATGTGACGTACCTGCCAGCAGGACGCACACGACATAAAGGCAGATAGGAATCAGAATAAACGTCTGCGTAGCTCAGTTGGTAGAGCGACTTGTTCCGGAATAAGCGGCCTCGGGTTCGAATCCCGGCGTAGACCAAAAATGACGGAGAAATTTACTTCGTTATAATGGCGCCCGAACTATCCGGATGACCCGGCCGTTCAAAATCTCGCATTGGTGTGATGTTATTTCCACACAGCGAGACAGGAAAAATCAGAGAATTCCTTCTCCAGCGCTTCGAAAAATAAAAATGTGTGATGTTGCATTCCACACAGCAGATTGACTGAATAAAAATGTGTGATGTTGCATTCCACACAGCAGATTGACTGGGAGTTCTCAAGTGCACGTTCTACAGTGGATGGCTGCCTGCTACGATTCATGGTCACGGCTGACCCGTGGGCCATGCCCCCGGCCCTCTTTCGGGGGGAGATGTGACGTACCTGCCAGCAGGACGCACACGACATAAAGGCACATAGTAGTCAGAACAAACGTCCGCGTAGCTCAATTGGTAGAGCAACTTATTCCGGAATGAGAGGATCCGGGTTCGAATCTTGGCGCGGATAAAAATGACGGAGAAATTCACTTCGTTATAATGGCGCCCGAACTATCCGGATGACCCGACCGTTCAAAATCTCGCATTGGTGTGATGTTATTTCCACACCGCGAGATAGGAAAAATAAGAGAAGCCCTTCTCCAGCATTTCGGAAAAAAAAAAGGGGGAGATGATGTAACGTACCAGGAGATGTGACGTACCTGCCAGCAGGACGCACACGACATAAAGGCAGATAGGAATCAGAATAAACGTCTGCGTAGCTCAGTTGGTAGAGCGACTTCTTCCGGAATAAGCGGCCTCGGGTTCGAATCCCGGCGTAGACCAAAAATGACGGAGAAATTTACTTCGTTATAAACTGTCCAAACAAGGAATCCAAAGGATTTTATTGAAAAGTTAGCTTCGAGCACAACTGGACAGAAGACAGAAACGTCCATGTGACAGGCGGCTGCCAAGAAAAGTAAGCTGCCAAGAAAAGTCTTTAGTAGGGGATATGATCACCCCGGAGTGCGTTGCAGGATTTACAACGTCTGTCCATGCTGAGGAAGAGGTTGCCAAGAAGCTGTTAAGGCATCGCGGCCCATTCTTCTTGTAGCGCCAATCGCAGCTGCGGAATCGTTGCTGGCGGCTGGTGATGTGCTGCGAAGCGTCTCCCGAAAAGGTCCCACACGTGTTCGAGTGGATTTATGTCCGGGGACCTTGCGGGCCAATCCATGCGTTGAATATCTTCACTCTCCAACATTTCTGCGACAGCCACTGTACGATGAGGTGTAGCGTTGTCGTCCATGAAGAGGAACTCAGGACCCACAGCACCTCTAAACAGACACACGTGAGGCAGGAAAACTTCGGTACAATACCGAACACCAGTGACTGAACCTCCTTGGAAAAGGTGGAGGTCAGTACGGCTACCAAGCATGATACCGCCTCAAACGAGAACTCCGCCACCTCCAAACTGGTCCCTTTCGATGATGTTAGAGGTGTGATTGCGTGTTTCCTGCTCTCTCCAGATGTGTATACGTCCAGAATCGCTCGTCAGACTAAATCGGCTCTCATATGTGAAGAGAACTCGACCCCATTGCTGATGTGTCCAGTTTTTGTGTTTCTGGCACCACAGAAACCGCCGTCTCCGATGAGCAGGCGTTAATGGCACACACCGTACTGGTCGTCGTGCAAATAGACCACCTTTGTGCAGCCTCCTGGCCACGGTAAAACGCGATAACGGACGTCCAGTTGTCTGTTGCATGTGCCTTGCGATTTCTCTCGCTGTCTGCCGTCTGTCTCTTCTCGCCTGTAGGAAAATATACCGGTCGTCCGCCGCCGTGGATGCTCTTGGACGACCACTGCTAAACTTTCGGGCAGCTGTTCCTGTTGTTTGAACTGCTCCCCAAGCTCGTGAAACGATGCTGTGAGCGATCCCGAACTCCTCGACCACACTAGTCATACTTCGACCTTCTTCCAACTTCCCAATGACGCGACCTCGGGTAAAGTCATCCAGATGTCGTCTGCTGGATTGCCTGTTGGCCATATCACACGGTGGTAGCAACTCGACGTTGTTCAAACCGATGTACACCGTGCATTAGCTTTTCGCGAATTGCTGAGCGTAAACCGCCCATGTGCCTTATACCCTTCCGACACCCCCTACGTCATGCTGCATATATGCGCATGCCCTACCGTACCGGACCCTAGTCTATCTCCTGAGTGGTCTTTCGGTCCGTTCTGCCTGCTCCTTCCGCTATTATGATAATTTCTCCTCTTCGTCCTTAATTTTTGCATACCAGGGTATGAACAACAACAAATGTCCCGAATGTTGCCTCTTCTTGTTGAGTAGCGTTACCAATGCCATTCGCAGATAGAACGAGGCCGATCTTGTAACGTCGTGCTATTTCAATACTAAGTATGCAGCTGTAAGCAGCAAAAGATACAAAACTTTTCTCTTGCTAACCTTCGGCATGCCGCACTTTCGACGCGCCCTTGCTCTTTATGAATAGCATCTCTTCTTTGCATTGCTGTATCTCACATTCAAGCTACAAAATACTTTTCATCTGGATAAATTTTACCCTATCACGAAGCTCAGATTCAGAGGTCAGCTGTTCAAGGAAAGATCATCTGTCAAATTTAAATCACTTATGATGTTAGATGTTACTTATTGCTGATGTATCAAACGTCTCCATTTACAGCGATCTTTGCGCACAATTAGAACTTCTTAGATATTCATCACACGTCTCACACAAACCCTTTTGTACTTCATTCTCATATTTGCCCCCCAACGTTTCACATTCCTGAACCTGTTGCTGCCATGATTTACTTAGCCTCTCTCTATACATACTGTCGTATAGATTGAATAAATTCTCCTAGTTAGCACTCCAACACTTATTCTTTCAATATGGACTGTGACGTACTACAGTGGTAAAGCACATGTAAAAACGGCAAAGTTGCAGCGATAAATTCCGTCGGTATAGCTTAATTCGAAAAGCATTCGGCTCCGGAGAAGAAGGATGCGGGTTCGATCCTGGCAAATTTGTGTTTTCACAGGCCAATCCAACTTAAGATATTTGTCTGCAAGCTATTAACAAGATTTTGTTCCACATGATATAATTGCAATATGTCTTCTTTCTGCACATGGTCAGAACGAGTTTTGCCCCATGGAAGTTCTGTGTTTCTAAATTAGTTTTCCATGTACAGTAAATCAGCTTTCTTCCATACTATTAACAAATAAAAGCGCCCAACACTAATGTAGTATCCAGATGACCGAGTGCCAAACTTACGGCTTTTGCAGCTCTAGTCATTAAAATTTGGGAAATCCTTATCCGATCGCATTTCCTTTGACAACAACAATTTTTATCTTTATGAATCAAGAGAAAACTCCCTTTGAGGAGCTACGTCTTTTTAAAATAGCAACCAAATGTATCACGGTGTTCTGCATTATAAGTTAGGTTTTCTGCGTTGTAGTCAGTTCGTCCTATCTGCTTTCGAAAATGAAAAACAAATGAGAGAGCAGCATCATCGGTGTATAGCTCATTTAGTTGTTCGAGTACCGTGAACAACTAAATGAGCTATACACCGATGATCCCTTATATTATGACCACCTACTTATAAAAAAGCCGTCGGAGGACCACCTTTAGTCCGCAAAAAAGCGGGCGCTCGGCGAGGCATCGATTCGATGAAGTGGCGATGGATATTCTGGGGTATCTAGTACCATAATGTCAACAGCAGGTCCTCCAGTTCCCGTACATTTCGGGGTGGTGCTGATTTAACGCGAACCCGCTTTTTCAAGTCGAACCACAAATGTTCGATTGGGTTCATGTCAGGTAAATTTGGAGACCAGTGCATTAACAGAAAGTTACCAGCATGTTTCTCGAACCACTCCTTGACGACTCTGGCAGTGTGGCACTGCGCATTATCCTGCTGGTAATGGCCATCACCAACAGGGAACACAGTTGTCACGAATGGATGAACTTGATCCACAACGATTTTCAGATACCGGACAGCTGTCAGGGATTGTGCTATTGGGATAATGAGGCCTAAAATGTCCCAAAGAAACATCGCCTGCAGCATAACACCGCCGCCGTCGGCCTCTTTCCGGCCAACAGTGCATCCAGGGGCCATAGTCTCCGTTGGTAATCCGCGTATTCACGCTTGGCCGTCTACGTGATGCACCAGGAATCTTGATTCGTCAGACCAGGCCACTTTCTTCCAATTCTCCACAGTCCAATCTCGATGGTCTTGAGCCCATTTTATGCGTTGTTGGAGATGACGTGCAGTTAGTATGGGGACCTAGCTGGGTTTTTGATTACGCTGGCCCGTGCGTAGAAAGCAACAAGGAACTGTGTGCTGTGACACATTGCCCTGATCACCACTGTAGCAGCTACGGGTGATTTGTCGCACAATGACCCTGCGGTCGCTGTGAACAATGCGCTACAGACTCCGCTCTCGTCTGGCGTCAATGAGCTGCGTACGACACACGACTGGACGACGGTTCATCGTTTGGCCATCTCTGTACCACTTTTAATACTTACTCACTACAGCGGCACGTGAACAACCCAGAAGCCGCGCCGTTTCCGAGATCGTGGTTCCGAGGTGCCATGCTATCACAATTTGTCCTTTATCAAACTCCGATTGATCGGAAGCTTTTCCTATTCTGACTTCTAACATTGTACTAACCGAAAGACGGTCCTCGGGTTTTGTATACACTGAAGAGCAATTGAATTAGAGACAGCTGGCGTTACGCAAATGTGGTGATGTGGGCGGCCCTGTAAACGGAAACGACATGACGTATGCAGCGATCCGACAATATAAGGAGTGATGCGACGGGAATCAGTAAGAGTCGGAAGCAGTATGGGTAAGACGAAGGATCTAAGCGCATTTGATCGTGGGCAAATTGTCGGGGTCCGTCTAATTGGTCACGCAATATCGGAAGTCGTGCAGGCACTGGGATTTTTACGAGCCACTGTGTCACGGATGCACCATGTGCACATCGAATCCGATAAAACCATCCTTGCAATGGCCAACTGCCGTGGACAACAGCGTGTGGATGAGCGGGGTCATCGTCGGCTAGCTCGCATTGTAACAGCAAATAGACAGGCCAGAGTGCAAGAAATCACTCAATAATTTAACGCTTGTGCACAAAAACGTGTAAGCAGCCACACCATCCAGAACCATCTCCTCGTTATGGGTTACAGAAGCCATCGTCCCACGAGGGTACCGCTGCTGACCGCACATCACATGGTGCAAAGATTAACATGGCCGCGGAACATCGCCACTGGACCCTAGACATGTGGAACAATGTTGCCTGGACTGATGAGTCGAGATTCACGTTGGTACACGCGGATGGCAAGATACGAATACGGCGCAAACCACATGAAGCGATAGATACTTCTTGCCAGCAGGGTACTCTTCAAGCTGATGGGGGTGGCATTCTCGTCTGGAGACTGTTTACGTGGACTGAAATGGGACCCAAGATACGTATGACGTCGTCCTTCACAGGTCAACGTTACCGGGATATCCTGGACTATCATTTGCTCCCGTTTGTGCGTCTTCAACATCCCACTGGGGACCTCATCTTGCAACAAGACAATGCACCGTGCCATCGCTCCCGAATGGTATCCGAATGGTTGGATGAACACTCCACCGACGTGACCTCGCTTCCTTGGCCAGCTAGGTCACCTGATCTCAATCTCATCGAGCACATCTGGGATGCCATCGAGAGAGATGTTCGAGGCTCTGACCCCCTCCATCAAATCTTCGTGAACTGTGGGGGCTTGTTCAGGGGTCGTGGATCTGTATGGTTTCCCAACGCTTCCGGCACAACCTTTCGGCCTGATGACATCTGGGATGCCATCAAGAGAGATGAGGGCTAAAGGTGGTGCTACACGTTACTAGACAGGTATCTCTAATTCAATTGCTCTTCAGTGTATATTGCTTTGTAAACTTCACCTGCGCCACCATTCGGTCTCCAGGTGTGCTCAATTCTCTAGGTTGGGGGTGGTAATAATGTAATGGCCACCCGCAGCCTAAAGAAATGGTGTAAGCTGTCGCCTGTCCCTATTTTGGGGCCCACTGGCTCGGGGAAGGGTGGAGGACTAGCGCCGTAAAACAGGAGTACCATTCATGCCTCTACGGGATTCAGGTCCCATCACAATTGGGCGAACAGTCTGGATCCAACGCTTAGACCACTGCCCCATGGAGACGGCTTGAAGCATTGCGCAAACATGAAGATTTTTTTCAATCTCTATGCAACTGAGAACTTACTTGTAAAATAAGCCACGTCATGTAAGATGTATGATGTGGTTTCTGGTAGACGTAGTAAGAATTTCTGAGCGCTTTGAGTCTTGTGAGGAAGCCATGACAATTACTACATGTCATGGTTATTAACGATGCTAATGATTGATGAATCATGGTCGGAGAATCCATTATCAGGACAGAAGAAGCATTACTGAAAGATCAGCATTTGACTGCATTAATGTGAATACGCCTAGGCATCTGACTTACGAGGAAATCTTTTGAATCCAGAATTTGTTGAATGAGTAAGTGGAAATGCATTATGCATTCAGATATGATTGGTGAGGCCTTTCAGCAAGAAGGTTAACCACTCATTATGTTACACACATTTGTTTACTTCAGTAACATAAAATTTGATTTGTTTGTGCATCGTGATGTTTATACAGTAGTATACACATCGTGGTAAATATGGAAATCCCAATGAATTTTTTCAAGGTTTTGAATCGTAAAGATGCCCAATTATCCAATACTCTGGGCGAGGTATTTTGGTTCATCTTACTGGTAGATCTCAGTTCGAATACCTAGTATTAATATAGTACGGAGACATTTTTTTCATTCTGTCAGCACTGAAATATTTTTGCTATTTGGAATCTGTTACCTTAAATTATAGGTGAGCTACTCTGCATAGCTTCAGTTTTCAATGGTGGTCGTTTAAGGATAAGGGAAATATTATGAAGCCTTTATTATGTTCCTATTCAGAAATTTATTGTAACTAGAGACTGTGACTGGCATCATGATGGAAAGGCAATGAACGGCCATGAACATTATTTGGATTATTTCTCGTTTCTGCCGGGAAAAAATGAACGAACTTTGTACGTGAAATATACTATATGATCAAAAATATCCGGGCACTCCTTTTGAATAATGGATTTTCCCATATAATCTGGGTACTGTTAGTAAGATGTAGTTCTTCAATAGCAATTGTCAGCGAAAGACTCCCGGGTAGAATGTAAGATAAAAGAACATTTGAAAATCACTTAACTTGTAGTGGAAATTCGTCTTGGTTTTAATAACATTCGATATATCACAAGTCTTTATACATCGTGAGACAAAAATGAAAATGAACTTTGTTAACCGAAGAAAGAGAGATTAATGTTCTAATGCTTTCTCTAAAGGATAACACGAAGCATAAACAAAAAAAAAACATTTGTTCTTTAATGACGGACACATAACTCCAAGTTAACGACCATTTCTCTCTGCTGACACACATCACTTTGAATGCCATTTGTCAGCGAGGAAGAAACCTGACGTCATCATCTCGTGAACGCGCGCTCGTGTATTGTTCCATATCCTCGAGTTTAGTAGAATATGACGTGTTACTTGGAAACTGCCTTTATTCACATCGGGCACGGTGTGCTCCCAACATAGACGTCACAGCCTTTGTCCGTACAGGTATGAAAAGAAGCACATGGCCTGGCAAACATCATAGACAAGCATGAACAGTAGAATGAACCGTACGGCAGTGCTCAGTGACTTTCAACGTGGCATGGCCATAAGATCCCTACTTGCTGCCATCTTAGCAACAAATAAGTTCCAGAAGTACTACTCTGATCATCTGTAAGGGATGTTATTGTGCAATGGAAACGCCAAGGAGCAATAGTGGCGCAATCACGACCCGGTACGCTACGTAAAATCACAGAGCGGGACCACTAAGTGGTGAAGCGGGTGATACAACAAACACGCTTGACCACGGTTGCGACATTCAACACCATGTTCCGAAATTCCTCTGGAAGCAGCGCCAGAACCATTGCGGTTTCACAAGGAAAGAGGTTTCAATGGCCGAACAGACGAATACAAGCCTAACGTCAGCAAGATCAACGTTAAGCGTCGGTTGGAGTGGTGTAATGCTCGGCACTAGTGGATTCTGGAGCAGTGAAAAAGCGTTTTTTCGAGTGATGAATCACTCTTCACCATTTGGAAGTCCGAAAGACGAGTCCGGGTGTGAAGGATGCCAGGTGAACAGTACCTTCTCGACTGTATTGTACTAGCTGTAAAAGTTGATGGAGGAGGCTTCATGCTCTGGAGCTAGCTGTTTTTCATGATTTTGGTTGGTTCCCCTAGTTCGAGTAGTCTGGAATCTTAACCCTGTGGCCTACAATGACATTCTCGACAATTTTGTGATCTCCACATTATGTCAACAATTCGGTGAAGGGCCTTTCCTTTACCCATAGTGCTATGTTACCTTTCACAAAGCGAGTTCCAAGCAGGAAGGGTTTGAGGAGATGGGTATGGAAGAAGTTGACTAGACTGTACAAAACCCCGATCTCAACCCCATGGAACACCTTTGAAGTGAATTGGAACGCCAACTGGAAGCCAGGTCGAACCGTCCGACATCAGTTGCCGACCTGATTAATGCTCTTGTGTCAGAATGGACGATAATTCCCCCAGCAACGTACTGAGATTTAGTGTAAAGCCTTCCCAGCAGTGTGATGGCTGTGATAACAGCAAAATGGTGAATGTTAATTTCTTTCCTAATATAAAATGGTGGATGTTAATTCCTTTCTTAATATAAAATGGTGGATGTTAATTCCTTTCCTAATACAAAATGGTGGGTGATCGTCCGCCAATTCCTTCTTGGTGTTCTTTTTTCACTTTTTGCCAGTGTTTAATAATGATCTTCCTTTTTGCATTGATGGCCCATGTCTCTTGTTTGCTGATGATCTCAAGCTTTATCGCAATTTAAAGACTCCTGATGACTGTCTTGCTCTTCAAACTGACGTCAATAACCTGCTTCAATGGTGTGCATTAAACCATCTCCACCTTAACATCTCCAAGTGTCATGTCGTTTTCTTTTCGCGGAAAAGAAAACCAATTCTTTTTGACTACAAAGCTGGCGACATGCGTAAAGGCAGAAAAACCGGACAAAGGAAGTCCAGGACTTGGGAGTCAGGTTAGATTCGAACTTGGACTTTAAAAGTCATATCAAAAGAATTGTACGTACAGCGTACAGAAAACGTGGTTTTATCATGCGACGTTCCAAGTATTACTTGAATACTCAGACACTTATTCGTATATTTGAGACTACGGTCAGATCTTCACTGGAATATGCGGCGATCATTTGCCAAGTAACTCTAGTAAATGAAATTGAGAAAGTTCAAAAAAAGTTTCTTCCGCACCTTTTTTATAAATCGACCGGTGTTTATATAGCGGACATCCCGACTGCTGACCTTCTGACATTCTTCAAGAATACCTCTCTGCAATTGAGAAGCAAGGCTCTCCAACTCAAGTTCCTGTACGGCATCATTAATGGAGAGATAGATAATACTCAAATTGTAAACCAATTAAGTTTCCGTGCCCCATATTTACCGAGGACAAAATGTGAACTATTTGCAGTGCCATTTTGCAGAACTGATGCTGGAAAAATTATCCGCTATGTAAAATGTATAGGATTCACAACTAACTTGAAGAATGTCGGGATATTTTTAATGTAAGTAAAATTTTTTTCATAAAGCATGTTTTGCAAGATTATAAATATCACTTGGTAATTATTACTGTAAATACAAATATAGCAATTCCTGTAACTAGATTTACCGTCTATAGGGATGTGCTTACAATAAATAGAAAGAAGTCGGGAATACGAAATACAGAGGCGCAGCGCGACATCATTTGCAGTCATATCTTGCCAAATTTATTTGTGTGGCGTGAAGACATGCGTAAAGACAGAAAAACGAATTTTCTGAATCTGTTCTCAATGAGATAAAAAATTTATATATTCCCCAAAACCACAATAATAAAAAACTGAATGAAAACCAAGATAATTGGAAAACTGGGTGCTTCTCCTTACAGCATGAAATTAATCTTGGTAACTTCAAGTATCGTAGTTTTAATTAGAAATGACTTTTGTTCAATCTTTGCCATTTTCAACGCACTTTTTTGTCGTGTACAAAATCTTGAGTCACTAGATGGTCCTTAGGGTTTTTGAATTGCTTCTTAGGAACCATTTATCTGTCGGGTTCACGGTCTTTTTAGCAAATTATTGAGATCAATACGTAAGGTATTACCTGCTCGTTTTTCTTTCATTTTTAAAATTTTAATTTAATGTTTGTCAACAACGAGTAAATAAGTTTTATTTTTGCGGTTTTCAAACAATAGAAGCATGTACATAAAAACTGCAATTAAGAACGCTAATATTAAAGAATTAAAATTAATTTTCTCGTATACATCAGAGAAATCTTGAGTGTTATTACTTTTACTAGGACATCGATTTCTCTGGATCAGTGGAAAAGAGATACGAAGAGGCTAATCAAAGTAGAAGCGAAACAGACTGATGTAGATTTTCTAGTTTGCTATGTCAGTTGGAGAGAAAAGTGTGCAGATTAAAAAAATCGTGAGAAATGCATGGAAATGTTTAATTATTGTAGTTAAAACGACCCAATGCAAAAAAAATCTGATTTGAACAAGCAGCATTGTTGTACCTAATTCAAATATATTTATGTCTTCTAGCAAGTAATTTTGTCTGGAAGAAATGCTAAAAATATGCTATTACACCGAACATGTATGGTGTTAGCTGTACAAAGTAAACGAAACGGGCCAAATGCAAATATACCTTTTATGTCACATATGGAGGAGGAGGAATCGTGGAATCAAAAAACAAGATATTTGAGATATTATTGATTAGGGGAAAAATGATCTGATATTAAAAGTGTGTTTCTAAACTGGCTTACAGACAATCGGGTTTTTTATGGAACGGAGAATAAACTCGTGTCTAACAGGAAAGTTTTTTACCCCAAAATTTAGAAGAGTATGCAAATGTTTGGTCAGATTTACAGGTTTCAGATAAGAAAATGCGCTTTTAACATACAGTTGTACATAGTTTATAAGCAGAAATATCGTCTTAAATAAAAATCTTCAGAAAAGCCACTTCGAGAAAAAGTGGAGGTGTATCAGTCCCATTCAATGATGTTTTCGGAATCATACGCAGTTCCACGTTCCCTGCAGATCAATTACCGCCTGGAATTCAACGAAAGACTGAAGCGGCTTTCATCTGTGAAACTTAACTTAGCCTATTGATCTGAAGACCAGTGAACGTGAGACATACACCACTGATGGGGGACTGTACGATGTGCTCTTGATAAATGGTAGGCAGAATACGAGTTTCCCGGTATATAATCTTGCTGCATTTAGATACCTTGACATGGATTGGCGTGAAATTCCCACATCTATACTTGCTTGAAGAAAATTAGCCAACTGTTTCGCAGTGCTTTTCCGAATCAGTTTTATCATTGTGGCCAGATAACCATCATTCCGCTGGCTCGGACATCGAGGACAAAGCCCAGCAAAGTAGTTGCCAGAGGTTCTATGCCTCTTGAATGCTGACCGAAGCAGCCACACTACGCTGTGTACAAGAGGTTTGCACGGACCTTCTTTGGTGAACCTGACCCTGCTCAAACCTGTGCGTTTAAGTCCCGGCCCGTGATGTTCCACTTTGTATTATTTTGTATTTCTATTGCTATTTATTAAATTGTGAAAATGAAATAATGAATGACATATTATTGAAAATATTTAGTTGAATGTAAGTCGAAAATATTAACTATACTTTGGTAATCATCGAATAATATAACCTTTAAATATATATAGAGAGAAAGAAACTAACGAGCGGTAACACTACAAAAGTTAATCCCTTTACAGATTAATAATAGTAGATACAATCGATATCGTCCTACTCTCTCTCTCTCTCTCTCACACACACACACCACCTCACACTCCCCGTCCCCCACAACACACAAACTCGCTCGGGGTCGAATTTTTTTGTTGTCAACAAGCCCCAAAGTGTTTTTGCCGACTTAATACCTACAGATGGTAAAAACACTGTGAGTGCCTCTCCTCGCCTCTGTAATTACGCTATGGGTTATGTCATGGAAGTACACGTAAAGCCAGCAAAACAGTTAAACAGATCAGGAAAGCTAGAAATACGACTTCTTTCTTTCTTCACCATCACTATAAAAATAATGGGTCGACATGGAATGGGCCTTCCCGGTCTGAAGTGTCTGGGAAAAAGAATGGGCCGCCCGGCTGTAAGAGTTTCTTGGGAAAAGCCCGGTCCGGCCCGTTGCTTTTTTCTAAAACTATAAAAAACCCCGACCCGGCCCGTTGCTTTTTTTTCTAAAACTATAAAAAACCCCGACCCGGCCCGTGCAGACCTCAACTGTGTACTAGCCCAATTTTCAGGGCCACATCGATCGCAGTCCAGTCTTCTACGAAATTTGGCCTCGGGTAAAGCTATCCATAAGATGTCTACGAGACATTACAGTATATTGTTACTTCAGACACGCAGTTTCTCAATGAGTTGCTCATCGAGAAACTGCGTGTCATATGCACGGAAGCACAGAATGAACTTACGTGAGACAACACTCGGCCTCCTGCCTATATATACCTTTGGCAATTGTCACGTGCTCAAAGCAAATTTGCGTACGGGCTGCACATCATGGAATGTCTTCATTCGTCACATCGCACTCTTGTGCATACATTATCAAGCTCCTTTGGCCCTACGACGCTCTATAATCGTCAGATTTCATGTCCGTCCTTAAGGTTTGGACAACATTGTATTGCGTAATAGATGCATGGTGTGTCCTGCATGCATGAGGAAAAGTGTGCGGACTTCTGTGAAAAAGTCATCGACCGGGACAAGCGCACTTTGCAATTGCGAATGAGTGTTTCTTGCTGAATAACAGAAGTTTAACCATCACTTGGCGGCGTTAGCATAACGGTATGCCGCTGTTTGGTCCACTTTAGGAATTGCATTTCTGTAGATATTTATTCTCGTGAGTGCAAAGGCCCATCATTTAATTTATTACTCAAGCACAGAAGAACTCGGTTTTCTTCAGAACGATGCCATCACTGCTACTTATGCCAAGAGTTGTGAAAGAAAAGGCTTACAGTGGTAAAGCATTTTTAAGTTGCCACCAGTTTTATTGGGCTGCTTTGAAATTTAAGATGAAATTCGATCGCAAAAGGAAAAACTGGGAAAGCTTTGAACAAATGAGCCAGTAAAAAAGTGAAATCAGGCATGTTTTCATTACCGAAAGTTGAACTTCAAATCAACTGTGAAAATTAAGAATTAAGTCAATTGATTCCAGTTTAATTAGACTGAGGTAGACAGGAATTTTAGCTTCCTCTGAGCAGCCATGCTTTGGCTCAAAGCTGGTTTTTCCACATATATGCTGGAATAAGAATCCAACTAGGAGATAGGAGTATTAGAGTCTCGCATGTGACTGAAATGCATGCTTTCTGCATACCATCAATTTTTTTGAAGCGTAGTAAAATCCGACTTCCTTTCAAAGTATATCTTTTAATGTCTAAAATATGCTGGGAATCAAATCGGCAACCGGTAGATGAAGTAAAAGTTTCATTACTTTAGAGAAAATGAAACTAAATTCGCTCGTTCAAAATTTCCAGCAATATTTTAAAAATGCGCACGAGTCCAACCGTTTCAACTGGAATATTTTAGCTGTTAGAAAATAAAGTATACCTTATTTAAATTATGCACTTACTATAAAACACTAATTCATTTACATTATACCATGTTTCAGACTCATATTAATTATGCTATCTTATCGTGGGGACAGACAGCTAAATATAATTTCAAAAAACTTCAAATTCTTCAAAACAAATATGTAAGATTAATTGACCTAAAATTTGATAGAAATACACAACTAACACTATATAATACCACAAGAGTTTTCCCAAACAAATATAACATTCTTACGATTAACCAATTATATTACTTCAATATCGGAAAAATTATGTTCAAACGCATTAAGAATAATCTACACGCCGGCATCATACAAATTATACCCCAGATACACACACATGACACACGCACTAAATCACATATTCGGCCTATTCATCCGAAAACGGAGCCCATGAAGCAAACTTTGAATTACATTGGCCCATACTAATGGAACTCATTACCTACGAAAATTAAATAATTTTAACCTTTTAAAAAAAAAACTAAAAAACTTTATCACGAATTGCAGCTTCTCAAATTAATGATTACAGTGGATGGGAACTATGACTAATATTACGACTTGTATATCGTGATAATAAATTGCTTTTTCAATGGTATTATCTGCTCATATATCACTACCTTTTTTTGTGTGCATAGGACCCTGTCAGGCCTGTCTGGCCTTTTCCCCCTGCTTCCTTGCTGTGCATTGTTTCAACTGATTTTTCTGTAACACTGGTTTTTTACGCTTTCCAGCCGTAGGTTGAAGAAGCGTATATGCTCCAACTTTGTCCGTCCGTCCGCCTGTCGGCACGATAACTCACGTAAAAATGGTTCGATTTCAATGAAATTTTAGTATGTGGTAGGGGACCACCTGGGGACGAATCCTATTGAAAATGGACGAAATGGCGTCAAAGGTCACAGCATAGGAGCGAGTCCCATTCCAATGCCCTTATGCGTCATAACTTGCGTAAATGTGGTTCGATGTCGATGACATTTTAGCATATTGTAGGGGACCACCTGGGAATGACCCCTGTTGACAATGGGTAAAGTGGGGTCAAAGGTAACGGCATAGAAGCGGGATCCATTCCATTGCCCTTATGCGTCATAACTTGCGTAAATATGGTTCGACGTCGATGAAATTTTAGTATATTGTAGGGGACCACCTGGGAATGAACCCTATTGAAAATGGGTGAAGTGCGGTCAAAGGTCAGGACATAGCAGTGGGATGCATTCCATTGCCTTTATGCGTCATAACGTGCGTAAAAATGGTTCGATTTCGATGAAATTCTATTATGTGGTAGGGGAACCACCTGGGGACGATCTTATGACGTCACAATCTCGCGCGTGATATGTTGGAGCACGGTCACGCCTTCTGTCTCATTACGTCACGCGTTGTGTGTGGATCCTATTAAAGTTTTATGACGTCACACTCTTGCGAGCAGATGGTTGCGATTCCCATCTGCCTCATTACGTCACGCTTTGTGTGCGTATGTTCGTCCGCACGATAACTCACGTAAAAATCGTTCGATTTCGATGAACTTCTAGTATGTGGAAGGGGATCACCTGGGAAGGTACCCTATTGAACGTGAACGAAATGGGGTCAAAGGTTAGAACATAGGAGCGGGATCCATTCCACTGTTCTTATGCATCATAACTAACGTAAAAAAGGTTCGATTTCGATTAAATTTTAGTATATAGTAGGGGACTACCTGGGGAAAAACCCTATTGAAAATGGGCGAAATCGGGTCAAAGGTCAGGACACAGAAGCGGAATCACTTCCATCGCCATTATGCGCAATAACTTACGTAAAAATTCTTCGATCTGGATGAAATGTTAGTATGTTGTAAGGGCCTGCCTATTAAATAGGCAAAATGGGGTCAACGAATCCTATTGAAAATGGGCGAAATGGGGTCAAAGGTTAGGACACAGGAGCGGAATGCATTCCATAGCCCTTATGCATCATAACTTACGTAAAAATGCTTCCATTCCGACAAAACGTTATCATGTTATTTCGGAGGAATACTGCACCGGTTCTGTAGATTATCATCGAAATGGGATCAAAGTTCAGGGCACAAGACCGAGATTTATTCCATAGCCATTATCCTCATAACTTGAGGGATAACTTGAGTAATGATTTCTGGTATGTTGGAAAGCGTATCATAATCAATGCATTGCATGATTTTACTAACTTGTTTTTTTTTTTTTTTTGGCTCAGCAAAATAAATAAATTGAATTGAATTGAATTGAATTATTCTGCCTATTTCAGTTTTAGAACCTGCGTGTTATTGAGCTTTTAGAAAATACAATTAACATGGAAAAAAAGAAGAGAAAAAAGGATAAAGTTTCGATTGTAGTACGAGCAGTGGCAAGCAGGTGGATTAATCCCTTGAAAGGCCGATTTACATGGAGCAAATGATGTCCAAACATTTATGCGTTTTCCAAACAGAAATGTTTATACAAAGTGAGATAAAAAAATATGCAGATTGGATTTATTACAGATCACAGATTTGAAACTTATCGCCTTCGAAGTAGTCCCCCGTCCAAAGCCACACACTTAGCCCAGCGTTGTTTCCACTGCTCGAAGCATTTTTGAAGCCATCTACTGAAATAGCGAAGACTTGCTACGTCGCATTTTGTGGTATCTCCTCAATATCGTGAAATCTTTTTCCTTTCAACTTCTATTTGATTTTTAGGAAGAGAAAAAAGTCGGAGGGTGCGAGATCTGGGGAATAGGATGGCCGTCGGACGTGTGCAATGCGGTGTTTAGCAAGAAACAGTGCACAAATTGCGATGCATGGACAGGCGCATTGTCATGGTGGAGTTGCCATGCTCCACTCCTATGTAGTGCCGGCCTTTTGCAAAGAATTGCGTCCCTGGAACGCCACAAAACCTGACAATAGTACTATTTGTTGATTATCTGGCCTGATGGAGCGTATTGATGTTGCACAATTCCCTCATGATTGAAAAAAAAACAGTTTGCACTGTCTTGACATTGCTGCTGCTCTGGAGTGCTTTTTTGGTTTTTCGTTTTTTTTGGAAGGGGGGGGGGGGTCTGGGAGACGTTTGGGTCTTCTACTGTAAAGACTGGTAAAGACTGGGCCTTGGTTTCCCGGTCATACACATGAACTTACGATTCGTCACCAGTTTTGATAGTTTTTAATATGTTTTCGTCGTTTTCGGCGCACTCAAGCAGGTCACTCGCAGCTGAAACATGGTCCTGTTTTTCTCAGCTGAGAGCAATTTTGCCACAAATTTGGCTGAGACGCGTCTCATACCCAAATTATCCGTAAGAATCAAACTAACTGGGCGGTAAGTAATGTTGAAGTCTTCAGATAACTCACGAATAGTCACTCGACAATTTTCCCGCATAGCTGTGCGCGCAAGTTCGATATTGTTTTCACTTTTACTGGTTGAGGACCTCCCATACCGTTCACCACTCTTAAAACTTTGACAATTATCTTTAAAATGTTTATCCCCTCATAAACTTGTGTGCACGACTCATACGATCCTCTCCATAGATTTTCTGTAACTTTAAGTATTGGGTTGATCCATAAGTTCATGCCGTTTTTTTCACCGCACTACAGGAATGTATTACATCTGAAGGGAAAATGGGATCAATCAACTATGTATCCCCCCCCATTGTTTACGATGGTGTACCAACGTCTGGATAGGTCTGCAATGCCATTTTTGAAGAAACGTGCAGGTCTTGCTGCGAAGAAATCATCAAGTAAATTCTGGAGATCAACATCATTGTTGCACGTTCTACCACAGGGTTAATTCGACAGAGATCGGAGCAGGTGATAGTCTGAAGGGACAACATCTGGGAAATAGGCCGGATGTGGAAGCATTTCCCATTCCATATCCTGAATGGCCATTTTGGTTATGTTTGCACTGTGAGTGAGTGGGTTATCATGTTGGAGAAGAACACCATGGCGCCGATGTGGGCGTTCCTGTTGAATTGCTTCCTCCACACGGCGGAGTTGCTCACAATAGAGTGCAGCATTGATCGTCCGATTCCTCGGCAGCATTTCCCTCTGAATAATGCCTTCCATGTCCCACCAGACACACAACATGATCTTCGCATGATGAAGGTCATGTTTTGGACGTGGTATGAGCGTCTTGTTTGCACTTAAGCAATCCCTTCGACGTCTGAAATTTACGTACAGGCACCACATTTCATCTGCAGTAACAATACGTGACAGAAAGGGTTTGTGTTGCTGAGATCATGTGCGATAACGAGCCAGCAAGGAACCACATATGGCAACACGCTGATTCTTGTTGTCCTCGGTGAGAGTGTGAGGCACCCAAGACTCCAACTTCTGGACCTTTCCCATATGTTCCAAGTGTGTGGCCTGATCACAGTCCATCTCAGTGGCTAATTCACGTGTGGTTTGACGCGGATCCATGTGGATGAGATGTTTCAAACGATCCTCATCAAAGTGAGATGGACGACCTGAGCGTGGAGAGTCGTTGAGGTCGAAATCGTCCCCTCGGAACCGCTTGAACCATTTGCGGGCTGTCCTCGGTGCAATGGCATCTTTCCCATACAGAGCACAAATTTGTCGAGTAGTCTCGGTGGCTGTGGATCCCTTGTTGAACTCGTAGAGGAGCAGATGTCTGAAATGTTCGTTTCTTTCAACTTGACATTCCATACTTCCTGACCTGAAAACCAGAACACCATTAGCCACAATGACACAACGCAATATGATTTAGATACATGATATTACTGGCTACATTTTGATATACAACTGGTCATCTGCACCATCACTACTGACCTAGGAAATATTCGTGAAATAAAACGGCATGAACTTATGCATCAACTCAATATGTGCCTTTGCAAGTTTCGCCAAGTCTTTGACAAAATCTGATACAAATTCGTTGATGAATTTTTTCCGACATGACATGACAAATGCTACGAACAACTTCACACAAGTAATGACAAAGCACTACTGTATAAAGAATCACTACCGTATAAAGAAGCACTACTGTATAAAGTAACCGGTCGAGCAGGGGAGACGTGACTCATGGCACATGCGTAGTAGGTTCCTAGTTCAGCCTGTACCAAACGGCTTCCTGCTGTGTAACGCGATTCCGAACTTATGCAACCAGTCTGGATACTTTTTTATCACACCACGTATATCGGCCGGATTTCACGAATTCTGCTGCAAAGCATTTCGTTTGCTCCTCTCATCTGAGCAGTACTGATCATAAACCTGTCAGTAGTGATAAACACTCCCTTCTAGTCTTTTCTTCTCTGCTTTATGAAAATAGGCATGAGGGGGAATGACTAGGGGCTGCTTATACACTACTGCGTGTTTCCCCCTGACACGGACATCATGTCACTGGGTACAAATAAGTGACTTAAATATTTTTCCTTTCTGAGGTTCGTCGCCATTGTGATAGCTCTTTTAGCATGTAATCAGTCAGAAAAGATTAGTAGTGTCAATAATCTCCCTGAATGACCAATTTTAACAAAGCTCAGGGAAAAGCAATGCTTTCTGATGCGCAGACTCACTCATTCTAGCCACGTTTGGCCCACTTCTTAGTCAGCGAATATATTATTTCGATCTCATTTCAGCCCATTTTGCTAATCCCGAGATAATTCGTTCCAGACTGATGAACATATTAGCAATTTATCTTCAGTATTCTGTGGCGCGATCCTCTCATCAGCTGACCAGTAAGAGGCAATTTCGGTGCAAAAATATTACAGATGTCCCGTATTCGACATTGTTCCGCAGTTGACAGCTTTGCTTAGTGTCCCGATTCAGAATCTCGCTGACCCAGAAATTGTCTCTGAGAATACTTTCCCGCACGGAGGTGTATCATACTAAAGTTTCAAATATCAAAAGTTATAACGGAGGTGACGTGTTTACACACAGACTGTTTCTCAAGCATTGTTCGCTTCGAGCAGACAGAACATAATTTATTTCGTTGTTGCTTCGTTTGCAACAGGCGTGACGAATATCGCTAATTTAACCTTCGTTTTTGAGTTTTTCTTTGTAGATAATTCAATGAGAATTTATAATTATATAAAGGCTACTTAAATACTAGTGTTTTTAAGAATTGTTTGAGAAATTGTACGTTAATGTTTACGAAATATTTAGTAGAGAATATACCAGTGATACGATGAAAAAAAGTTAGTTTTACTGTGAGTGATTAAATTAGGTTGATCTTTGGAGTAAAAAATATTAGGAGGAGGGGGATGGTGTGATATATGTCTCTAATTTTACTTTCCTTTTAGAGTGTCTATTCTTACGTAAACTATTACTCCTACGTTATATTTAATTTCTGAACGGCACATCGCTTTCACGAATTTCCTTACACATTAGTGTTTGTGAAAATTGCAACACCATAAAAGACCTGATAAAAGACTTCTGGTATTAGTTTGAAGTTATTAAGATATGTAAAACACTTTGGAACACGCAAATGATTAAAATGTCAGTGAAAATGCGCATGCGGTTTCAGAGCAACGCTCTCTGAACTATTCGATATTGGGTATAAAAAGCTGCGCAAACGAAATGTTGCAATCAGTGAAAAGCCGACATCCAGTCGGAAGGGTGTTTCTTGTGTCACGCTATATCCCGTCGCCTAAGAAGGTCGCATTATGAACACCTCACGGACACTGAGCGAAAAAAGATTGCTGGGATGAGAGATGCTGGATTTTCGTACATCGAAATTACCACTCGTACGGAATGAAACGTCAGTCCAGTGATGCCAACGTGGGGTCAGTGGACGTTCGCATTACTGGACTGGACCGGAAAATCGCACGACTGCAAGACATATGGCAGTGAGCAATCGCCCACCGACAACCACGGTGTTAGCGCAGCAGTGGAGCACTGTCACAGGTCAATCTTTCTCTTCCATCCCTGTTCGACGTCACCTGATCTATAGAGCACTGCTCGGTAGCAGCCCATTGCAGCACATTCTTTGACCCTCAATCACAGACGCCTCAATCTGCAATGGGGTCTCGAACACAGACACGCTGGCGCGTTGATTGGCAACAGGTCGTGTTTTCCGAGGCGTCACGATTCAACTTGATGCATTGAAGACATCGTGGCAAATGGTACCTTGCAGTGTTATACCTGCCCAACGCCAAGCATCATGGTTTGGGGAACAACTGGGTTCAATTCGCAATCTCGCATGATAGATATTGAGGGAACCCTCAATAGTCAACGATACATCAAGGAAGGTTTAGAGGCAGAGGTGATACCCTTCCTTCAGAGTTGTCCTGGTGCTATATTCCAGCAGAACAGTGCTCGGCCACGTTGCCCGGAATGTCCAAAACTTCTTCCACATACTGCAGATACCGTTTCTTCCCTGGTCTGCAAGTTCGCCGTATATGTCCCAGATCGAACATGTCTGGGACATAGAGCTAAGCGACTGGCCCGTCAAGCCTCTCTGTCAGTCACCATAAACTAACTCTGGTCTCGCATAGAAGCAGCCTGACAGGCTATTCCCCAGGATTTTCGCTTCAAAACTCAGTATCGTCTGGACGTGGCTCCACACGATACTGAGTTTTGAAGCGAAAAATCTTGTATAGCTCTACAAATGTAATCAGTTATCACCTGTAACATAAGAAATCTGTTATATAAATGTAATTTGAATAGCGGGATTCTTTCTTGGTGTTGCAATTTTCACTTCACACACAATAGTGTGCTATTGTCAGAAACTGTGAGTCAAAAGTAAATAAAAAGGCATTATTGTATTTTGAAGCACGTTATCTTGATGACCTATTCATTGAAACAATCTTATCTACGATAGTTATATTGTGATGACAACAAATCTCTGTGAAGTGATTAAAAGGGAATTGGGATTCCGAGCGAGTGTAATTTGGCAATCAGAAAGCAAAGTACAGCGTTTTAAGTAATATTTCTTATTATATCTTGCTTATTGATCCCAGAGACCGTTGGAAACAAAATAAATGTTGTGTACAGCATTTACTAGAAAATAACCTGAAACGTCTTTAAAAACACCAAATCATTATTCAGTCTGCGAGACATTCCGAAGAAATCTATCTTACAAAACCAGACTGTAATCCAATTTCTTCAGGTACCGGTTTCCTTTCCGAGACACAGAAATGAATAGTGTAAGCAATCGACATTCCGAAGAGAATGAAAAAGATTTCATTTGACTGTATTATGTGATCAGTATGTACATTTCCTTGCGTTATTTCCATTTTGAATGCTACACCAGTAATGGCACAGACCATGTTATGGTCTGGAAGTATTGTGGAATCGACAAACAAAATGCTGGTAAACTTAAATAGTCAGCAATCCATTATTTTGGCATGTTTTAATATTCGCGTATAAATCCGTTTGCCTGAGACAGCGATATAAAAAATACTGACGCTATATCATTTGCTGATTTATTCATTACATACTAGTAACTGGAGTTACTAAGGACTCCCGCAGAGTGTTATCGCTTAGGCGAATTCCTAATGCAAATAAGGGCTGGTTGAAATCATAGTAACTTTGTGAATACAAATTTACGTAACATCGGTGTATCCATCTTTAAATACATCGGCAAAACATCGCAAGTACAAAAATATTTCTAATGTTCAATCTTCGAAAGGAAATCTGAAGCCGTGAAGTACACTTTGATTTGCAGCAGTGCATATTTTTAGTTTTCTTAACTTTCAACGCAAGCATATTAGCTGTAATGAGCAAACATTTGTTGTGCTTCCTTCAAAGGTTGAAGAATCCTCGCTCTTGTGTGTGTGTGTTTGGGAAATATTTGTGCTTCCTACATTTTCTATAAAGATTAATATCCTAGATAGGAACGGAAGGTAGAATCTCAGAATTATCTCTGAGAAGAGATGGAAACAACTAGATGACTCGTTGCAAAGAGAGCTATCATGAGTACAAAATCGATAGTGAGACTTCTCCCGAAGTTCTTTCCTACACTGTCTTTCTGTACGATGCAGGACGCCAGCTAAAGAGTCAATATACGCCTGTGTTGGTATTCCTGTCATTCAGCACTTAAACGACACTTGACTTTTCATGACTCTCTTTCATTTAGTTGCTACCGGTAATTTGCCGGAAATACTGCTTTAACTGAACACGGAAATCAATAAAACTAATAACCCTCCCACTGAAGCGCACACGTTATATAACACAATACTCTTTACCTCTGAGTCTTATTAGTAGTCTGCTGATACCAATAAAGCGGTATTTTGAATGACAACAAATTAAACACGCGATGTTCGTGAAACAAAAAAACTACGCAAAGCAAAAAAAAAAAAAAAAAAAAAAAAAAGGAAAAAAAAGAAAAAAGGGTTGGGGATATCAATCACTAAATCCTAAGCAGACAAATTATTGCTTTATATGTTGGTGCGGATAATACGTTTCTCAGCAGCAATTTTCAAATTTATGTATTACTTTTCTTCTTTCGGTGTTTAACGATCACCATGCGCAACTACGAAAGCTATAGCAGTTTCCCATTCCTAATTTGCGACCACCAGTGGTGGCTTGTGGCTCATATAGTGGGGGTTCATTACATTTCTATACACTGAAGTGCCAGAAAACCTGGTGCAGACGAGCTTATGCAAAATACATAGAAACGTCACCTATGCGCATACTCGGTTGCGTCCTCCAGTGCGTATATCAAGCGATAGACATCCTTGCCAGCTGTCAGAGCTGTTTTTGGCATGAGAATGACAAGTAATAACGATTTAGGCAATTTTCAACGCGGTGTCATAGTTGGCGCTCGTGAGATGGGCCATAGTATTTCTGAGGTAGAAACGAAGTTTGGATTTTCACGGACGACCATTGCAAGGGTGTACCGTGATTACAAGAATTCCGGCAGAACCTCCAACCTACGATACCAGTGTGGCCGTAAAAAGACATTGGGTGAACGTGACCATCGTCGGCTGTCAAGAATCGTTTCACGCAATAGGCGTGCAACACTCTCGCAGGTATCATCGGAATTCAATGCTGGAATCTCAACAAGCATCAGCGTCCGGACTGTGCAACGTACCCTGAACGATATGGGCTTTGGGAGCCGACTCCCAACTCGAGTCCCCTCGATGGGAGCACGACACAGAGCATTGCACCTCGCATGGGTACGGCAACACGGGCACTGGACACTTGATGACTGGAAACAAGTAGCCTGGTCTGACGAGTCGCGTTTCCAACTGTATCTGGCAGATGGAAGGATTCGTGTGTGGCGCAAACCCCATGAAGCCATGGATCCCGCCTGTCAACAGGGAACTGTACCGGCTGGTGGAGAGTCCGTAATGGCAGGGGGTGTATTTATCTGGACTTCACTGGGACCCCTGGCACGTCTACAAACGTCTGTGACCGTCCAACGCTATGTGCGTATCCTTTCTGACGAGGTACACCCGTTCATGTCCTGCATTCATGCTGATGGGTTGGGCCTGTTCCAACAGGACAATGCACCTCAACACATGTGTCGGAACGCCACATTATGGTTAGAGGAGCGTTCATCTGAGATTGGGGTGTTGCCATTCCCACCGAAGTCCTCAGATCTGAACGTAATAGAACACATTTGGGATGCCATGCAACACGCTATCGAACACAGGAATCCGAGACCTCGGAATGCACCCGATTGTGGAACGCTCTGCAGGAAGTATGGTGTGCATTGCCTACAGCATATTTCTAGAAGCTAGTGGAGTCCATGCCCCGTCGTATTTCTGCAGTCCTGCGCTCCCGTGGGGAATCTACAAGTATTAGATTGGTGTACCAGTTTTTCTGGCACTTCAATGTACCCAACTACGTATATGAGAGTCTGTGTGGTGTTGTGTATGTGTCATGGCTCATGTCGACTAGTTTGGCGACAATAAAATATGAAATCGATTCATGCTCTGAATATGCAAATGAAAAGTTACTGGTATAGTTAACCTTAATTGAAAATACGAAGGAGTTTCGGTATTATAGTGAGTTAAAAAAGTAATACAACAATTCAAAATGAAAATTTGCTAGGATAAACAGTACAATATTAGTACCCACCTGGAATCAATATTGCGTCTGATTCCCAGTAGCTACAGAAGCACTGCCACTTTCACACCTAGTAGATGCTACTGCAGCCGTTACTTCTGCTGCTGTTGTGGCTGTGTGGTTGTATAAGAAATGCGTCCTTCGTTCTTTTTTCGCCACAAATCTGTCAACTACGCATTCGTTAAAATTCTCAAGCTGGTTGATGAAGTTTTTTTCGATGGACAGTATTGCTAGTGCCGTCAGTAAGTCTTCCTCCATTGTACTCCTCAGAAATGTTTTAATTCTTTTTAAACAAGAAACACATCTTTCTGCTTCTGACATTGTCATCGGAATTGCAATTATTATTTTGAGGAGTTTTACGACCACTCCGAAGCACTCTTTTAAGTTATTCTCGAGCAAAAATCCCAACAGGTCTCTCTACATGCTTTCTTTACATTCTGAAAATCATCTCTTCCGTAGATGGTCTGGAGTTCTGTTTTCAACTTGTGCTTGTTAAGAAATGGACACGACTCCACTACGCATTCCAAAGTTTGCTTCCGGAATGCCTTCCTGAAATTGGTGAAACTATGGCGATCAAATAAATTTGAAGCTGACAAATGTTCAGAAAACTCGAATCTTTCTTCAGTTTGATTTATAATTAAGTCGCAGACTTCTTTTGCAGAAGCATTTCGTAAAATTTTCGCACTAACCTCTTCACACTAACTTCTTCCACAGTGATGTAGTCAACGTCCTCTCTGATCTTAACAATTTCATTAACAAAGGCCGATAATGCAGTTTTCACTGATAGAAGGCTTGTTTCTGTAAAGTATTGTAGAAGATATCAACATGAGGCAGTACCCTGTAGAAAAATTGAATCCAGAAGTTGAATACAGGTTGCAGCATTTTCAGTTGGAGTCCTTGAGCTTGAATTATTGTTGCCGTTTGTTTACTAGTTTTTATAATTTTCTGAAAACACTCAATTAAAGCGTCTTTATTTTCGTAAATTGTTACGATTGTCCTTGAACGGAAATTCCATCTTGTATTACAACCTGACGGTAGACTTCTTCAACTATTTATCAAGACCCAACTATTTATCCACGGCGGCGGCTGAAAACAATTTTTCGGTTGCTATGTGTTTCTGGAACGTGGAAAGAGCGATGTATTTATTTATTTATTTATTTATTTATCCTCTGAGATGAATAGGCGAAAAAGTTAAGTTAGGGATCTCAGAAACGTTAGCAAAGAAGTTAAATTGGTGAGCGTAACAGTGAACAACGTATGTATGCGGATAAACGTCCCGTTTGTGCTCCCGAATGTTGACCACTCGTAACTCTGGCTCCGTCGTAGCTTTGTGAAATTACTTTTTCTCTTTGCTCCCCAACAACTTCCTGTAGAACATTCTTAATACCAGTAGCCACAGCGGAGGCATCACGATTGCGAGGATTTAAGAGTCTAAAATCTGTCAACCGGGTTTCCGTTAGGTAGCACATATCTTAGGGCAACTACTAATTGAAACTTAGAGGAAACATCAGTGGTCTCATCAACAATAACAGAAACGAAATGGGTAGCATATATTTCCTCCGAAATCTTTCTCCTACATACACACAACATGCAATCTAACAAATCGTTCTGTATATCTTTGGATGCACCCTTAAAAACAGTTGCCGTACTGAAATGCTCCTTCAGAACATTGTCAAGAACTGATGCAAAGTCAATTAAACCCCTGAATATACCTGCATTGCTCGATTCCGTTTTCTAAGCGTGTTCTCTAAGAGCTAACTCGAATTCTCCTCAAAATTTAATGCAGTAAATAACCTTTGAGAGAACATAGCGGGTTTTCCTTACTTGATCATTATGACGTTCTATATTTCTCCTGAAAGCCTCACTAAGTTGCTCTCTAATTTCTGTTTTGCCCAGTACTGAGAGATCAAGGCAAGCGTTCATGTGAGCACCGGATACCTCATGTCTCTTTATTTTTTGGGATAAATGTCCTAAATCAGACACACCTGTTTTTGTCCTGGTGGTGTCTCTCCCTTTAGCAAACAGCAAACATAGAAAGAAATAAAACCGATTGTTATGATCACAACCACAAATCCAGTTGTTTCTATCGTACAGCACTGTATTAAACGAACGGCAGTATTCTTTACCTCTCGCACTTTGCTTCTGCATAATATTTAAAGCGGTTACTGGCCTACCTAATTCTTTAATCCTGCATTTCTCTTCGAGTGGCAGTGTAGAGAAGTCTGTTTCCAAAAGGAACTTCACGCTGTTCATTTTAGAGCATAATACACAAGCACAGTCAAACTCACGCTCACCTCACACACAATACCCACGGAGCAACAAACAAACAATTAACTGATTTACACGTTACACGCAGCTGATTTACACCCACTGAAATCTAAATAAACAGTTAAATGATGCCACTTCTAAACTTACATTTTTACAATTCCTGACGAATTGTAAATCTTCCACTTCCGTAAACTGTAAATCACACCCAAAAATCTATAGCTCTTCTGTTAACCACTGTCGCATGAATTCTAACAGAAGAATCGCTGCCACCCTTGACCCCGTTCGAAAGCCGACGTCACCAAGTCACCTGACTTCCTCCATGAGCAATGGCTTCTCATCGTCAAACCAAGCGCGCTCATCATCTGGATACGTCACTCTTATCGCTGCAAGGTCATGCAGCGTCTTCTCACAATGCTAAAGCTATTCCCCGCTCCCAACGCGCCAGCCTCAAGACCATAGCATTTGGAAGGCTAGTTGGGTTCATTTCTGCATTTGAACCCGGCTGAGATTCTGATGTAAAAAGGACCTGCAGAGGCAGAAAATGAATTAAAACTGGGAATAGCAGTGAGACAGCTGAGACCGGGGATTAGGATAAACACGAAAATATGTCTGAAGTGATATTAAAAGTAATAATTTTGCTAAAATGAAATTCCATGAGGGGGTTCACTGAACCATTGAACCTATAGCACGCGCCGCCACTGGCGACCACTCATTCTAGGAAGGGGTGAGAACTAGCGCCGTAGGACAAACGCACCACCCATGCCTCATCCAGAGATCGAGCCCGTTTTCAGCTTGGACATCTTGTCAGAAACCTACGTCCCTAACCACTAGGCCACCGGGGAGATTAAGTATGTATTATTCAGGAATTGTAGCACCAGGACGATGAGCAAACTCCAGTTAGACATGTTCACTTTTTATGTAGATCATGTGTACATCTATAGCTTTTGGAATATATGATTTCTTACCCAGTAAGTGTAGGTTTTGTCATACTTTAAAAAATTGATCTTGAGTACGTACAAGGAAAAACTGATGAAAAGGAAAGAAGTGACTTCATTCTCCTATCCAGCCATCGCAAACAACTCTTCAAAGGCTCCAGGGAGGTTTTACGAGCAGCTCTTTTATTCTCTTATAAGAATAGCCCGATGTAAGGGATTTCAAACGCAGCTGTCGCTTGGAACTCTTATAAAGACATTAGAGGAGTGAGCCATGGCCATAGACAATCGAAACATATAGTGCCATAAATTTTATTAAATGTTTTACGCCTCGCAGTAATTCCCTGAGGGGCTACTTTAGCATTATTATATTCTTACGATGTCGCTGGGGTGACAAAGAAGTACGAAATATTTTCTCCGCTCCAAACAATTTGCACGTAATGGCATTAGTTGATAAAAACCGCTGATTAAAACTAAAACGTGGTCTCCAGAAAGATCTGGAGAACAAGATTCCGACAATGAAGTTTATCACGCTAATAATCTGTAGGAGAATAACTACATGTCATTTAATTATTTTGAAAGAGGCTCTGTGTTTATCGAGGCAAGAAATACTTTACCGTTTGTGAAAATCGCACCACCAAGAACGAATCGCGCTATTCAAAGGAAATTTATATCACAGATTCCTCATCTTACAGGAGATAACTGGTTACGTTTGTAGAGCTATACAGGATTTTTCGCTTCAAAACTCAGTATCGTGTGAAGCCACCTCGAGCAAAACTTACAGCTTCTACATTGCATGGCAAGGCATGGAATGGAAGAGGCTTTTGATGTCGTCCTGGGGAATAGCCTACCAAGCTGCTTCTATGGAAGACCAGAGTTCATTTGTAGTGACTGGCGGAGGCGCTTGACGGGCCAGTCGCTTAGCTACCATATCTCAGATATGTTCCATCGGGGACATATCCGGTGCACGCCAGAGAAGAAGCTGTATCTGCCGTACGTGGAAGAAGTCTTGGATATTCCGGCAACATGTGCCCGAGTATTGTCCTGCTGGAATATAGCGCCAGGACAACTCTGAAGGAAGGGTTTCATCTCTGCCTCTAAAACACCCATAAATAATCGCTGGCTGTTCAGGATTCCATGAATTTGTATCAAGGAAGATTCTGAATCAATGCTGTAAACATTGGTACCATGTTTTATATAATGACTCTGTACATGACCACGAATTTTCAGGAGGGTGGTACGAATCTCCTTCCCACAGGTTTCTAAAAGAGGAGACAAGGTGTTCAAGGTAAGTTATTTGCTTGCAATTTCCATGCTTCATGTTGTGTTGAGTGCCAAATTCTACTTGTGGGTATGAATACTGATTTCTTTGTCCCGTTCCGCCAATGTTTCTTGGCTCCACGGGGACTAATGGAACACCTTGGATTTTGTTTTGAAATGTTGCGACAGTTATCCTGCCTTGAGACACTGGTTCAGACCCTGGCCACCCCCGTGGCCCAGAGACCAGCCCGCGATGTCGTGCTGGCAGGCGACCTAGCGTACCTTATCTGGGTTCCCGCTCTGTCTGGCGGGATAGGACGTTAATTAATTTAGAGTTGACTGGGAGATTGTCTTGCCCTCGAACTTTTTTGGGGGAATAATTTCCCTTTATTTTCAATAACAAAAATCTACACACATCTATACACTGTCATGCCCTACCCCCAGAAATTTGGTGAAGTCTGTAATAGGCATCCGAGGTGATTGGGTTGGGGGGAGGACTGTACTCCCAAATTTCACAATTTTATATCCTGGACCGCTAGAGTCGGTCAGTGTATCGGGGATGTTCCCCCTGAAGCGTCTGCGAGGTCAGCAAGCTTTTGGAGGTGGCTTCCTCCCAAATGTTGAAATGGACATAGAGCTGTAAACATTAGTACCATGCTTTATATAATGATTCTACGCACGACCACGAATTTTCAGGAGGGTGTAGGGAATTCCCCCAGGTTTTTAAGGGCGTATACAAGGTGTTCAAGGTAAGTTATTTGCTAGCAATTCCCATGCTTCATGTTGTGTTGAGTGGCAGGCATAGTACAAATGTTTACAGTTCTACGTCCATTTTATAATTTTGAGGGGAAGCTCCACCCCGAAAGCTCGCGGACGCGGACGCTTCAGGGGGAACATTCCAGATACACTGAGCGACTCTAGCGGTCCAGAATATAAAACTACAGAAGTTGGGGTAGAGCCACCGGAATTTGAGGGTAGAGTCCCCCCAACCCACGCATCTCAAATCCCTCTTACAGTCTTCACCAAAGGTCGGGGGAAAGGGCATGCCCACAGGTAGAGTCTGCTACTCGATACAACAGTACAACCAAAAATGCGGACAAATCACATTCGTTAGGCTTATACAAATCTCCGTCCTGCTATCCCCGCGGGTCCCGAAGATACCGTGGTCCCCCGATCAGCCATGGACCTGCAGCACAATGTAAAGTACACTATGAATAAATCAATATAATTTACAAGAGTTAAATTTATTACTGCAAAAGCAACCGAAGGACAAGGCCTCTCTCTAATCTCTGATTCATTGGATTCCTCAAAAAGACTTCACCGGGGCCCCGGGAAGGAGGAGATATGTCACATGGAACATGAAAGATCCACAAAGTTATACAACATTCAAAATCGGAACGGCAGCCTACCTCCCCCCCATCCAACCATCACCGTCCTCCCGAAGGACTTGTTCAGGTTGGAGAGTTAAAAGATCTCTTACAAACTCCAAAGTATTTCACTGAGGGGGTTGAAATACGACGAATTCGTTCACGACGAATTTGCTCATGATGAATTGGTAACTGCGACGATTTGACGCGCGATGAACTTGCACTCGACGAACTGAGTCGGCGACGAATTGGGCACGAGGAATAGACGTGGCGCCTAGTGAGAATAAGAAAACCTTTTGGACTCAATGTCGGCTCTTCACTGATTGCAGCATGTTGTCTGAGCCAGCTCTTTTTACCCAAGCCCGGACAGTTCAGAGGGCGCTGCTCCGAAACTGCATGCGGATTTTCACTGGCATTTTAATAATTTGCATGTCTCAACCTGTTGTACATATTCTGTAAGTTTCAAGCTAATACCAGCAGTCCTTCATGGTGTAGCAATTTTCACAGCCAGTAGTGTATAATGTGTACCTCCTTTAATAAGTTTTGCAAGAATGTTAGTCCATACAACAAACGAAATGTGAAAGTTTGATACGAAAGTGATGTACACTGAGACGCCAGTGTATTGAGCACACTTGCCCTCGACGCAGAAATTAGTCACTCCAACGGGTAAGACGGTACATGAGCTAGGTAGACGGAATAAATGGAGCCCACTAGCTCGTGGAGCATCAGTTAGCGTTCGATTGAGGGTCGCAATAAGAAAAGTGACTGGTCTGAGTGTCTTGGAACAGGGTATGATGGTTGACGTCAGGCAAGCAGACGCGGTCATCTCCAAACTCCCATTCTCCTAGGTTTTTCACGCCCAACCCTAGAAAGGGTTTATCGTGAATGGTGTTACATATAAACATATAAACAAGAAAAATGTCACCAAAGTTTCGGTTGTAATGAGCACGTCTTTTGAATCCTTTCCGACTCGACTAAAATTTGTAAAAGTTATTGAAATTCAGTGGAACCGGTAAGGAAAAAAGTCAAACAGATTTCTACAACGACAAAACATCCAGAAATAGAGACACCTAGTTACTCTCACCGGCGGCTAAAACCTAAGTTACAAAAATTAATAGATCGCGCGCAAAAAGTTTCTCATTGCAGATGAAAAGTATCAGAGACAAAGAGAATTTCAAATTGAACAGTTGAAAGGAGAAATATAGAAGGACACACGGTACAGCCGCCGGTGGCGCAGTGGTCTAAGCGCTGGCTTCTGACCATTCGTCCGTGAAGGGACCGGGTTCGAATCCGGGTGAGGCATGGATGTTGTACTTGTCTTACGGCCCTGGCTCTCTCCCTTCCCTGGAACCAGTGGCCCCAAATTTGGGACGGTGGACTGCTTATTGCCCATTGAGTTGCTCACGGTGGTCGTTAAACCTTCAATCAATCAAAAAAAAAAAAAACACGGTATAACTCTACGCCTTCTAGCTGAAGAATTTCACATAAAGTTGAAAGGGCGGAAAATATTATTCATGGCAAAAGCTATGCTAAGTAAAAAGAACATTCCAGATACGTCTCCTGAAAGCAGAGATAGCGAGAAAAAGGTTTTGACTTTTACGCTCCTAACGTGAAATTTGTGCATTATTTAAAGATAGTAATTTTCCCCATCTTTATTGCAGCGAATTGGTTATGGTAAATAAAGGAATTTCTCAATAGGGTTTTTAGAGACAGAGATAGGCTGCTAACGGAAGTACACAAACACCACCTAGCGACAGAATTGTGAACTACAAAACTCCTGAAATACAAATCTAAAGTGTTCCATGCAGCCCCGGTGCGCGCAGTGTTCTAAGCGATGGCCTCTGATCTTTCGTCCGCAAGGGGTCCGGATTCGAATACCGTGAGGCATGGATGTTATGTTTGTCTTACGGCACTGGCTCTCTCCTTCCCTGGAACCAGTGACCCTAAATTAGGGACGGGCGACTGATTATAGCCCATTGAGTTGCTCATGGTGGTCGTTAAACCTCCAATAAAAAAATGTTCCATAAGGTAAATAGCATCCAGTGTTAAAAGATTTTTTTTAAATCGCACATTTAGAAGCAGAGATATTTTTTTATTATAGGTTTAACGACCACATTGAGCAACTCAGTGGGTTATAAGCAGTCACCAGTCCTTGATTTAGGGCCACTGGTTCCAAGGAAGGGAGAGAGTAAGCGCCGTATGACAAACAGAGCATTCACGTCCCACCGGGATTCCAACCCGGATCCGTTTCGGACGAAGGATCAGAAGCCAGCGCTTAGACCACTGAACCACGGGGCGGCGAAGTGATATTAAGAAAAAGAGATTAAACATTTGTACTCCTAGTGGCGAAATTATGACTTATTTTTGGAAGAAAATACACGCAAAGGGTTTTCATAGATATTAATATCTAACTAAAGCGAATTTTGTCAATTGGGCTTTTAGTCCCGCAGATATTTCTGAAAAGGGAAAAGTGAACTTACGCCCTCTGTCGGCACACTTAATTTGAAATTACATGAGTAACATTTCATCACCAGAAACGCTTTCCAACAAAGAAAGAAATTTTCAAATCGGACTCTTAGAAGCAGAGATGTCAGTAAAAGTAAGATATACATGTACATACCCTGGCGGGAAAATTATGCACTGTTTTAAGCAGGAGATACTCTCAAGAGGTTTTCCGAGGAGAGCGGTATCGGTCCACGAAAGGCAATCGAGTTTTCAGCAGCTCAAATTTTGCTACAAATACGTCAGAAGCAGAAATAAACACTTACACCCCCTGGTGGCCAAACCATTCTTTACCAAAGACTAAAAATTATGTGCAAAACATTTCCCAACAAGAGCTGTATTCTATGCTGGAAAAAAAATTCAAATCGGAGTTTTAGAAGCTGAGATATAGGGGAAACGCAATTCACCTTTACGCCTCCTAACGTAAAATCTATTAATTACTTGAAAAAAAAGACTTCCTAAACTAGTCTTCGATATAAATGACATCAAAATGAAAAATGATTTTTTTCATTCAGATATTTAGAAGCAAATGTTTGGGATAGAATGTAATTTCAATTCTATATCATCTGCATTTACTCCCTCAAGCGGCGAAGTTGTGCATCGAGAAAAAACCTGAATGCAAGGATCATCATTCTTATATTTCAAGCTTCCAAATGCAAAATAAGAACTTTTCACGTCGGAATAATAGTTGAAGAGTATATGGTGTCCACAGAAAGACTGACGGACAAAGAGATAACATAGTCGAGAACCTTGTTTTCAAAAAAGGCCTTGCTAAAAGCATCCAGCAATCTGCGATCCTGTGGATAAAAACAGTTGGTGTATCAGAGGGGTCAAAGGAGATTGGAGAGACTGGTACAACTAACAAATAGGCCACAACACAGCAAATCGTTGCAGAATTCAACATTTGGGGTACCTAAGGTCATGCCCGAATGATGACGCGAATGGGCTACAATATTGGACGATGACGCGAATGGGCTACAATTACCGACAATCATGTCCAGTGCCGATGTTGTCAGTGCACAACAGGAAAACGCACCTCCAGTGAAACCGGAACATTGACACTGAACCGTTGAGAACAGAATAATAGTTCCCTGGATCAGTGGCTCTCAATCTTCCTTCTATAGTGACACACTTTTCATTATAAGTGTATTTCGTGACTCCGGAAAATAAGAAAAACAAAATGCTTTTTAAACATAATGTAATGATACATAGTTTAAACTAAATTTACGCATCACGATTGCGCACAGATTTTATGTGATGAAGAGAAAGTGAAAATTTTGGATATACAGTATATTTTAAAAAGTCACCGGACACCCTTCCAAAGCAAATTAACGAATTCTCTGCGTTGTTAAGATGTGCTGTGCAGCTGCAAACGGTATAAAAACAAACCTGCATCTGTCCGCGATCATATCGCACTGTGAGATTGAGTGAAAATGTCGCGGCGGGAGAGAACTGACTTTGAGAAAGGAAAGATTGTTGAGTGTTATATTAGTGGGTTGCCCGTACGAGAAACCTAGAGGCGTTTAAACAAACCCAAGTCAACTGTTTTGGATGTACTCAATAAGTGGAAGACACATGGCGTGCCTGAAGCAGCAAAACGTACCAGCAGACAAAAGAAAATCAGTGATAGGGGACGTCGACGCCTCAGGAGAGTCGTTACAGCTAATCGACGGAGTACTGCTCAAGACCTCAGTGTACAGGTGAGTAAAAATGCTGGAACCTCGGTATGTACGCGTACCATTCGCAGAGAACTTTATTCCATGGGTTACCGTGGTCGTGCAGCTGCTCATAAGCCTTTCATCTCTACTCGGAATGCTACTCGTCGTTTGGCATGGTGTAAAGAAAATTAATTGTGGATTGTAGATCAATGGAAACGGGTTCTATGGACTGATGAATCCAGATACACGATCCATCAGTTTGATGGCCGTGTGTGGGTATGGCGGCAGCCGGGAGAACGCTATTTACCACAGTGTACGGTTCCTACGGTCAAGTTTGGAGCTGGCAGTATACTCGTGTAGGGGTGTTTTTTGTAGTATGGTCCCGGCCCATTAGTTATCGTGGACAAACCTGTTAACCAGCACGTCTACCTCGATATTCTGGACAATTATGCCTTACCGACTCTGTGGCAATACTATGGAACTGAGCCTTGTTGGAACCAGCAAGATAATGCACTGTGCCATAAAGCAAAGATTATTACGGCTTGGTTTGACGATAATTCCGTATCGTGTGTGAACTGACCAGCACAGAGCCCTGATCTTAATCCAGTAGAGCTCCTATGGGATGAATTAGAGCGCCGCATAAGAAGTTTGGAACCAATGCCTACTACTAAGCAACATTTAGCGGCAGCATTAGGTACTGAATGGAAGCGCATACCTATCGCCATGTTTCAAAACCCTGTCGAAAGCATGTCTCGAAGGGTCAGTGCATGCATTAAGGCCAAAGGTGGAACGACACCGTACTAATGTATGTTAATAAATGCTATGTTGTGTCTCTCTTCTAAGTGTCCGGTGACTTTTGTCAATATAGTGTATATTGTTTTAATAACTCAAACAAAGTTTTTAATCATCTTCCAAATTCTAATTTAGTTTTCTTGTATCGTAGCTCTTGGAATTCAAGAAATTACGAGGAAGTCAAAGATTGTGAAACCAAAATTCCTTTTGCGGTCGAAGTAGGTCTTTCCCCGCGCTAGGTAGGAGGTAACATGCGGAGCCCGGATGCAAACGAAAACATGTCACAATTTGAAAGATTATATATTCCAAACTAATAATCGTAGAGTAATCAATAATACATCTAGGTTTTATAGTGTCCCATTTTTAACAAAACAAGTTCCAACCCTCTATCTTTTAACCCTTCGATACAGTAGCGTTAGGAAGTTAAGCTAAATTTCGCGTAATTTTGTTTCGCCGCACGCCCTTTTTATTTTGATAACTAGTGAATAGATAATGATAGCAATGACCTCAGCCCCCATTCTGTAGCTGACAGTTAGAGCTAATGGACGTATGTGATAAACAGAAATAAAGTACATAAATACACATCACCAAGCTGTTCTCTGAGATTCAGAGGTTAGCTTCAAAAAGAAATACAAAGTACCAGATAGTTTTTACTTACTGTTGCCGTATCAAACGTCTCCATTTACAGCGATCTTCCTCTGCCTTTCTTTTCTTCCACTTGGGCTAAAAAGATTTTCTTAGTAAGCACCTCATCACTCATTCTTTCAACATGGCCAAACCACCAAAGCATATTAGTCTCTCCACCTTGCTAACAACATTTTGCTTTACATCACACAACTGCAACACATCTTCATTCCTCACACAATCAGACCGTGTCTTGCCACAAATGTTTTTTCTGCAGTACCCAGGTTTCACTGCCATACATCAGAGTAGGAACAATTACACTTTCATACACAGCCATGCGGGACTCTCTTCCTGTTAAAACCTCCAAGAGCAGCTATGACTTTCAAAGAAGAATTCACTCGCCTACTGATTTCACCATACAACTTGTTCTCTCTGTAAAACATGCTTCCTAAATACACAAAATCACTCACCTGGTCAATCACTGTGCCATTTAGACTTATATTACATTCAGTACTACCAGTTCCTCTCTCAAAAACTATAACTTTGGTTTTTCCCTTATTTATACTCAAGTTTGAATTTCATGCAAACTTCATACATCCGGGAAAACGTACTCTGCAACTCACTTTTGTTTTTTACCAACAGGACAGTGTCATCAGCATACAGCAATTTGCACACACGGATATCACCAAGACATAAACCATTATTATCTGTTTTGGCATCACGCATGCACGCATCCATAAATATATTAAACAGCCAGGGTGACATTACACCAACGTTGTTTAACTCCTGCACCAATAGAAACCATTTTGATAAAACATCATTCACTCGTACACAGGCTCTACTGCCAGCATACATGGCTTTTGCACGATTAAGTAGATTTACAGTAACACCATATTCATTCAATACCTTCCAGAAAAGTGTCCTATTTACTCGCTCGTAAGCTTTTTCTAAATCTATGAAGGCAGCAAAAACTTTCTTACTAACAGCCAGATACTTTTCAATCATCATGCGTAATGCCCAAATTTGGTTAGTGTAGCATTTACCAGGCATAAAACCACTCTGAACATTCCACACTTTCTCTGATGTAAGACCCCGTACTTTTTCAATAACGACCTTACCAAACATTTTCACTGGCACACTTAGTAGGCTAATACCACGATAGTTCTCGCAGTCAGCCTGATCATCTTATAAAATGAATTTAAAATTTATTTATTTTTTAGATAAAACAAAATTTGGTGACGAAAATTTAGAAATGCCACAAAAATCCATAAAAAAATTACTATAAAGACCGACGAAATTTGAATAAAACAGCTGGAGAAGAACGAGAGGAATCCGAAAAGGCTAGCTAAATCATCAACTGAAAGGTCACAGGAATATAGGGAGCGTCAAAAGTCAGCGGCAGGATGCGTTTCACTCGAGTTCAACTCTAGAGCTACAACCTTTCACTTCATGTGCACAGATTGAGCCTGAACAGCAAGAACAGTTGAAAATTGATGTCATTGATTGAAATTTTCAAATTTTCACACTGAGCATGGAATACCAATGTACATCTCCAGTCTTCACAACTTCGCTGGATAATGAGTGTATTACGTCTCAAACCTTTACATCGCCGATGCAATCTGATTCTACACAAGAACAAGAGCAACAACAAAAAGGGTACATTGGCCCGAGATGTTTCGCCAAATTTATAACAAAGCAACTAAGGAGCTTGAAAAATTGTTTCTGAAGAAATATTTCCTTAGAAACAATTTTAGCAATAACTACTGACATCGATAATACTAAGCCTTCTACTTCTACTAAAATTAATTTATAATCAGCATAAGTTATAGTGCGTCGCATAAATATAGAGACAGAACAAATTCTCGAATAAAAAAGAAACAACAACGAGCTGAAATATGCACGTCATATTTATAGCAAAACTAAGCATAGGACACGCAGCTGCACAATAGTTTGACGGAAACATAACAATTCCAACGCCAAGTACAAGAAAAAAACAGAAATACGCTGTCTCAAAAATATAAAAATATAAAGACTTACTAGTTATGAGCACCTCCAGTACGAATAGTGGAGCCGTTGTTCCGAATAACACTGAAAACCCGATTGGGCATGCTGTCCACCAAGTGATGTAAGTGTTCTGGACGGAGTGCGTACCAGCTTCGTTCAATCTGCTCTTTCAATGCCACCACACTTGAGAACTGCCGTCCATTCGCATTCACATTACGAGCTAGGATACCCCACAGGTTCTCGATAGGATTCAGATCTGGACTGAGTGCTGGCCAATCCATTACGGTCACATGATGAGTGTTCGTTGCTGCAGACCGATGGATAGAGGCATTGTCTTGCTGTAACATATAATCAACACCCGCTAGAGTTTCGGCAAACGGTAGAAGGTGGCTACTAAGTATGTCCTGATACGTTTCAGAATTTTACCTGCCTTGCAGAAAAGCGATATTCGTTGTCCCATTGAACGCAAAAGCTCTCCAGATCATCACAGATCCCCCTCCTTTCTGTCTGCTGAAGAAGGTGCGTGGCTGGTGTCGTAAATCATGCCGATAGCAGTTACAACCGTCCGGGCCGCCCAGGTTGTACTTTTTCTCGCCGGAGAAAATAGTTGTGATCCACTCGACCGTCCAGTGCATGTGGCTGCTCGCCCAATAACAATCTAGCTTACTTGTGGCGCCGCGCGAGGTGTGGCAGACGGCACAGTTTACGGAGCACAATGTTGCGACTTTCCTTGATTCGTCGATGAACTGTGCCCTTTGAGACGATGACACCAACGATCCGAGAAACTTGACGTAGTGATAACCTTTGGGATGAAACTAAACGCATGATGGCACGATCATCTCGTTTTGTTGTTATTCGAGGCCTTCCAGGACGTTTTGTGGCAGTTAACGCACCACGTTTCGATAAAGTCTTATAAATGACTGCCCTACTCCTCCCCATGGCTTTACAAATTTTTGCTACAGGCAAGCCATTTGCTCTAAGTCTCCAAATCTTCTGCTCCTCCTCAGCAGAAAGTTGACTGTTGCCTGGCATTTCGGCAGATGAATGTCTGACGGCAGGTCCGCTGTCTTTTGTAGGCTGGACCGAACTACAGCCCACGCGCGTGCGTACAACATACATGCTAATTTGTACATCTCATTTGCATGTGGCTACTTTACATAGTTGTCTTTATATTTATGAGACGCCTAAAATTACACTATTTCACTTTGTGGTGTTCTTTTTACACAATCCGGTCATCTCGACGGATCGAAACGTTTGTTGTAGAGTTATGTCTAATTAGGTAGCACTTCAACTTCCTACCTATATTCGCATTGCGTTCACGGCGCAAAGTCGATTGTCTCTATATTTATGCGACGCACCTTACTATGAATTGTATATAGTATAAGTTGCTTTTAAGTAAATAAAGTAAAGCATTTCTTTCGTTTTATTTCTTAAATTATTATTATCTGAAAAAATCAAAGTGTCACAGTAACAACTGTGCCGCTACCCACAACGTAGCGCTACGTCAACTGTCCTTTGCTGAATAGTTTAAGGACGTAGAACTAGTGAGATAGTGCCATGAAATAGTGACAGTTGACGTATTTCTACCTTGTAGGTTACGGCACACAGTTGCTGTTGTGCTCCTTTTTACAAATACGAAATGAACGCGGAATTGATTTCCGTTTCATGTCTTTCGTAACAAAACGGTATTATTGCTTATCATTTATTTAATGGGAAGGCTGAGCTTGTTTCTCAGCTACTAGCTATATCCTGGGAACCATTGAGAAAAGTGCACACCGAAAACCGTTTTCCACATTATTCTATTTCTGTGCTTGTTTTTCAGTTGATGCGAACTTGAAAATGCTATTTTGTATTCGTAAGTTGTAGGAAATGGCAGAAGACTTTTTGAAAACAATATCTTCAAACACTGCATAGCCCAAGAGACTTTGAACCCAGAATTTTGTTTCAGATAAGAAATAAAACTCCGATTTGATGAATGTGTTATACACTATTTCAATAAAATCCTCTTGAGCGCCTTTCAGGACCTTAACAACAACAAATGATAAGAGATTCTTCAAATAATCCTTTTTTCGTTTGAAACGTCCGACGGATACCTGGAAAATTATCCTTTTATAGTAAGCAAATGCTTTTTGATTTGGGACAGATATCTTTCACCGATGCCAATGCAATATCTTTATCTTCACAGTTAAATGCTCTGTATGAGCCGTAACACCATCTTACTGTAACCTGTAATTCTGTTCGTCCACTATGAGAAAAACAATGAAACTCATTATATACAAATTTTTGGCAATCTGTTTTGTAGCCGTGTTTATTTTCCTGAAGAAGACAGGAGCAATCCTGCGACAAGTAGCACACCACTGCTTAAATTTTAAGCAGATTACTGGCTTTCATGGAAGGTCTACAGATTTTTACCACTCTATATTCTGAAGCTTTCGCTGTTAAAATGTGTTGAAATTAATAACCATGCTTCATCATCATATAGAATTTTTTTAAATGCTCATAAATTCGAAAGGAAGCATATAATAGAGGTATGACTGAACCGTTTCTGCTTATCATGTTTATCGAGTTCGTCATGATTTATACATTGTGTGAAACAGGTCTGAAATTCTTTGTAGCCTCATTTGCACTTTTGTAGGATTATCCACTGTGAAAGAAAAGTTTTCTCAGAGACTTTCATGAACAGTGTAGGAAAACTCGACACATAATGTCTAAACTCTCAATGACTAAAGTCGCCCGGAACAGAATCTATCCTACAGGATTCCTATAACATGATAACGCTCCAGAAAATGGCACATTCTGAATATTTTAGAGCACGTTAAGCGGAAAATATGCATCTAAATTCCCTCTGGGAGGTTAAGCGCGAAAGCTATACGTTTCGTAATGAACACACTTGCATTTGTTAAAAATACAGTCTTTCCTTTGCACACCTGTACCACAAGTGAAGGGCCTGCCCAAGATACAGTAGTTACGACATTGATTAATCTGCTTACGTCCTATTTTATTGACTTACAGAATTTTCACAAAAACTTCCAAACATGCGTAAGAGGTGAGATTAAAATCCTTTTCTTTGCAAGCAAAGCCAACTGAAGAACAAAATCTTGTTTCTGATGTCCTTTGGTTGGTTTGCAAAATGTGGAGTGCAAAACTACAAGCTTCTGCATTCAGAGTTCAGGGTCATTGTGATAAATATGCAAAAGTTTCGTGAGTATTCAGGGGGATAGATCAAATCAACATGTATGTTTATGACTTCTATTGACAAGGCTTTGAATTACAACTACTGTAACGTATACCGATTTTTTAACCTTCCGTTTTTGTTGACTTTCCACAATTAAATATTGGTCGTTTTTCGTTATGGCTTTTGTACTGAACGTCGCTTTTGAACTCCTCTGACTTTTTCTTCGCTGGGTTATGGCTAGCAGTCTGTCAAGTGATGAAAGATAATGTGCGTAAATACAGGAATCCCGGAACTTGAATCTCCGTACTCATAATATACTTTATTCACGCTATTGCCTACTTCGTCTATGAATGTGGATCGTTACACTGAGTAACACAATTTTTGTTCCTGGGTAGTAACTGTTATTTCCATATTGGTTATACTTACAAAGTATAGAAAATGGTTATTGTTCCCCACAAACTTTGTTGTGACCAGAAAAGTGATATTTTGAAATTTACCAATTTTCAATGAGGAAATGGGCAAATTTGCGTCTTTTCGTTCACATAAAATAAAAAAAACATATCTCTCAAAATTACCATGTAATTATGCTACAGGTATGCAGCAGTAACCTTAAAGTATTTAAAAGTTAACAGAGTTTTGAGATTTATGACTATACTGTAAACCACTTTTACGAATCAGCCCCCAAATGTAGTCTCCATTATAGTATATCCTGGTGGAAGCGCTCGCCTTGCTCCTCCCAGTACGCTCCCATGTTATTGAATTTATCAAGATGAGCATCAAGGACATGGATTTTGAGGGATATCCTGCAACCCATTTTTCTGTAGTTCTTCACCACATACCTTCCGGCCTTGTGATTATCCGAGAAGCCCCTAACGACTGCAACGAAGCTGTTCCAAGCCACTTTATCCTTTGTGTTGAGCATATTGGGGAATTCCTTGCACTGTAGGATCTTCTTTATCTGTGATTCGTCGAAGATAGCGGTTTTGGAAGAAATCTAAGGGAAAAAGTCTTGGGTAAAACAAGCTTAGGAAAGAGGTCTTGCAGGTACTCGAAAGCTGCCGACTCATTATCTAGAGCTGTAACAAATTGTTTCATATGGCCCAATTTGATGTGCAGTGGTGGCATTTCCACCTTCCAGAGTTCTACCAGTGGTTCCCCACATGACGTTGTTCTTGCCAGTTTTGCTTGTGGTAGTGCGCCTTGATGTCCCTGCTGTCTCAATGGCAAAGATGATGGGTACAAGGTGGTTTTATCACCTTGGACCCATCAGAAATACCACCTGTTTGAAGTCTCAGATGACCTTCCAGCCGTACTCATCATATTCCAAGGCGTCAAGAAAACTCTTGATGCTGTTGTATTCCTGTTTGAGGTGCACCGAGTGAACCATTATAAGAAACGGGTCCTTGTTCCCGTTATGGAATAGCACGGTGTTCAGGCTCCTCGATGAGCTGTTAATGAAGGGGCGCTACTTGTTCAGGTTACAGGCGATTCCAATTGCCTCGAACAGACCAGTCACATTGTGGAAGAAGCAGAGCCCATCTTGACTGGTGAAGAAGCTTGGAAAAGCTTGGTAAGGCTTTCCCTGATCACTGACTTGCACACTTTCATCTAACAAGTTCCACTGCTTGAGCGTGGACGTTAAAATCTCAACATTGGACTTGGTGAGACCAAGGTCTCTGATAAATCATTGAAGTCTGTTTGGTTGGGGTAGTATGAGTTTCTCTCAATTCTCCATCTTACCTTCCAGAATTTTGTTGCAGTGCTCGTAAGTTAAATGCGGTGTTTAGCGTTTGTCTTGATCCCCAATAAGCATGCCGAAATATGTCATGTAGACCTCACACATTTTCATTTCATTTTCAGTTATTCATTTTTCAGTTGCCACATATTACAGTTCAAAATACAAACAATATAATCAATTACAAAAAATGTAGCAACCAGGAGGGGGAGGGAAAAGACCATAAGGCCTGACACAGCCCTCCCACACCTAGTACTAAAGAGAAAAGAAAAAGACACAAACAACAAAGAACAATACAAAAGACAAGTCAAAGGCATATTGAATATAACTGAAAGATTAAATAAGTGTATATAGATGCAAGGTCTATCCATAAGCCGTGAAATCAATCAAGCGACCAGATTAGGTCAACTCAGCACTAATTGAGAGATTTGTTATAAGGTGGTACCTGAATTGTTTTTTAAATAGGTCAAAATTGTTAATAGATTTTATGTCACAAGGCAAGGAGTTCCGAAATTTTGGACCCGAATAATTAATATTCATTTTAATTGCTTCTGTCCGAGGGAAATTAGGTATGAGTGTTGATCGATTCCTGGTTTCATAAGTATGAGTGCGAATATTTAATGATATTAAGTCATGGTATAAATCTTTTTTAATTCTTCTGAACGTTATATTACCAAGATTATAGTCAAATAATTGTTTTATTGTAAGTATATTATATTTATTGGGATTTACTTCTGACCTAAAGGTAAGATTATGCATAGAATTATTAAGAGTTTTTAGGTCTATTAATCTTATGTATCTATTCTGTAATACCTGTATTTTTTAAAGTTATATTGTGTTGTTTGCCCCCATGTCAGTATAAAGTAATTTATATGTGTTTGTATTAGTGTATAGTAAAACAGTATCATTATTTTAGGGGACAAATTTATCATAATCTTATTAACTACCCCAATATTTCTAGATAATATATTAGTCAGGTTGTCAATATGCATATTCCATTTCAAATCACTTCGAATCAATACTCCCAAGTAAGAATGACTTTTCACAAAATCAATTTTTGCTCCATTCAAGACCACCACGTCCCTCATAGATTGTAGTATTTGTAGTTTCGAAAATATCATAGCCTTGGTCTTGTTTACATTAATAATCAATTCATTACTATTTAACCAATTTGTCACCAACACAAATTGTGCATTTATTCTAGTTGTAAGATCTAAAGTATTGTTACCCTTTAATGAGATTGCTGCTTGCACGGGTTTCCTTTTTGCTCTTGTCTTGATAAAATGATCGTAGACATTAGAAAAATGCTTCTGCTGTATGCTTGCAGCATCTTGATGCTATCTCAGAATATTGCAGATATGTATCCACTTAGGCAGCTGGAACTAAACTCAGCTGGTGGGCTTAAGGCTAAAGTACAGTATTTATGCCACTGTTTAATCACTGGAAAGTTCTAGAAGGTTCTGGAAGGTTCTCGAAAGTTCTAGAAAGTTTCAGAAGTTACTCCAAAATTACTTAACATGGAATCCATCTGGAAGAGTATGAAAATAGGTATATTTTAAAATGTCCCTGTCCCGGTCACAAAAGTAAAGTTTGTAGGGAATAATAGCTATTTTCTATACTTTTGAGGCATAAGCAATTAGGAACTAATAGTTACTACCCAGGAACAAATAAAAAATAAAATTTTGTTACATACACTGCTGTGCAAAAATTAAGGACGAAGAGGAGAAATTAACATAACAGCGGAACGAGCAGGCAGAACGGACCGAAAGACCACTCAGGAAATAGACTAGGGTCTGGTACGGTAGGGCATGCGCAAATATGCAGCATAACGTAGGGGGGGGAGTGTCCGAAGGGTATAAAGCACACGGGCGATGTACGCTCAGCTATTCGGTGAAAGCTATTGCACGGTGTACATCGGTTTGAACGACGTCGAGTTGCTGCCACCGTGTGATGTGGCCAACAGGCAATACAGTAGACGACATCTGGATGACTTTACCCGAGTTCGCATTCTTGGGAAGTTAGAAGAAGGTCAAAGTGCGACTAGTGCGGCCGAGGAGTTCGGGATCGCTCACAGCATCGTTTCACGAGCTTGGAGAGCATTTCAAACGACAGGAACAGCTGTCCGAGATTTTTGCAGTGGTCGTCCACGAGCAACCACGGCGGCGGACGATCGGTATATTGCCCTACAGGCGAGAAGAAACAGACGTCAGACAGTGGGAGAAATCGCAAGGCACATGCAACAGACAACTGGGCGTCCGTTATCGCGTTTTACCGTGGCCAGGAGGCTGCACAAAGGTGGTCTATTTGCACGACGACCAGTACGGTGTATGCCATTAACGCCTGCTCATCGAAGACGGCGGCTTCTGTGGTGCCAGGAACACAAGAACTGGACACGTCAGCAATGGGGTCGAGTTCTCTTTACGGATGAGAGCCGATTTAGTCTGACGAGCGATTCCGGACGTATACACATCTAGAGAGAGCAGGGAACACCCAATCACACCTCCAACATCATCGAAATGGACCGGTTTGGAGGTGGCGGAGTTCTCGTTTGGGGCGGTATCATGCTTGGTAGCCGTACTGACCTCCACATCTTCCAAGGAGGTTCAGTCACTGGTGTCCGCTATTGTACCGAGGTTCTCCTGCCTCACGTGCGTCTTTTTAGAGGTGCTGTGGGTCCCGAGTTCCTCTTCATGGATGACAACGCTACACCTCATCGCACAGTGGCTGTCGCAGAGCTGTTGGAGAGTGAAAATATCAACGCATGGATTGGCCCGCAAGGTCTCCGGACCTAAATCCAATCGAACACATGTGGGACCTTCTCGGGAGACGCTTGACAGCGTCACCAGCCGCCAGCAACGCTTCCGCAGCTGCGATTGGCGCTACAAGAGGCATGGGCCGCGATGCCTCAACAGCTTCTTTCCAACCTCGTCCTCAGCATGGACAGACGTTGTAAATCCTGCAACGCAGTCAGGGGTGATCATATCCTCTACTAAAGACTGGATTTTTCTTGGCAGCTGCCTGTCACATGGACGTTTCTGTCTTCTGTCCAGTTGTGCTCGAAGCTACCTTTTCAATAAAGTGCCTTTGTATCCTTGGGATTCCCTGTTTAGACGGTTTTGCTCACTTGTCCCATATTCTTACATCTTGGGGATCTTATGGTATGATTTGAGTCGATGTGGAGCACTTCTGCACGACGCTACATTCGAAAAACCGTCTCGTCCTTAATGTTTGCACGCCAGTGTAGTATTATACACCATTATACGCTATTAAATCTTTTATGTTACTACCAGTTTGCAGTGGTGTTAAATCTTCTACGAGCTTGAAGTAGTGTTAAATCTATGCTACTACGAGTTTGTAATGGCCTTAATTCTTCTACGTCTATACGAGTTAGTAGTGGTGTTATATCCTCTAAGTTGCTACGAGTTTGTTGTGGTGTTAAATATTTTACTGTATTACTAGTTTATAGTGGTGTTAAAATTTACTGTATTACTAGTTTATAGTGGTGTTAAAAAATTTACCGTATTACGAGATTGTAGTGATACTGAATCTTCTACGTTACTAAAAGTTTGTACTACTGTTAAATTCTTTACGTTACCACAAGTTTGCTGTATTATTAAATCTCCCAAGTTACTGCTAGTTTGTAGTGGTGTTAAATTTTCTCCATTACTTAGAGTTTGTAGTTAAATCTTCTTAATTACTTAGAGTTTGTAGTTAAATCCTCTGCTGTACCATAAATTTTATAAAATCAAGGAATAAAGAAGTGACTGAGAAGACATGGCTGTAAGTCAAATCGTGCTCTACTTAGTGTGATTTCGTGTTAAAAATCATCATTCCATCCCTACACATTTCAATTCGCGTCGTCTTTCTAGATCACTCGATATTAAAATAGAAGATAAATATGACAGAAATATCTAAAACTTTACTTAATTTTCTCTAGAATTTACAAAGCTTTGTAATTTAAGCTTACGAGTACAATGTCAATATGAGTTCCAATGCTAGACAATTTATTATCCACTTGATAACGTGGTATACGCAGCTGCATTAATTTTACTTCACGCTGAAGCACACTACTACCGCTTTCCCTCATTCAATCATGGTTTCATTTTCATTACGAAACAGAATGTAATAGCTCCGTGTCCAATGAAAATGAAAATCCAAAATTATGTATGGAAGATAATGAAAGTATTTTTTCTGAGGTGCACATAGTTCGGGCATCACCTCTCCATCAGGTACATAATGCGAATGTGGAATTAATTATGTGTTACCAGGATATGAACTTAATTATATTTCAGTTGGTAATCACCTTTCAGTTTAGAAATAGGGATTTTTCCCTAATATTTGAGAAGAAAAAATTCTTGTAATTGCCTTGAATCAGCATGCTAATGAGGTAACAAAATAAATACTCAAATTTCTAAATAAAGTCGTGAAATGTCTCCGCTTCCTAGATTAGCAATTTAGATTTTACTTAATGCAAGTGTTTTAATTCCAGTAAAAGTTCAATTTTTAAATTTTGGAATTTTTTGGATCTGGATGGCAAGGTGTGTGCGTGTGTGTGTGTGTGTGTGTGTTTTGATGCTTTGAGTGTCATAAAAGAGTTCCTTATGGAATTTTTTCAAATTCGTATTTATCTTCCCTTTATCTAACGATTAGGATTTGGAGTCTGGAAAATGGAAAAGTAATGCAGAATTACCTCAGAAATTCATGAATATTTTTTATTTGGGTGCTTAACGACCACCATGAGCAACTCCATGGGCTATAAGCAAGTCACCCGTCCCTAATTTAGAGCCACTGGCTCCAAGGAAGGGAAACAGTCACTGCCGTGAGACAAACACATCATCTATGCATCCCCGGGATTCGGACCCAGACCCATCTCTGACGAATAGACAGAAGCCAGCGCTTAGATAATTGCGTCACCGTTTTTTCGTCGAAAACCTTTCATCATGACTCATACTGCTCATACAATTCCACTTCAAGCAATGTAATTTTTGTGCTTGGGACGTAAATGTATATACATTGAATGTATCATTTATTATACAGTCCTTACCGACCTACAAACCTGTAGTACCCTGTCACCTGAAATCATCCGTGGGCTATAAACAGGTAAGAAACCTCCCTACTGTGTGGCAAATCTGCGACTGTGATGATGGGTAAGCACGGAGACCTGAACGAGTTCAATCGTGGAGACATAGTCGGTGCAAGGATGGAGTGCTCCACCAACGCGACTGCAGAACGTTAGGAAATTTTAGGTGCGACCGTCACATGTGACTACTAAGATTACATCAAAACCAATAAAACCGACAGCCGCCCGGGAAATTATAGCCCAATTTTATTACTGAAGTCATACTCTCGCAGCGCCTAAGTAATATCTAAATAAATTAGGCCCATTAAACTCTGCAAATCCAGATCTCTGGCGCAGCAGGTGTAAGTCATCTTGTTACCCTACTGTAGAAATGGATACCCATGAACGGATATAGGATATCGAAAGTACGTCAACATAGCTCTATGCGGTGATAGTGTTCTCAGTGAGTACAAGGGGCCGCAAGGTGACGCACATACACACGCCCCAGAACATGAAACCCCCTACACCTGCTTGTAACACCCCGAGTTGACAGTTGGGCTCTATGATCTCGTGTGGTCCACTCTACACGCACAAATCTTCGCGTCAGCGTGTTACAGTCGGAAACACGATTCGTTGGACAAAGCTATCCGTTTTCAGCCTTCCATGCCCCAGTGGCGATGCTACTTCACCCACTGCAGTCTCATAGCCCAGTGAGATTCTATTGACGAGGATATTCGATCTGGGTCTCTGCTACCACAGCACAGTCGTGCCATCATATGTGAAATGGTCTTTGCACAAACCTTGCAAGGTGCCCCTTCACGAATATCGAAGTTATCCTCTCCACTGTTTCCCTCTGTTCGGACGTTACGATACGGGACAGGCTGCACTCACCTCCAAAATGAACGGCGTGCTACATTGGCAAGAACTTCTCACAGTAGTATATGCCTCCTTTCAACAAGGCAACGTCCCGTTTCATCATTCCCACTTGACGAATGACTAGTTAGAAGAGTATTCCAGTGAGTTCGCAATCCTCCAATGGCCCTTGCACTCTCCGGATTTGAACTCAATTGAAAGTGGGTCGAAGTTGAGGTATGCATTTGAGCCTAAAATCCATCACTGACAACTCTCCGCATTTTACAGACGGCTGTCCAGAAATCTTGGACGCCTTATCACTCGAACTTTTCAAATATTTGGTAGGATCCTATCGGCCCTCGTGTTATTATAAGTGGGTGAGTATGATAACCTTTCCTTTGACTGTATTATTTACTTCCCTATCTCTGCTTTCTGATCTAAAGGATTCTTTATTTTTTTTTTTTTTTTTTTTTTTTTTTTTTGATTGGAGTTTTAACGACCATCGTGAGCAACTCAATGGGCTATAGGCAGTCGCCCGTCCCTTATTTAGAGTCACTGGGGCCAGGGAAGGGAGAGAACCAGTGCCGTAAGACAAACACAACATCCATGCCTCACCGGGATTCGAACCCGGACCCCTTACGAACGAATGATCAGAGGCCATCGCTTAGACCACTGCGCCACCGGGGCGGCATTATTTCTTCGGATAGCTTCCAGGATGAGAAAAATTTCGTGTATACGTAATTTTTTTCATTGTGCCCAGCTCTCTGACTAGGAGCCATAAAGACATAATTCTATTTAAAACTATATAGCTGCTTGCAAATTATTTCTTTTCTGTTGGTGCTTTTCACTACGTATTGGCGGACATGTATTTCTCTTGCTGATCAGAGTCCAAAGCCTCAGACCGTTTGACCATCAGGACAGTCTAACATGTTATAGTTTACGAAATATATACAAAATCCACGCAGCATCTATTAAAGCCATTTTAGAATTCTGAAGTTGTTTCCAATGAGTTTTTTAAAGAGTTTTCTTAGAGATGACATAGAAAGAGGGACAAAAAATGAGTCGTAATTTTTTGACGTAGATAAAAGCAATTTATTAAGATACTAATAATAACAATTTTATAACCGGTAAAAAAGTGAGTTTTCAGAAACTGACTGATCAGTTGCGTCGCTTGAAAAGAACCACTTACGTTCGTAGTTGCACTTGAAAAAGTTGCAGCTGTGTAATGCCTTAAGTGCTCTTACAAGCATTCGTGGTATTCGCAAAATTTCACTACGGAACTTGATTAAGGTTAGCCCATGGATGCTTTAAAAGCGGTCCACCTTCTAAAAAGCTGCATTTTTGTTCCAGAACTTCATTGTACGGAAAACGAGAAGAGGGAAAACTTGAAGCACGCGTTTATTGACATCTTCAAACTCAATTTCCAATGTTAAAAATATTTTGAGGTCCTGTGCAGGCTTTATTTATTATTATTATTTTTTTTTTGAAAAATGATGTCAACAGCAGGAATGTTTATTGCATCGCTTCGCATCGTTTTTTTGAAAGCGTTAATGGCATTAAATATTCCAGACAGCTGAGAATACTTTGCTTCAAGTGACGCACGCCTGTGTTAAGAGGATATGACAACAAGTTAAAAAGCTTTTCAAGATATGAATATTTTCAAAACACTTAAAAAGAAATTACAGAAATTTTTGGCATTGCAAATAGTGGTGAACATAACACATATAAATTCATTAAACATTTTTGTAAAATTTGTTTACGCTTCGTAAGTGCTAAATATTGAGAAGATAGGATGTTGAGAATGCTATGAATATTATAGCAATGAGGTACTGGCAGGTATAAAATAAGCGTTATTAAATGGATTTGTAGAATTAAATTACTTTCAAGCTTAACTTCACCTAAACGTCGACTTTAACAGAAAGTCTTAACTTTTTGCTGAATCCAAATTATTTTCAGTCGCTCGCACTGTTATCTTAACTTCACATAGAATTCACTTCCAATACAGTCGAAGTGGCATCTACCAAAAATTTAAGCTTAAAAATTTTATTTTTTATGCTTTCCATTGAAATTGCAAACAAAGAAGTGAACTAACAGACAATATCAAGCGTTATGGTATTTAGAATGAATGATACAAGAGTTTACTGTCATGGTTGTTAAAGGGTTAACCACAATGGTGACTGACGGTGACTCCTGCTGATCCCTCATAGGTCGTTCAGAGTTAAAGAACAGGTAAGGGTAGGAAATCTGATTCACTCTAGACAGGCGTTTCGGGCGTCTATGGTCGTTAGTACGTACGAGCGTTTTGGGCGTTATGGTCGTTAAAGGGTTAATGAAAGAGCCAATTTGTCACAAGAAAATATTCCAATAAGCGTGCTATTCCATTATCCGGGATATCTCCAAATGAATTCACATACGTACGCATTTACATACGAACTCAAGTACCGTACGTATAACTACGTAAATACGTAGTGAAGAAAAAAATGTTTAAAGAACGGATAAAAACTAAGTTAAATGGTGCTTTATAGCGACTTAAAATTTTATACAGTACAGTGCATATGTACAGAACTGTAGGTGTAATATTCACGGCTTGGAAAAATAATCAGTTATATATTTTACATTACTTTTTTTCGGAATTTAATAAATTTGTTACCTGATTTTCCAGTTCATAATATGCGGAGAAGACCCACACATTGTTCTTATTTTCCAAAACGGGTCTTAAAATGCTGCATGCATTATTCACTTCCGTAAGATAAGGTACTTCAATATCCACATGATGATGATCATCATCTTCTATAATCTCATTTTGCAGAGTTTCACTGTCAGATATCTCTCCAAACACCTCTTAAGTCATTATCAAAGTTTATGAAATTAGAAGAGTGATCTTCCATCATTCCTTCAGGTGCGTGATCGAGGAGAGGTAAATTCACTTCTTCAAGAGTAGCATACCAAAAGTGTACACTTAAAAAAAAATTTTATGCTTGCTATTGAAATTGCATTCCATGATTTATTCATCACATGAACCACAGCAAGTATTGATATTTGCTTAACAATGTCACCAGCCTCAGCAGCATATCTTTAAAATTCAAACAGGCAATGATCGTTTTCACCACTTCTTTTCAGTAGGGTGAGATAAGGTCAACATCAAGTCTGGGGGGGGGATGACCACTTTAACCTGACCATTGTTTACAATTGAGAGGGACCTGTTCATAGCCCACCACTCTTTGTACGTGTCTTTTTTCTTGTGAACAATCCCAACACAAATTCCAAGAAAGGTGCCTTGAATAAAGAAACTGATTTTCTTTCTTTGTAACCGTGAAAAAGCAAAAAAATATTCCAATAATCAGGATTAATCTAATATTCTTATTCTATTAACCGGAGCGTTTTATCATTATGTACAAAGATTGCGGTTTGGAAAACAGGAATTTTATTCTTTTAAGTGGAATATTCCATTAAGCGGGTTCGACCGTATAACGGCCAGAGTTCAAGGACAGCAGAATTATACTTACTGAAATCCAATTCCACTTTATTCCTTTCTAAACGCAACAATAGTCCATAACCAACAACAAGGCTTTCGTAACACCATACGGTGAAAATATTCAAATTAATCAGAAACTTGGTACTTGGTCGTTATGGGTGGTGTAGTGGTTAGCATACTCGGGCGCTATCTGGGAGACGCGGTTTCGATTCCCGCTCCAGGACGACGAAATTTTCAAGTTTTCGGATATTATCTGACTTACCATCTTTGTCATATTTACACCGAAAAACGGATTGTCATCTTCAAAATTTGTATTGTTTGGTGTAATCCCGTATTCCATTCATGATTTATCTGCTCTTCCAAGAAATCACGAGATAGGATTCTTAACCTCCAGATTCGCTAAATATGAATGCCGATTACTTCGACTAGCGAATCCTGTGATGGTTATATTCAAATTAATCGGAAACTTGGGACTTGGTCGTTCTGGGTGGTGTAGTGGTTAGCATACTCGGGCGCTATCTGGGAGACGCGGATTCCCGCTCTAGGACGACGAAAATGTCAAGTTTTCAGATGTTATCTGACTTACCATCCTTGTCATATTTACACCAAAAAAACAGATTGTCATCTTCAAAATTCATTCAATGATGTCTCACAATATACGTGAGACTTGTCACTCTTCGCATAACAAATTGCACATTCAGTGCATAACTGCTTTTACAAGAATCGCTCGCTATATGCTCTTAGTAACATTGCACATTGAGCTCTTATCTCAGATTTCTTTCTTTACGTTAATTGTTTTTTGACCAGCTGTCAGGATGCCAACTTCAAATTCGTGAGAAAGAACTTTATGACATTAAGTTAGAAACCCTTTAACGAGGAGGAACCAAATTTACATAGGAGCACAGAAGCTCAGAAGGAAAATTAAAGTAGAGATATACGTCACACAAGTTAGGCAAACACCGATGACTGTACATGTAAGCAATGCGAAGTTTTTTGCCGAATAAAACTCACCAACAGATTTCTAATGTGGCCATTATTTGAAGTAAGTCATGCCAGATTTGTATAGTCTAATAGTCATAACTGGACTCTCTATCGTGGCCCTATGTAGACGTCAGTGTTTTATTCGCTCTACTGAAAATGTACTACTCCCACTCACCTACTATCTACCAGTCATTCCATAAATTCACATATTCACTGTACTCTGAGTCAAAGGTCAACTAAAATTGACCGATAATTGCGTTTCAAACCTGAGAGAATATACTTCCATCTTATTCTGAGTGGTTTTTCTTTTAAATGGATGGCGACTACCTTCGTCAAACAGCCAGCCATCCTCTCCTGCACGTAGTTGTAGTTTCTCTTAGCTTTGTTGTTTTCCTATGCCTCTTCCACCATTTACCTTTTCTATGATGCACCCCTTCCCTTCTTTCTTTTTTGTAACCCCTGGAAATAGGTTTCAGAAGAATGACATCCTCGATAAGATTTCAGTAGAAAAGATAAACTGTTTGACAATAGCAAAGATACATGATACCGTCTATGTATTAATTTTATTTAAACACCCTCTCCGAGGGTCTAAGATTAGGCGCTGTAGTTCCTTCCTAATTCTGAGACACTGTTTTTGTAAGATCGAACACAACATCCACATCTTATTAGACTTATGTATTAGGCCCTAGAGTGCGAAGGTCCATAAGTTCTTTTCCTAGATTACTCGACCACTGTGCCGCTTAGACAGTCTGTCCTCTTTTAAAAGGCAGAAGTATTTTTCACTAGAATTTTTCCAGGCCAGGTGTTGGAATCGCCTGCAAAGGTTTGACGTAGGACTACGCCTAACTCCGCGGATAGTATGGGGTGACTTACGGCCGACCGCCTGTGACAAAAATAGATCCTAATTGAAATCATTGTAGCGTTAAAAACACCAGCTGCACACTAATCGTGTTGGCATATTCGTGAACACCATGGCGTCCAATTTGCGTATTGCGCAATACATCGTGCGAACGATGCTCCCCTTGCTCCCTGTGCGCGGGGGAGATGATGCAACCTTTCGGGGTGTGCCGCCGCGTTTGACTCAGTATATCTCGGCAACTGTGAGCGTAACATGACTGTGTGTGGTATAATTTTAAAGCTCTCCACGAGATCTATTCAAATATACGAAGAAAATTTCGCAGTGGTTTAAACTAAAATTTTTAAAAATTGTTCTCTTGGGAAATGGTGAGCCCATTTGACAATATCGCGGTTTATCTGGACAACCGTGAGTGCAAAACGACTCTGCGTGGTATCGCTTCAAAAGCTGTCGACGAGATCTATTCAAATATATGAAGAACATATCGTAGTGGTTTAAACTAAAATTTAAAAAAGTTGTTTTCGTGTGAACGGGTTAACATTTTTGACAATGCCGCGGAATTCGCAGAATGAAGGCAAGCAAAAGTGGAGAAAATCAAAACGAGAGGCAAGAGCAAGTGATGAGGAATGTAAGAAGCACAAGAAGACTGCACCACGTTGGGTAATTTGTGTATCGATCTTCTTTGTGTTCGCAATGCATCCAGCATAATTTGTAAAAGTTATGTAAGCTACTTTTTATTATCATAGACCTGTGTTGGCTATAAGAAATTAAATAAACGCTTTGAAACCATACTCAACTAGCCCATTTCAACTCTCTTATACGCAGGTCGTAGTCCTACGTTCCAAACTGACGGTTCAATCAGAACTGAGCCTACCTGTACTTTTTTTTTCACCAATAAGCTTTATTCAACTAGAGCCATTCGCTAAGTACGCTACAGCTTAGGGCCAATGGATGTGAGAGGTTAGGGCCCTCAAAAATCTCCTGTCTTTATTCGAAATAACAAATATGCATTTCAATCTTCAATTCATGGGGCTCTTAAACTTGACCTAACTCACGGCCCTATATAGAAATACCACAATTTTGCTCCGAAAGTTAGAGAATTGAAATTTGGCGGGTGTGAAGCACTGGTCAGTATGCAATCATTATTAATAAATCTGGTTAAGATAAAAAGTAATTACTGACAATGCAAAGAATGAAACTCCTACGCCTTTTTTTTGCACAGTTTCCTAGAATTTCCATATTATCGGCCTCATCGAAAAACCTTTCGAAGCACGTTCACCCCAATGATAAATAGTCGAAGCATCTCTGATAGACTTGGAAATCTGCTACGAAGTCCACATTTAACCGTCAAGAACAACCAAAAGTCCTTGGTGCAAGGTGTGGTTTATGGTGCATCTAGAATCGGCAAACTTTTGTTTTAATTATGCTAATAAACACACATTGCAGTAAAAAACACTATGTTAAACATGGCACAGTCATAAAGAGTTCTACGACAGATATAAAGAGTGAAAGTAACTAAAAAAAGATTTTAATAACAGTGTCAGTACGATATATATTAATGTGTTTATGTGAAAAAAATTAAATTTATGACTTGAACTTCCTCTGGTGTATGTAACATTATCTTTTGAAACGGTTGTGTTTTAAACATTCTTCTCTGAAGCTTTATATTTTGCCCAGAATTGAGTTCCCTTAATGAAAATAAAACACAAAAAGAAATAAAGGAATAAAAGGGGATCTAGCATCTTACACGAACACACAAAGAAAATAAAAGCAGTTCTAACTTTATTGTTCTTCTCAGAACTACATACAAATGGTTACTTCTGAAGTAAAAGGAATTTTTTCTGCATTAAAAGCTAAAACTGAAGGATTTAATTTAAATGCAAATTGATTTTTTTTCCATATGTTTACAAATAAGAAAAATGAATTCGCAGAATTATTTTCACCTATAAATCTGAATGAAGAAACATATTCTGGAATTCAATTCGACTTCGTGAATATGACCAAAATTATTTCCTGTTTTCCCTCCGGCATGAAGAAGAAATTATGACCGCCTTTAGATTTTCAATGGAATGCAGCTTTGTAGATAACACTTTCTTTGCTTTTTATTTACCCAGTTATTCTGATTTCTCCAACCTCATTCTTTCTGTTACTGTCAAGTTGCTTCATAATTTAGTGCTTCAGTAACAAAGTCAACCTTCCTTTTCAATACATGGCTTATTTTCAGATGTAAGTTCCGTCTCGGGCTTTCGTCCGTCATCATATTTGACGCTTAGCGCGGACGGAAGTGAACCAGGTTTTTCTCCCACTTCCACTGCCACGTGAATTTGTGCTTTCTCAGATAAGAACAACAAGCATGTCTTATTTCTTCTTTCTTACTCGCTGCCTATCCGCCTTCGCGTGCTTTCACCACGGGTTCCTGAACTTGCAGCCTTTTAACCTGTTCGTCTCAAGTGACCAAATTACCCTACTTAAATTAGCAACATTGTTCATCATCCAGAAAAACTCATTTCTGCGCAGAATCTTTTCTTATTTGACGCTAGTGTTTACACCACCGACTCCAGAGCATCTCTCTTTTTACAGTTTACTTATACCGTACTAATTACTGTGAGTCGTCTGGACAGCTAAGCAAAACATTTTTTGGGTTCAAATGTGCCATAAATGAGCAAAAATATTTTGTTACTTTCACGTTTCCTGCTTTTGGAATTTAGCTGGTCGTTTTATCCATTTCTTGTCGCGTCTATTTCTCGGTTATTAAGGAAAGTGTAGAACGAGTAAAGATTGCACTGGATGAAATCCAGATAATGTGTGCACAGCTATTAATAGCATTTCGGTGAATCGAGAAATAAATGCATTTTCGCTAGAGGAAGACTCAAAATATTGTCATACAGTTTCAGAGAATAATGAATTACTTACTTTTGGGCATTTATTTCATAGAAATATGCTGAAGATTACTTTCTGGAAAGTGTACGTTGAAATACAAAATAAATACCGTGGAACATCGATGTATTATTATATGTGCTTATTAGTTATATTGTTTTGTAAACGAGACGAATGGTTTTCTGGAGATCAACTTTGTCTTTTTAGTTTTGAATATATTTCAAACCGCAATTTTTTCTCCAGTTTCGCCTCAGATGAACTGCAGTGACTTTACTGATATGTAACGCCCGAAAAAGCTAACAAACGAAAGACATTTCCTATGAAAATTAGCGGGAAAAGTCATAGCTATTTTATTAACCATGAGCTTACTCAGTTTTTCACATTACTAGGAATATATGTGGAAAATGACAATGCACCCAGAAGATGTTTCATATATTTTTGTTTCTTCGCTACCCATTTGTAGCACTTTTTTTGTAAAACAGATCGTGCTTATATTATCGGTTTGTCCGTCGGTCCGTCCGTCTCTGGACACCATATCTCTGCAACCATTAGTCCGATTTAAGAAATTCTTTTTGCACTGGGAAGCTTGAAATGCGCAAAAGATGATCCTTCATTTCGTTTTTTTTCCTACGACGCACAATTTCACCGCTAGAGGGCGTTAATGCAGATGGTATTGAATTCAAAATACATTTTATTCCATATATAGTCAAACCTCGATTTAACGAACTTCAAGGCACCAACAGTCTTATACGTAAAATCGCGGAATTCGCTAAATCGAGGAAGCCTTTAGAATGAAACATTCAAATTAAGCTAGTATACACAACAAAATACGTAAACAGCTAAGTTCTCTTTGTTTCAGTGAAATTTAAATTATGTATAGTACTTTTAATTACGAATTTATTGTCAAAAATGTTATAATACGTACGCATTTACTTTGTATATTAAATACATAATTCGTATATATTAGACTTCAACATGTAGCATCAAAGTTTAAGCGTACTTTAAAATTACGAGAAAAATAAAATACGATAGTTGATTTTTTCCCGAGCATTTAGCTTCATAAATAATGATTTCAGTATCCTAAACTGCATGAAACAGAACATTAATTAGGGCTAATTAACTTGTAAAAACAGAATATGTGTTGATTAACTTTTTTCATTGTAGAAAAGAAATGCTTTAGAGAAGATTGCTTATTGTTTTTCTGAACTTTAGCTTAATAAATTGCAGATTCAGTTTTATGAAGTGCATGAAACACATGATCACTCATGAAAAATACATCATCATCATCATAAAAAACATCATCGAAGCGCATCAAGTAGCGTTTAGCACATTCTATACTGTTACCAGCATCACTAAAGCTGCTAACTTTCAGTTCTGCTTCATCTTCTTCATCAGAATCTGATGCATTTAGTCGGATATGTTCATTGAAAACATTATCAAGGGATTGCATTTGGGCTAAGTTTTAACGTGAAAATGCTGGCTAACATAGTTTTGTGGTTTTAAAAATAAAAAAAATGTTCGCTAAATTAAGGAAATGTGTTTGTTAAATCGGGAAACTCCAAGCATTAATTCCAATGTGGTTCCGTCGGGAGCATAAAAAATGCACGTAAAATCGCGGAATTCGTTAAATCGCAGTCCGTTAAATAGCTTCTAACCATCCGATTGAAAAAATTCTTGTATCTTTCGATTCCATTTGTTCCGAAAACCATATTAGGTACTATCACGTTTTGAAGTTACGCATACATTTTCCGCTAGGGGCCGTAAAAGTAAATTGTGTTTTTCCCGATATCTCTGCTTCTAAAATTCCGATTTGAAAAATTATTTCTGAAGTGAATATACAGTAGCTCCCGATGCGAAATCTTTTTAATATGATTTCTAATTTTTCGTAAAAAGTAGTTTGGCTATCAGGTGGCGTAAGGGTTAATTTCTGCTTCTCATGTATTTCCAACAAAACCTAAGCTTCTAAAATCTCGATTGAAAAAATTCTTTCGTGGACCGATACCACTGACGTCGATAAACCTTTTCTGAATATTTTGTTCTTAAAATAATGCATAGTTTCTTCTCCAGGAGCACAGATGTATATCTTATTTTTTTCGATATCTCTGCTTCTAAGGGTCTGATTTCAAAAACTCTTTCTTCGTTGGATAGAGTTTCAGGTGCAAAATGTTTTTATATAATAAAAAAAATTTCATGTAATTCATAGACTTTATGAAATTGCGTTTTCCCCAGTATCTCTGCTTACAAAACTCCGATTTGAAAAATTCTTTCTGCACCGGATACAGCTTCTGATGGGAAATGCTTTGCATATAATTTCTATTTTTTGGTACAGAATGGTTTGACCACCAAGGTCGTAAGTGCTGACTTCTGCTTCTGATGTATTTGCAGCAAAATCTGAGCTCCTACAATCTTGATTGAAAAAACTTCTTTCGTGGATCGATACCACTCACGTCGATAAACTTTTTCGGAATATTTTCTTCTTAAAATAATGCATGGCTTCTCCGCCAGAGTGCGAAGATGTATATATCATTTTTGTCAATATTTACTCTGCTTCTAAGAGTACTATTTGAAAAATTCCTTCTTTGTTAGATAGCGTTTCCGGTGAGAAATTCTTTTCGTACAATTTAAAAATTTTCAAATAATTCATAGACTTCCGTTAGGGGGCGTTATGGTAAATTGCGTTTTCCGGGATGTGCCTGCTTCTAAAACTCTGATTTGAAAAATTATTTCTCTGCTGCGCACAGCTCCTTCTGGGAAAAGTTTCCCATGTAATTTCTAATATTTGGTAAAAATGGTTTGAACACCAGGGGGCGTAAGGGTTTATTTCTGCTTCTGATGTATTTGGAGTAAAATTTGAGCTCCTGAAAACTCGATTAAAAAATTTCTTTCGTGGACAGATGAGAACACTTTGAGAACACTTTCTTTTTAAACTAAATCCACGGTTTCCCACCAGGGGGCGTAGATGCATATCTTATTTTAGTCGATATCTCTGCTTCTAAGAGTTCGATTTGAAAAATTATTTCCCTGTTGCAGAGCGTTTTTTCTTCAAAATGTTTCTCATATAATTTAAAATGTTTCTTAACACACAAATCTTCCACCGGAGGGCGTAAGTTCACTTTTCCGTTTACAGCAATATCTGCAGACATCATCTGGATTTCATCCAGTGTGAAAACCTTCATTCTTTGGTCAGATACTACTGACTAAGCAAACTCTAAAAAATAATTCTTCCCAAAATAATGCAAAATATCTCCGCTAGGGGACCCAAATTCTTTATCTGTGTTTCTCAATATCGCTGCTTCTACAAATGCGATTTAAAAATTATTTCAACACCGGATGCAATTTACCTAGTAGAACACTTTAGGCTAGCATATGCGAAATTTTGTAGTTCACAGTCTTGTCACTAGGTCGTGTTTGTGTACTTCAGTTTGCAGGTGTATCACCGCTCCTCAAAACGCTATTTAGAAATTTGTTTTTTACTGTATGCCATTCACTACTAGAGATTAGGAGCATTATCCTCTTTAAATAATGCAAAGATTTCCCGATAGGTGCGTAAAGGTGGAAACCTTTTCCTCGCTATGTCTTCTTCCGGGAGACGTATTCGAAAAGTTATTTTTCCTTATCATAGCTTTTTCCATGAAGAATAATTTCTGCCTATTTTCCATTATGCAAAATACTTTCGCTAGCTGACGTAGACTTATATCATGTTTCCTTCTATATTTCTTCTTTTAACTATTCGATTTTAAAATCTATATGTCTGATACATTTCTTGTGCTATGAGAAAGTTTTTGTGCGCCATTTGTTAATTTTTGCAACATGTGTTTTTGCCTTTAGTGGAACTAAGTAGGTGTTTCTATTTCTGGATGTTTTATCGATTGTAGGAACCGGTTGAGCTGATGGCAACTGAAGGCACTTTGGAAATTATTAAGAATTGATGTTTTTTTTAATTTGGCTGACTGACTTGTCAGTTAGTCAGTTTTAATTTGTCTGACTAAAAAGTTTACGATGACAATACGTTAATTTGTGTAACCAGTATATAAATATATATTATGTAAAATTTAGAGGTATTTAATTTTTTCTAGAAGGTGGTGATTTATCATAAGGAATGAGTTGAAGGCTAGGAAAATAGCAAAATCTTTTTGGTTGCGAAAACGCAAAAGGATCAGGAGCTGGTAAGAGAATCAAATACGTTCGCGTACGGACATTTTCGTATTAATCCTTCTTTCTGTTTTAGTGTTAGTACCCCATGATATGAACGACAATTCTTCGCACTGATCTTGAGTCCTTAGAAAAGTCTGATAAAGTGCATCTGCTCCCCAGGGATGCTGAAGGACTTCCACTGGTGTACGATAAAACAACGGGCTTCGTGCAGGTAAGACTAAGTCGTTATTTGTGACAACCCTCTTTCAGTGGCTTTAGTATCCGCTGCTAAGAGTCCGATACTTTAATGAGAGGAAAAGCAGCACAAACGGAGAAAGAAGTTCCATAATATCACATCCCACTCGAGTCGCAGCGAACTCTAGGCTGCTCAAACGTCAGAAGCAAAAATATGTGCATGTATACGTTCTGAAAAAGAAGCCCAATAAAAAGAAATGGCTTAGGTTTCGGTTATTGAAATATCAGAATTTCAACTAAAGCTGAGTTATCGATCAGAAATGTGGCATCACTCAGATTTAAATTACGTAGTAAGGATGCTCCATGAGCCGCGGCTCAGAAGTTGGGTTAAGCGATTGGTCCCACGGTAGAGACTACTTATTATAAACAAATGTACTCTCTTGCATTGTGGGCTCGGCTTGGGCGACTTAATCCATAATTTAAGTAGAGAGCCGTATATGCACGATATACTAAGATTTATTAAAAACTAGTATTAAACGTACGGTTGTTAAAATTTTTGATACTAAAAACATTACTAACTACACAAGATCTTTCGAAGCGCCCGGCACTTTATCATCAGGCTGAGTGATCAACTTGTGCAGCAGGAACTTCGTTTTTATATACAAAAATCCGTCAGGTGACTATGACGCAATCTGTTCAAAGGTTACAGAAGCGCTAAAATGAATGTCGGCACCCCCGAATTCTTACAAATGGCATATGAACCCCAAATTACAATACGTCATTAGATAGTTCGGTGCATTCGCCCATTTCTCACACGTTACAGCAGGTTAGTTCACGGCATTGCTATCACAGAGGGAGTTTCATCGTTACAGCACTTTTCCCCTAATGATTGAATGAAAAGGCTTTAAGTTAAAAGTAAGGATCGTCTGGATTTGGTTGTAGCCAAAATATTGACAGCGTTCCATTCAGGATAGTGTGTTTCAACGTTAACGGTTCTTGAAAGTGTTGTAGACTCCATTGTATTCGTAATAGTGTACTTGTGCTCCAAAATCCTTTTCGACATATTTCGTGTCGTGGAGCAGATAGATACCAGATCACTATTTTGATTATTATATGGGCTTTCAGCAGAATACAATAAACTCCGTGTCTATTTGCCAATGGGACGGGTTCACGGTCCTTCTTTATGATTAACAAAATAGTTGTGTAGTTAGTAATGTTTTTAGTATTAAAAAATTTAAAAACCGCACGTTTGATACTAGTTTTCTACGCTTTCCAACCGTAGGTTGAAGAAGCGTATATGCTCCAGCTTTGTCCGTCTGTCCGCACGATAACTGGCGTAAAAATGGTTCGATTTCGATGAAATTTTAGTATGTGGTAGTGGACCACCTGGGGACGAACCCTATTGAAAATGGGACAAATGGGGTCAAAGGTCACGACGTAGGAGCGGGATCTTCCATTGCCCTTATGCGTCATAACTTGCGTAAATATGGTTCGATTTCAATGGAAGTTTAGTATGTGGTAAGGGACCACCTGGGGACGAACCCTATTGAAAACGGGACAGATGGGGTAAAAGGTCACGACGTAAGAGCGGGATCATTCCATTGCCCTTATGCGTCATAACTTGCGTAAATATGGTTCGATTTCAATTAAATTTTAATATGTGGTAGGGGACCGCTTGGGGACAAATCTTATTCAAAATGGGTGAAGTGGGGTCAAAGGTCAGGACATAAGAGCGGGATACATTCCATTGCCCTTATGCGTCATAACGTGCATAAAAATGGTTCAATTTCGATGAAATTTCAGTATGTGGTAAGGGAGCACCTGGAGACGAATCCTATTGAATGTGGACGAAATGGGGTCAAAGGTCAGGACATAGGAATGCGATCCATTCCATGTTCTTATCCCATATTATTAAGGGGGACGTCAAGTAATTTTGCTTCCTATACTTCCAATGGAAAAACTTTTGTACACATTTCCTTCACAATTAATGTGTTCCCAAGGATGAAAATTTGAAAATCGATTAAAATAACTTTATTATAACTTGGAATACTTTATATTTTCAAAAACATAACCATAATTACATTAAAAATCAGTAACTTTTCCTTTGGTGGTGTTGAAACCAGAAAAAGGATGGTGCGACCTGTACTTTGATGACGTCAGTAGACAAACAAATGTTGGATTGCATAATTATGGTTATGTTTTAGAAAATATTAAGCATTACAAATTATAAAATGAAGCTATTTTAATCGATGTTCAAATTTTCATCCTTGTGAACGCATTAATTGTCCAGAAAAAAGATGGCGCGACCTGTATTTCCATGACGTCAGCAGATAAAAAAATGTTGGATTGCATAATTATGGTTATGTTTTAGAAAATATTAAGTATTCCAAGTTATAAAATGAAGATATGTTAATCGATGTTCAAATTTTGATCCTTGGGAACGCATTAATTGGGAAGAAAATGTGTACAGAAATTTTTCCATTCGAAGTACAGGAAGCAAAATTACTTGACGTTCACCTTAAAGGAGCAATTCTTGTATGTATGTAAATTTTATTTTGAAAACGGCTCTGAGGATTTAGATGAAAGTCGTTAGCCTAACGTATTCTGGTACTAGAATTCGATTTAGCTTGATCTCCCCTTTAAGAAAATTTGTTTAGTGGGTTAAATAACCACCCCGAATTACCAAGTTTGTAGTGTGGTGTCATGGCGTCGCCCCATTAGATGTTGGCGCGCGGTCATGCCATCTATCTCATTACGTCACGCGTTGTTTGTGGACCCTATTAAAGTTTAATGACGTCACACCTTGCTAGCAGATGGTCGCGATTCCCATCTGCCTCATTACGTCACGCGTTGTGTGCGTATGTTCGTCCGCACGATAACTTGCGTAAAAATCGTTCGATTTCGATGAAATTTTAGTATGTGGTAGGGGAACACCTGGGAAGGAACCCTATTGAAAGTGAACGAAATGGGGTCAAAGGTCAGGACATAAGAGCGGGATCCATTCCACTGCTCTTATGCGTCATAACTAACGTAAAAAAGGTTCGATTTCGATTAAATTTTAGTATGTGGTAGGAGACCACCTGGGGACAAACCCTATTGAAATGGGGGTCAAAGGTCAGGACATAGGAGCGGAATCACTTCCATCGCCATTATGAGTCATAACTTACGAAAAAAATGTTTAGATTTGGATGAAATGTTGGTATGTTGTAGGGACCTTCCTGGGGACGAATCCTATTGAAAATTGGGCGAAATGGGGTGAAAGGTTAGGACACAGAAGCGGGATCTATTCCATATCGCTTATGCATCATAACTTACGTAAAATTGCTTCGATTGCGACAAAACTTTATCATGTTATTTCGGAGATATACTGAACCCGTTCTGTTGAATATCATCCAAATGGATCAAAGGTCAGGACACAGGGGTGAGATTTATTCCACAGCCATTTTCCTCATAACTTGAGTAATAGCTTGAGTAATGATTTCTAGTATATTGGAAAGCGTATCATAATCAATGCATTGCATGATTTTACTAACTTGTTAACAAATCTTTGTATATCGTGCATAGACGGCTCTGTACTTAAATTATGATATTAGGCACAATGATTTAGCAAATCTCCAGGATACGCGACTTAATCCATTGTGAAGTACGAGCAGTATCCTCTTTCTGGATTAACAACCAACCAACTAACCAAAATTAAACATTTCATCTACCGCGTAGTTCACGTATAATAGTTGTCTAATTCTTTAATAAATGATTTTATAATGCAAAAAACCACAGACCTGTCATTTAGGATACTTTAAGTCAATCAAAATACTGCTTAATATTTGAAGAAATGCAGATTATGAAGCTTCTATGTATGATTACTGCCTATGATCGCCGCTGTCACTTAGATGAGGTTTCTGGTGGCGGTTGTTGTAGAAGAGACTGCAATCGATAACGTCTCTGTCGATACCATTCTGCGAAGAAAAAGCATGATATATAGCATCAGAGGTATAACATCGATAATATCACTATGATCAATTCTGTCGCTCATCATACAGGAATTCACGATTCCAGTTGTCATAAAAGAGGCTATTTCTATTCTTAATCCCGGCTGTTACGCATGCTAACTGACTGACAAGTCAATCAGCCAAATTAAAACTGACTGCCAAATTAAAACAACATCAAATAAAAGAAAAATTTAAAATATATTTCAAATAATACTGTGCAAGCAGGATATGTTGCTGGTATCTTGAGCGTGAAACCAGAGCCCAAGTTTTAACTGTATTAAACCATTAACATACCCACGCACCCTTTTCAAGACGGATAAATAAAAAAATAACTTAAAATTAGGAATGTCAAGAATAAGTCTAGGAATACTTGTATGCGATATATTTTTTTCTCTTTATTCGAAATAATGGTTTTGACGTTTCTTTTGGTATTCAAGTGTGTGATGCAGCGATGTGATAATATTTTTTGTTTAGTGATAAACTGAACGAGACAGAAAAGTAGAAGCAGTACTCTAAGTTGGGATCCATTCGGATGCCAGCATAATAATTTTTTATTTTTACCTGTGGTGTTAAATCTGATCTTGTTGAATAAACCTTAATATAATACGCTTATACGTGCTTATATAATATGTAGCAGCAGTAGTGAGCTAAATGTAGTAAGTTTTCTTTTTGTGTTAGGAAACTTAATGTGCAATGAGTTTAAGTTTTATTTTATTTCATGCTCAGTAGCATTAGTACATACCGTATGCGTACATGCTCTACTAAGGGAAAACTATTCGTACACCTTCACGTATGCAAATAAACGCGCATTTGTAAAACCGGACGGGAATACGCGAGGTGTGTTATGTGCTGTATATAAAAACGAGCGTTGGGACACCTGTCAGACAGCATTGAAAGAAACTATGCCACGAGGAGCTGAACTGATTGACTTTGGAAGGGGCATAGTTGTTGGATGACACCAGAGTAAGCAGTCCGTACCCACCATTGCCCCTCTTCCCGGATCCTCGAAATTCACTGTCGCTGATATTCATCTATGGAAAGCAGATGGTGCCACTAGAGCGAAGCAGAGCTCTGGGAGATCGCACTTTCTCTGTTATCAACTTGGCCGGCGACGTCGCCAAGAAACTGCGTTGCCACGGTTACCATGATAAGTCAGCAGAGCACATGGCCTACATGTCTTCGGCAATGCCAGATGATAACTATAAGCAACTGCAACAGCTATTTGCATCAGAAAAGCCATCTGGAACGGCATATCCACAGATACTATGCTAGATCAGCTGTGATCAAGTCCTACATGAGTCCAGGCAATACTAGACGCCGATTGCAGTGGTGCCTCGCTCGCCGTCCGTGGGCAAGAGAAAAATGGAAGAGAGTCGTATACAGAGACGACTCATGATGCTCATTCTTTCGTTCGGATGGACATGCAGTGTTTGTATGTGGCTTTTGCCCGGGGATCGCTGTCAGACGAAATGCTATGTCCCTACAATCAAGGTTGGAGGGTGAGCTGTGATGGTGTGGGAAGGACTCTGAGGGGGATCTTTGTATCTGCTGGGAAGGACTCTGAGGGGGATCTGTGTTTCTGCTAATAAGGACTTGGGTTTGGTTGTGGTGCCTTCCAGCCTAACGTCCGCCAGGTACGTAGACATTCTGAACAATTCCGCATTACCTACGCTATTGCAGTAATTTGGCATAGGCCATTGCCTATATCAGCTAGATCGAGCGCCTTGCCACACTGCAAAGTCGGTCCAGGCCTAGTTCGAGGAGCAGGACGGCCAAATGTTGGATTGGCCTGCCCAAAGTCTAGACCTAAATCCAATAGAATATCCACTGGGCGACCTTGAACCCCGAATCTGATTTCTGCTGGTAAGTCCTTCCTAGAAGTGGAAAATAGACCCTTCTAGGCATGCTTGAAACGAGATTGCGACATGTCGTGGAAAGCATGCGTAGAAGGGTTGCAACATTCGTAACGGCCAAAGGTGGACCGGTTTTTTTTACATAAATCGTGTGTGCGATTTGATTGTATGTTAGATAGTGTAACATGGCAAACTTCAATTTAATTCAATTCAATTATGTCCTGATTTCGGCTAATGAATGCTCTTTTTTCCATTGGACTTAGGTGTCCGAATATTTTTGTTTACATAGTGCATATAATGATAGTTAAAAATTTAAAAGCGTGAGATTTTTCGGGTCCTGCCAACAGGCACCCATCCTCAGACGCAATGCTGCTGAGGATGGGTGCGTGTTGGCAGGAACCGAAAGGTCTCACGCTTTTAAATTTTTAACTATCATTAAAGTTTTTATTCTATCATAAAACTATTTTATATATCGTGTGAAGACGGTTTGTCGTTTGTAGTATGAATATTTAGCACTAGTTGCCTCTGTTTTGTACATTTCTTTCTTTCTTTTAACTCTTTTTGTATCCACTTCTGGCTATAGGTATCTCCCAATTCTTTCCATCTATTTCTATCCTGAGCTTGTTGGTGCCAAAGAAATCCAATTGTTTTCCTAATATGATCTGACGATCTTCTTTCAGGTCTTCCAGCTGATCGTTTGTCTTCATATAGCCACCACTGCAGTATATAACCTTTGCCCATCTATTATTCTACATCCTTGCAATGTGTCCAGGCCATTTCCATTTCTTTCAAAGTATGTTTTCTCCAATATCTAAAAAATTGTTTTAGCTCTTCTTTCTTCATTTTTGATAATGTCTTTGAGTCTTATGTTTAGCAGACATCTTTCCATTCTTCTTTCTGTTTATTATACACTATCTACCAACAAGTAATTGGACACCCTGCACTCGACGATATCTGCGGTCCGGATACACGTCACTGCCGCCGCCGTTAAATATCGTGTGGGAAACAACAACGCAACCAGTCGCATGCAAGATGCCACGCAGTTCGGAGCTCTCTGATTTCGAGAAAGGTGTAATTGTCGGGTATGACAAAAATGGCCAATCCATACGTGACATATCCAGCTAGTTGAAGTACCTAAAATCGACAGTGGCCTACGTGATTGGCAAGTGAAAGATGAGAGGTGACTGTCGGAATGTGCCCCGACCCGGCAGACCCACAAAACTGGGAGTTAGTGACCGACGCGTGCTGTCCAGAAAAATTCGGACGAACCTCACCAAATCAATGGGCCACATCCGCGAGTAGTTTCAACAGGCATCCGGGAGTGTTCTTTCGATGAATACCATTCGTAAAGAAGCCCATCTGCTCGATTATCATGGACGTGCTGCCGCCCATAAGTCTTTGATCACCAAGTCTAATAGCGCTGCTCGGCTAACGTGGTGCAAAGAACGTCGACAATGGACCGTTGAACAGTTGAAACAGGTTCTTCTCTGGGGCGACGAATCGAGGTTCACCCTCTACTGTTAGGATGGCAGGGTTTAGATTTGGCGTCTGCCTGGAGAACGCCTGCAACCGGAATGTATTGTGCCAACTGTGAAGTTCGGCGGCGGTGGAATTATGCTATGGGGGTGTTTATCCTGGCATGGCACGGGGCCCTTGGTCGCAATTCCTGGTAGACTCAACGCCGAGACCTACCGCACCATTTTGAATGACCATGCGCTTCCAACGTTGTGACAGTTTTACGGTGTGGACCCATGTTACTTAAAGGATGACAATGCCACCTGTCATGTTGCGAGGTCCATCCTGGCTTGGTATGGTGACAATGGGGTTAATCGAATGGACTGGCCTGCGAAGAGCCCGGACCTTAACCCTATCGAGCACCTCTGGGACGAGTTGGAGCGTCGACTTAAGGGGTGCCCCCACCGTCCGAAATCGGTGAAGTAACTGTCCTGTCTTCTCCAATCCGAGTGGAAGAAAATACCGCTAGCCGTCGTACAACGCCTGGTTGAGAGTATGCCCCGGAGGATCGCAGCTGTAATCGCCGCTCGTGGAGGCTCCACCAACTATTGGAGGTGAATAAACTTCGTTTTCCTTTGCTATCACAGGTGTCCAATTATTTGTTGGTAGATAGTGTATATATATTGCATTTGTCAGTTATTTCTTTTTTTTTTTGGTTGGCCAGGTTTCTGCTCCACATATCATAACAGGCAATGCACATCGATTGAAGAGTCTTGCTGTGTTTTCAGGCTTTGTTTTACTATTTACAAATCTCTTCAATTTTCCAAAAGCTGACTATCCCATTCCTATTCTTCTTTTCACCTCTTCCACGACTCCAACAATTAAATTGTGTGTGTGTTAAGTGTTTAATCAATGCATCCTTGTAGTTCATACTTATGAATCACAGACATGGATCTTAACTAAAAAGTACATCCAGGGGCTGCAAACTACTGAAAGCAGCATGGAAAGATGCATGCTTGGTATAACCAGGAAGGATAGGAAAATGAACTCGTGGATCAGAAAAATACCGAGAGTTGATAACATGATGAGCAAGATAAAATCTCTGAAATGGCAATGGGATGCAAATATTGATCAAAGAACTGACAACCTTTGGAATACTAGTCTGGATTCCAAGTGACAGGAAAAGACCTAGAAGAAGATTATGTAGATGATGGGTGGATGAAATTTGAAGCGTGTCGGAATGATGTGGAGGCAGTGTTGCCGTTCTACTGATTTATAAGTGATCTACTGATTTGGACTCCAGTCTACTGATAGAATTTCGTAACCTACTGATTTTTTTCTGTTTTGAGATTATCTACAAGCTCGGGGACATGCTGTCTAAGAATGTCTGCATTCCTCCTGTACTCACCATCTACTGATCCAGTCGAGAAGACTCACCTCAGAACTGGTCTGCAGAGAAGATTCTGACTAAGACTAAAATTATTCAACACCTGCTACTTATTATTTTTTTAAATTCATACTTGTTTTCATGAAATATTGTTTTATTATAGATAACTAATTAGTTTGTTATACAAAGATTTCCCCTAGTTTTGTTAAAACGCAGAATATTAGGAAAACGGCTATAGTACGGCCTTGTGTAAATGATACTTCATTTTGTTTAGTTTAGCACTTATTTCACGTACTTTGGGACATCTAGGTATCGTTTAGTAAGAAGTGTAAGTATATAACTCCCTCTTTTTAGGAAGACAACATGTGGGACTAATCCAACTGACTACATTAAAAGGCAAATGCCACGACTATTTATACCAACATTAGTTTTAATGATGTGCATTATTTTATAAAGATGATCATCAGTAATTTCTTATGAAAAAGCGTCTCAGGGTTGTATTGGTTTAAATTTTATTCTGGTGTTTAATAGCAGTTTGCGAAGTACTGGTTTTATTTGAAATGCCAGTAGATTTAAGTGTTCCTTCGTATTGAGATTACTTCCAATGCTACATTTCATTTGTGAGGTAGCGCATTTTTCAAGCAAAAAAAAATATATATTCTACTGATTTTTTGAGCTCTGATCTACTGATTTTAGGAAACATTCTCTGGTAACACTACTGCATGGAGGAGACTGGCTCAAGACAGAAAATTGTGGAACTTGGGGAGACCTTCTTCCAGTAGTGGATGGATGATGGTTGATAATGATGATAGATATACACGGAAGAGCCAAAACATTATGACCACCTGCCTAACATGATGTTGGTCTTCCACGTGCCACCGAAACAGTTCACACCTAACGAGGCATGGATGCAACAAGATTTCCAAATGTCAACACGTTACCAGCAGATTCTATAGCTAGAAAATCCTAAGTGCATAAATGCATATAGTGAATAATACGTGGCTAAAGAAAATGAATCTATAACCTATTTACAGTAGTAAACTACTGTTTTTCACGTGTTTATACTAGCAATTTTAAGCAGAAGTCAACAGGATCCTGGTAATATTAACTAAAAGCAAACTACAAGCAAAAGTTCTCTGTGTCGAATAACGTCTTGATACCTGCGAGGCATACTTGCAATGACATTATTGATGAGTGTCTGGGGCAGCTCTTCCCATATTACATGCAATACGTTACGGATGTCTGCCAGTGTACTGAGGTATGGAATGTGGTTATCTAGACGTCGCTGTACAGAGTACCAAATTTTCTCAATAGGATTAAGGTCAGGAGACCTGGAAAGCAGCTGTAATTATTCAATCCCATAATTTTTCGGCTCCTGAAGCCCACTTCAGGCACGGTGACAAGTTGCATTGCCATCGAGGAAAAGGAAAGCATATCCACTATCAGCCGGAAACGGTATCACAATGGGCACAATGTTATCGTTTTGGTACACTGAGGCATTCAAGTTGCCTTGAAAAACATACAAGGAAGTACGGCCATTAAAACATAATCCTTTCCAGTTCAGATCTGGCTGCCGCTGCTAAGGGTAAATGGACTGCACATATTGTGATTGCAATCGTGTGCTGGATATCCTCCACACGTGTCAGTGTTAAGTGTGCGGATAAAGGGAGCAACGGAATTCGTCTGTGAAAAGTCCATGGTGCCACTCTGTATTCCATAACATGTACTGTTAATCCACAGCATGTGTTGTATTCAACATGTACTGTATTCCACAATATGTACTGTTGGGCCCAGGTGCATCTTTGACGAAGGTGAGTGGATGTCAATGCTATATATCGGCAGCTTCCTTTCTCTGAGTCCGTACTCGTGATGATGTTTTCGTACCGTTTGAGCACATACTGTGACACCAGAAGCAGCTCGAAGTGATTCTCGGAGTTGGCTACTGATGATATTAGGCCTTCTCCGAGCAATTACTTTCAGGTAGCGAATTTGTCTCCTGGTTGTCCTCGGGCGACCACTCCTGGGGTGATCTGCAACATTTCCGTGCCATAGAAAATTTCGTGTAGCCGACCTACTACACTTTGCGAAACTCTAAAATCAGCAGCCGCATCGATTTCCCGTAATATGCTAATCGCCATATGTCTTTTGTCTGGACCTTGTTTTATGTTAATCCAACACTGAAGGCAATGTTATTCAGCAAACTTCTAGACCAACCGGTGAAACGACCCGTTTTCCATTTCTCGCAGAGTACTTTTATCGGAGCTCGCACCCACTTGCTATTCTGTCACGATGCTAATTTACACACACACACATACACACACACACATGTATGTAATACTTAAACGCACATTTAAGTTAAGTCCATTAGAAAAGTTAATTTAAGTGAAAAAGTCACCAGAACTCAAAATGTTATGCCGAACTCAGAAAAAGAAAATTCTGTATTTGCTTTTCGGAAGTCGGTGGGAGAGTGCTTAAACACTGTCATGTGCATTAAAGATTTTAGCTTCAGCAAAACCCAATCATTTGTTTTTTAAAAAAAGCAAGAACCACCAAAATTATCCACTTTTCTCCTTCATGTCAAACTATCTAAAGACAAGTAATACACTGGCGTGCAAAAATTAAGGACGAGATGGTTTTCTGAATGTAACGTCGTGCAGAAGTGCTCCACATCGACTCAAATCATACCATAAGATCCCCAAGATATAAGAATATGGGACAAGTGAGCAAAACCGTCCGAACAAGGAATCCAAAGGTTACAAAGGTACTTTATTGAAAAGGTGGCTTCGAGCACAACTGAACAGAAGACAGAAACGTCCATGTGACAGGCAGCTGCCAAGAAAAACCCAGTCTTTTCTAGGGGATATGATCACCCCTCACTGCGTTGCAGAATTTACAACGTCTGTCCATGCTGAGGACGAGGTGGTCAAGGAGCTGTTGAGGCATCGCGGCCCATGCCTCTTGTAGCGGCAATCGCAGCCCATTCCTCTTGTAGCACCAATCGCAGCTGCGGAATCGTTGCTGGCGGCTGGTGATGTGCTGCCAAGCGTCTCTCGAGAAGATCCCACACATGTTTGATTGGATTTAGGTCAGAGAACCTTGCGGGGCAATCCATGCGTTGAATATCTTCACTCTCCAACAGCTCTGCGATAGCTACTGTACGATGAGGTGTAGCGTTGTCGTCCATGAAGAGGAACTCAAGACCCACAGCACCTCTAAACAGACGCACGTGAGGCAGGAGAACCTCGGTACAATAGAGGACACCAGTGACGGAACCTCCTTGGAAGATGTGGAGGTCAGTACGGCTACCAAACATGATACCGCCCCAAACGAGAACTCCGCCACCTCCAAACCGGTCCCTTTCGAAGATGTTGGAGGTGTGATTGCGTGTTCCCTGCTCTCTCCAGATGTGTATACGTCCAGATACGCTCGTCAGACTAAATCGGCTCTCATCCGTAAAGAGAACTCGACCCCATTGCTGAGGTGTCTAGTTCTTGTGTTCCTGGCACCACAGAAACCGCCGTCTTCGATAAGCAGGCGTTAATGGCACACACCGTACTGGTCGTCGTGCAAATAGACCATCTTTGTGCAGCCTCCTGGCCACGGTAAAACCCGATAATGGACGTCCAGTTGTCTGTTGCATGTGCATTGCGATTTCTCCCTCTGTCTGCTGTCTGCCTCTTCTTGCCTGTAGGACAATACACTGCTCGTCCGCCGCCGTGGTTGCTCGTGGACGACCACTGCTAAACTATCGGACAGCTGTTCCTGTCGTTTGAAATGCTCTCCAAGCTCGCGAAACGCTGTTGTGAGTGATCCCGAACGCCTTGGCCACACTAGTCGCACTTCGACCTTCTTCCAACTTCCCAATGACGCGACCTCGGGTAAAGTCATCCAGATGTCGTCTACTGGATTGCCTGTTGGCCATATCACACGGTGGTAGCAACTCGACGTCGTTCAAACCGATGTACACCGTGCATTAGCTTTCCGCGAATTGCTGAGCGTAAACCGCCCATGTGCCTTATACCCTTCCGACAACCCCCCTTCCTACGTCATGCTGCATATATGCGCATGCCCTACCGTACCGGACCCTAGTCTATCTCCTGAGTGGTCTTTCGGTCCGTTCTGCCTGCTCCTTCCGCTATTATGATAATTTCTCCTCTTCGTCCTTAATTTTTGCACACCAGTGTAGTTCTTTTTTTTTCTTATTCAGAGTAATTCTTGAAACTAGGCACAGCAAAGCCGAATTGATCCTAATGAAAAGCCTGCTTCAAAGAAAATAAATATTGTTTTTCTCTTCTTCTATCTTGGAAATATTTTTCCTCACAGTAGTTTTTGCCATTGTGGAATTTCAAATCGTCAGAAGTCTGAAAATTATTTTTACGTTCGTGCTGAAGTACCAAATACTCGAAATTGGGCAGCAAAATATTGGCTGATGACTACCAAGCACAGCACTGCTAAATTTCTTCAGTTTACTTAGAGTGGGGTAAAAAGCAATATCTCACCACTCATTTGTATACATGACATAAGTTGCTTTCACAGATCATGGGTTCTTGAACCTCAATGCTTACATGTTTCCTTCCAAGTAAAGTACTTGTTGTAGAATACCATAGACTTATCCATTTTAACCACGATAACATATTTGATAACAGCTCCTGTATTTCAAAAAATTGCCATGCTTTTAAGTCTAGTCTTTGGACAATTTTTGATTCAAAATTAACTTTGGTCTGCAAAGCAATTTAAGTTTTCCGGCATAATACAAGATAATTTAGGAATTTACGTCCTTTGTTTTTCTTTTGAAATTGTGCTTTCCAGCTAATTTTCCTACTGAATGTTCATTATCACGCTGAAAAATGTTTTACACAGTCGCAATTTATTCCTTGATGGAATTCCTTAACGGCTGTGTGCCTTTTACTTTCAGAACTTGGTCGTATGTTCTCTCAAACAAATGAACCTTTCGATTGTACAAACACACAATGGAAATAATGTACTTTTGAGTAAATGTTGTTTCGCTCCAATACAAAGAAAAAAATGCATGAAGGGCCATTTCCCTTATGTTCAGAAACAACATCTCATTTCTCTCAGAGTGATGACCTCTCATCAGCGCGTACTTCCAATCTAAACACAATCTAAAAAGACAATGATACAGAATGCAAAACACTTTACGTAAAGACGTCAAGAACAGAATACTATATGAAAATTTGACTGAAAATAATGAAATAAAAATAAATACGTCTAGTAAGCACAAACTAAAAGACATCAATACATCCCCATGTAGCGAAATGAAAGTAGGCGGGTGAGATGGGAGATGAGATCTGTGGATCCCTAATGGGAGGATGGGAGATGGGTATAGGGATCCCACCAAGTGAAGATTGGAGATAGGATATATGGAACCATGCAAGGAAGATGGGAGGGAGATATACAGAACCCTGAAAGCAAGTATGGATATGAGATACACGCGACCCTGAAGGAAAGATCGGAAATGGTCTTATGGAACCTTTACTGGGAGATGGTATACTTGGAAAACTGAGGGGAAGGGAAGGTGAGATATATGAAACCCTGAAGCCATGAAGGAAAAATAAAGTCGAGGTATATGGAACCGTGAAGGAATAATATGACACAGGAACCATGAAGGGAATATAGGATACACAGAAACCTTTAGGAAATGTGGAAAGTTAGATATATGGAATCCTGAAGAGAAGAGGGAAATCAGACATGTAAAACACTAAAGGAAAGGTGAGCGATGGATATATGAAACCCTGAACGAAAGATGTAAATGAAACGAAGATGAGAGATGTAGAACCCCGAGAGGAAATTGTAGTTAGGCGTTACAAAAGAAACCTCAACAAAAGAATGGAAATCAAGATCCAAAGCCAGAAACAACTGGTGAGGAACGCAGGAGCCCTTCGTCCATCATTGAACACAACCAGGATAACAGGAGAAAGAAGGCACTTGCGAGAGATCCTTAGTTTCCTTCATACAAGTCTGCAAATATTAAAAAGCTAATTAGGAATCTTAAGTATGTAAAACATAAACGGCTTTACTTTTGCTCTGAAATACTGGGTTTCTTAGAAAATGGTGATTCTGATATAGATATATGTTTATTCAAAATCTTGTAACAGTCAGCGTTTGTATTTTGAAGTATGCATCATGTGTGCTAACTCTTGACAGTGATGTTCCAAGAGTTAGCAACCATCATTTTGCAAGGGGTTCAATTTTGACACTGTACCATGCCTTCAACCTAAAGGAGAAGAAATCTTGACATTCGCGTTCGACGACGGCTGAATCTGAGAAGTGCCTACTACGGAGAAAGTGCTCCATTTACCGAAACACACCATAATCCAACGGGGCGAAGTCGGAGCTGTTCGTTCTGTGTTGCATGTGCTCAATTCCATCTAATTCTTGAAACTTTACCTGTGTCCTAACGGCGGTAAGAGGCTAGGCATTTGGCTACAATTCTTGAAACTTTACCTGTGTCCTAACGGCGGTAAGAGGCTAGGCATTTCGCTACAATTCTTGAAACTTTACCTGTGTCCTAACGGCGGTAAGAGGCTAGGCATTTCGCTACAATTCTTGAAACTTTACCTATGTCCTAACGGCGGTAAGAGGCTAGGCATTTGGCTACAATTCTTGAAACTTTACCTGTGTCCTAACGGCGGTAAGAGGCTAGGCATTTCGCCACAATTCTTGAAACTTTACCTGTGTCCTAACGGCGGTAAGAGGCTAGGCATTTCGCTACAATTCTTGAAACTTTACCTGTGTCCTAATGGCGGTAAGAGGCTAGGCATTTGGCTACAATTCTTGAAACTTTACCTGTGTCCTAGCGGCGGTAAGAGGCTAGGCATTTGGCTACAATTCTTGAAACTTTACCTGTGTCCTAGCGGCGGTAAGAGGCTAGGCATTTGGCTACAATTCTTGAAACTTTACCTGTGTCCTAACGGAGGTAAGAGGCTAGGCATTTCGCTACAATTCTTGAAACTTTACCTGTGTCCTAACGGAGGTAAGAGGCTAGGCATTTCGCTACAATTCTTGAAACTTTACCTGTGTCCTAATGGCGGTAAGAGGCTAGGCATTTTGCTACAATTCTTGAAACTTTACCTGTGCCCTAGCGGCGGTAAGAGGCTAGGCATTTGGCTACAATTCTTGAAACTTTACCTGTGTCCTAACGGCGGTAAGAGGCTAGGCATTTCGCTACAATTTTTGAAACTTTACCTGTGTCCTAATGGCGGTAAGAGGCTAGGCATTTCGCTACAATTCTTAAAACTTTACCTGTGTCCTAATGGCGGTAAGAGGCTAGGCATTTTGCTACAATTCTTGAAACTTTACCTGTGTCCTAGCGGCGGTAAGAGGCTAGGCATTTCGCTACAATTCTTGAAACTTTACCTGTGTCCTAATGGCGGTAAGAGGCTAGGCATTTCGCTACAATTCTTGAAACTTTACCTGTGTCCTAATGGCGGTAAGAGGCTAGGCATTTCGCTACAATTCTTGAAACTTTACCTGTGTCCTAATGGTGGTAAGAGGCTAGGCATTTCGCTACAATTCTTGAAACTTTACCTGTGTCCTAACGGCGGTAAGAGGCTAGGCATTTCGCTACAATTCTTGAAACTTTACCTGTGTCCTAATGGCGGTAAGAGGCTAGGCATTTCGCTACAATTCTTGAAACTTTACCTGTGTCCTAATGGCGGTAAGAGGCTAGGCATTTTGCTACAATTCTTGAAACTTTACCTGTGTCCTAGCGGCGGTAAGAGGCTAGGCATTTCGCTACAATTCTTGAAACTTTACCTGTGTCCTAATGGCGGTAAGAGGCTAGGCATTTTGCTACAATTCTTGAAACTTTACCTGTGTCCTAGCGGCGGTAAGAGGCTAGGCATTTTGCTACAATTCTTGAAACTTTACCTGTGTCCTAGCGGCGGTAAGAGGCTAGGCATTTCGCTACAATTCTTGAAACTTTACCTATGTCCTAACGGCGGTAAGAGGCTAGGCATTTCGCTGTTGAAGTCGTTCTAGTTTTCTGTTGACCGAAGCAGGGTACGTTGTTTCACTTTGCCGAATATCTGACCCAACTGTTCGGAATACAATTCGGCTTTGACAGTCCAGCCAACCGAAAAGAGTTTAAAGTGGATCACGCCCTCGTAATTGCATCAGACACGCAATATTATATTTTTCTCCAGTCCGCGTTTGAGGACAGGTAAAGCTGCTTTACGTGGATCCAACTACTGCTTGGAGATGAGATGTCTGGATTACGGAGACAGATCCCCTTCACATTCTCAATAACTATTCGCTTGGTGAAACGAGTCTCACGCGGACTCTGACGCAGTTCCTTGAAGACCTAGCCTTGTATTGGAGCCTGAGTTAGTATCAATTCATGCGGCACCTAACGCTATCGTCTATACACCTTTCCAAGCTTTCGCAGGTCGTCATTGATGATGGACATGGAAATTTTTAGTTCAGCTGACAATTTGTAGATGCTGATTGTTGGATTTCTTCCAACAGCTGTGAGCAGGAAATGCGAATCAACCACAGAGAGACTTTCAAGAAGGAAGTTTTCTGCCTTTCCCAGCTCATGCTGAACAAGATTTGAGCTGTCTCAGTAAAGCAACACCTTCCCTTTCGTTGTTTTCGAACTACATCAGAAGCTTCAAACCCTTGCTTCCAGAAATGGGTCAACAGAATCAAGATTTCAAACTTTATAGCCATTCTATACAATGCAGCAGAAAGTAAGTGAATGTTTTTAAACGCATGTACCATGAATTAATCGGTTCCTCACGCAGCGAGATTTTGTGCGATCTGCAACATCAACAATCTCTCCCGCTGAAACTATGCGAACTACCGACACAAAAGAACACAATGATATAACTCCATTTTCGTTCCGGTACCCCAAATTTACAGTCCTGCAAGTTTAAATTATACTCAGATCTATTTATGATCTTTTTCTGGGTTAACTGGATCAATTTGTTACATTTTCCTAGTGAAAGTACCTAAGATTCAATCTCAGGCACTATTTTTTTTATTGTTTTAAATATTAAATTTCTGGGAATTATCTGGAAATCGTGGACACTTTAGCTCACGTCCCATCCGACAGTATAAATCTTAACAATGCTTTGCAGAGAAAAGGAAATGCATCCACGTCTCAGCTCCAATTTAAACAGACCTCCTGTTTTACCATCAGATTGTTAGAAGTGTGTTTCAGAGTGCGATCGGAGTTATAGTGATTTTTTTATTCTGGATGGGGTGCGACTCAATCATGCAATAGGTACGTTTTTGGATTAATTAACTAGGTAAGAGAAGTTATGTTGAGAACGAGTAGTGGGAAGGAATTGGATCTATTCCTGACTATACCTAACTCCATGGAAAATGTCGCTTTGATTTACACTAAAACACCCTTTATACGTTTCTCACATGTACGCTTTTCCCATTTATACGTTAAATGTCGCAGGTCCGAAAATTCTAAATTACCCTTAATGATAAATTCATCACAGTTAAATTTTATGAATTATACGTTAATTGAAATTAGCTTTGTTCTCATTTATACGTTAGATTGTGTTGTTTATTAGAAATTAAAACCACGAGAATGCCGTTTACTAAACCTTTTGCACCGTCTCCCTTCGCCACTAATTCTACACTCCAAAAACACCTCATTTCGCGATTTGATTGGAATGTTATAATTGAAGAAGAAGAAGAAGATTTAATCTTCCAATATTACGTCAGTTACGGCGTGGATCGGCAATGTCAGTATTTATGATTCCAGATGAAACGATTGAGAATGAAAAGTACAATGAGAACTTCATATGTACTGCACACTGTATTTACAAGTGCTGTAATCCTATGAGCCGCCCCAGTGGCGCAGTGTTCCAACGCGATGGCTTCTCATCATTCGTCCGAAGGGGGTCCTTGTTCGAATCCCGGTGAGGCATGGATGTTGTGTTTGTCTTACGGCACTGGCTCTCTCTCTTCCCTGGAACCATTAGCCCTGAATGAATAAGGGACGGGCGACTGCTTATAGGCCATTGAGTTCCTCACGGTGGTCGTTAAACCTCCAATTAAAAAATATATCCTATGAAATACTATTGAAATCAATAAAGGTAAGAACATTAAAAATTAAGGAAAAATGATAACCGAAAGTACCAGTACATTACAAAATAAAAACAGTATGCTACGTAGTACCTAGTGTAATTACATTAACGGCTACGTCATACGTTGCAACAGAATAATGTGCTGCCATCTAGGGACGGAAACGACGTACCTTGTTTCTTTTATACGGTTTTTGTTTTCAATTTTATGTAAATTTTATTTGGTACCCCGAAAGACGTATAAGCGGGCTGTACTGCATTTGGGGTTTCAGGTTTTATGGAGGAAGAATTAAGTTTGATCATAGAGAAACAGGGACAACACTTTATAGAAAAAAAATCACAGTTTTGACGGTGGGGAGACCAGTAGCAAATCAGCCAACGAGTCAGTCAACTTCAAGCAGAGACGAAATGTATCATCGAGGGGAATAGGGTCTACAATGTTCCTATTTTATGGGCATCGTTTTGATTTACAAAACAAGAATAGTCTGGCTTCCGTAAGATTCTAGTTCGATATGGAACTATGGATTCAGACAGCAGCACTAAGAAGCGCGGCCTCGACAGTTATGGGAACATAATAAAAACGCAGTTCATTCGATGAGCTTGGATTTTGGTACCAAGAGTGCTCTCTAGTCTGTGACTGGCAGTCTCTCTCTCTCTCTCTCTCTTTCTTGATGGCTGGGCCCATCAGCCATAATTCCGAATTCCCTTCTATCTTCGTTCCTTTAGCATCCAGTATAAAAATCGTTCTCCTGCGGTCTCCATGACAACGCAGCCTGGTCTCCGTGACAACGGAATCTCTCTTGCACGAGGACCCTTCCATCGCGTCTTCTTGGGACTTACCTACGCACTGGATAATAAACATAATTGACAGAAAAATTTGGACATGCAGAAATCGACAGACACAATGAAGAAAGCCAGAATAACATGAGCTGAATGTATGTTTAATTGCGTAAAATGATCCTACGGGGTTAGACGGAACTCTCCAATGCTTGACTGAAAAACCAAGATTTTGGTAGTCATTAACTAGTAGTTAGCCACGCAAGGAGGACACTGTTTCCATGTGAAGACCCGAAGTTCAGTGATAACATCAGGGCTATCAAATGATATCCGTTAACGGATATCATTTGATAGCCCTGATGTTATCACTGAACTCGAAACATGAATGAATGCTGTTTCTTTGTCCTTTACAGAAGTCCATCCCATGGAATTAACCCACACCAAACTTCGCAAATAGCCATTTTGTGCCATTGAGGAGAACGAAGGCAAACGAGAGTTTTATACGCATGAACAAATTATTCTCATTCTTTGTACGGAACTAGCTTTAGGACACACTTGCCATCGTTAAGAAACACAAATGGTTTGCACCCATGAAATCTTAATTACGAAGAACGCGCGGGTAGTCTTTCTGCACCAATCATTCTCTGGAAAAATGAGCAATGTTCTCTCTGATGTTCTTATGGATGTCTCTTTTTTATTTTGGTTGCTTTCCATCCGAAGCTGCTGCTTAGGTTGGTTAATTTGCAGTTTTGTTGGATTTTATTCGTTGGAAGAGATTTAATTTTTCAATAAACAATCAAAAGATGTATATTTCGTGTGCCTCGGTTTCTTTAAAGTGACACTCCGACAAAAATAAACATAGTAGAATCGTGGCCACTTCATCAGCATAAACACAGAAACTGAAGACAAATGTATATCCACTTCATTAACCAGAAATCGCCTTGTGAAACAGCCTCCTTGCTAGAATTATTAACACAGCCATCAGATATCTCTGAATTGCCTGTTTATCACGTACTATCAATCACATCCGAAAACATAAAAATTACATCGCCCTGGAGCGGGAATCGAACCCGTATATCCCAATTTTCGTTCGAGCATGCTACCCGTTGCACAACCCAGGACAATGAAGTCCCAAGCATCTGATTTTCAAGTTTTCTGATGTGATTGATGTTACGTGATGTACGGTAAATACAAGCAATTCAGAGATGTCTGAGGACTGTGTTAATAATTCTGACGTATTTCCACGTTTTATGAAAAGAATAGGTTTTCGACACAATCACAATTAGCCTTCTTGCTCTCAAACATGTAACGTAAGAGCATCAATTTGGAGAGTCGAAGGTAGTTTCCTACGGACTCAAGAACATAAAAATTCCATTGATATTTAAAAAAAAACAGTCAGGCGGTGTTGTACGCATCTGAGGTTCTAAGGTTTTCGCTGGAATCACCTGGATCTGTGTCACGCACTCCAGTTTTAAAGATTGGAGCTCCCGTAATTCATCTCGGGAATCGTGACCCCAAAAATTACGCAATGACACAAAGTCCACATTAAGTACTTGACCGCTTAGAAAGTAAGCATATTGATAGTGTTCCAAAGATAAAAAAAAAGGCTTTATTTCATGCATTTCCTTTATTCATGCAGGCATACCGTTTGAAGTTTTCTTCAGTTTCCAGTTAAGCCTGGATTTATTGTTTCGGTAGTCAACGCTCGAATTAGTCAAATTGCACAGATGAGATTTCTGGGTTATCATACGAAAGAACTGCTCTGCTGCATGCTTAGCGTAGCAATTATAATGTTTTGGCTCCGAATGCCACTACAGAAAAAAAAAACCAAAAAAAAAAAAAAAAAAAAAAAACCCTGTATACAAAAATTTCCAGAAAAGTATAACAGCAGGAACTGGAATAGTTTCTTTGTTCCAATTTTAAATTTGTCCTAGGAATTGCTAGTGTTTCAGTAAAGAGGAAGACATTTGAGTGAGGAGTAACGAGAGGCGAATTTTAAGTGGCTTTCTTTATGAAGAACTCGTCTGTGTAAAAACTAGAAAAAAGTGGATGAACACCACTGAGAGATGTCACGCAGCAAAAGAAATCCCGAAGAACGATGTCGTGATGCCCAACCAAACAAAAAACATAGCCGTCTTGCACACGATATTTTTAATCGTGTATAAGACGGCTGTGTTTTTTGTTTGTGAGTAAGCACGATAAAAATAAAAGAACGTGATGCCCAATCAGATTTTATATAAGTATGGCAGGTATAAATTCAAACACAGTACAAGAAACCAATATTCGATTACGTATTGCTAGCATGCCTTTCACTTTCAATGCAGCCATAACGTTGAGGTTTTTTGATGACTACAGTCACGGCACTGAGTTGTGGGTGAGTCAGTGCTGGAACTAAGACAGCGAACGAATCATAGACACACTTATTGCTGTCAATAAACACACAGAAAATTAGTAAAACAATAACTTAATAATACAATAAATACAATCCTGAGTATTTAAAAATAGATGAAACACAATTAAATCAGTTTCAATTTCTGTAAAAGTACTTGTGAAAACACAACTTTGTCCGCGACGGACATCGAAGTCGTGTCCCCTCACTCCGGAGTAAGTCGTTCTCCCAATTGAGCTACGCCGACAGAATGTCTCGCTGCAGATTTGTCGTCATGACACATGTTTTCATCTCTGTAGTACGTCACGTCATCTCCCTCTTAGTTTTTTTTTTTTTGCTTTGAAGTGGAGTCGGAATGTTTTTCCATTAATTCCAAAGCAATGGGTGGAACAAACATCACCCATTTTTCGAAGAACCCAACGGACAGTAGATCCATTTTCCTCAATCGGGCGCCAATGTGAAAACACAAGTTTGTCCGTGTCCCCTCACTCCGGAGTAAGTCGCTCTTCCAACTGAGCTACGCGGACAGAATGTCTGGCTACAGATGTGTCGTTTTGACACATGTTTTTACTTCCGTAGTACGTCACACGTCGTGAATTGCTACATTCCAATTGTCTACGAATACACTGCACTCAGTTATGGCACAAGAAGATTACTTTGATGATTTAACAAATACACACTCTGTATTAACAGTAATGGCTGTGGAGTCAAATAAACAAAAAACCTTTAATTTCAACTTAGTTGTGATATTTTTATTGCGTTTTCCAAAATCAAAAATGTTCCATGATTTCAGCAGGTATAAGGATAGAAATCTGGGTCATAAAAAATCAATTTCTCGAACATAAAGTCTAAAAAAAATTATTTGATACTCAAAAATTCTCAACACTCTGCATCCAAAGTACAGTTTTCAAGTTTTTATAGAATAGAATTTCTATTTTATTACATTAAAAATAGTTCTACTGTGTGTGTGTGTGTGTGCAATGGTTACAAAGATAACAACAGTGAACGAAGTTGTCCATAATTCCTGTAAATAAGTTGCGTGTACCATAATCCGCGATAAACTGCTTTGTTAACAAAGAGAAATATCGAAATGTTCATGAAAGAAAACATTTGAACCAGTTAACAGTATCAAGATCCTGTTAGTCAAAATGAGTTTATAAAATACCAATATATGATCATAGAATTGCTACAACTATAAGCAAAAACTCTTATTAGTCGAGAGTAGTCAAATCGAACTCGAATAATAGTAAAGTCAGAAACCTTTGAGATTATCTTCAATATACGTAAGAAGAATATAGAACCTTCAGATTTAGGAAAAAATTTAAAAGAATCGATTTTGAAACGTCATCGGAGGCTTACTGAGGAACATGAGGTTTCTAAAACAACGATGGTCACAAATTTAAGTTTCACGTACAGCATTTTTCAAAACCCTAAAACACGGCACTTCCACGGTCTGATCATACGTCACTGAAAAACTACAAACGTTTAAGAATTACAAAAGTGTTTAAAATACAGCTTCAATGAAAAGATCAAAAAGTTAAATTTGTTGAAACTAGAGGTGTTTGTAAGCAACTTCTCTCTCTAAGAGGCGAAGGATGTGTGCATTCAGAAAGGCGTCTAACAAAATTTGAGTGCATTACTCGTCAACATGCCATTCTAAAAATTTAAGAAGTGTGCGTTATTTGAAAATTCGAAAATTATACAGTTCTAAACAACTTTGTTTTTGTATAAACACGCCACAATACATCTCCAAAAATCTTTAATTTGAAACGCAGTTGCTTAGTCTTTATAGATTAATGAGTTCTTTCATTGAAATTCACAGTTTATCAGCATAAAAACAAATTAAAAAATCTGAAAATGTTTTTAAGACTCCCATTATTGTATTAAAATACGATTACTTCCTTAATGATTTTAATCTTAATTAATATATTTCATTTTCCAGTTTATTTCAATGTTTAATTTTTTTAAAGTCAACAACAGCCACAAGAAAAAAAAACTGCTACTACTAGGCCGTGTGGGAAGAAGCGTAGTTGATTCTTCAAATTCTCATGAAAGACAAACTTCCCTTGCATTAAAACAAAATTTAAATCACATGTAAACAAACATTATTATTTGACTCACATAATTAAATTCTTCGAACTGATTGCATTCATTTGAACATTGAATTCAGTGAAATGAAAATCAGTTCAGCGTGTCATTTTCTTCTTACCGAGAAAAAATACGAATGATAACTATTACTAGAAAATTTTCTTTTTTTAATCCAACAAACTCAAATGATCCCGTGAACTCTGCATAAACTGTATTTAAGTTTTTTGAATAAACACTCATTTAGCACTACTCCCATAGAAATCCAATTTTCATTTGTCAGGAACAAACTTCCTTACCATCAACAGTTTTTGTAAATTCGTGTTTAGTTTATTTTTATAATTCAACCAACAGCAAAATTACTTAATCTGATATTAGAACGGAAGCTTTTATTCTCTCAAAACTTTTTATTTCATCAGCCTTTCATTTCATAATTCTTTCTCATCTTAAAATAGTTTTCCAAATAATTTGGGAAACTTTATTTTCCTTTGACTAACAAATAAATAACTAAATAAATAAGTAAATAAAATAAAATGAAGTGTTATTTTAGTTCACACATTACTTCAGGAAATTTCAGTAGAATTCTTTTTACACAATGCCCACCCACTATGTGAGACGAACCAAGATCCAGATACCTAATCACAGGCGCCCGAAGTTTGTAAACCAAGAGAAGAAACAATCACAGTTTCAATCCGACTTTCTTCTTCTTGTAGCCACTAGTCAATTTCGCTCAGTCTCTCCTCTAAATTGGAAGACTCTGTAGATCTGCGCTCAGTTTTACACATTTATCATCCTTTTTGAAAACGTCAACAAAGCAGTGAAGTTGGTGATACCGCCGGTCTTCCCCAAGCTACACAACATTTTCTATTTGAAGTTTTTCCCAAGGAAACATTTTTTCTGTCTTCTCATCAGAAAAGTTTGTCACTTTGTTTTTAGAAAAAGTAATCCGTGTTCACCAAAATGGTTTGTACCCATTACTCACGATCAATTAACTTATAAGTCTACTAACTAACTTCTAAATTAAAGTGCTTTTTTTGCGAAACTGCAATCATGAATTTTCAACATATGAGAGAAAAGTTCTCATTCATAACCATGAGGTACAACATTTTTGACTCTCTCACTCACATCACGAAAGAAAAAAGGCTTGCCGGTTAGCAACGTGCTGTAGATAGTAGCCAGAATGTACAAGTTATTTCATTTGCAAAATTGAGGAAGAATGCTGAAGTTATCTCTTCAACAACAAATTAAGTGGTCAACATTTTCATTTCTCAATCTACTTCGATAGCTATGAGTCGTTGATTATCCACCTTTTTTCTTAGAAAAAAAATTGCGTCACATCATCAAAAGAGCAACGTAATATTATACATAATCGCAATAAACAAAGGCCAATCAAACACTCTTTTACTCAAACTGAAAGCACATGCGCAAAATGAAAATCTTTTGCTAACGTAATCGTTACTACTGGAAATTCTTGGTTCTCTTTAATCATCTCTTCCCCCCAAATGGACCACAAAACTGAACTACGTTGTCAAGAAAACCCTGAAAACATAACTTTACGCATATTTCTATTAAATAAAATGATCATTATGAATACTATACAACTTGAAGAAAATTCTGATAGACATTTATAACTAGGAATTTAAGGTCTTAATCCAGTACTTCTGATTTTCCACAAACACGTGAAAATATGTAGAGGTGCAGGTACTAATCTCAATAAATATACACACTGCAATACTCCTTTCACCGATTATTCTTTAAAATCCAACATTACACCAAAACTAGAAATTGTGAAGCGTTTTTCAAGCATTTGTTTCTCTTGTAGTGACAATTTTGACATGATTTATAATATCAGACTTTTTGTCTAAAGAGACTCAATGTATTGTACAAAGGCCCATTTTCTTACATCAACTCAGACATTATTCTATACACAGTGGTGTGACACTTTGCTTTCTACTCGTGCGCATTAGAATTTTAACTTCGATTTCAAAATAAGTGAACCAAAATCCTTTGTAACTCACTGTAATTTTCGTTACAAAATTTTAAAGCCGCGTCGGCGGAGCAGTGCTCTAAGTGCTGGCCTCCTACCCTTCCTCTTAGGTGAGTCAGGACTCGAGACCTGCATGAGGCACAGACGATTTAGCTTGTCCCATGACACTGACTCCTCCCCTCCTTGGAACCAGGGACAAGCGACAGCCCAACGGTTGTTCGTTAAAACAAAAAAAAAACAAAAAAAAATTTTATTGAAATTTGTCAATAACATTTACACAAGTTTTCATGAACAGATATTTCACTCTACACGACATTAAGTAAAGTACGGAATGTCCAAAAACTTAACGAAATACACTACTTATCATAAAGAAAACAAAAACAGAAAATTTTCGCAAAATGCACATGATTTTCTTTTCTATATAAATTGTTCTCTCTATTATTATAACCTTAGTTTCATAACATTGCTTAAGTGATCTACACTCGGTAGACAAAACATTAGAGATCAGAGTGATGGGCAGTTGACATGGACATCCCCCGCGCAGAGTGGAAAACACTCAAACGGAACGCATGCGATAAATAGGCGGATGGCAGGGCTTCACAACAGTGTATCACAATCGAATATGGGTAAACATGATGATCGGAGCGACTTTGATCGCGGACGTATTGTCGGGGTAAGACACATGCGTCATTTTATCGCACAAGAGGTAAGAACCCTGGCGTTCCCAATGGCAACCGTATAAAGGGTGTACCACGAGTATACCATCGACTGAGGTACCAGCGCCCAGAAGCAAGCAGTGGCCAACCACACGCCATTGATGACCGGGATCGACATAGAATATCCAGGCTCGTACAGACCGTCCATTTGGCAACAATGGCGCAAATAACATGCAGGTTAAATATCGGAGGCCCAAGCAGCGTCAGAAACCGAACGCTACGGGGCACGCTGCATACCCTGGGCTACAGCAGTCTGCATACCCTGGGCTACTGGAGTCTGCATACCCTGGGCTACTGGAATCTGCATACCCTGGGCTACTGGAGTCTGCATACCCTGGGCTACTGGAGTCTGCAGCCTAACCTGGGCTACTGGAGTCTGCAGCATACCCTGGGCTACTGGAGTCTGTATACCCTGGGCTACTGGAGTCTGCAGCATACCCTGGGCTACTGGAGTCTGCAGCATACCCTGGGCTACTGGAGTCTGCAGCATACCCTGGGCTACTGGAGTCTGCATTCCCCGGGGGTACTGGAGTCTGCAGCATACCTTGGGCTACTGGAGTCTGCATACCCTGGGCTACTGGAGTCTGCATACCCTGAGCTACTGAAGTCTGCAGCATACCCTGGGCTACTGGAGTCTGCATACCCTGAGCTACTGGAGTCTGCATACCCTGAGCTACTGGAGTCTGCATACCCTGGTCTACTGGAGTCTGCATACCTTGGGCTACTGGAGTCTGCATACCCTGGGCTACTGGAGTCTGCAGCATACCCTGGGCTACTGGAGTCTGCATACCCTGGGCTGCTGGAGTCTGCATACCTTGGGCTAATGGAGTCTGCATACCCTGGGCTACTGGATTTGACGCCTTACTCGTGTGCCACTGTTCACTGCTCATCATCGGACACAATTCATGCCTTGTCTGGTGCCGGGAACATCAAAGCTGGACTTCTACAGAATGGCGCCGCGTTGTGTGGCCAGATGAATCCTGTTTTCAGCTTTACCGAGCTGACGGGAGGGTGCGGGTGTGGCGTCGACAGCATGAGGCCATCTTGCCAGAACGGATCTTTTCAACGTAGGGGTGGCTCTGTGATGGTTCGGGGAATTTTCTCATGAGACACGTTAAGTCCTTTAGAGTATCCGGAGAAGTCCCCAACAGCTGCCTGTGATCAGCATGTGCTTTCTGATTGCCTACAAGTCTTTATGGCCTTCGCGCATTGTGAGTCCGATGATCTGTTTCCGCAGGACACTGCACCCCCCCCGGGCAGCAACCATCCAGCCATGGATCGAGAAATACTCCTCTGAGTTTGGAACCATCCAATGGCCCCCAAAGTCCACTGATTTAAACCCTGTGCAAGCTCTCTGGGATGCCGTGGAATGGAGCATCGAATCCATGAATTGTGGACAGACATCTCGGGCAGAGTTGTTAATAATTCTGATACAGGCATGGCTGGCGTTACCTCCGGCATCTCGTGGAATGGATGCCTTGGTGTAGGCAAGCTGTTATTAACGCTAGAGGAGGACCAAAACGTTATTACGTAGGTTTTTTCTAATGTTTTGTCCACTGGGTGTACATATACACTGAAGAGCAATTGAATTAGAGATACCTGTCTAGTAACGTGTAGCACCACCTTTCGCCCTGATGATGGCGGCTATTCGTCTCGGCATGGACTCGACAAGACAACGGAAGCGTTGGGAAGACATACGGATCCACGACCCCTGAATAAGCTCCCACAGTTCACGAAGATTTGGTGGAAGGGGATCAGAGCCTCGAACATCTCTCTCGATTGCATCCCAGATGTGCTCGATGGGATTGAGGTCAGGTGACCTCGCTGGCCAAGGAAGCGAGGTCACGTCGGTGGAGTGTTCATCCAACCATTCGGATACAATTCGGGAGCGATGGCATGGTGCATTGTCTTGTTGCAGGATGAGGTCCCCAATGGGATGTTGAAGACGCAAAAACGGGAGCAAATGGTCATCCAGGATATCCCGGTACCATTGACCTGTGAGGGACGATATCACACGTGCCAGGGGTCCCATTTCAGTTCACGTAAACAGTCCCCAGACGAGAATGCCACCCCCACCAGCTTGAAGAGTACTCTGCTGGCAAGAAGATCCATTGCTTCATGTGGTTTGCGCCGTACTCATATCCTGCCATCCGCATGTACCAACGTGAATCTCGACTCATCAGTACAGGCAACATTTTCCCACATGTTTAGGGTCCAGTGGCGATATTCCCGCGCCCATGACAATCTTTACACCCTGTGATGTGCGGTCAGCAGCAGTACCCTCGTGGGACGATGGCTTCTGTACCCCATAGCGAGGAGATGGTTCTGGATGGTGTGGCTGCTTACACGTTTTTGTGCACCAGCGTTAAATTGCCGAGTGATATTTTTCACTGTGGCCCGTCTATCCGCTGTTACAATGCGAGCTAGCCGACGATGACTCCGCTCATCCACACGCTGTTGTCCACGGCAGTTGGCCCTTCCAGAGATGGTTTTACCGGATTCGATGTACTCACGGTGCACCCGTGACACAGTGGCTCGTGAAAACCCCAGTGCCTGCACGACTTCCGAGATGGAGTGACCCATTCGTCGGGCCCCGACAATTTGCCCACGATAAAATGCGCTTAGATCCTTCGTCTTACCCATACTGTGTCCGACTCTTACTGATTCCCGTCGCATCACTCCTTATATTGTCGGATCGCTGCATACGTCATGTCGTTTCCGTTTACAGGGCCGCCCACAGCGCCACATTTGCATAAAGCCAGCTGTCTCTAATTCAATTGCTCTTTAGTGTAGTGCTTGTACTGAAAAACAGTAACACACAATGTACAGAAATTTTCCATTTTTATATATTTTGTACACACAATGTTTGGCCAAGGCACAGCGTTGAAGGAAAAAAGACATACGTCATCTTTTGACATGAATAGTGTAATGGATTAGTAAGAAATAGAATAAAATCGCCAGACACTGTGCTTTTCTGTGCCTTTTGAAATATGTGTGGTATCACACACTTCCAGAGGGATTCATTTAAGTGATTTAAAAAGAAATCTATGCTTCCCTTTCACTTCGTGCAGACACATTTTTCCCATATCAACTTTACGGTCTGCTTGATACAAGCAACGAGAAAGCCCAAATGTTTGGGAGCTCGGCCGTATTTATTCTCAAATATCTTCAGTCATAGGAACGGTTAGTTGATAGAAACTGGTAAGAGTGGAAAGGATTCAAAAATGAATTTAGCTATGGAACAGTTTCACACAGTGTTTTTTGAGTCCGTTTTGATTTAGCCACTGATTTTTTTAACAGATTATTAACTTCAGTGTATTCGTTAAAGCATCCTGCTTGTGTGGTGTTTACTGCTAATTTGTCACGGTCAAAAACGCGTATGCATAATAAGAAGTGGCACTGATTTGTTCATATTGGGTTACAAGTGCAATTGCAATAATCAGAAGTCATATTAACAACATATTCACACCGTCATATTAAGAAACACAGCTAGCACCAACACAAATTGATAATTTTATATATTTTTCCATCTACATTGGTATGCCAGTTTATTAGGTGCACTTGCCCTCACTCAAATTAATAGCTCACTGAACGACACCTGAGCCCGGTACAGTAGGTCGGTAATTGCTAGTTTGAGGTCCTCTGTATTTCCAAAATGCAGCTTCTCCTGTAATAGAACAACTGATTTTTTTCCATGATCACACGATAATCGTGCTGGTTTTAATTGCTATTTTTTGTGCGGTACGGTGATATACACTGTCTACCAACAAGTAATTGGACACCCCTGCAATCGAAGATATCTGCGGTTCTGATACACGTCACGGCCGCCGCCGTTAAATATCGTGTGGGAAACAACAACGCAACCAGTCGCATGCAAGATGCCACGCAGTTCGGATCTCTCTGATTTCGAGAAAGGTGTAATCGTTGGGTATCACAGAAATCGCCGATCCATATGTGACATATCCAGCGAGTTGAAGTACCCAAAATAGACAGTGTCCTATGTTATTGGCAAGTAGAAGATGATGGGTGACTGTCGGAATGTGCCCCAACCCGGCAGACCCACAAAACTGGGAGTTAGAGACCGACGGCTGCTGGCCAGAGAAATTCGGAAGAACCGCACCAAATCGATAGGCCACATCCGCGAGGAGTTTCAACAGGCATCCGGGAGTGTTCTTTCGATGAATACCATCCGTAAGGAAGCCCATCTGCTTATTTATCATGGACGTGCTGCCACGCACAAGCCTTTGATCACCAAGTCCAATAGCGCTGCTCGGCTAACGTGGTACAAAGAACGTCGACAGTAGACCGTTGAACAGTGGAAACAGGTTCTCTGGAGCGACGAATCAAAGTTCACCCTCTACCGTTCGGATGGCAGGGTCTGGGTTTGGCGTCAGCCTGGAGAATGCCTCCTGCCGGAATGTATTGTGCCAACTGTGAAGTTCGGCAGCGGTGGAATTATGCTATGGGGGTGTTTCTCCTGGTATGGCACGGGACCCTTGGTCGCAATTCCTGGTAAACTGAACTCCGAGACCTACTGCATCATTCTGGATGACCATGCGCTTCCTACGTTGTGGCAGTTTTACGGGGTGGACCCATGTTACTTTCAGGATGACAATGCCACCTGTCATGTTGCGAGGTCCGCCATGGCTTGGTATGGTGACAATGGGGTTAATTGAATGGACTGGCCTGCGCAGAGCCCGGACCTTAACCCTATCGAGCACCTCTGGGACGAGTTGGAGCGTCGACTTAAGGGGTGCTCCAACTCCGTCCGAAATCGGTGAAGGAACTGACCTGTCTTCTCCAAGCCGAGTGGAAGAAAATACCGCTTGCCGTCGTTCAACGCCTGGTTGAGAGTATGCCCCGGAGGGTCGCAGCTGTAATCGCCGCTCGTGCAGGCTCCACCAACTATTGAAGTTGAATAAACTTCGTTTTCCTTTACGATCACAGGTGTCCAATTACTTGTTGGTAGATAGTGTATGTAAATTATGCAGAGACCAGCTCGTCGAACATCAGTTATAGTTCGCCTAAGGAACGGAATGGGAAAAACGAGTGATATGAGCTACTTTGAAAGAGGCATGATAGTTGTAACCAGCGGTGTCGGTTCGATCATCTCCGAAACGGTCGTGACGTTTCACTCACAATCATATCAAGGGCTCATCCCGAATGGTACGATATGCTAGAAACTTCCATTTTTTTGGGTGTGGACAAAAACAGCTGGTAGATCGGAGGGATCAAAGGGTACCGAAGAAAATCGTGCAAGAGAAAAGACGGGCAACAACCCGGAGTCGTAAATCTACCTTAGTCTTCATAACACAGATGGAGAGGGCAACAGACAGTTACTTGACACATTTCACGACACAGGCAGAGTGGGGAGCCCGCTTAATACGTACTACAGAGTTTGAATTGCGGAAAGAATTTCGAGAGCGCTTGAAAGTCCAGCAGAAGTTTTACAACCTGGACTATGCAAGAAATCATTGCATTGGCCAGGTCATCATGTAAGAAACCATTGCGGTGGTGAACTGTGTGGTGAGGGAAAACCGTAGAGTGACCTTCCAACAGTTAGCTCAGGGCCTACATTTCAGCATGAGATCCTATAGTAGTATCACCCACGTTCATGTCGAGTATCGAAAGATGTGTGCACAGGTAATTCAGAAGCTCATATCGGCGAAACATAAGTCCGAGCGTATGAGTGTCGCGTCTGCGCGCTTTGAAGAAGCGGAAACAAGTTTCATTCGTGAATTATCACTCGGCCACGGAATTTTATGTCACCAATTGGAACCAGCGACAAAACTCTTGAGCATGCTGTGGTAGCACGCCTCATCACCTCATCATCCAAGTGAAATGCATAACCTCATCGTCCAAGTAAAATGCATCACCTCATAATCTAAGTAAAATATACCACCTCATCATCCAAGTACTCCCGTGTCTCCGCTAGGACAGTCAAGGTACTGCTCACCTTCCGCTTTGATCAGAAGGGTACGTCACTCTATGTAATTGCTACCACATGGTGCGACCGTTGATGCTGAGGTGTATTGTGGTACTCTGCACAGACTCCACCACGCCATAACAGAAAGCGTCCAGGTATTCTGGCATATGGAATCATGCTGCATTCCATATGCTGTATATCATATGCTGATATACAGCATATGACATGCTGATATACAGCATTCCATATGCTGTATATCTGTATATCATATACGATTCCATATGATATGCTGTATATCATATGGAATCGTACTGCATTCAATGATAACGTAGTCCTCACATCTTCTATCGAAGCCCAAAGACACTGCAGGGCTCGCGCTGGGAAGTCCTTGCCCATCCTCTCTAAAGTCGCGACCTGTCGTCATGCGACTTTCACCTCTTCAGGCCCATGAAAAAGTATCTGAAGAGCCGACGATTCGTGTCAGACGACGATGTGCGAGAAGCTGTCGGGGATTGGTTTATCCTGTAGCAGCCGCCCAATACTGTACGTCTCCCTCTTATGTTTTCTTATGATAAATTAGAATAAAGCGATTTTGAAACCTCCACCATGCGGAAGGTATCCCGAAACTTGTGCAGCGACATGACGCATGTCTGAACGCAGTTGGTGTGTACGGATAGAGAGTACAGCAACCTTTTTCTTTGTACTTTCTCACCTTCTAATGAAGCATAGTAAATAAACATTGAAACGCCGCATCATTCAACGTTTCGCTTGAACGATCCTTATGTGTACCAGCTGTGAACGATTTCTATCATCCTGGACTTACTGTGTGATGCAGATCCAGTACTCCTTCATGTACCATTTATATGTTGTTTCTGGATTTGATTTCTGCGTCATTGTACTTCAGTAATTTACTTTATGGTTATATCAATGAAATAAGAAACCTGTTATGTTATGCATCACAAATTTGTAAATATGTTAGATGACAATGAGAATCATAATAAGACAAAACATAAACCGAAAAAAAAAAGGAAATGCCAAGGCTCTGCTCAACGAAGCTGATCTATTCTTGTATTGTCTCGATATTTAGATTTTTCTAGAATTGTCCTCATCCATCATTGTTGATGTGCGTAAAGATCAGTATCTCTAGAGTGTCAAAGATTAACTTCGATAAGAAAATGAAGAAACATTTCGGTAAAAAAAATCACGTATACTTAATTTTGCGGGAAAGGTATGTTGTAATCCAGCTGCAAAATTAAAAACATTTCCTTGAAGTACTTGTCTTTTGGCGTAAATAAAATCGCATTACTAGTGGACACACAGTTTTCTTTATTAAGTAACTGCAAATATTTTGTATGCAATTAAAGCTTCTTTACCTGTTGACGAGACCTCTTGCCTTTTTGACGTGTCCATCCCTGCAAACAAATTAGCAACCAACAAACTGGTGATTTCTCTTAGTTCAATTCAAGTTTGAGGTGCAATTAAGGAAGTACCTAAAATTAAACCCTTAAGGTTACCTGTCAGAGTTGTCAGTTAAAAGGAAATTTCGCACCATTGTCAGCATATCAGCGAATTCAGGGAATGGTGGCTTTATTTCCACTAAAGCTAAAGGTTAACCTCGTTGCTGACCTTGGCTTCAGCTTTGTAGATGGCCTTAATGCTCACAGGTATTAAGCAAACAAGCAGCACTGAAAGACATAACAAACTAAAGTAACTTACACATAGGCGTGGAAAACACTTTGCTTTTCCACTTCCTTGTTCAGCCGTCCTGATGTTCTTTTTCTCTCACGCAACCCTTCAATCGTGCAAGAAGCTCAGAAATTAATCCCATGACGGAAACGATTTTTCCGTAAAATTTTTGCATTTTTAAAAAGGGGTCTGTAGGAAATCAATCCTTGTTTTGCTGTTTAATCTCATGTAATGACCTAATTGTTCATATATTATTATGTTTATTTATTCAAGTCAAGTGAGATGTGTATATATCACATCACGCATTGTTCTCGTGACAAGCACTATTGAATGTACGTGCTATAACGGCAAAATGTATCATCAGAGCTGTTTTTGCTTTCGTGGCATAAGGTTGAAGTCAGCAGTCATTACTGTATTCTATTATTTTAAATGTTTACAATTTCTTATGATTTTTAATGATAATAAATAATAGGTTTAACTACCCAATCATGTCTTTTTGTTGGCGATTATCTAACTGTATAATATATAGCATTTACAATGCTCCATAAATTCTCCCACAATTTGGTCATGGAACACAGACACTGCGCCATCCAAGTTAAGTGCACTACCCGAGCAGGCAGCCAGGGAAGCATCCAGCAAAGCAAACTAGGACGCAAAAAACGTTCAAAGAAGAACGTCTTTACGACTGCTAAAAGGGTTGCTGTGCAATCACTCATTAAGAAGTGGACGAATGACTGAAAGTTTCTGAACTTAAATCCAGCCCTTGGCAGCTAAGCCTTTATTATTATTATTTTTCGATAGCATTACAAAATAAGAAATGTCGCAGATAGCTATAGAAAAGCTGAACAAGAGCAACTATGACACTTGAAAAATCCTAATCGAAGCTGTTCTAATCCAAAACGACCGTTGGGGTTATGTCACAGGCCAAATTTCAAAGCCTGTTGATGGAACAAACGAAGCTGAATTAGAAGCGCTTAAAAAGTGGACACTAGGTGATCAGAAGGCAAAAGCTGATATAATTCTCTCCATCTGTCCAAGCAAGCTCTGTAATGTAAAAAATTGCAAAACGTCAAATGAAATATGGCAGAAGCTTCGATCAACTTCCGAATTGAAGGGACCAGCTAGAAAAGCTACGTTACTGAAGCGACTACTATTTCGCAAAACCAATGACATTAATCACATGTCAGAACACCTGACTGAATTCTTCTAAATAGTTGATAAACTTAATGAAATGGACATCGAAATAGCTGACAATCTCCTTTCGATACTAATGCTATACCGTATCCCAGATACATTCGATAATTTTCGTTGTGCCATAGAGTCAAGAGATGAGTTACCGAAACCTAACATTCTGAAAGTCAAGCTTTTGGAAGAATTGGAAGCTCGAAAAACAATGAGCTATCCAAATTGCCAAACAGCGTAATTGTCTTTCAAGAGACAAAAAGATTCGAACCTGAAGTCAACCTCTAATAACTGGAGGCAAAATCAAGGTAAGAACGATAAAAGGAACAACAAAGTGTTCCGTAGCTACAAATGTAACTACTGTTCGAAGGTCGGTCATAAATCATCTTAATGTCGAAAACGGATTGCTGATAAAAGTGCAGAATCCTTCAGACAAGAGGCTTTCATGGTGATAAAAGCGAAAAACGAAAGTATGCATACAGCCATATCAATGCATGCTACTCATGATACAAAGTCTATATGGTGCATAGACAGCGGAGCAACGTCGCATATGTGCAACGACGAGAATCTGTTTGCAGAAATAAATAAACAAGCAAATTCTTTTGTGAATCTCACAGTACATAAAGCAGCTGAAGTAAATGGAAAAGGTTCCATACGAATCACTGTGCCGAATGGAAGAGATACAAAAACCATTCGATTAGAAAATGTGCTTTGTGTTCCTGATCTGAAGAATAACTTACTGTCTGTGTCAAAAGCCACCGTTAATTAGGCCGTTCAGTTGTCTTCACCCAAAAAGAGGCCAGGGTCATTGAATCCAATGGTACCACTCTTCTCCGAGCAGATAGAAAAGCTTAACTGTATTACGTAACGCCAAGCTATGAAAATGTAGCTATGGTTACAGAATTTCGAAAATGGCATCCAAAATATGGTCATTTAAATAAAAATGATCTAAAAAAGCCGAAAGCAAACGAAATGGTACGAGGACTTTTCTTTAAAAATGGGGATAGCCTGAAAAATTGTAAAGTCTGTATTCAGGCGAAAGAGACGACGAAACCCTTTCCAAAGAAATCCCGATTTGAAAGCAAGCAACTGCTGGACCTCATCCATTCAGATGTCTGTAAACCGATGAAAACCCAATCTCTTGGTGGTTCACGATATTTCGTTGCTTTTATTGACAACAAGTCACGATATACAGAAATATGTTGTCTTAAATCAAAAGATGAAGTGAAGAAGGCTTTTTTGAAGTTCAAGGCATCAATGGCATATTGTGCTGGAGAAAAAATTAAAACACTCCATACCGATAATGGGCTAGAATATTGCGGAACAGAATTCAACGCATATTTGGAGCATGAAGGCATACGCAGAGAAAAATCTGCAGTATTACCGCCACAACAAAATGAAGTCGCCGAGCGATACAATCGCACAGTCGTCGAAATGGCGAGATGTTTATTAATCCAGTCCAGACTACCAGTTAGCTTTTGGGCAGAAGCGATTAACTGTGATGTGTTCTTAAGAAATCCTTCTCCGACACGAAGCTTAAATGGGAAAATTACTCCATATGAAGCTTTATTTGGCGTTAAACAAAATGTATCATTCTTCAAGGTTTTTGGGCAAAAAGCTTATGTTTTGAATAAGCGATCAAAGAGGAAATTCAACCCTAGATCTCAAGAACATATATTTGTTGGCTATTCAATGGAATCCAAAGCATACCGCTTATGGAACAAAAGTTCCAGAAAAATAATCGAAAGCCGTGACATCCGTTTTATCGATGAATTCGAAGATAACCTTCCATATGGTTACGAATTCGAACTGCTCACGTCATCGGAATCGCATATTCCATTCATTGAGATGAGTGACACAACGTGCTCACCCGATGGTAATAACGCACCAGACGCCGAGAGTGAAACAGACATTACGACAGAAGAAATGGCAGTGGAAGACATGACGTCAGAGCCGAGTACCTAACAGGAACTTACGTCAGAGGAAGCCATGCCAGATTCTTTAAGAGGAAGTGATTCACCACTGTTTACAAACAAAGAGCATGCAGTAACTAAGCTGAAGACTGTTGGTCGTCCAAAGAAAGTTTATACTGGAAAACCAGGTAGACCTGCTAAAAAATATCAAACTCTAACCGCTGACATTACTGAAACTGTTGATTTTGTCAACAACGTTGAAGCAAATCCTACTCTTTATGAAGCTTTAAATGGTTCGCAAAGTAAATAATGGAAGATATCAATTGCTAAAATGCCGTCGTTGCACGATATAAGATGAAATTCAAATTTAACGATGGAAAATTTGAATTTCATCTTATATACATCAGTCAACGCAAATATGTTGGGTCACTGGATTATATTCCGAAAGTTATGAATATACTTAAATCTTCCTGTAAAAAATACAACTTGAATTTTGGAATTAAAACAAACAACCTAATGTCAACTATTAAAAAAGATCGGGACCCAATTCCGAGTAATAGCAGATTCGGAGTTTACAAAATACCTTTACAGGCCCTGGATACTGTTGACATAGATCGAATTTATATTGGATCCACCATGAGGAATTTGAACTTTCGTATTGCGGAACACAAGTACAGTGTCAAAACACATTCAAACTCTACAGCACTTGCAAGATTAGTTAACCAGGGAGCTCACATCCCTCTGTGGAATGAGGCAAGAGTTATTTCTTCTCACAAAAACAAAAATGCGACTTTGCTAGCGGACACACATCGTCAATAACGTCAATAACGCTGATAAATGTTGTAACGATGAAATACCAAGATTCATACCTCCAACTTGGATGCAGTTAATTTCGAACAAGAAGAAGCAAATAAACCAATAACTCGAACTTTATTTCGGAACTCACCCAATAACAATTAAGACACAACAATCATAAGTCAGAGTATGGTGACGTTTTTGAAGTCATTCGTGTGCTGAACGCGATGTATATAAACAAAAGCGACGTTCCACGGTGGACTCTTTTTCAAATTTTTACGATACCTGTTTTAGAATTCACTTGAGGATGTGCTGGGAGCCAGCATGAAAGATCTAGTGATGTGATTTTGACTTTTAGCTTTTGATTCAGTGTAATAAAAAGGCAATTTTCCATCGTTAAATTTGAATTTCATCTTATATCGTGCAACGACGGCATTCTAGCAATTGATGTTATTGGCACGAATTTCGTCAACGACTTCAGTAATGGAAGAGAGCTATGCAAATAGAATATGATGCTCTCATAGAGGAGAAAGCATGGGAGATAGTACCTAGACCAAAACATAAAAGAGTTATTGGTTGCAGATGGGTCTTAAAGACCAAAACACAAAAGAGTTATTGGTTGCAGACGGGTCTTAAAGACCAAATACAATCAAGATGGCAGTGTTGAAAATTTGAAAGCAAGACTAGTTGCAAAAGGGTGCTCTCAAATACCAAGAATTGATTATGAAGAAAACTTTTCACCGGTTGCCAGATTAACGGCTTACCAGCTAGATTTCGTAATGGCATACGTAAATGGAAATTTAGATGAAGAGATATACATGGAATTATCGGAAAGTTTCCAAAATAAATCAAACAAAGATCGCGTTTGCGGATTGAAAAGATCAATCTATGGTCTAAAGCAATCCGGCAGACAATAGTATAAGAAGCTTGATGAAAAATTGAAATCTCTTGGTTTCAAGCCACTTAATTCAGATAAATGTGTTTACCATCTGAAAAATCGCACTGACGAAGTCATTATTATTGTTTATGTTGATGACTTAATGATCTTTGCAAACAGCAAAGATAGCTATAAAACTATAAAGGGTAAGCTAGCCAGCTCATTCAAAATGAATGACTTAGGATCCTTGCATTACTGCCTAGGCATTGAGTTTGCTCAAAATGCAAATTGCATAACAATGCCACAAAGGAAATTTATACAAGATGTTTTATGCAAATTCAAGATGGCCGCCCCGGTGGGGCAGTGGTCTAAGCGATGGCCTCTGATCATTCGTCCGAACGGGGTCCGGGTTCGAATCCCGGTGAGGCATGGATGTTGGGTTTGTCTTACGGCACTGGCTCTCTCCCTTCCCTGGAACCAGTGACCCTAAATTAGGGACGGGCGACTGCTTATAGCCCATTGAGTTGCTCACGGTGGTCGTTAAACCTCCAACCAAAAATAAAAAAAAAAAAAAAATTCAAGATGCAGGATGCAAACTTTGTAACAACACCTTTGGATATTAGCGCAAAGCTAACAAAAGAGATGAGTCCTAAAGCAGAAGAAGCAAAATCTGAGATGAAATATATCCCATATCGTTCACTTATTGGTTCGCTCATGTATCTTTCTGTAGTAACCAGACCTGATATCACTCATGCTGTGAATTTTCTCAGTCAATTTAACAACAATCCAGGCAAACATCACTGGATAGCAGCCAAAAGAGTGCTTAGATGTCTAAAAGGCACACAATACACGGGTCTTGTGTTTGACCGAGTAAAAGAGCCATTGACGGCTTTTATAGATGCAGACTGGGCTTCTGATATAAACGATAGAAAATCCTATACCGGATATGTATTCAAATTTTCCGGAGGAGCAATAAGTTGGGAATATAAAAACCAAAGAACTGTCGCATTGTCAACTACCGAAGCAGAATATATGGCGCTTTCAGAAGTCGCTAAAGAAACTGTGCACTTGAGAAATTTTTTAGTGAACTTTCTCGCAACCTATGACGTCACCGACGGATATATACTGTGATAACCAGTCAGCACAAAAGCTAGTCCATAATCCGATCTATCATTCCAAGACGAAGCATATTGACATTCGTCACCATTTTGTCAGATAAATATACGAATCAGGTAAGATTAATGTGAAACACCTGAGTTCAAGCGACATGACTGCAGATATTTTAATAAAAAGAATAACTGGTAATAAGCATAAAAAGTGTGGCGAGTTATTGAAACTCACTATTGTTTAATTTAGCATGAAAGTGTTATTAATGCACTAGTACTGAGTAATATTTATGAGAGGGAAAAACTCACAAAATGTTTGTATATATTGAAAATAAGAATTGTGGGGGTGTTGTAGGAAATCAATCCTTATTTTGCTGTTAAATCTCATGTAATGACGTAATTGTTCATACGTTATTGTGTTTATTTATCCAAGTCCAGTGAGATGTGTATATATCACGTCACGCATTGTTCTCGCGATAAGCACTATTGAATGTACGTGCTGTAATGGCAAAATGTATCATCAGAGCTGTTCTTGCCTTTGTGGTATATAGTTGAAGTCAGCAGTCATTACTGTATTCTATTAGTTAAATGTTTACAATTTCTTATGATTTTTAATGATAATAAATAATAGGTTTAACTACTCAATCATGTCTTTTAGTTGGCGATTATCTCACTATGTAATATGTAGCATTTACAATGCTCCATAAATTCTCCCACAGAGTCATTTGCTCTTAAATTTAAGACTAAAAGAATCGACTGGATAGATTTTGAAAACATTTTGCTTTGAAATTACCTGAAAATGTTGGATTTGTAATCCTCAGTCATTCGAAATGAGGACAACTTCATTAATCGGTGAGCCTATTCACTCAATATTTTCTTGCTGATTTTGTTTTCGCTAATGCACTTCGCTACCACTGAGGTGTCTTCTTTTATACTGTTTTGAGCAGGAGCTAGGAGATAATACAACTTAAAGTTCACATTCTTAAGGCTATTTACTAAGCTCCTTATCCCAGTTGCTATAGCAGTGTGCAGGAAATGCATTTCAGTATAAGTGAAAGCCTTCTACACAACAGAGCTTTTTTTTGTTGTTGGAGGTTTACCGACCACCGTGAGCAACTCAGTGGGATACAAGCAGTCGCCCCTCCCTAATTTAGGGTCACTGGTTCCAGGGAAGGGAGAGAGCCAGTGCCGTAAGACAAAGACAACATCTATGCCTCACCAGGATTCGGACCCGGACCCGTCTCGGACGAATGGTTAGAAGCCAGCCTTTATACCACTGGGTCGGCAACAGAGCTCTTTGATACATATATACCTCTTATTTACAATGTATCAAATGTATCTTTTTCTTAAGAGTGTCCCATTCCAAATGCACTGAGGTGCGCCATTACTATTGCAGTCACGCCCTCCATTCGACTTTCAAACATACGTTGCTTGAAATATGAAAGAAACATTATTATCGTCGTATATCGCAACAACTAAACAATTTGCACCATTTTTATCTGAATCAATAGAGGTATGTTTGGCCTTTTTGTTTTTTTCTCGGGTGCTATACGAGATCTGACCAACACATTTCTGTAATTTCAGGAAGAGCAAATTCGGTACTTTTAAAAGATTATAACGAAGTAAATTTCTTCGTCATTTTTGTCCACGCCGGAGCTGGAACCCGGGTCCCCTCATTCCGGAATAAGTCGCTCTACCAATTAAGCTACGCGGACGTTCGTTATCGCTGTTATCTGCCTTTATGTCGTGTGCGTCCTGCGGGGCACGCACGTCACCCCCCCGAAAGAAGGCCGGCAGCATGGCCCACGGGTCAGCCGTAACCATGAATCGTTGCAGGCAGCCATCCGCTGTAGAACGTGCACTTGAGAACTTTCAGTCAATATGGTGTGTGGAATGCAACGTCACACTCATTTATTTTTCGAAGCGCTGGAGAAGGGATTCTCTTATTTTTCCTATCTCGCGGTGTGGAAAGAACGTCACACCATTGCGAGATTTTGAACGGCCGGGTCATCCGGGAAGTTCGGGTGCCATTATAACGAAGTAAATTTCTCCGTCATATTTGTCCAAGCGGGGCTCGAACCCGGGTGCCCTCATTCCGGAATAAGTCGTTCTACCAATTGAGCTACGCGGACGTTCGTATCGCTGCTATCTGCCTTTATGTCGTGTGCGTCCTGCGGGGCAGGCACGTCACAAGATCGTTGGTGAACAGAATTATGCAGCATACTCCGACATACCACGTAACGTCACGACATATCACGTGACGTCATGTCACGTAATATGTCAAATCCACAATGAAGCAGCGGTAAGCCTGCCGGGGTAGTTGAGCTGGGAGACCAACCGCTCCGTAATAGGAAGACGTGGGTTCGAAGTTCACTTATGGCAGAAAGGTTATATGTTATAATTGATTATAATGGACAATAAAATTGGGCAAATAGTGTTATATTGTACTCAAGATTATCTAAGATCTCGTACGTGTCTCTGTGCGAAGTCGAAAAATGTTTCCGATGAGTTTTTCAGCTTCCTGTGTGGCAATGCTGGAACTGTAAGCATCTCACTTCGCTCAAAATGCCTCCTTGAATGTATTTGTAGACCGCTTTTTCTTGAATCCAGGAACCCATGCATTAATGAATTAACTACACTTTGCCTTTGTAATTACTTGCTGTAGTTTCGATTCGATAGCCGCACCAGTACGGGGGATAAATGCCTGTTCCAATGAATTTTCTGTTAAATAGTCATACATCATAATTTTAATCCTTCCATAATGACAAAGGAATTCAGAATTTCAAAAACTCAACTATGGTAAAATTTCAAAAACTCAACTACGGTAAAATTTCAAAAACTACGTATTTCTCAAAGATTCAGAAGAACAGAAAGAAAAGAAAACCGTGTTTTGAAAATTTCTGATATAATCCAACAGTTTCGACAAACATATATGGAATTTTCTCTACGTTTGAGAAACATAGTGTTAGTTTTTAAAATCTCAGCTGAAGTCCTTAAACTTCGTGTATGAAATATCTTGCACTCAAAATAGTATAACTATACAAGTGATCCGAATTTCCTGGCGTAGAACAGAAACCAAAGTTTCCAAGCTTTCGCACATCAACCAGATGGCTTTTTCAGGTAGGTAGACAACCAGATGGCTTTTTCAGGTAGCTGAAGTCCTTAAACTTCGTGTATGAAATATCTTGCACTCAAAATAGTATAACTATACTAGTGATCTGAATTTCCTGGCGTAGAACAGAAACCAAAGTTTCCAAGCTTTCGCACATCAACCAGATGGCTTCTTCAGGTAGGTAGACAGCACAGGTTTGACAAAAAAGACAGCAAAATTTTGCTGTCTACCTTCCCAAAAAAGCCATCTGGTTGATGTGCGAAAGCTTGGAAACTTTGGTTTCTGTTCTACGCCAAGAAATTCGGATCACTAGTATAGTTATACTATTTTGAGTATACGTAGTTCCTGTTTATTAATCCTATACCAGACTAAAGAAAAGTGTTTGATCAATGCATCCTTCCAGTGCTTACGTATGGTGCAGAGACGTGGACCTTAACTAAAAGAGACATACAAAGGCTGCAGACAACTCAAAGAAGCATGGAGAGGTGCATGCTTGGTATAACCAGGAGAGATAAGAAGAGGAACTCGTGGATCCGAAAAATGACAAGAGTGGAAGACATCATGATCAGAGTTAAATCCCTGAAATGGCAATGGGCTGGACATACTGCCAGAAGGACAGACCATAGATGGACAGCCGAAATTTTAGATTGGATTCCAAGGGACAGGAAAAGACCCAGAAAAAGACCACATGGGAGATGGGTGGATGAAATTCGTAAATATGCGGGAGTGACATGGAGGAGACTGGCACAAGACAGACCGTTGTGGAGGAAACTTGGGGAGACCTTCGTCCAGCAGTGGATTGATAATGGTTGACAATGATGATGATGATGATGATACCAGACTACTACAAATGAGCAATATACGCAATACTACAAATTTTTAAGATGACAATCCGATTTTTGGTGTAAATGTGACAAGGATGGTAAGTCAGATAATATCCGAAAACTTGAAAATTTCATCGTCCTGGAGCGGGACTCGAACTCGCGTCTCCCAGATAGCGCCCGGGTATGCTAACCACTACACCACCCAGAACGATCAAGTTTTAAGTTTCCGATTAATTTGAACTTAACCATCACAGTTATGTTCAAATTAATTAAAAAATATTTAAAGTTTTCGGATATTATCTGACCTACCATCCTTATCACATTTACACCTAAAATCGGATTGTCATCTTCAAAATTTGTATTATAAGGTGTAATCCCATATTTCTTTCATGATACGCAATACTATCCATGTGTTGAAAATTATTTGTTGCGGAAACAGGTAAAAGCTTAGAAAGTTACAGAACAATAAAGGAGAAAAAAATATGTGACTTACAATATTGCAGAACTCAACTTCAGCGATCGCGATCAGTTCAGATGAAAAAAGTAAAGACTACAATAAAGTTTTCTCACTTTCCGCTGATATGAAGATTAATAATCATCTGAAAGTTTCAAAGAAAGTGTCGATCTTTAAACTTTTAAATCGCGAATTTATTTTTATAATCAAACGAATTACCGTTCCAAATTTTCAGTAACAGTTTCTCATTTCTTAACCACTTGACAAACATTTGCTTTAGAATATCTGAGCATTAAATTATTCAAGTAAGATACCACTGACAATAACAAAATCAAGTTCTGCTTTCTTCGTTGTTACACGGGTCATACAAATATTCACCACAAAACTCTTATAGGAACGAGCGCTTTCTTACAGTGAACCTCTGAGAAGTTTAGCACACACCTAAAGCACATCGCAATTTCTTCATCAGGTACTACAACAGATAACAATACCGCATAATCAGTTGTAATTTGAAGTTAAACTGGATAAAATTTCCAGCTCAGAGTATTTTGGAAGAGCTGAAGTGTTGAATTTCGGAATAGGAATTTAACTCCAGTGGTAACAGACAAAACAATTCGAGCTCTGCTAGGTCTAAACATTAGACTGGCATCCATTCAAGGCGATCATTAATTTCTTCAAAGTTTGACAGTCAGAAAATTATCACTGTGTGCGGTCTCTTTGGAAGGGTTATAACAACTGACCAGTAAAAAAACAAGTTAGTAAAATCATGCAATGCATTGATTATGATACGCTTTCCAACATACCAGGAAACATTACTCAAGTTATGAGGATAATGGCTGTGGAATATATCCCGCACCTGTGCCCTGACCTTTGACCCCATTTCGATAATATTCAACAGAACCTGTTCAATGCATCTCCGGAACAACATGATAAGGTTTTGTCGCAATTGAAGCATTCTTTACGCTTTCCAACCGTAGGTTGAAGAAGCGCATATGCTCCAGCTTTGTCCGTCTGTCTGTTCGTCAGTCCTTCCTTCCTTCCGTTTGTCCGCACGATAACTTACGTAAAAATGGTTCGATTTCAATGAAATTTTAGTATGCGGTAGGGGACCACCTGGGGATGAACCCTATTTAAAACGGACGAAATGGGATCAAAGATCAGGACATAGAAGCGGGATTCATTCCATTGCACTTATGCGTCATAACGTACGTAAAAACGATTCGATTGCGACAAAACTGTATCATGTTGTTCCGGAGATATACTGAACCAGTCTTATTGAATATAATCGAAATGGGGTCAAAGATCAGGACACAGGAGCAAGATTTATTGCACAGCCATTATCCTTATAACTTGACTAAAAATGCTTCTATTACGACAAAACTTTAGTATGTTGTTCCGGAAATATACTGAACAAATTCTGTTGAATATAATCGAAATGGGGTCAAAGGTCAGGGCACAGGAGCGAGATTTATTCTAAAGCCATTATCCTCATAACTTGAGTAATGATTTCTGGTATGTTGGAAAGCGTATCATAATCAATGTATTGCATGATTTTACGAACTTGTTACGTAAATTATGACGCGTAAAGGCGATGGATTAAATCTCGCTCCTGTACTCTGAACTTTGACTCCATTTCGCCCATTTTCAATATGTTTCGTCCCCAGGTTGTCCCCAACCACATACTAAAATTTCATAGAAATCGAACCATTTTTACGCGACTTATCGTGCGGACAGACAGACAGACAGACAGACAGAAAAACGGACAAAGCTGGAGCATATACGCTTCTTCAACCTAGGTTGGAAAGCGTAAAAAGGAGTGTATACGTACAACTTGCATAGAAAATTATTGGACATGGAAAATGTCACACCAGAAGATACTGATCGGCGCTTCATGCAAATTGGTGGTATATGTCGACAGTTGGGTTACGAAAGCAAATGAAACCAATCATGAAATGGGAACCAGTCATATGCACTCCAATCATATACATGTATAAGCAAACGCATCATATATAAAGGTAAAAGAACAAAACGGCTCTGCGTAGCTACGTAACTTTCGCCATCCACGCTTGGCGTGCGGACCATTACATCGGAATGAGTACTGCTGATTGAGTTTGAAGAAACACAAACTCGATAAGCAGTACATTGAATTAAGTCTATAACAATAGGTCATCCCTAATTTTGGATCATTGGCTCCAAGGAAAGGATAGAGTCAGTTATCACTCATGTCTCATTCGGGTCTCGAAACCGCACCCAACCTGGTCGATTAGTTAGAAACCTACGCTACTAACCATTCAGCCACCCGGGCGACAAAGTAATCTTTAGCGATGGAATTCGAATTACAAGAAACGGATTAAAAGAGAAAATCAATTAGCTTCTTAGGTTACATTTCAAAACTTGTGTTGGCTCTTCAGTTTTCGCTATGATTAAAAAAACAATCTTCGCTTCCCATTTAAAGAAATCCATTTCCACTTGCAGCACTTTAAAAACAATTTCGATCCAATCTTGCATTAAGATTTAAAAGGTAGAATTCTTTTATATACAGTACATGCGTACGTGTATAACAGTCTGACTGCGTTACTTAGAATTAACTGGTATATCCAGTAAGATATCCTCGTTAATATTGGAGAAAGGAAGACAGACAATAACAACAACGAAGAAAATTGTGATCTGCACTGCAGGCTCAAATTATGGTATTCTTTCCGAACCGAAGGAAAACATCTCATTTATCGTCACCCCCTGGTGGGAAAAGAATTCAGTCTCCTCTTTAGTGGTGATTTGTGTTCCTCACTATCCAATAATGAAGCTCTGCTTCTGATACCCAGTAATAACGCACAACAAAAGGACCTAGAAAGAGACCTGACATCAATGAACAAGGAAAACAAATAAGAAAAATGGAGAGCACGAAAATATCCTGTTTCGAGAAAAACGAAAATGCGGGCTACTGAAATGTGATGCACTAAGAATAAAAGCGGAAATTTTAGATGGAAGGACAAAATATACTGTTTCATTTATTTACTGTTGTTATGAAGCCAACCTTTCTTCCCACTTTGTAAGGCAGCAAAAAGGATTTGCTTAAATTCTGGGAAAAGTTCATGAACATATAAAGTTCTCATGCCAATTGAACGCATGCCCTCAACTTGTTTCTGCATTTTCTGAATATCTGGTGCAAGAAATTTGAGCATGGAGATTTAATCTTTTAGTGATTAAAGAAACAACTTTCTCCCGCACGAACTTTGCCAGTTCACACGGCGAATTGTTTGCCCCTCATAAAAGCTCATTTAAATAGATACACAATCAATCCGTCTGTGATCCTTTTCAACATCAGATTCACGTCATTTCTGTAAACATTAATTGCATCTATATTTATAGTTCCTTCAGTAGTACATGTACCACAGGCGCTAAGTTTCATGGTATCTGTACATTATGTATTGAATGACTGGCTTTTAGATTAATAAAAATTTTCTCTACTTTAAGTGGCAATTAATTAAGCATTGTTATGGGAAGGCACTACACACATAATAAGATTCCTTACAACAACACTGCTCATTAAAAAAGATTCTAAAACCCCACACATGCACATTTGAAAAAATAATATTGTTAAACTAGCCGGTAACTCGTGCCAGGCACGACAGAAAACCTATACTACAATGTTTCAAATGAAAGTACCTTTCTTTTCTGCATAGCATCAAGAAGTTCCTGGGTTGATTTATTTACCTCTTCTCAATGTCGGAGTGATAACCAAGGGTTTGAGAAATATGACATAGTATTAAAATGTTTTTTTCTGAAAACACTGTTGGTGCAAAAGATATGTCCCATTTTTATTCCTGAAAGATTTAGGAATGTATGAAACATGGCCATGCCAACATAAATGCAGGAGATCCTCAGACCAAGAACTGACATAGCAGTGCTTATTTTAAAAGAATTACTTCGCATAGAAACATGAGCAATTTTCTGATTTATGACAAATCAAAACTTCCCTCTTTTAAGAAAGGACAGGGTTTTGATTCCACGAGGCAGGGTTCACCGTATTCGAAAATTATCTCAACATTACCGTTTGAGGAGAAGGCGCAATCTCTTATGTATATAAGCACCACGATACATATAATTTAAGGTATCAGATTTATAAAGGCTGCTACCATTGAAGATTTTACCATCAGTAAAATCTTCAATCGAATTAAATGTAATGGAAAGCAGGAGACTGAATGACGAAAGCCAGAAAGTTTGTTACAGAATCAATCCGTGAATTGCGCATGCGTTAATCGAAGATGACCCTGAATGCCCCCTTCACAAGAACACATGTGCTGTGACTAGTAATTAAGTAAGAGAGCCTGCGATGCAAAATAGGAACAAGAGTTTACGGCTGTGGTTTATTTAGATTTCAATCCTTAATTTTTGAAACATCATATGGAACAATTTGAGCTTCAACGAAGTAAGATATGTCGTCAGTAAACTGAAAACGACGTAACACATTTCCGAGGTAAGGTATGTCAGCCATAAATTAAGAATGATGGACTGTGTTAGGACCAGAGTGCATTTCGACAAATATTGGAGCAGAGAATCCACTTTACGTATTCATGTTACATAATTCAGTAACTGAGGCTTTCATGACTAAATTTTTAAATAAGCACATCTGATAATTGAACGGTTTACGTTAGGATGGAACTGATAGGGTTTAGTCTACGTAGCGTTGATTACATTCCAGGAAGAGTAATTATTTCAAGGGATAACATTTGGAAACACATAGCTGGTTACTGCATTAGGTATTTAAGAGAAGACCGTTTTCTCAATCCGGTCTTGAGAAAAGATGAACATTGGTCTCAGAGTAAAATCGAAAATAAAGATAATTGTTCACAATTCGCTTTGTAATTTAATCTGTTCAAAAAGAAATTTTCGACTTGAACATCGAACTTTCTTTTGTCAGAAGCTCATCTTGGATTTTACAGATGAAGAATTTGCATTCTATTTTCTGGAGGTCATCTCTTTGGCCCAGACTCTGTTACCTTCTATTTTATTGGTAGACAAAAGCGCTTGTTTGCGTGGCATAGCGTAGCTCCTCTCACAGGGTACGCCGTGAAGTGACCTTTCGATTTCAGATCCCTTCAGTTTTTAAAAAAACAAAAAAAAATTCCGCCTTGAAAAGTTTAAAACAATTTTTCCCAGCCCTTTCATGAAAAGTGTATAGCAGTGGGGTTGGGGGATTATTTTTATTGAATCCAAATAGCATTAAAACATAGTTTTGAACTTTACTACCTGCGCCTATGGCGGAGTTATTTGCCACTTATATGTTGGCTTTGAATGGTTCTCTGTCAATAAAGAACAAAAAGGGGGTTCGTGGATGATGCAAGAGTAGGTATTTCTCAAAGAAAGGTATTGAGGTTTCCACATTATTTTAGGATAAGAAAGTATGTGATCTTCATACCCGTGGGGTACTACCAGACTCCGGAGTTTGAAAAGGGAATGAATACCGGTGTGAGGAAAGCGGGGACCAGCATCTCATCAAAAGCAGGCATGTTGACTGTTTGAAGGCCACAGTAGTAACTGGGAGGGGAATGCTAAGAAAAGGGACACCCAATGTGCCGGAAAGGGGTGACCACTCCTGTTAATAGTCGAGGCGATTGCCAGTTGGTACGTGCTGTCCTGGAAAATAGATAGCTCATTGTCCTTCAGTTTACTACAGACTACAACCAGGGTGCACAGAGAAATGTTTTCCAGAAAACAAATCAGTGGGCACTCTACCAGATAGATCGAGGAGATCGAAGACCCGCTTATGTACCTATATTTTCTGAACGTCATCGACAGTTTTGCCTAGAGTGGACAAGGGTGCACCATGCCAACATATTGGACCATTGAAAAATAGTTGCCTGGTCTCATGAGTCCAGTTATCAGATCCAGTATACCGATGGGAGGTTCCGTTTTTAATGCCTTAAGGGTTAACAACTCCAAACAAATTTCACAATAGCAAAGAAACAGGTAGTTGGCGGAGGTATCGCGGTATATAATACAAAATCCGTTTAATGGTGTATATGTTACCGGCAACGTATGAAAACCAGGCATTCTATAGAATGCCTGTTGTTTTTAGGCAAAGTATGAAATTTTCAAATATTATATATACTTTACCCAGGCATTGTATAGAATGCCTGGGCATTCTATAGAATGACTAATGCTATTTAGGCAAAGTATTAAGAATTTCATGGAAAGGCTTTTACTGAAAAACGTATATGAAAAAGAATGAAAACAGGAACTATGAAATAAAATACAGAACTTTCTAACCCACTTGTTGCAACAAGGAAGGCTTATATGACATTTTGAATTGCACTTCATTCCTTTTTTTACACAAAAGCACTTCACGTTTTGCCACTTTGTCTTACACATACACTTGACAACAAATCCTTGGCCGCTTCCTGTGGACTGAGCAATAGCAGCTGACCGGAGAGGTATTTCTTGATGAGGAATGTCTTCAATTGTCAGTAAATTCTTTGGGCATAAGGTGATTTGTGATCTCGCATATAACATCCTTAGCAGGAGTATTTTTTACTTCACTTCCGAACAAAGACTGAAATGCAAATGGCGAATTCTCCGTCTTTGCCGAGCGTTGAAAGTCATGTGCCTTACGACGTCACGTTAGAAACATCATTGGCGGGAGTATTTTATACTTGAGTAGTATATAGGGGGTATCTATGGCACACCCCAAAATCACATAAAAACTTCAAAATCAGGCATTTTTTGATTTTTCAGACCTCAATAATCACGAACATTTTAAGGCTTTTTATGATCAAAAACACCATATTTTCATTAAAAATCATTGATTTTTGAGTATAAAACATTAAAAACATCAAATTTTTAAAAAACGAAATTTCATCCCTGTTTTTCATAAAAACAGAGCATCATAAAAACACACATTTTAAGTCATTTTTGATTATATTTGACGGCTTTTTTGAACAATTGCAATCATTTTGAACTTTGAATAGCTTTGATTTTAAAAGAGCTAAAATGAAAGTTTTAATATTGAAAATCAATAGAAAAGTTGTAAAACAAACTACTTTGAATTGGTACTTTGCAAAGTCCTTTTAAAAAATACTTTAAAACAAGGGGTACCCAAAATGGATACCCCTTATAGAAAGATTAAAAATTGTTGGAAGATTAAAAATATAGGAAGATTAAAATATATTTAAATTTTATGACATATCTTTGCAAGTAAATACACAACAAATTTTTTATAGTTTTCATTTATAAAATCGTCAGAGAATTTCTGTTGATAACAATATCACACCAGTTAATTTTATCTTTATATTTCATAATGAAATCTTCTGTTAATTCTCGGTTTCTTGTAACTTGTTTCCAGTGAATAAAATCTCTAAGAAAATCTATAATTTCTTCACTTAATTTTTTTTATTGGAATTATTGACATGTCTAAGAGTCGAAAGTTTTCTTTTATAAAATCATTACTTAATTTTTGCTACATAGAAATTCTCCTCATATCTAATTTATCAACATTCATTAACATAAAACTCTCAGAAAGTGTTTGATATTGAGAAATCAAAGACCAGTTTAATTTATCAACATTGTTATTCATAAAATATTCAGAAAGAATCTGATATTGAGAAATTTTTATCCCAGTTCACTTTATCACGAAATTCTGAAATAAAATCTTCAGATAATTTTTGATATTCTGATATTAAATCCCAATTTACTGCATCTTTTACACTTCTAATTATATCTTCTGTAAGTTCATTATCTTTAGAAAATGAATCCCAATTAATATTACTCCTAATTAACCAATCCATTTATATAGAATGTATTTTTATAAAAGGAATGTTATTTTTTCAATTTCTAAGTAAGGTTTAAAAATGTTTAATTCTAAATAACACATGACTTGTATGCTTAATTCATCATTCTTTTTTCCTGATGCAAAGAGTATTAAAGGTTTATCTGTGTAGGCATCACCATTAAATAATATATTCTTCCCAAGTGTAATTAAAACTTCTGATTACCCATTAGTATAATTAAGACGTAAATAAAATGTAATTTTTATATCCATATTTTCACTCAGTTTCATATTTCTGTCAAGGAGATTGCTACTAAATTTCATAAAAACGACTGTTTCCCAGTAACGCATAGCACCAAGAGTATTATATGCTTTTTTATCTTCTTGAATTGTTGCATAAAATTTTTGATTATCCACATAACTTTTATTAATTGCGTCATACGTATCCTGAGAAGATGGAATATTCACTAGTCTTTTATTTTGAACATCAAACTTTTCATCTTTTAAAATTAAAACATTGTTTTCTAAATACCTCTTATTCACTGCATTCTTATCTGCTGTAGGATCAGCAACATTTCCTATTCTTTTACCTTTTGCATTAATTACATTCCCATCTTGAATATGTAAATATTTTTGATCCAAATTACTTAATTCACCTTTAAGTACAGCATCTAAATCTCTTATTCTTACAGCAGTTTCTTGAACAAAATCTGAAAAACTACCATTAATATTTTTTTCTATTTCACTTTTAACTTCCAGATTATTCTCTCTTATTTCTTTTAAAACATATTCTCTTGTAGTAACATCATGTTCCTCTACAGGTTCTTTACAATTTTTTAAATTTTTTCTTCCACATCATAATTACCATCATCTGTTAATTTAAATCCATTTCCAGGAGGTCCAGGTGGTCCAATTCCAAATTCTTCATAAGGTGAACCAAAAGGGTACCAATTCATTTATTTAATCTAAAGTTTTTAAAGTTTTAAATTCCTTGTTAGCCATATTAAGTGATCCTCTTTTTCTTTCATTCACGATGAAATAAAATCTATATGGTTTACCTGGATTTGATCCTAATCTCCAGTTAAATTCTAGTCTTAAATTTGAAATATTAGTATACTCTGGATGATTAGATAAATTAAAATAAAAGGTTGGATACAATCTTTCATAATTTACGTAACTTATATGACATCCACTTTCAGTATTATGAGTATTTAATCCAGCTGCTAATAATTCAGAATAACATCTATTATAATCTAACTGCCCATCTTTAAAATTCGTTTTATAAATTTCTTCTGGAACTTTTTTATTATTACATAATATCCAGCATTCAATGAGATCTAAATTATCAAAAATCATATTATTCTGATTTTGATTGTTTTCTTTTTCCACATACTGTGAAATGACAAGAACACTTAACACCTCATCAGATGTAGTTCTTATATGACATGCACCACTTGATGTTGTTTGCTGATTACTTTTCAAAATTGAAGCAGAGCACCAAGTAATTTCAATAGGTGTAGAATTCAAAGCTATACTTTTAAATTCAGCCTCAATGGATGGGTACAACTCTATATAAGGTAACCATAATTGAAAATCAGATATAATAACTTTATAATTAGGATTTGCAACATCTGTGTATAACATATCATTATGACTATTTCTTTGAAATTCAAATGTAACTTTTATATCAGAAATTAATCTTCTAAAATCGTTGAGAAACCCAAACAGTTGTCTTAAAGGAATCCAAAATTTTATTATATTGCTGTTTTTTGTTAAAAGCCATCTCTGTCTAAATCCTTTATTATAAGAGGCATTTTCTTTTAATTTGATATCTAATCCTTTCTTTACATCTTTATTAGGATCATCTATTACTATTTTATCTTCATCAGCTGATTCTGATGTATCAACATAATACATCATATTTGTAGCCTCTGAAGTGGAATAATCTTTTGTGAAATTTATAAGTCCGTTAATTTGATGAATTAATGAAGCACATTCAATATTGGAATCAGTTTGTTCTTTTCTTATAGTTAATGAAGCGGATCTAAACAGATTCCCACCATTTACAAATGTAACATTATCAGTTCCTATAGTATCATTATTATTTTTTACTATTTTACTTTCTAAGCATATATAACCGTTACTATATAATATAGGTGAATTTGTATCTTTAATAGTAAACTTATATTGATTAGATTCTTTTACATTAGTACTATCTTCATTATGTTTTATATATTCATACTTAGCAATTTTATTACTATAATAATCTGGAATAGATTTTAAGACCCAAAGTTTTTCCATTTATTAGGATAAAAAACTCATTTATACCATTTCAAACCAGATCCATATCGATCTTGAATTTTCGACTTAGCTAATATATCATTAACAATTACAGGGGGCTTAGATAATATATATTTCAAGTTTATTTTATATATAGAGATTATCTAACCCACCTTCGTTTTGCTGATGACATAGTCATTTTTGCAACTACCCCATCAGAGCTACAGAGTATGATCCAGGAACTTGCTGACAAGAGTAAAGAAGTGGGATTAAAAATGAACTTTCAGAAGACTAAAGTGATGTGCAATGCTTTTACAAGAAATGAAGATTTATCGATTGATGGAGAAAAGCTGGAGATAACAGACACGTACGTTTATCTTGGACAGCAGATATCAAGTGAGGGTCACATTGATGAAGAAATTAATCGGCGTACAAAACTTGCCTGGAGAGTTTTTGGAAGAAACAGCATAATTTTCAAGAGCAATATGCCATTATGTCTTAAAAGAAAAGTGTTTGATCAATGCATCCTTCCAGTGCTTACGTATGGTGCAGAGACGTGGACCTTAGCTAAAAGAGACATACAAAGGCTGCAGACAACTCAAAGCAGCATGGAGAGGTGCATGCTTGGTGTAACCAGGAGAGATAAGAAGAGGAACACGTGGATCCGAAAAATGACAAGAGTGGAAGACATCATGATCAGAGTTAAATCCCTGAAATGGCAATAGGCTGGACATACTGCCAGAAGGACAGACCATCGATGGACAGCCGAAATTTTAGATTGGATTCAAAGGGACAGGAAAAGACCCAGAAGAAGACCACATGGAAGATGGGTGGATGAAATTCGAAAGTATGCGGGAGTGACATGGAGGAGACTGGCACAAGACAGACCGTTGTGGAGGAAACTTGGGGAGACCTTTGTCCAGCAGTGGATTGATAATGGTTGACAATGATGATGATGATGATGATGATGATGATGATAGAATGCCTAGGAAATATGTGAAATATTAACTATTTCATACTTTGCCTAAAAACGCCAGGCATTGTTTATATTGCCTAGGCATTCTATAGAATGAATGGTTTTCATACATTGCCGGTAACATATAGACTAATGCAGTATAAATAAGCGAGCTTTCACCACTCACGGGTAGCTTCTTCAGACTACATATATTATATAAACAAAGCAGTGGAAACTTAACGATAGAGAACAATTCAAATTTAAAGGTAAAACATATAACAGCATGTCACTTGCGTGTGCGTAACGAGCTAACTGCGAGGAATGTTCAGAATCGACCGCCATACACTAGGTAACTTCACATATACCTCTTCATTGCAGGCGTTAGGAGCCATGAGTATTTCAATAGTTCCTCTGTAGGCTGTGGCCCTCGGCTTCGTGTACGGGGCAATTAAACGACTGTCTTGCCATTTGGGAACTGCATCTTGAGTCCTGGCCACCCTTGCAAGCGCCGTAGTATTCATTTTGTTCAATACGTAAATTTGTTCAATATGCATATTCAGGGCCGCAGGTGGCCTAGTGGTCAGCGTTCGTGACTGCCATGGAGATAACCTCAGGTTCGATCCTGGGCAGGTACGAACGTTCGAACCACTAAATACCCGACGTGCGTCGGATGGGCACGTTAAGCCGTCGGACCCTGGGTACTGGCCTCCCGGTAATAAATAAGGGCGTCTTCCTCCCTCTTTCTACCTCGCTTCCGTGTCACTTTCCTATCGGGCTCTCTAGCCCAAATCTCCGAGCTTCCTATTTTTAAGGGTTGTTTAAGACCTGGGGTCAGACACTCCCTTCCTAAAATCCTCTACATATGATTTTATCTGATCTGCTCGAGGCTTTTTGCTTGTTTTTTTCCCCGGCTCTTTTGGACGGTTTAGTTCTCCGGCTTCGCTCTTGGACCGGGGTTCTCGGTCTGGCGTTTGGTGAACGGAGAGGGTTCGTTAGGCCTCTCGGGTATGATACGTTTCGACTGACGTTGGGTTCGATTATCGGACTACGACACCTGTAAAGGACGGAGAGACTCACATTAGCATAGTGGGTAGTCCTCCGGGATTATCTTCTTTGTGAGGGAGAATAACCGTATCTGGAAGTCAGTTTCTTTGGAGAGCAGCCGACCTGCCGGAGGCCATGTTCATAACCATTAAACAGCTGTTGAGCTTTAAACAAAGACTGATCATTGGCGTTATTCTTTGAACCCGGAAGCTCAACGATCGCGGCCATCCACTTACACATAGAAAAAGAATCAACGTCGGGACAGTTGGGAATTACGGAATTGTCGGGCCCAGTAGTAGACGAACCCAGCGGATCCCGACAATGATGTGGTAGCATTTCAAGTTCCACTAGATAGTTATCTTCCCTTCAAAAAATCATAGTGGCACTTTTAAGTGCTACTAGGTTATATTTAGCCAGTGGTAAGTAAGAGCGGCGTCACTTATAAGAAAGTATTATCACTACCTCGAAGTAAAGTTATTGATTTGTAATATAGTTCAGGAAAGTTTTTTTAGAAAAAATACCGACTGTACAATCTAAGTTAAGAAGTTTATTTTTGTCAGTGGGCCAGTTTTAATATATGGAGAATCTTTCTTAGCTGAGGGAATAGGATCGAAATTTCTTTCGGACACTTAGCAGGCCGTAGACGCCCACCTTGATTGTCACCACTTTGAAACAATACAAAGCTCTTAATTGTGCCTACTCGTGATTTTATGGTACATTATGAAATGAAAAATTATTTGCTGATCCCTCTTTCATACCAGAATGAACAGAGTCCATATCAGATAAACCTTAAACTGTGAACTCTTTAAGTTTTTAAACCGAAAACACAGCGCTTTAATATTTTTCTGTTCAGTCAACTGAGTTAGATGTTTAAATCAAACACAACTTATTTCGATTTTTCAATGGGTAAGAGAAACAAAGGCTTTATTTTAATCGCATTTCATTAAAGAAAAAGAACCTGAATGTTAATGAAGCAAATGAAAAAAAAAATCAATTATCAGAGACCACCTTTTTAATGAAATCTTTTTCCGAATAAATTTAAGACAATAATGTTCTCCTCGAGGAGGCGCTGCGATTTTAAATACACAGAACATAAGATATTGTTTAGATCACAAATAAGAACGCAGAAAAGAATATTAAGTTTTCTGCGTTCTTCAGTCTTTCAAATTATTCCGTCGGATTTCATAATTGTGGGGGTAGAAACATCATGCAGCAAACGACATTCAGAGTATCGGAAAATGTTTTGTAAGATAGGCAAATCGAATTTGAAATAGGATTGACTTAGAAGTAAGCTCGTTATGCCCATTGTTTCTTTCTGCGAACTACTAATAGACTTCTAAAAATGTAAAATCGAATTGAAGTCGCTTCGAGTTTTTTAATTTTTCCCTTTTCCTTTCGTTCATTTTTTTAAATTGTTGGACAGATGTTGAAATGTATGAGCTTCGTTTCTAGGAACTGCATTAACTGTCAAAACACTTTATTTGAAAGGTAAACGAAAAATTCAACTATTTCGTTTAGCCTAGTCCGAGAAGTGCTTCTACTTAAACGCTCGATAAGTAGTTTTTAATGTGCGGTTTTCGAATGGCTGTTAATCAAAGAATATTATTCAGTATTAAGAGTCGTGCAAAACTGTTTTTTCCTTTTTGTTTCCGACTGAAAATTCCTGACTGATTATTATACGCCATTAACGACGGTTATTTGATATGAAGTTTCAAAGAAGCATTAAATTAATCGAAACAATATATATCACGCCATTATACAGCAAATGACCGGCTGAAAATACAAACTGAGAATTCTGATCAAGATGAGTTAAGACGCCGCCTGCCCATCCTGTCGATAATCTCAGCCGTTGAGTTCTTGTCTGTCAGAAATAATATTTTACTAATCTGACTCATCAGACAGAATTTCGAGGGTTACGAGTTCAACAGGGCGCTAATTTATTTTGAATAGTGTTTTCAAAATTTCAACGAGATGCTGTTCATTGCGAAAATTTCCTTGAAGCCATGATACCCCCTTCTACATCTCAACGGCTTTTGATTGACTGCCCGTTAAATGACTTCAGTGAAACATAGTCGGTGTCTGACATCTTACTGTAGTAATCTGTCCTCAGCAGTTCCTAGTTCCCATGTCAATAGGCTTGTTTCACTTATCTGTCATTTGCTAACACACTGAGTTAATGAGGGTAAAGAACACGTGCTAGGAAAACTATCTGCGCTTGGCTTTGTCACTGTCTGTGCCTAAGCCCGTGATTCACAAGGTGTCATCAATCATTCACGCCGAAGGGCTATACATCATTGTCATGGCCAACTTCTTGTTTTCCCCATTTCACGAAAACAAAAGGGGGCTTCGGCTGCACGAAGCCACTGCAGAAGGAAAATTCTGATTCACACTGGACGGTTTATCATTTAAGATATATATTCGATGCGCACGAAGAGCGTATGAATATTGAAGATAGAATGTTCGGGGAGAAGGCTTCTGTTTTTTTTATATGCTTCTTCCTCTAAGGGAAAAACGGAATGCTATTCCTTTATCATATATCCGCCACATAAAATGATTTATTCTTTCGTTGTCTACATATGAGCAATGATCGATAGGACGCAGAATATAAAATTATTCGCCACAATACTGGATCTGTCACACACATGTAACGTTTTTAATGACTTCATTGAACGTAGTTCAATATGATATATTGTAGGAGGCGATTTACAGCAGTAACGCGCCAGACAGAATTATTTAGATCTAGGGCATTTGTTTTCAAAAGAAAATCCTCATCAGTCTTTTGCACTGGGTATATCACGCGCGAAGCCAGTGTGCCGTTGCATACAAGCCTAACTCCAGAGCTTTGAAAACCACATTAGGTAAACCAGCTGCAATATAAACGCTTTTGAGTGGGACCTGACCATGTTACAGGATTTTTCACAAGAGCAGTTTTTCTGGCTTGTAAACAATTTGCTCATAGACAGGGAGGGGAATGAGAAAATGAGCAAGGGGGCGAAAGAGACAGAACCAGAGAGAACAAGGAAGGTGTGACGTGCCTGCACCGCAGGACGCGCATGAGATAAAGGCAGATAGCAGTGAGAGCACATGTCCGCGTAGCTCAGTTGGGAGAGCGACTTACTCCGGAGTGAGGGGACCCGAGTTTGATGTCCGGCGCGGACAAACTTGTGTTCGTTATATTGGCGCCCGAACTTCCAGGATGAACCGGCTGTTAAGTTTCTCCCAATGATGTGCTGTTCTTTCCACACGGCGAGACAGGAAAAATGAGAATCCCTTCTTCGGTGCTTCCAAAACATAAATCAGTGTAATGTTACGTTCCACACGCCTAATTGTCTGGGATTTCTCCAATGTACGTTCTTCATGGGATGACTGCCTACAGCGACACGTGGTCCCGACTGACCCGTGGGCCATGACCCCGGCCCTCTTTCGGGGAGGGAGGGGAGATGTGACGTGCTTGCACAGCAGGGCACACATGAGATAAACGAAGATAGCAGTGAGAGCACATGTCCGCGTAGCTCAGTTGAGAGAGAGACTTACTCCGAAGTGAGGGAACGCGGTTTCGATGCCAGACGCGGACGAACTTGTTCGTTATGAAGGCGAGATGGAGAGAGAGGGGGAGAAAGAGAGAGAGTAGGAGAGAAGAGTTGAGAGAAACGGAGAGTGAGAGTGGGTGCGGTAGTCAAAGAGAGAGAAAAAAGGAAAGGAGAGAGACAGACAAACAGGCCGAGAAGACAGAGATAGATAGATAGATAGATAGATAGATAGATAGATAGATAGATAGATAGATAGATAGATAGATAGATTGATATAGATAGATAGATAGATATGGGAAGCATGGTTATGGCAGTCAGATCAGATGTTTATAGCATACCATGCCCAGGCCCAAAAATAAAGAAAAATAAAATACCCAGCATAACTGTAATTGTTTCTGAAAATGTGTTGCGGAAATTACGATAGTAGTTTCTTTCAGCTCATGGTCTTAAACGAGAGCTTATGGATGTTTTAATGTTTAGAATGCAGGTTTCCGCTTGCCCATTCGTTAGCCTAAGATCGCTTATATACATTCAATGGAAAAAAACATTAGATGTACCTAACTAATCGCATCTTGGTCTCCTTTAGCGCGAATAACAGCCTGTACACACCGAGGCATCGACTGCACCAAATGCCGGAGAGTTTCCAGTAGGAATGCGAGCTATAATTGTTGCAGTATTGTCAACAACTCCGCTCGATACGTCGGTCTACGATCCATGGAACTGATGTTCCGCTTCGCGGTATCCCAGAGAGCTTCCACAGGATTTAAATTCAGGGACCTTCGGGGCCACTGGATGGTTACAAACTCAGATGAGTGTTCCTTAAGCCATGCCTAGGTGATTGTGGCCCGGTGGAGTGGCATATTATCCTGCGGAAGCAAACCATGAGCCGCAGGATACGCCATGAAAGCGTGTAGCTGATCAGCCAGAATATGCTGGTAGCGCGCAGCGGTTAACGACATTTTCAGATACACTAAGGGACCCAATGTGTTACATGAGAAGGCTCCCCGAACCATCACAGAGTCACCAGCACCTTGAACAGAGACGACTTGGCACGACGGAGCAACGGCCTTATGCTGTAGATGCCACACCCGCACCCTCCTGTCATCTAGGTTACAGCTGAAATCTGGATTCATCTGAGCACACGACGTGGCGCCACTCTGCAGAGATCCAGTTTTGGTGTTCCCAGCATCAAGCAAGGCGTACTTTCCGATGACGAGCAGTCAACAGCCGCCCACGAGTATGGCGTCGTCTCATGGCATGGACCATGGTATGCATTGTGTGCCATACCGTTCATTCGCTGACGCTGCTTGGTCCTCGGATATTTAACCTGGATGTGATTTGCGCCGCCGTTGCCAAGCGTCCAGTCTGTACGAGCCTGGATAGTTTCCGTCGACCCCGGTCATCAAGGGCTTGTGGTTGGTCACTCCTTGCTCTCTGGGTGCGGGTACGTCAGCCGATGTTGTACTCGTGGTACACTCTTGATTCGATTGCCCTCGTATCAGGACTGTATATTGGCGGTACACTCTTGACACGGTTGCCGTCGTATCCTTAGATTTCTTACCACTTGGGCGATAGAATGAGTAATCTGTCTTGCGCCAACAATGCATCCACTAACAAAGTCGCTCAGATCACCACGTTTACCCATTTTCGTTGATTGCGATATACTGTTGGGAAGCCCTGCTGTCCGCCTGTTTGTCGCCTGCGTTGAGTTTGGGCCGGTTCCACTTTGCGCTGGGAATGTGCATGTCAACTGCCTATCCCCCTACCTCTAATGTTTTGCCTAATGAGTGTGTGTGTGTGTGTGTGTGTGTGTGTGTGTGTGTGTGTGTGTGTGTGTGTGTGTGTGTGTGTGTGCGTGTGGGCGTGTGCGTGTTTCATTATCATCAAAATAATTATTATCAATCCACCGCTGGGTGCTGTGGATGAAGGTCTCTTTAAGTTTCTTCTACAACTTTCTGTATTGAGCCAGTCTCCTCCATGTTACACCGACATATGCTTTTCAATTCCATCCACGCATCTCTCATACGGTCTTCTTCTGGATGTTTTCCTGTCGTTTGAAATCCAGTGAAGTATTCCAATTGTCCTACGGTCATCAGTTCTTCGAGACCGTTCAGAGATTTTACCATGATCAGGATATTAACCTGCAGAAGCGTAGCACCCGAATTGTTGGGTTCCGAGCATGAAGGCGGATTCCTGATGCTGTGGGTAGCCATACCATAGCATTCTTTAGGGCCATTGATTATTGTAGAGGGTTGTGCCTCATCTGCAACGTACAAATTCGTTCTTGAGGAACACCTGCACCCAATGCTGCAGGCATTGTTACCTACTGATCGCACGTGTCTTCAAGTTGATTATGCACACCATGCATTGTACGAAACATGTCAAGTTGTGGATTGCAGAGCGTGAAGATGAGGCACAGCAGTTACCCTGGCCAGCTCAATCTCCGGATCTCGATATTATCGAACATTTATAGGAATATCTGTAGCGAAAAGTCAGATCACATTTTCCACCTCCAACATAACTGACACAGTTAGGACATATTTGACAGGAAGAATGGTCCCATATTTCATTATCGTATGTACATGGTTTGTTGAAGTCTGTATTTCAAGTCGAATTGCTTCTGTTTTGAGAGCCTGAGGTAAGCCTGCAGTTTCTTAATAAAAACTTCTCCACAAACAGTAGGTGTTTCCGTTGCTTTGATAAACCCTTGTAAGTAAGATTGCGAAAAAGCAGAATTACTAGATTCAAAGTGGAATACAACCTCAGAGATAAGTCAAGAATTTTAAATGATTTCGAGAAAATGGCCAAACAGAATTGCTAGCTGACAGCTAAATTTGTTCCTTGGAAGTTAGAGATCGTTATTTGTATCTGGGGTCCTCGTACTGGATTATTTTAGTGACAAACGCGAAATTGTTGTCTCCAAATTGACGAAATAATAAAGTTCCGTACGACGTAAATGAACTGTCAGATGTGCATAAATAGAACAAAACGTTACACTAAGCATATTATAGAATATGTAAATGAAAGATTACATTTCGCTACACGTAAGGGAAACATATGCCATCCTTCCCTCAAGTGTTTTCTTACTATTAGGTCCTTCGGGGAGTCAGTGAACACTTTAAAATTGCCATAATTCCTGCAATAGCAAAGCAATGATCTCAGTATTTGAGGGTAACTAATAGTGGTTTCCGTCATTATCAATAATGCGTTCCCAAACTGTATGCAGTTCACGAACGCCATTAAAAGCACCAGTGTCATTAAGTCATTAAGTCTGTGGGAAAAGTTTCTGAGTCGGAGATCCAAATCCTGTTTGCTGTTGTAGCGAGTACCAGACATCTCTCTTTTCATATGAACAAAACAGTTCAAATGACAGGGATCAATATCCGGTGAATACGGTGGGTGGAGCAGCTCTACCCAACCATTCTATTCAATGAACAGCCGAACAATCTGGGCTTTGTGCGGCCTTTTGCATCTACAAGGACAAGTCGCTGTACATGATATTGCAGTTCCATGCCATAATTTGCACCTCCAGAAATGATTTACGCCGCTCCAATGCCATGTTAATGTTCTCATCATAGGTCTTTCAAAAATACACACCTCCAAAATCCATGTCAACGACCAGTAAGATTTTTTGCTCATACAGCTCTGCGCGAAGTAAGGACGCCGCGGAAACATGCGGTTCAGTCCGGAGTCTTAATTGATATTTTTGCCTTAAATTCCTCCCAGGTTTCATCTAAGGAGAGGAAACTTGGGAGCACGCTATTATTGCGAGGATACCACTCAAGGTTACTCTGTGCAATTTCGTAGCGGAATTAGTGTGTACAATACAATAGCCACTAATTTGCTCATTAGGCCTACATCTTCCGTCAGCAAGGTATGATCCGTTGTGTGAGGGACCCCCAGTTTTGTGAAAAGGTCATTCACACTCACCCTACAGGTCTGCAGTAAGGCTTCATAGACGCATTATTCGGCTTCTCGTCTCGAGGTCGAAATCGGTTGATCACATCTTGGAGCATTTTTCGGTAATGAATGTTCTCTTACATTATTTTATTGCATTGCCAGAAATCTGTTCCACGCCGTCTGAATACTGCAATAAGACACGAATAAAAAAACAAAAAGACAGAAAAAAATACTGTATTCTTCCACTGTCGCTGATCGTATCAGCTGCGTCATCGTTATTACAACTGTCATTATCCGATCCGTAGGCATGAACTGAGACCTAGGTACGTACCACGCAACCGCCAGACACCACTTGTGTTGCCACTTCAAGTTTCCGAAATGCATGCCAATGAAAGTGTTCGTGTATTTCCAGTACGACATAATATTTGAGAACTGAACAATTTCTAATTCACCATATTTTTCAAGTCTTTTTTTTTTTTTTTTTTTTTTTGATTGGAGGTTTAACGACCACCGTGAGCAACTCAATGGGCTATAAGCAGTCGCCCGTCCCTAATTTAGGGTCACTGGTTCCAGGGAAGGGAGAGAGCCAGTGCCGTAAGACAAACACAACATCCATGCCTGACCGGGATTCGAACCCGGGCCCCTTACGGACGAATGATCAGAGGCCAACGCCTTAGACCACTGCGCCACCGAGGCGGCTCAAGTCTTTTGGGCTCATTATCCTAAGTACCGCTTTTTTTCGGTCTTTTGTTTTCTTTTTTTGTTTGTTTGAGGCTTTAACGACCACCATGAGCAACGCAATGAGCTGTAACCATTCGACTGGTTCCAGGGAGGGGAGAGAATCAGCGCCGTAAGACAAATAAAACATCCATGCCTCACCGAGATTCGAACCCGGACCAATCTCGGACGAATGGTCAGAAGCCAGCGTTTAGACCACTACGCCACAGGAATGACTTTTGGCATTCTGTGGCTTTTGTGGGGTTGTTTTCTTTTGTGTTTGCTAGAACTAGCCATTTGATAGTGACTATGAGATTAAGGGTGGTGGCGTGATTAATGGAATTTATAATGGGGTGAGTAAGGAAATTTAAGGAGAGAAGCGCTCATTTGGTACCAGAGGGGATTCCTCTGGTATTAGCCGCTTTCATAGTGTTGATTGAATGAGTGAGTCATTTGGTCCGTCCTGTCACGTTGTCGGTTCGGTTGGCTGCAAATATAATAGCAGGGCATTTAATTTTTGGTTTAATTTCTAGAATAAGTTCGGCTTCTTTTCGAAAGTTTGTTGGCATTTTTTTTGTCCCTAAATAAAAAACAAAGCAATCTAAAATTTTACGAAACAAATAACACTGTGAAAGTTCAATGCCATGTAATTACATCTCATTAAAATAACCGAACATTTATGAGGTGATTTTCTGCGTAGTTATCGACTGAACATTTTTTCTGCTTTACAAAGCTATTAATGGAAAAAACAGATAAGAATTTTTGGTTTCCGTAAAGTATCATCATACATGCTCGAGCTACATTACTGTGACCACCTCCTACTTTTGACGTCAACAGCGCGTAGCCAATGAATGAAGGCACGTGTCGTGAGTTGGCTTGAAGGGTACATAAGCTGTGCTGTAGGCATTCTGAGAACGTGTAACTCATTGCTGTCATGGATAAAAGGAGCTATTTATCAGACTTGCAAAAAGGGATGATTATCGGCTTTCGGGCTAAGGGTGGCAGTATTTCTGAAACAGCGCAGTTTGTGAACTGTTCGCGTGCTGCTGTGGTTAAAATATATCGTGATTGGAGAAATGGCACCATTGCGAATAAGCGACGTGGAAACATGCGGTGCACCACGTGCCATTAATATGAGAGGTGAACGTCGGCTGTGAAGGTGCGCGAGGGTCGATCCACACGCTACAGTGGAGCAACTCACTGGATGAACAGGGAGGCTACCGGAAGTGTGTCTAAAACGACAGTTCAGTGAACCCTGCTGTGCATGGGGCTCCGATGCAGACGGATGGTCACTGCACCTATGCTAACGAAAGTGCATCGGCAGAAAAGGCTTACATTTGCACGACAGTATCGGAATTGGACCTCCGCTGATTGGCAAAGGATTGCCTTCTTCGATGAATCACGTTTTCTGCTTCATCGAACGGATGGACGATGGCGTATAAGGCGAGAAACATCGGAAAACAACCACTCTTTAACCACTGCTGGAAGAACACAAGCTGGTGGGGGCAGCCTTATGCTGTAGGGAAAGTTTTCGTGGCATTCTCTGGGTCTACTCATACCTGTGGAAAGCACTATGGATCGAATTCGTTATGAATCCATCCTTACAGACCACGTACACACATACACGCTGATTGTCTTCCCTGGGGCGGATGGGATTTCCCAGCACGACAATGCGACGTGTCACATAACTAGAAATGTCCGAGAGTGGTTGGAAGAGCGCGATGAGGACTTCAAAGAACTTCCGTGGTTTCCTAATTCCCCAGATTTAAATCCAATTGAACATCTATGGGAACACCTCGATCGTGTTGTTCGCTCTATGGATCCCCCACCACGCACCCTCCAGCAGCTGTCAGATGCACTTCAGTCAGCATGGCTCCACATACCTGTGAACACCTTCCAGGACCTTATTGAGTCACTCCCAGTCCGTCAAGCTGCTGTCCGCGATGTACACGGTCGTTACTATGGATATTAGCTGGTAGTCACAATAATGTGATTCGATCGTGTATGTTACATTGTTAGGTATATACCCCATGCGACCATGCTATCTGTATTACCATCGTATTTTCCGATGGAAAGAAACTTTTATAAGTGACTCAGATATTAAGATAATACTCACAGGTAGCAGCTGTATCTAAAGAATAATGGGAGGCATAAAATGCTCAAAATATTCATCTATCTTTGAAGACACTAGTAGAACATAGATGTGTAAATAACGCTCGTACCCTAAACAGAGATCTAAATATATTAAATATCAATTCTTCGTTTGTGTCTTCCCGTTATTTCATTAAAAAAGGAAAAGCTTCGCTGTCTTTATGGATGCGTGTCCACGAAACGCATTTCTGAGCTTACTTAACTCGCGCGTTGCTTCTTTTTCGTACCATCAACCAAATGCCACACAGGTCACCTTGGATGCTTCAGAACTCTGGCAAAGAATGCATTTTATTGGTGCGCAGTATGCATCTTCGATGATTAAATTGATACTGAGTTTGTCCATTAAGTTAAGGTAGACACCCTGCTGCACATTAAACTTCGAAGCGACAATGCCGTGTGTTATTTACGTTTCTTAAAAACTCATGATGTTTTTCATTCCAATGAAGATTGGCATATTTTTCTGCAATTTATTTAGCAAAATCTATCGTTTTCATTTCATCCTGGGAAGAACGTTAGTGCTGCTGATACAATGCTCAAAGATCTCAAAATTACAGTATTTTAATTTTTCGCGTTTGCTTTATCCTTTTCTGCATTAGACCCTTCGACGTTACTAAGGTCTTTCTCCATTCACATTTATTTTATTTCGAACAGGCTTTTTCTCATTTCCTTTTATTCCTCTCCTACTTGATCTTTTTTTTTTTATTTTAAGTCTGACGAGTTTGTTTTCTAAGTTCGATCTCTTGAGGTTTGAATATAAAGCCCATGCTTTGATTCCGAATTTGTTTTCACTTAATTCTAATTATAATTCTTAAGATATTTAACTAGCATTCCATTTTAAAGTTCACGGTTCAGTTGTCATAACTAATTTTACCTTCGTGCTATTGCTATAAGCCTATATTGGTATTATTATAGTTCCTCATTCTATCCTGCTGTACTAATTTGTGTTGCGCTTTATTGAAACTGTTTTTCCACAGAAATACGACTAACTTTTTTTATTATGAATTATTTTTAGCAGAAGGATTTAGTTTCGATGAGAGGAAAATATGCCTTAAGATTTCAAAATCATTTGATTTTCCAGAATTTTCTTGATGACTACCGCAGCATCAGCATTACATACGAAGCTGCATACTCTAATTTTACTTTTCTTTTGAGTTCCTGTTTTTTTATGTAAATTTGGTTTCTTCTCGTTAAAGATTTTTTCTACACTTAATGACACTGATTCCTGTCCGATGAATTTCAGTTTGGCAACACTGACATCATGTCAGAAGTCAGTGATGTATGTTCGAATCGGGAGATTAGAGCGTGTGTTTGAATGTTTCGAGAGCAGTTATTTTTTGATTTCACTATGTTTCACGTTCTCTGTGCTTTTAGATTGTTCAGCTGAGTGCTCTATGCTCTGTTGATTACCATATACTCAAGCAATGCTGTATGCTTAAGCAATCTTTAGTGAGCTACTTTGATAATAAACAGCGTTTATATGTTTCATTAAATATTCATAAAATAACACTTACTAGTTGATTTTCGTTTACTGTTTGAAACCTAACCCACAAGCGAGCTGAAGTCCTAAGCTCTTGAATATCACGAACAGAGAGGAACTACACTGATGCGCCATAACATTATGACCACCTACCTAATAAGCTGTATAACCCCCTTTAGCCCTCAAAACAACGGCCACTTGGCGAGGTATCGATTCGATGAGGTGGCGATAGGTATTCTGGGGTATCCGGTACCATAATGTCAACAGCAGGTTCTCCAGTTCCCGTACATTTCGGGATGGTGGTGATTTAGCGCGAACCCGTTTTCCAAGTTGAACCACAAATGTTCGATTGGGTTCATATCAGGTAAATTTTGAGGCCAGGGCATTAACAGAGTCCCCAGTATGTTCCCCGATCCACTTCTTGACGATTCTGGCAGTATGGCATGGCGCATTATCTTATTGGTAATGGCCATCACCAGCAGAGAACACAGATGTCATGAATGGGCGAACTTGGACCGCAACAACGTTCAGATGCCTGACAGCTGCCAGGGATTGTGCTATTGGGATAATTGGGCCTAAAGTGTCCCAAGAAAACATCACCCACGGCATAACACCACCAAGGCCGGCATGTCTCCGCCCAACAGTGCATCCAGGTGTCATAGTTTCTGTTGATAAGCCGGGTATCCGCGCTGTGCCGTATACGTGATGCACCAGAAATCTTGATTTGTCAGACCAGACCACGTTCTTCCAATCATCCACGGTCCAATCGCGATGATCTTGGGCCCTTTTCATCCGTTGTTGGAGATGACGTGCAGTGAGCATGGGGACCCGGCCGGGTATTCGGCTACGCAGGCCCATGCGCAGAAGGCTGCGATGAACTGTGTGTGGTGACACATTGCCCTGATCACCACTGTTGCAGCTGCGGGTGATTTGTTTCACTGTAGCGCTGCGGTCGCTGTGATAAATGCGCGACAGTCTCCGCTCCCCTCTGGCATCAATGAGCTGCGGACGACACACGGCTCGACGATGGTTTGTCGTTTGGCCATCTGAGCAATACTTTTGATACGCACTCACTACAGCGGCACGTGAAGAACCCACAAGATGCGCCGTGTCCGAGATCGTAGTTCCAAGCTGCCGTGCATTGCAATTTTTCCTTTATCAAACTCCGAAAAACTGGCAGCTTTTCCCATTCTGACTCCAAACAGTCTACTAACCGACAGTCGGTTTTCTGGTTGTATATATACTGGTCTGTGAACTTCCCTTGGGACACTGTTCTATCTCCAAGCGAGCTCATTTCTCTAGGTTGGAAGTGGTCATAATGTAATAGCGCATTGGTGTATAATCATTGGTGGTTTTTTCAAGTCGTACTGTGAATTTTATTCAAGGTCCGAGAGATTGTAGCAAAGTGTTTAACAATCAGATAACTCGCACTGAGACCACTAATAAACCAGTTGAAAACGTTAGTTCATTTCGTTTGGATCTCTGGCGGGTTGCATGTTAAGACTTTTCTTTGCATGTTAAGACTTTCAACCGCGACGAGAAGTGAAGTTATCAGCGTTCAACTAAAGTAATTTCAGTAAATCTGTTTTACGATGAAGCCAAGTTACGACGGCAAGTTTAAGTCTCAATGAGATGAACTGTGTAATGCTTTATAGGAAAGTTTAACGTTAAGACAATAGTTGTTATCGACAAACACACCGTTATTTAACTATTATTTCACACCTTCTATACTGTGTTTTCAGAAGATTAACAACATCTAGTAATTCAGAATGTATTGCGTATTTGTGACTCTGGCACTCCCAGTTTGAAGTAATTTCAAGTGGATTTTGGAGGTGAAAATCTTAAATTAAATTAGGAAGCCTCAAAAACATCATGTGTAATCAGTAACCAAATAAGTATGAAAATTAAATTACGTAAGACGAACATGAATTCGTGGTATGAACGGGTCATTAATAATAGTTTTCCTAAAGGAAATAAAAATGACTGATGGAAAATGAATCACCTTTTCCTATGAAGTACTACAATTAAAGAAACCCTTCCGTACCAATATTGCAATAGCAGTATGCAATGGAATAAGATGACGCTTTTTAAAGTTTCGTTTCTTTTCAACACTGAAATGCGAAGGAAAGGCGGATTTATTTCTAGTGTCACGAATGATTCCTGAAAAGCAGAGGTCCATGGTAGTCAGAAAACTCGACTCCTCGGCAATACCATTGCTGCCTTGGAGGCAGTCTGTCAGGAAATCATGATTAATGTTCTGCTATATTTTTTCTGTTATTTCTGCTGTCTTGTGCCCAGTAATGCCACTCTGAAAAAAGTTCACGTTTCATCTATGCTGTTTTTGAAGCTGGCTTTGATTGGCACTTGAATGAATTCAACCTTCAAAGAGTTCAGAGGGAAAAGTTTTTTTTACAGTACTAACGCTGCATTGGAATGCGCCGTGCGTTCTCCCTTATTACAATAAGAATAAGAAACTGGAGCTTTGAAGAATTTCAGTGTAATAACGATTCAAGATGTGTATATCATTTGCTAGAACACACGCATAGTGGCAAAAGAAAAGAAGTGCAGGATTTGGAAAAAGAAAAAAATGTCTTAAGCTTACTGTTAAACTATTTCCTCAAAACTAAATTTCAAGTTAACCAGCCGCCGCATTCGAATGCAATAAATGCAGCAATTAGGCTAACTCTTCGGAGTCTAGCAAGAAAGAAGCTAGGAGTGTATTCATTTAAATCGATTAGAGTTAGTTCGAAAGTTTCTTTTTTAACTTCCAGTGTGAATCAGTTGGACTCAAGAGGACATTCCAGTGCCTAATTCAGGGACGCTAGTTCCAGGGAAGGAAGAAAATACAAATACTACACACTGCGATGACAGTTTATTAGACACACTTACCAAATAAATTGGCATCGCTGTGAAATGCATAAATGCTGTATCATGCGCAAATGATCGAGTCGGGCAGTTGTTGCAAATCGCAAGGCGGCACAGTCTCGCAGGCGAAGAGCCAGATCCCTCTCATCCCAGCGATACTCCATAGAGTTCCAATTAGCTGACTGTGCAAGCCTCTGAAGCAAGAAAAACTCTGCGGCATGTTCCTGCAAGTATTTAGTGAAGATACATACCTTGAGAGATGGCGCACTATTCTTCTGGAGGTGTCCTTCTGCTTGAGGATGAACCATGGCCATGAAGGGACGAATTTAGTTGGCAACGAAGTTCAGGTATACTGTGGAGTTCAAATGTCCTTCGACGGGTATCATATGCCATGTCCTTATGTCCTTTCCAGAACACTCATCACATTAGCACACAGTCGTCACCGGCAACCAGATAGGATACTTCCATGGATTCATGTTGCTTGAATCAAATTTCTATCCTGCTATCCGCTTGGTGCAGAAGGAATTTCGACTCTTCATTCCAGGTGACGTTTTTTACAGTCCTCATCGGTGAAGTGTAGATGATATCGCGCTTACTGGAATCGCGCTTTTGTGTTCTGAACTGACGCATTAGCACTCGATTTGGTCATTCGCTATTGCGCCCGTTCGCGACATGATCCGATGCGTACGTGGGACATTCGGAGACGACCCTTGGCACTCACTTTTGAACTCTGCGGTGGTTTACCGGATTTTGGAATAATTTTAGCCAGCCTTCTTTGGCATCTCTGATCCACTAGCTGTTTCCGTTCACATGATCGCTAAATGCTGGAAGTTATTTTGCGTATCGCACGATTAACGATGAACCACTGTTAAACCCAAGAGGACAGCCATGTGGAAGACGCTCGAAGCGGTACGCCTGGGGTTAACTCTCAGACCACTTTCAACGTCGCTCAAATCACCCATTTTTCCAATCTAACACTAACCGGTGCTCGACGAACTGATCTTCCTAATTTATGGGGTACATTTCACTGAGCACACGTTGGAGCGAGCCATTTATGTGATCAGGGCAATAAACGTGCATCACAGAATATGTCGTACGATCGCACTCACGATCACTCACTCGACGAACCAGGAGCATTTGACACCAGTTAGCACAAGCTTAATATGGCTGCGCGTCACAAAATTAGGCCGCTAGTACCGTGCAAATGTGACTTAAATCCCTTAGAGTTATTTAGAGCTCCAGTTTCTACACTAAAGTTCTTTAGAACTTCAGTATTCAAGATATATATGCACTGCATGCTCACTGAATTACGATCACGTGCACAATACTTCGTGGGACCTCATTTCAGCCGGAGGAAGACCGCCATCCGGAGTGGAATCGGCGACGTGTCTGTATAGTTGTTGTCTACAGTTCCGGTATGCAGCAAGTTGGTCGTCTGCCTTGGCGTTCCACAACCTTTCAAAAATGTTCAGTTGGTTTGAGCTCAGGCGTGTTTTGAGGGCCATTCGAGACGTCTCACATCAGCACTGTATTCGTGTAACCTTTTCTGCACGAGGGGGCTCGATGACATGGCATATTATCGTCACAAGAGAACCCACCCTCTCTAGATGTAACTATATGCTGTGGGAAGTAAATTGTCCGCAAGCAGACCCTAGTTAGCAGATGTCTTCCATACGTTGTTCCACGCACACCACGGGTACTAGGTTATGAAAGCTAAACATGCCCCATATCATACAATAGTCCCCACCTACCTGGATAATCGATGCCATGCACAACAAATCCATAGCCACGGGCTGCTGATCCAAATACTGACTCGACCATCGGCATAATGGAGTGCATATCGTGATTAATCGGACCAGCAAACCTGCTTCCAATCCACATGCTATCGTATAATTCTCAGGATTTTTCTTCATTACAGTGGTTTGTACCTATGTACTGTTAGGAGAGGGTGGCATACAGAGTATCTGCCCTGGTAGCCCATCTGTGCCAGCGTCAACGAATGTTTCTGGTTGACCCACATTATATTGGGCCGTCAACTTCGAAACGGTGTTGCGCCGATTGCCGTGTAAAAGGTGACGCATCCGTCGTTCACTTCTGGAATCCATCTTTCGCCGCCCTTTCCAGTTGTGTCACCGCTGTGTTGTTCCGTAGTATTGGCACCACGCTTGGTGGTGCACTTTACCCATGTAGACCATCGAACAAATCACAAGTGTCACCGTTTTCAAATTGTGTGCATCAACCCTTCGTACTCCCAGTATTTGGCATTTCGTAAACTCCGATATATCTCTGGTTTTACCTAACACGTCCGTAACGTTACTTTCAACTGAAACACCAACCTCTTATATACACAATAACTTTAGCTCACAGGTTACTGTGAGCTAATATTGGTACACCAGTACCTAATCCTTGTTGCAGCAGTATCGGGTGTAACGTACTTTGTGTATGGCTTGTAGTGATTCATTGAGCACTCAGTGTACACTACGAAGACTAATGTATTTAGAAACCTAGATCGAATGGAAACAAGAGCTTGTATTAACAGAAATCAGCACCTAGTCAGCGCATGTTTTGCGATTATGACTGGTGCGACCCTTCTGTGCATATTTTACACAAGATACAGGTAAGTTTGTACAGCAATTTTCCTCTTTTGTTTCTGCAAAACTTCTACCAAGGCGCCGGTAGAGGAAGGACTTACCGACCGAGATCAGATTTTGCATTCCAATTCGTTCCGTAGATGTTCTGTTGGTTTTAGACTAGGGCTTTGACCTGCCAAAACCAATTTTCTCATGTCCTGCTTCTCAGACCAGGCCTAGCCATATTTTGGAATCTGGTTAGGCGCTCGGCCTTGCCGAAACAGGCAGGGATCTTTGCCGAATTACTGCCACAGCGTATGTAGCGCGGAATTGTTCAGAACACCTTTGTACTTGGAGGCTGTTTGGGTGGCGGCAAGCGAAGGAGTGGATATTTCTCAGCAGAACCAGCCCCACACCACCACAGATCCCGTTTCTAAACTTCACTATAGAGACAATGTACGTTCCTCGGGAAAATGCCACACCACACACGTCCATCCAATTAAAAGAGTTTGTACCAGGATTCGACCATCTTCCACTCTTGTGTTGCCCACGAACGGTGAGTGAGACACGAATACATTTGTCCTCTGACATTACCTGGAGTAATATTCTGCTTTTCTCGAAAGCTTGTTCTGGTACAAATAGCTGTTCCATTGGCTTGTGCAACGTCGAAGGCCAGGTCTGTAGCGGAGAACGTGTGTGCCTCTTTCGCACTCCGCAGTAACCTTTATTCGACACAATTACTCAGTTCATGCTAGTACTACGCAGTGATTGGCTTACTTAGGTGGCATCCAATCATCATACCTCTTTCACAGTCCACCATTTCAGCTTCCCGTAGCATAGTCGCTTCTAACGCTATTTGACAAATGTGCCAACTATTCTTTTACGTACAGCACCGAAGACATACCTGTCGTGCTCTTCTGATTCTGCAAGTGCACGTCTATTTGCATATGTAGAGATGTTTGCATATTTTTGTCTCAAAATCGTATATATTTTCTAGGACACACGTGTAAAATTGCAAAAGCAAAAAAAAAAAAAAATGCTTAATTTGGATAAACAAAACATGTGCGAAGCTTAATCGTAAACTGTCTCCACTGAACTAAAATTCAAGGTAAACAGCGGGACCATATTCAAATGCAAATGAGTACATTAACTTGGCTAACTTTTGGAAATCTAGGGAGGGGGGGAATGCTAGGTTTTCGTATTCATTTCCATCGATTCGGGTTAGAGAAACTTTTTTTAGTTTCATCAAACCACTTAACAGGAATTAATAACGAAAATCAATGAAAATCGAGAGTGGCTTTGTAGTAAAACTATAGTAGTAATTCGAAATCCTTTTAAATCCATTTCACATCTTTTCATGACGAAAATCCTGCGCATGATGGTTGTTCGGATCCAGGAAAAATACATACAGGTAATTTATCAAGTTTAACGGTTCAGGATAGAGCACACGATATAAAAGAAGAAATTCTCCGATTACGATCTAGGCGCCAAACAAGATATGGTTGCAGATCTGTTATTTTCCGATTAAGACAAATCTTTATATTCCGATTCCGGTGTAGGCGTCCAAACAAGTTATGGTTACAGATCTGTTATATTCCGATTAAAACAGGTCTTTATATTCCGATTCTGGTGTAGGCGTCCAAACAAGATATGGTTACAGATCTGTATTATTCCGATTAAAACAGATCTTCATATTCCGATTCGGATATAGGTGCTCAAACAATATATGGTTACAGATCTGTTATATTCCGATTAAAAAAGATCTTTATACTCCGGTTCCGATTAAAAAAGATCTTTATTTTCCGATTCCGATGTAGGCGCCTAAACAAGATATTGTTACAGATCTGTTATATTCCGATTAAAACAGATCTTTATATTCCGATTCCGGTGTAGGCGTCCAAACAAGATATGGTTACAGATCTGTTATATTCCGATTAAAACAGATCTTCATATTCCGATTCGGATATAGGTGCCCAAACAATATATGGTTACAGATCTGTTATATTCCGATTAAAACAGATCTTCATATTCCGATTCGGATATAGGTGCCCAAACAATATATGGTTACAGCTCTGTTATATTCCGATTAAAACAGATCTTTATATTCCGATTCCCGTGTAGGCGTCCAAACAAGATATGGTTACAGATCTGTTATATTCCGATTAAAACAGATTTTCATATTCCGATTCGGATATAGGTGCCCAAACAATATATGGTTACAGATCTGTTATATTCCGATTAAAACAGATCTTTATATCCCGATTCCGATACATGCGCCCAAACAAGATATGGTTACAGATCTGTTCCCGGCTTTGCATCGCAGGAAAGTAAGTGGATGAATCAGAAGCCATTAAACCGTGTAACGTACCAGGAGATGTGACGTACCTGCCAGAAGGACGCACACGACATAAAGGCAGATAGGAATCAGAATAAAAAACGTCCGCGTAGCTCAATTGGTAGAGTGACTTATTCCGGAATGAGGGGATCCGGGTTCGAATCCTGGCGTGGACAGAAATGACGAAGAAATTTACTTCGTTATAATGGCGCCCGAACTATCCGGATGACCCGACCGTTCGAAATCTCGCTATGGTGTGATGTTATTTCCACACCGCGAGATGTGGAAATAACATCACACCATAAGAGAATCATTTCTCCAGCACTTCGAAAAAAAAAAAAAAAAAATAAGGGGGAGATGATGTAACGTACCAGGAGATGTGACGTACCTGCCAGAAGGACGCACACGGCATAAAGGCAGATAGGAATCAGAATAAAAAACGTCCGCGTAGCTCAATTGGTAGAGTGACTTATTCCGGAATGAGGGGACCCGGGTTCGAATCCTGGCGTGGACAGAAATGACGGAGAAATTTACTTCGTTATAACCGCCGACCCTGAAGATAAAAATAAGCTGAGGTTGTATTCTAATTTTGTGTACAGGACGATGATGGTTATTAAACATCACATCAAAATCTTTAAGCTGACCCGCCAAACCTAATACTGAAACAACAGGTGAAGACCTGAAACGTATTTTCAAGATATTTATACTTTGTAAGAAGTTACTTTCCTTATGCATTCTCTGTCGCAACAGATAGATCATTTAGCTAGTTATGAATTTATTTGCCTATAGCCCGACCTAGGACGGTTGTTTTTAAGCTTTAAATAAATATTAATGTATGGGGGATGTTGCCCGTCCTAAGACGGTGAAATTCTTAATTAAAGCAGATTGAAAACGAATCAAATAGACGCGGGCTTTTTTGTGAGGAAATACAGTAAGAACTTATATAGTAAGAACTCATTCATGTTAGAACTGAAAATCAAATGCTATTTGTTTACGTTTTTCAAAAGACCTAGCGTTAAATAAACATTCTGTGCTAAATATTTGTTGTTTAACAATTTTCCTTGTAGTCCAGTTTTTTCGAGCAACTTACCTTTATAAATTTTGCTTTGATTTTTCGAGTTAAATTACTTTTTCTCCGGCACCCATGTTATTCCGTTCATGGGTGCTTATTTTGGACTGTTCTATTCGGAGGTTAGTTTGAGGTTTCATACCGAAGCCTTTTCTAGAAAATAATGCAACATCTGGCATTACAAATCGGAACTATCTAAATTATCGACAATGTGCTGTTGGGGCGACATCTGTTTTTAGATGCAATTTTGCTCATTTGGACATCGCAAGATTTCAGTTTTTATTGTAGGTCAGAGCGTTTAGATACACCGATATTTTGCAAAATGTACAAAAAAATTAGCCCTTACTCGGAAAGTTAATTAAATTAAAAAAGTAAAAAGTAATTAAAGCGTGCAAGTTAATATTCAAATTGTGCTACATTAAATCAATATATAAACTCAACTTGCCGTGATATTAAGATTTTCATTCGAATTTTGTAGAACGGGTAAATAGAACTCGTGTCATTGGTAATCCAATATTTTTGAATTAGCACGCGATCACATTGACATCTCAATGGGATCGCGTGCAAACTCAACTTGCTGTGATATTAAGAATTCAATTTGAATTTTGTAGATCGGCAAAATAGAACTCGAGTTATTAATAATCCAATGTTTTTAAATTAGCACGCGATCACCTCGACATCTGAAAGTAATCTCGTACTGTTAAATAACAGGCAATTGTTTTGACATCGCGAGAGCACACAAGAATTGAGCGATAAGTGATGATGCAACAATGCAGAAGTTGGTGTGACCTCAAGCGTTCCAAAGAGACGGATCTGGGTGTTTATATTATTAATTTTTGTTCTCACTAAAATATCCGGACGGCTCCGGGCGATACTACATAAGAATGACTAAACGTTCGTTTGGAATTAGAATCAGCGAACATAAAAGGGACACAAGAGACGGAAAAATAACCACTGCCCGATCAAGAGAAGTCAAGTTCATGTCCGCCGATCCTATAAGGAGTGATGTAAAGAAATTAGCTTCATACTCTACACCCAAATCTACTGCCGTTCTCGAAACCTTTGAAATCTTGACCAGCTGCGAGGCTTGCAATGATACCGTCTCTCTGAAGTTGCCACGTATTTGGAATCAATTCTTCAAATAAGGCAGCGTTTTTTAAAATAGTACCGCTTGCCCAGCCAACGTGACCTCGTTTCTTCGAAATATCACGTTTGCTCCAATTCATTTATTGTCTAGTCAAGTCACCGCGTTCAAATTGTTGAAATGTTCTATTATCCATTTTACAGTTAGCTGTCTACCTTCCTTGAAAAAGCCATCTGGTTGATGTGCGAAAGCTTGGAAAGTTTTATTTGTATTCTACGCCAAGAAATTTCGGATTTTTAGTGTAGTTATACTATTTTGAGTATGATTGGTGTACAGTTCCTATTTATTGAATTTGTGGATCAGATTAATGCTCCAATTTTTACGTCGGTAACTGAATTTAAACCAGTTATTTCGTATTGTTAGCATGACAAAATGTCTTCCCTCTATGCTAATGATTTCATCAAAGTTAACTTCTTTCAAAGCAGCGCTGACATTTCTCAAATTTAGAAAGAACGAAAAAAAACGTTCTCTCCATTTCAAGTACGCAACACCCATGAAAACTTATCTGAATAGAAGCTATTAATTTCCTGTATTCTGTTTCTGAAAATAAAACCAAATCAGTAAAATCGTCCACTTGAGTATTCGTGTATCGCTTTTCGAATAACTATGAAGACGCGAGAAAAGTCAATTAATTTAAAACAGTCTCCAATGAAATGCGACAAAGATTCTAGAAACATATTCCCATATACGATAGCAGAGTCCTACGGCTCAGAAACATTGCTGGCACAAATCTTCCCCTGTGCTGCCAAATAAATTAATGAGAGGCAATGTCTCCTAATGATCCCATACGGGGTCCCAGAAGATATAAACGCAGTCCTAGCCACAGCCAATGGATTAGTACATCCATAAATCACCCGCGAAAGGAATAAAGAGAAAAGTCTTCCAACGGAACTGGAGGAGAAGATTGCTCACAGGGCTAGTTTCAACCTTGACCCTTTCGATATTAGGTCTTTCTTACGGGATTCTGCGATATCACGGTGCTAAAATATCATGTTTGCAATTCGTTAGCGTTAAATGTATTTGCTATCTTTTCAGAACCTTTTCTAAAAAATGAAAACTCCTGCCATGGACATTAAATCATTTTCCTAACAAATGATTTTATTGTTCTTAAAACATCAAGAATCAGATACTATCATAGAAATTAAGGAAGAAACTATTCTTCAGAAATACGTGGGAAATTCACAAGTATGTTATTTTCCGTAATCAGATTGCATTACTGAATCAATTTCAGTTTACTGTTCTCCATGTAACAAACACTTCCTCGGAAAATTTAAGTTTACTGATCTCGACGTAACACCTCGGAAAACTTGAAAATGACATCGCTCTGTGCTGGGAATCGAACCCACATCTACCGATTTACGTTCTATTCCAGTTCTAGAGTGGCGTAATTTTCAAGTTTGTCAAGAAGATATTACATGGAGAATCGTGGACTAAATCAATCCAGTAGAGCAATCAGAGTCCCGAAAATGATTTATTTATCAAGGATCAGATTACATAGCGCACTGTGGCTTACAAATAAAATAAAACTGAAATCTAAGTGCATAGATCTATGCACTTAGATTTCCCAAAAATGCATTAATGGCAATATAATATAGAAATGGTTGAAACAGGGTTTTTTTTTCTTTCAGACTGGGAATACTACAGATCGTTTCACCTTCATAAGTGTTATAAATGCTCCAGACGATAACAAATTACGCAAAACTAAGATACATGTCTACTTTCTAAATGTCGAAATCCATTTAGCTCGGGCGTCTCTAAATAAAGCTGTTATTTTCTTTTCTTTAGTATCTGTAGAAGTGTTTCCAAAGTCTTGGCGGCATTCACAAAACATAGTCGAGAAATGTTTGCAAAACTCACTTTCACAGTAACAGCCGTAGATCTCAACATTCATGTCAACAATCTAGTTTCCAACCTAATGCTTCATGGAGAGTCTGCGCAAAGACACCATTTATGGCAAAGTTACTCTTTCTAAAAAGCTTGTTATGTACGCTCATGACTCAGAAGTGAAAGCTCTGTTTTGAGCATAAAAACTGGTTGTCAGCTGATGGAAATGGGTCATATGGTCTAATGGACTGCCATTGATAGGGTACAGAACGCCAAAAAAGCTCATGGTTCCAACTATATCACATTAATTATCAAACACGGAGACGGATAAGTGCTTGTCTGGGCAGCAGTATCGGAGCACTCTTTTGATTCCATCTCTGCATTGCCTGGCATAATTACAACTAGTAACTATGTACACTTCCCAGGTGGCCCTTGGAATCACATAGAATGGTTCTGTGAACATGTCATTTTCAAGAAAGCAATGTTCGTAGTCATAACGCGATATGTGTTGAGTTCTAATTAGAGGAACAGGAAGAGAAAGTTCAACATCTCCCATTTCTCCAACATAAATATGGCTGAGCATGGAGAAAAGGGTTAGCAACATGTTCCTTCAACCTTGTTGACTCACGTGGCTTGAAGCTTTTTTTCGTGAAGAATGGTCTGCCACAGTGCTGTCCAAACTGGAAGACCCCGGAACAAAAATTTGCGACCCGCAAAAAAAGAATAAACCAGCTTGTATTTCTGACTGAAAAAAGATAACATCGAATCTGAAATGTTACATTGCATTGTGCACCAAGAATCATTATGTAGGTCTTCGCTGGGACTACCAAACGCAACGACAAAGGTAGTGAAAATAACGAATAACATTAGTGGAGGAATTCGTGCTCTTACACACAGGAAAAGCAGTTTTATATGAAATCGATGCCAAATATGGCGACTTGCTGCTACACGATGGAATCCGTTAGTTGAGTTCTGGAAAATATTTAGTAAGATTTTTCTTACTTCGAAAAGGACTATCTCTTTTCTATTGGAAGAAATAAAAATGGGATACTGATCTAACTAAAAGTCGGAACGATGTCACCTTTTTATTGTTCTCTAACTTTCCTAACTGATATCACGCAGCATTTGAATGCGTTAAATATTGATATGCAAGAAAAAGACCAAAATTTCTGTATTCTTTATATAATAGTAACATAACTTTGCTTGTTTTTGTAACAAGTTCCCATTGTTAAAATCAAATCTAGAAACATTTTGACTCACTTTGAATTCTGCAAGGTGTCTTTTAAATGAAATTATAATACTTGGTGAAACTATGGATTCTAAAGACACTCTAAGAACTTTGAGAGAGGTATAAACAATCAGATGAACTCTAACAAAGCATAGATCTATTCAGCAGTCCATTGAATGATGGCATTGGAAGTATAAACACCATTTATCAAATGGAATTATGTGAACTTCAAGCATATGAATTTATTAGAGCTCGATCAGAGACTGGGACAGAATTGCTTAATTTTTTTATTAGATCTCGAGAAGAGACTGGGGAAGAATTGTAAATTTTGTTTTTATTAGAACTCGATCAGACTCTGCATCATAATTTTTTTTTTATTAGAGCTCAATCAGAGACTGGGACAGAACTGTAAATTTTCTTTTATTGGAGCTCGACCAGAGATTGCGACAGAATTGTTTAAATTTTTTTATTAGAGCTCGATCAGAGACTGGGGAAGAATTGTAATTTTTTTTTATTAGAGCTCGATCAGAGACTAGGGTAGAATTGTTTAAATTTGTTTACTGAGAAATACCCAAACATAAGAGATTTGGGATTAAAAGTTATTTCTGTGTTTGGGAGGGCCACCCTTGTGGCACAATGGTTTAAGCGTTGGTTTCTGACCATTCGTCCGAGATGTGTCAGGGTTAGAATCCCGTTAAGGTATGGATGTTGTGTTTGCTTTACGCACTGGATTTCTCTCTTCCCTGGAATCATTTGCCCTATAAATTAGGGACGAGAGACTGGTGATAGCCCATCGAGTTGCTCACTGTGGTCGTTAAACCTCCAATTAAAAAAAAACGTTTGGAAGCACTTACACATATGAGTGAATATTTTCTAATGTGAAATACATAAAGTCAAAACACAGGAATATTATGAATGACTCTCTCATCAAACGTAAGTCTGGTTTTTTTTTCAAATTTAGAATTTTAACTGTTCTAATATTAATTAAAAGAGGTTAAACATCTAATAAATTAAGCATGAAATCTCTTTATATTTACATCACCTTATACATATTTAAAAAAAAATTGTGGCCCGCCAATGAATTGTTTTAAAAACCTAGGCCCTTGGCTGTGTAGAAGTTGGGAAGCATTGGTCTAGCACAGCAGCTGCTCAGAAAGTATTTCTTTCTATTTTGTATTGCAAGCAAATGATCGTCTATCACCATTATAATAAGTACGAATGGTCCTTCCTATCTCTCATTTTGTCCATCCCTTGCATGCCGTGGGAAGTACAAAACTGCAACTGTAAAACAAAGAAATATTCTGGAAGCATTTATCTGAAATGGGGCAATGCTGTAATTTTGCGTGAGCGGCCAAAAAAATATTTTTTATTTTTTCCAAATGGCGCGATACTGTGTAATTTATCTATACCGCAGCGATGAATGTTTTAATAGAAGTTTTTTTGTCTTATTGCATAAAAACTCGTTGCACTTTTGAGAAAGTTATTGTCATCTATTCAGTGTACTTTAGTAAACTTTGTGTGAGCTCGCATTCACTAGGTGAACCCCCACACTCATTTGGAGGTTTGAACCTCACCCTAGTTGAGGTGAAGATCAAGGAGTTTCCTATAACTGCTATACTACGTGAACTTATGATTTCTCGGCCAGATTCATGATTAACGAAGATTGCTGCGAAACTTTCGTGATGCAGTTGCTTAGTGGAAGGTCTGGGTCTGACCCGATAATACAACAGATTCCCATTTTTTTTTTATTATTTTTTTTTTGAACGCCACGATTTTTAAAGATTGCCATTATTTATCCATCCACTGAATGGAATACAATTCTACTATCCGACATTTGATAACAGCAGGAATTCTTCGAACTGATGACTTTTCACTGAAAATAAATACATTGGAAGCCGCTGCCTCAAATCTCTTAACCCCTCCATCACACACAGGAAAAACGAAGAAGCTAAAATCCTTTTCAGAAAGGGTTGTGCATTGTATTTCCATCGTCACTTGATGACTCGTGCTATCGTCCTCACTCTGTTTTTCCTCTCATTTCTTCTTTGTAAAGAAGCTGCATAAGAAGCGCATTTTAGTACATTATCTTAGGACATTTGTAACATTTTGAAAATTCCACGCTAGTGAAGTCCCTTTGGTGATACGTACTTCGTTAGAATGAATTTGGACCTTGAGTTCTCTGAGGGAAAGAGACGTCCAGTAAAATTTCTGACATGAAATGCTGCCAGTATTAGCCTTTGTGTTCCGCTTTAGTCGAATATCCGCAGTAGTTTGCACTATTTACTCCATACCTACTGACCTGGCTCACTCTTTCTTGCGCTGCTCGGTATTTCAGCCACTTTTGCACATCATGTGGAAGATTTCTCTTGTTGTTTGGCTAACTCCTCACGACATGATGGATCATGTGTCGTTCCAGCATATGTGTGCACTCACATCTTCTTCTCGAGCCATTCCCCCTCTTTCTTGCAAATAATGTTTTCTATCAGCGTCAGCTTACTATCATTTTCACGTCTTCATGGACATTTTTGTTTTAGGGTTTAGAGATCACCATGATCAACTCATGAGGCTATAAGCAGTCGAGTCTTCGCGAATACAGTTGCACTTTGAACAATCGTCACTACTGGGACTATTTGTTTTTCAACTGTGTTCTAGGCTGCAATTAGAATGCGTTTACAGCAATTTATGTAACTTTTCAAGTGCGTTTGGAACTCATTTCAAGTGTGTTTGAAACTCAGTGGAATTCGGTTTAATCATTATTTTCTATAGAAACCAACACTGTTGTATTCATACTCTCACTGCTGTGCAATAATAGTTCATCAGTTTTACCTTCTACCAACTAAATTGTATGTAGTGGCATTTTGCTGTTATTGACTGTAATATAAAAGTTATATTGGTTTCTTGAATTGTATTTTTACGTTAACTCTTAACTTCACTTAAAGCTGCCGCCCCGGTGGCGCATTTGTCTAAGCGACGGCTTCTTATTATTCGTCCGAGATGGGTCCAGGTTCCAATCCCGGTGAGGCATGGATGTTGTGTTTGTCTTACGACACTGCCTCTATCTCTTCCCTGTAACCAGCGGCCCTGAATTAGGGACGAGAGACTGCTTATAGTCCACTGAGTTACTCATCGTGGTCGTTAAACCTCCAAACAAAAAACAAAACAAAACAAAAAATCCTAAAGCTTGTAGACTTATTGAATTTGCTTTATTTGAATATCCCATAATTTTCAGTCTTTCGTGTCTCGTTGAAAATCTTCAGTAGGCATGAATATCACTTCAAGATAACGGCCGCCGTTCAATGATGACGTAAGTCTATTTACAAGTTTCCAAACCACTTTCTTTATTCGTTAATCAAGCGCGTCCAAAGTCTACAAGCAACAGGTCTGTTAATAAATAAATCTTTTACAATAAGCTACATTGGCTTTAATTAACGATAATTCACAACCTTCGTGACACTTATCACTTTTTGTAAACAATCTGCTCACACAATACAAGAATAGCTCATACAGTAAAACTTCCGAATAGCGGACATCGAAAAACTCTCCGTTATTTAGAAGTGTCCGCTATAGGAAAAATCATGCTTTATGACAATATACATGTACTATGCTCATAACGTAAAAGCAGTTTAAAAGATAAGTAAATATAAGCATGTAAATGCAATCCATAGAGAAAACTTGTACTAACCTTTGTTAAAAAATATCCATCACAACCTAAGAAGCAAAATAATCAAATATTGTTGTTTGTCTATTACATTCTTGTGAAGTTTTGTTTTTTAAATGAATTTCTGGCCAGCCGCCTGAAGCTTTGAATTCTGTGAATCCCAATTTATTTGCGACTTCTAAAGCCTTTTGACAAATTAAAGTCCCTGATAAAGGAATGTTTGTGGCTTCAGCTCAGCAAAACCATTCATAGGTAAGAGTGTCCACAGCTAAACCATCAGTTTTAGGGAAAGCTCTCTTAATTTGTTGGTTGCCGTTACAATCTTGCCAAGACTTCAAGATTTCACTCACTTGCGCTTTTCCAATGCCCAGTTTATCTTCTAAAACGTGCACACTTAATCTTTCCTTTTCACTCAGCTCCATCATTTCAACGTTTTATTTTAGAGTCAAGCGCTTACGTTTGTGCTACATTTTAAAGTCGACGTTTGAGGAATCTTTGCTTCACAGCTCGTTGAATGAGAAAAACTTACATGATTGTTGCAAGTAAATGTGATTTCTAGTCATCTGGACTTGGAATTAATCCCTGTGCACTGACCTTGACGTTACCAAACTACAAAAGGTGAGTCCCTTCACCCACACCTGAATTGTGTTTGCATGTGTTTCAATCTGATTACCTTTCCCGAATTAGCCGGCCATGGGCGCTGGTCCCGTTTCTGAGGTCTCACCCCATTGGGGGCACCTGAAGAGCTAGAAGGCAGTTTCTCCTGGTCAGATGTACGTATGCAAAGAGAGGACTGGACAGTATGGTGAGTACGAACATTAATCCTTTTTCCAGCGATTTCGGCCACTTACCAGGGGTACATAGCACTTAGCACCTTAAAATTTACTAGGCCTCGGGAACAAAACGGTTAAGATAGAGAATGAGGAGGGGTAAAATAACAAAAAGGGAAACTTTTGCGAGTTTGGGTGAATCACACCCCTAGGAATTCTTAAAACTCGAAAGCAAATTGTCCGTTATATTGTACTTTAAATGTGTCCGCGTCCGTTATTTAGAATGTCCGCTATTAAGAAGTGAATGCCCCATAAGAAGCCATGAATTTCTGCAGGGGAATAAAAAATTGTTCGTTATAGAGAGATGTCGGCTACTAAGAGGTGTCAGTTAATGGAGGTTTCACTGTATCAACATTACACAGCAAAATCCACCTACCCTGTCAATACAAAACGCTCTTTCAAGATTCACTATCTGCTCGTTGCATATACATGAATCGCTCAACTAACATTACACTTTCCACCACGAGCTCTAGTCTCAGAACTCTTTATTTACGTTGCTTGTCTTTTCACTAGCTGCTATGATTGCCAACTTCAAATACATTGTGAGAAACTCTGTGGCGTTAAGTGTAGAAAATGTTTAACCAGAATAAACCAAATTTACATAAGATAGGAACTCAGCAGCAAGGTTAAATTAGAGACATACGTCACATGACATTGTGAAGTTTTCGGAGACGAACTATTTCTAAGTCTACTTGGCTTCATTGTGCAAATATGGCAATCTGTTACATGCATTGTATTTTGTTTATAAAGTTTACCCTTTTAGTTATTTTATATTTCGTTTTCCAATAATAAAATGTTGTTTTGTTGATTGTATTTCTAATCACTACTGGAAATACTCACCTGAATGAGCACACCGAACAAAAAATTAGTCACCCCTGTCAAAACGTACCTAATAACGGGTGACGGCGCCTCTTGCCTTAATAACAGCATGCATTCATTGTGGTAGAGACTCCATGAGATTGTGGATGTATTGAACATCGATTTGCAGCCACTCGTGCGTGAATTGGTCCCGAAATTCCGCCAGAGTACGTGGGTGTCTATTCCTGCGTTTCACCTTCTGTTCCAAATGGCCCCACAGATTTTCAATAGGATTTAAATCTGGGGATTTTGCGGGACAGTCAAGGTGAGACAGTGTTGCTGATTGTTCGTCGTACCACTCAGACACAATTTCAGCTCTGTGCACACGGTAATTGTCGTCTTTGAAGGCAGGAGTGGCAATGTGATGCTGTTCTTGGAGATCTAGGCCAAAGGGCAACACTTCATCATTCAAAATTCGGAAGTACGCATGCTGGTTCAATTTCATCGTCACTGCAACGAGAGGGTCCATTTCGTGGTACGAAAAACATTCCTAAAACATCACTGAACCCTCTCCAGCCTGAACAACACTTTCGACACAATCAGGATTAAAGGCCTCATTGGGCCTGCGATGCACTCGTCGCCTCCCATCATTGGAGTACAAACAAAATCGAGACTCATCAGACCAAATTACTCGTTTCCAGTCCTCCACAGTCAAGTTTGGTGCTTCTGAGCCCGTTGATAACGTTGGATTTTGTGACTTGCTGTTAAAAGAGGACTCTTCCGTGGTACTCTGCTCCAGCTGTCCATCGCATGCAGTCCTCGTCGCAATGTCCTTTCAGAAATTATTTGGAGTGGACTTTCATTGACTGTTTGAAGCAATTGTTGCCTGGTTGGAAACCGATTTGCAATTACTAGGCGTGAAACATAACGGCAGTCCCTTTTGGTGAGAATCGTTTTCCGGCCACTGTTACGTTGCCGATTTTAAGAAGTTAACTGCGAACTACACCACTGTATGTAGACTCGCTGAACAGTACGCTTCGACATACCAACAAATTGGGCTACTTCATTCATTTTGTGCCCGTGGGCATGGCCACACACGATGACTTCTTTTTGCCACTCAGTAATGTCTGTCTTAGTACCCATATTGCAGCCTAAATTCAACGCCCACGTTGCTCTTCACCACTGTTCGACACAGAAATGATCATGTAGACCATGTTAGCGCTATTTATCTCAGGTTATTACTGTTGTTGCGACTTATCTCCCACCAATGCTGTCACGGCGCCCTCAATGCAAATGGTAACTTCCTACTGTCATTTCTGTTAGTTGAGACACATTTTCTGTCCGGTGTGCTTATGTAGCTACAGTGAGACAAAGGGATTGCATGTCAACCTACTTGCATGAAAAGGTCTACTGGTCTTCATGAATTAGTCACTCACTGTATGTAGTTCTAATTTGAGCATGTTGTCCTTGTCGGAAGCTTTGTTACATCTTCTGAAAGATGACTTTGGAGATAACAGAAAGAAAAGTAACTGGTTTATTGTGCCTTTCTTTGTCCAAGATCCTATTTCCCCCCTCCCCATTTTAGTACGATTTTTATGAAGGCACATAAACTACTCATCATTTAACTAGGAGAACCTTGATATTATGTCTAACGAGAGAAACTTTCATGGGTTGTGAAACAGTGTAGAATTACAGAAATTGTTCTGTTTTGCCAAATTGTGAAAGCGTTTAGGCCCACCTATAGGCAAAATATTTTTGCTTCAAATGTTGAAACAATTTTTCTCAAAGGTGAACATTTATTTCTTTGAGAAATTCAAAATGAAATCAGTAAAAGGCATTGCTTACAGGAACATGAATAAATTGAACAATTGGACATTGTGATTGAGAGAGTGCGCGGACTGGCGAAATTAATTAATCGTTTCCGTCAATACGTACAACTGCCGAAACAAGCTTTTCTGCATTAAGAAGTACCAAGTCATGTCTAGAGCCACACGAGAACCTCTATTGTTTTACCGATAGAAAAAATAATTATTTTATATATTAAAATATTCACACAGAGGAACGAAGAACGCAGTTCATGTGAAAATTAAATTTTAGAAGGTATGATGTTACATTTCATAATTATTTTATGTTATGCTAGAATATAAGGCAAATGTTATTTCTATTATATAATAACCAACGAATATGGTTATTGGAATTTTAGGTATGCATAGGTTGATCAGAAAAAATGTTACACCTGCCATAAAGTAAAAGCGGGATGTCGTATGAGTGGCACAAATGACTCGTACCTTCGAGAGATGGCGCTAGTGCTCCAGGCACCTCTGTGAACTTCCGTTCCCAGCGTGAGATGCACAGTGACAATTCGAAACGGCTACGCGGTTGGGAACGTGATCTCAGGTCGAAGTAAGAGCAATGACGAATTTCGGCCGCGGGCACAAATTCATAGGCAGCTCGTCGAACTTTATGGTGACAAAATGTGGCGAAATGAAGCCGTTCGTCTTAATCTGATAGGGATGATGTGGGAAACCGACATCGCACAAACAGTGGACGTCCAAGTTCGTCGATGACAGAGATCAACACTGCACGAGTGGACGAAATGACTCAAGACAACTGAAAGGTAACTTTGCGCCGTATTGCGTCCGAGCTGGAATTAAGCTATGACGTTGTTTAACATCTTGTGGTGAATGTTTTGCAGAACTCCAAGGTTTGTGCCAGATGGGGGCCATGTTCATTATCCATCGACCACAAAGCAGCACAAATTATGTCCTGTTTGACGTTCGTGCAACGTTACGCTGGAGACGGACAAAGTTTTCTTGACCGTATTATGACTGAGCACGAGACGTGGCTCAACCACTTTGCTCCCACCAGAAAGAGAGCTTCCATGCAATGTAAACAGGTTGATTCACAACCGGTTTAAAGTCACACCGTCTGCTTTAAACATCATGGCATCCGTGTTCTGGGATTCCTGTGGTGTACTTTTGGTGGAATTCTTAGAACATGGATGCACCATTAACGCTGATCGGTAGTGTGCTACGCTGTAAAACTTGCACCAGAGCATCCGACAAAAACGACAGGTCTGCTGAGCGATGGTGTCATTCTCCGTCACGATAATGTGAGGCCGCACACTCCCAACACCACGCAGCACTTGCTCCACAAACTCTGGATGGAGGTGTGGAAGCACCAGTCCTACATCCCAGACTTGGATCCTAGTGACGTTCACCTCTTTCCTGCCCTGAAATAGCAATTGTCTGGTACTCATTTCACGCGTGACGATGACGTAAAAACAGTTGCAACAAACTGGCTACATCAGCAGGGATATGGTCGTGCAGTCCGACAAATGTCTGAATCGTCACGGGGATTTCGTCGAGAAACAGCGCTTCATATCCTTTGTCAAATCGCACAAACACTTCTTGGTTGGTGAGTTTTCCTTTCTCCTACTCGAATTTTTTTTCTGATCGACCCTCGTAATAGTCAGAATGGACAGGGGGTGAAAGAAGATTGAGATGACCCAGGTCACGGACTCAGGAAATACCACTGAAATCAGCCATTGTATGGAATTTAGTAGCGACAAGATCTTCTGATGGTTAACGCAACAACCGTTTGAGAACAACCTGGACATCTACTTTACGTCCAGTTTGTTCTCAAACGCTTTGTACGATTTCCAAATAAATTTGACATATACAAATTTATGAGGATATTGCGTGACGTGTCCAATATATTTTCGTATCTTACACAATACTGATTATCAGATGTTCCTCTGTGTTTTATTGTTGTGTTTAACTTCCATACAAGTCTTCGGTAAACGTACGTAACCATGGAAATATGTTTGCTTCTACCGCTATTAGTTGCTGTGAAAAAGACAACTGATTTTCGCTCTGTTACCAAATAAGTTATATAAAAGTTACGGCAAATTTTTGTCTGCAAGACGAGTTTTGTATCACAATACAATGTATATCGCATTATATCGAAACAAGCGTTCGACATGTGTCCAGAAATGTACAGCTCAGCCATCATCAGGAGTATATAACGCTTTTAATAACACTTGTATCTTATTATTACAATATCCATAAACAGTGAACGATTATTGCCAAAGCACGACTTAGGGCTTTGCAATAAATTACACGATGCTGTAGCTTTTAATTCCAAAATTTTTATTGGAAGAATAAAAGCGTAAGAATTATTTTTCAACGTTGATAGCCTACTTTTATTGTATGAGCTTTGAGGAGAATTATCGCTATCACTATACCCTACTTTTTTTGTTTAGTCGGGTAAATTCTATAAATCTAAATCATTGGACACTGAGAGTAGACAGTATTATTTTACCTTAGGGACGGACTTTGCCTTAGGGATGTATGCTCTTTAGACTTTCTGTGTCTGAGGGCAAGAGGTATCTGAAAGCCTTTTGTTCACTTGAAGAAAGAAACAACCTAAGCTTTTCGTTGAAAACGGGAAAGCTACAGCCAAGCTAAATGCATAGTCTTCTATGTGAGTTTTCGTTTTCATTGCTATTAGTGGCTTTCTTGAAGAATTGAATTCTTATTTTTCAGAGGACAGGCTGAGTAAATTTCCTTCATGGCTTTTTGGTGGTGAAAGAAACGTGAGATGTTTTGAGAAACAAGGTAGCTTCCGCATTTTGTTACATGCTGTTCTCTGATAGGCGAAGATATTGATTTGGACGTTATTTGACATCGAAAAAGAAAACAAAATTATATTTCAAAACGTACTTTAACGTAATATAATTAGAAAACCATATCCACGTAAGATTGAATGAGAGTGGCAATAAAGAGATAAGTAAGAGATAAATTTTACGCTTTTCGACTTAAAAAGATTTTGTTTTGCATGACAGCTGATTCACATTGTTGAGTAATAGGTTTGAAAGGGTAAGTTAAAATTGTGAGAAGCGGCGGCCCATGGAAATGTTCTCCACGTACTATGACATCATAAAAAGAAATTTAGTGCAAAACTGAGACTAATAAATTCACTATATGATGAACATTGCCATAAAAAATTCTTTTTAAGGTCTGTAAAATAAATTTAGACGAAAAAAGTTACCTTTATAAATTTTCTGTTAGTTCTACATAGGAATAAAAATAATAAATTTTTAAAGTCTTTATCACCTTAGGACACAACACAATTCTCGAAATTTTAATTACTTCTCCAATAACCTATAACCTTGTTTAAGATTTTTATAGATAAAATGTTAACCGATCCAGGATTATAGAAAAATCATTAGATAGTTCCTTTCACATTTCGTGTATAATAATTTTTTGTTACCATGTTAGGGTCCGTGAGACCCATCCTATGCTTTTCAAACGAGAGAAAATTTTTTATAATTCAAATCATTATGTGAGCGTTCGTTATTCAAAGATTACTGTATCTGGCAGGGAAAATTTCTTTAAACGGAAGGCAGATTTATACAGGGTGTCCCAAAAGTCCTTGACACATTTTAAAAAATTATTAAAAAAACTATTCACGATAGGAAAAAATATTCAGATCTTATAAACTTACCCCAAAAAGTTTTTTTCCGTATAGTTAATAAACTTTAATATGTGCACCTTTTATCGCGCGGGGTACATAAAACCGATATTCAATCTCTGCCCATGTACGTGCCAAAGTGGATTCTGTAACAGATGCGATTGCAGCAATATGCCAGTTTTCAGGTCGTCAACGTTTTACACCTTGGATGAATAAACTTTGTCTTTCACATATCCCCACAAGAAGTCTAGAGGCATGAGATCTGGAGAACGAGTAGGCCATGGGATGGGTCCATCTCGTCCAACCCACCTGTTTGGAAATTCCTTACTTAAAAATTTCGCTCAACCTCACCCTAATGTGGAGGTGCATCATCTTGCTGTCAAATGATTTTAAAATGTATATGGCAAATTTGAGAGTCAGCAAAAGTTTGAATCATGTTCAGATAAATTACTTTTGTGACTGTGGATTCTGCAGAAAAAGAAAGGTCCGATCACATGATCAGCCATTAAGCCACACCACACATTCACTTTAGGAATATCCCGGACATGTTCGGTGAAGTGATGTGGATTCTCAGACGCCCAAATTCTGATATTGTGGAGGCTGACTTTACCTGAAACACGAAAAGTCGCTTCATCTCTAAAAACAATGTTTTGTAGGGAGTCATTATTTGCCTCAAGATGATTTAGCATGCTCACAACAAAGCTAAAACGGCGTGGCTTCTCGTCCGGCTGTAAAGCTTGCAATATCTGCCCTTCGTACGCATGTAGGAGAAGTTTTCGCTGAAAAAGTCGATGCCTTGTTGCATGAGGAATTTGCCAATTCCTTTGCGGCTGTTCATATCGATTTAGTAGGGCTAAGTGGAAAGGCGTCACGAAGTCTTTTCACGTCGCTCTCACCCGTGCTAAGTCTTACACATCTTGGCCTATTCAGAATTTCCAGTTTCCAGAAACATCTTGTGCCAGGCTAAGATGCTATTACGACTTGGGGGATCTTTTCCAAATTTCGAACGAAAATTTCTTTGCACTTAGGTAACAGATTTCGTTTCGAAAAACCAAACAACGCATACCGCTTTCTCTGCTGGAGTAGATATTTTTTCAACGAACCTTGTGATTGGATCAGTAGCGCCACCTAGTGACCTATTTGGGAAACAGAAAAAAATTGTTAAGTAAGTTAACAAAATCTGCCAAAATTGTGTTCATATCCCGAATAATTTCTTTTAAATAAATTTTTATAATGTGTCAAGTACTTTTGAGATACCCTCTATTTCTTCATTTAACACTAGAAATACAGTTGTGTTTTTCGGCGTTGTCATTTGGATTCACTTTGCATTGACATTTCATTACAGAAACATTTCGACCTGTAGCACTCCAAGAAAGAAAGAAATATTTTGGTCAGACACTGAACATAAAATTGTTAAATAAATTCTAAGTGAATCTGTTGTACATATCACGAGCAAATTTTGCGCAATTCTCGAAAAAGTTCACGGTGGTCATAATGCTATGAAACGTGTTCGGAGATTGAACAACATTTGGAAACATGTTTTGGGGTATGCCACGAAAAAGAAAAACAATGACACCGAGTTCTCGGATGCAATGAACACCCTCTTCTAAATCCTTGTAGAGACAAAAATAATTTTTCCTAACACAGTTTTAATAAAGGGAGAAATTCAGCGAAAAAGAGAAAGCATGCGTTTATGCCCAGTGGAAAAAAAACTGCGCATTATATAAAATACGCAATGTGAGCAATGTTCTTCACAGTAAATGGAAGCAGTTACACACACACATTCGTCTTAATTTCTATTGTACAATAGGTAAAACATCCACAAATAGAAATACACACTTACGCCCATTAGCGGCAGAAATGTGTTGGCTAAGATATCAAAATAGAAAAGATATCCGAGCCTGAAGGAAAAATATCTGAGGCTAAAGGAATTTCTCAAATCCAACGCTTAGAAGAAAAGATATTGAGAAAACTGTGGTATAAGAGAATCACGTCGTGTCTATGTAATACTGAATATTCGAAGACAGCTCTACAGTACGACTAGATACATCCCGCGTTCTCAATCACCGAGCGACTGGGATACTTCCATTTTTTGACGCATTCTTCAGTCCATGATCTGCGTCGATAAGCGTGGATTACATGATCAAAGATCTTAGAAATTCTTAAATTAATTTCAATTGTTTACGATCTTATCGCTGTTTCTATTGAAGATGATCGGAGGAACTCTGTTACTTCTATGATTAAGGAAAGTGTACGGGCTCATTCTATTCAGTCTTGTTCGATACATCTCAGGATACTTGAAACTCGAAAGTATTTTGAAATACGTTGTGAAAGTGTTCCTTGCTATTTCGTAGCGATGCACAAAACAATCAATCCCTGTAAGTGATTTCTGCTAAAAGACACCGAAAGCGGAGCGTTGTGTTCCACAAAGGATTTTGATATATCAGTAATGAAATGCGCGCGTGTCGTGCACGTTAAGGAAGGCAAGATCTCCGATGAAATGCGAAAGCAGAAATTATCGACGACAGGTTTATTCTCAAAAGACGATTGTGCTGCGACTTTCTTTTCCACTCCATTTCTAGTCTTTTATTATCGGGCCAAATCTAGACAGAATTCTCGCATCGACAGACATTTTGTGACAGATGCAAGTCACACAGTCAGGAATCTACGTGTTCGGTAAAACACCCCCCACCCCCGCCCCATCAAATCAAATACGTGCGTGGAATTCTCCAAATTCTCAACTATTTAAAGATAAATAAAACACCTATGTTGTCACCCCTGGTTTTTATATAGAGTTTGAAACCTACTGTTATTCATTCTATCTATTAAATGTTTGAAAGAACTAGATATCAGCGATATCCTCACATACGCGCTCTTAGAATATTACTGAAGTGCCGTTAAGAGCTTTGAAAAAGGTTAATAATGGTACTCGGCGTACACTATATTTAATCCCTTTTTTTCAGTAGATAGCAGGTGGGAGGAAAGCGCTATTAGTTCACTCCCATAATTTTCCTATGAAAAGGAACGCACATGCATATGTGGCGAAAAAACACAAGAACTGTACAAGTATGTTGAACCTAACGGGGTAAATATAAAACGTTCTAATTTAGCATTACCTTTGTTTTATCAGATTTCAAGGATGTAAGAATGTGAATATACCGAATCAGTATCCTATCTCACAAACTTAACCCAGGTCAGCTGAAATACCCTTGTTCTGAGGTAATTTGTCTCAAAATTTTGAGCTTTCATATCTTTACCATTTAACAAATAAGCAACACACAGTGCTTTAGGTATTGTTATGGCAAGTTAAACTTATATTTACTGGATTGCTAATCATTATTTAAAACGTAGCATTGATTATTGTCGTAGACATCACGAAGGTTGTCCTAATAATTTAGCCATGCAATGTACATGCGAACGAGTTTCAGTGGTTTTCTTCTTGGAACCAAAATCCAATTTTTGGTCTTTAAGGGTAGCTTCGTCACGCATTTAGAATAATACAAACTGGTGTAATAGTCGCTAGTGGTGAAATCGTTTTATCCTCTGAGAGTGAAACTTTCCTGAAGACGACGGAAGCCGGAAATGGCAGCAATGGTAAAACAGCATTTCTCCTCCTCTTCCTCCGCATGACGCGCTGTCCGTTTTTCCTTTGAATTCGGGCCAGTGATTGAGAGACGACATTTTCAGAGCTATGAATAGTCAACAGGCACTCAATGTGTTGCTCTTCACCGTTGATGGAACCCCTGGTGGGGGAACCGTTGCTCTGGAGGGATGCTTCTCTTTGCTGAAGAAGCAAACCTCGAAAAACACTGCATGGGGAACTGACATTTCCCTTCTATGCAGGCTGAAAATGCAATGGTTGTAAAAAGCAGGAGGAAATGATTAATATAGAAGACAAAAGAGCTCTGCAGCACATCTTGCTTTGCTTCTCCTTCATTTCTTTTTTTTTCTCCCACGGCAAAAAGTTTTATTTCTCGTTAAGAAAAAAATATAAATTTCGGTAGACACTATAATTCGTGCATGAATACTAGTATTAAAAGAAATCCGTCTTGTTGCACGATGATATTTATTCAGCTAAAAAATTAAATCTATATACAGTTTAAAAACAGCTCCTAATATGAGGCAGCTCCGAATATGATGTTTTTCTCTAGATTTCTTTCTAAGTTTTTAGCTAGATTTCTTTCTAAGTTTTCAAAGAGGGCTAGGGCAGTGTGGAAATGACTTCTATGAGTTCTGTGGAAGTGATCTAAAAACATAAACACTTTTTAAATCAGGTAGAAACTGCTTTAATGAATGACTCGCAAGTCACCTAAATAGTTTCTAACTACACAAGAAATGTTTCATTAATGCAGCTTTGTCTGTTTTATTTTATGAAAACGTTGTCTTCTGGGCCCGAATAATTAGTGGGGTGTACAAATGATGAACGCACTACTCGTTTGTGAGAAATGAAAGAAATATATCTGAGACTGAATATTTTAAGGAGCAAAACTGATTATAAGCAGCCATTCAACAGCTGCAGCAAAGTGAACGATAAATTATCTGCATCACAGTTTTATTTCAGAAATATCTCGTAACTGAGACTTACTATGCACAAAATTTCTATTATGAGAATGTTCTGTTAATTATATAACCTTTTCCACACATTTTAGCATGCATCTGTATGTCAAACAGAAGTATGATCCGGAATGCTCGGACACAACGAGCACATCTTTAGCCTAAAAAGTCTCAGAAGTAGCATTTAAAAATTGTTTCAAGCCATGTAATCAGTAGTTTTCTAAAAAACCCACGGGGTCCCAAACAATATCTTGATAAATTTCGTCGTGTAATTAGACCGACGTTAAGCAGAAGCTTATTTTTAGTCCTACTTATAAGAAACCCGGATATCTACGCCATCTAACGGAAATTTAATGAAAAAAGAGAAAGACGGCGATGATTACAGTGGCTTGATGAAAATGAATGTACTTTACCCAGTTGCTATATATATATATACATAAGCATTTACGTTACAGAGCAAAACCTTTTTATTTGGCGAAGCCTCAGATTAGGTACATGATTTCAGTAGTGGTGCCAGCTCTCTCCCGAGAAAAAGATTTCTCTACAGTATACACTGAAGTGCAAAAAGTCATGGGATGTGTACCTAGTATCGTGTAGGAAATCCTCTAGCCCGGCGAAGTGCAGAAACTCGACGTGGCACCGATTCCACAAGTGACCGGAAGACAACTGGAGAGACGTTGAACCATGCCGTCTGAATAGCCGCCCGCAGTTCCCTGGTATTTGTAGGTGCAGGATCTTAGGTGCGAATGGACCTTTCCACCACGTCCCATAAGTGCTCTATTGGGTTCATGTCGGGCGAATGTGGTGGCCACACCATCCGTCGCAATTGCTCAGAATGCTCCTCAAACCAATTTTGGACAACTTGGACTCGATGACATGAAGGACCGGCTGGAAAATCCCATCGTTCCTGCGGTACATGAGTTCCACGAAGGACTGCAAATGGTCACCCAGCAAAGCAACAAAGCGATTACCGGTTAATGACGTGTTTACGAGGACCAGAAGACCCAAATCTTGTCACGTAAAGACACCCCACCCATGTATGGAACCACCACCAGCTTTCACAATGCCTTGTTGACAGCTTGGGTCCATGGCCTCATGGAGTTTGCGCAACACCCGAACTCTACCATCATCTCGTAACAACTAGTAGCGTGACTCATCGGACCACGCCACATGTTGCCAGTCTTCGAGGGTTCAATTACCGTGGTTACTAGCCGGGCGCTGTGTCCGATGTCGTGGTGTTAACAAAGACACTCTGGTGGGTCTTCTGCTCCCATACCTCATGGACGCTAAATTACGCTGCACTGACCCGATGGATATATCTCTGGTCCCTCCTGCATTGAATGTGGATGGCTTGTCTGTTGGCATGGGTAAATCCTGGTCAGACGCCGCTGGTCACGGTCATTCAGCACCCGTGGTCAGCCACTGCGCTGTCCACGGTGGGTGGTAATGCCTTCCATGAGGTATTCTCGGTACACACGTGACACTGTGGATCGAGGAATGTTGAATGTTCGCACAACTTCGAAAATTGAATGTCCCATCCGTCTGGCTCCCACTACCATGCCTCGTTCAAACTCCGATAATTCACGTCGGCTTCCCATAACCATACTGGCGGTTGTTCGCCTGACTCACGAGATTACACTTCACAACTGATAAAAATCGGGGCGTGCGTCGAAACCTTAGTACGACGGTAGCGCCAGTTAAAAATTTGCAAACTGCTATCCCATGACTTTTCGTACTTCAGTGTACTATCCTGTTAATACTCAGGTAGGATGCAAAATGCAAATATGTAGTAACACGTCGTTATCCAGACGACCTCTTGAATACTAAATTTATGGCGCTATAAATCATTTCTTCGTAACATCTTCACCTTCATTTGGCAAAAGCATTCTTCAGTATCTCAAAACCAACTTATTTTGGTAGGCCAAGCTCCAATCACATTTCCCCTGGAGTCTTTCTATACTTGGCATGTGTTGACCAAATGATGAGATTGCGCCTGACTGAGGTTTTCAGCAATCGTCACATCATACCAGATTTACGACACCTTCGTCAAGGAACGACAAACATCCACCACAACTAATGCTGAGGGAACCGACGGTCACGTACATTGGGAGTCAGATTTTGAGATTCTACTTTGAGTAAGCGTGTGGAAGTTCGGGGGCTTGTGTTGTTCGCGAGAAGCGATTTCGAAACAGCAATAAATCGATAATCGATAGCGGGGAACGAAAAATGCATTACCATACAGTTACTGCTTTGGAAACACAGAGCAATTTAGCAGATTAGCGGCAAAAATAGTAAAGAAAGACTTTCAAAAAGCAGGAATCAGTAGCTGAGTTCTTCATGCACACAAATCTGTCTGTAAAGAGGTACATAACAATTATTTAATTTGAGTGTAATTTTGTGCACATGATTTTCTATACAAAACTTCTACTGATATTTAAATTTCAGATTAATGTTTCCATGTTACTTTTCGCGTTACTACTGGTTTTACGAAAAAAAAAAAGAAGAAAAGAAGGTTTGATTATCCATACCTGGGTGGTTTGAGTTGATCCGGATAATCAACTCTTGAAACAGACGTCTTAGAGCTATCATACGTATTACCATACTACACTGGCGTGCAAAAATTAAGGACGAGACGGTTTTTCGAATATAACGTCGTGCAAAAGAGCTCCACATCGACTCAAATCATACCATAAGATCCCCAAGATGTAAGAATATGAGACAAGTGAGTAAAACCGTCCAAACAAGGAATCCAAAGGATACAAAGGCACTTCATTGAAAAGGTAGCTTCGGGCACAACTGGACAGAAGACAGGAACGTCCATGTGACAGGCGGCTGCCAAGAAAAATCCAGTCTTTAGTAGGGGATATGATCACCCCTGACTGCGTTGTAGGATTTACAACGTCTGTCCATGTTGAGGACGAGGTTGTCAAGGAGCTGCTTAGGCATCGCCGCCCATTCCTCTTGTAGCGTCAATCGCAGCAGCGGAATCGTTGCTGGCGGCTGGTGACGTGCTGCCAAGCGTCTCTCGAGAAGGTCCCACACGTGTTCGATTGGATTTTGGTCCGGGGACCTTGCGGGCCAATCCATGCGTTGAATATCTTCACTCTCCAACATCTCTGTGACAGCCACTGTACGATGAGGTGTAGTGTTGTCGTCTATGAAGAGGAACTCAGGACCCACAGCACCTCTAAGCAGACGCGCGTGAGGCACGAGAACCTCGATACAATAGCGGACGCCGGTGACTGAACCTCCTTGGAAGATGTGGAGGTCAGTACGGCTACCAAGCATGATACCGCCCCAAACGAGAACTCCGCCAACTCCAAACCGGTCTCTTTCGATGATGTTGGAGGTGTGATTGCGTGTTCCCTGCTGTCTCCAGATGTGCATACGTCCAGAATCGCTCGTCAGACTAAATCGGCTCTCATCCGTAAAGAGAACTCGACCCCATTGCTGATGTGTCCAGTTCTTGTGTTCCTGGCACCACAGAAACCGCCGTTTCCGATGAGCAGGCGTTAATGGCACACACCGTATTGGTCGTCGTGCAAATAGACCACCTTTGTGCAGCCTCTTGGTCACGGTAAAACGCGATAACGGACGTCCAGTTGTCTGTTACACGTGCCTTGCGATTTCTCCCGCTGTGTGCCGTCTGTCTCTTCTCGCCTGTAGGGCAATATACCGGTTGTCCGCCGCCGTGGTTTCTCTTGGACGACGACTGCTAAACTCTCGGACAGTTGTTCCTGTAGCTTGAAATGCTCTCCAAGATCGTGAAACGATGCTGTGAGCGATCCCGAACTCCTCGGACACACTAGTCACAATTCGACCTTCTTCCAACTTCCCAATGGCGTGACCTCGGGTAAAGTCATCCAGATGTCGTCTACTGAATTGCCTGTTGGCAATATCACACGGTGGCTGCAACTCGACGTCGTTCAAACCGATGCCAACCGTGCAATAGCTTTCACCGAATTGCTGAGGGTATACTGCCTGTGTGCTTTATACCCTTCCGACACTCCTCCCCAACCCTACGTCAAGCTGCATATATGCGCATGCCCTACCGTACCGGACCCTTGTCTATCTCCTGAGTGGTCTTTCGGTCCGTTCTGCGTGCTCGTTCCGCTGTTATGCTAATTTCTCCTGTTCGTCCTTAATTTTTGCACACCAGTGTAGAAAGCTAGAAAAGTTTACACGTGAAAAAAAGCTACATAGTTACGAAGAAATATTGGTGATATTCTGCTATTCGATGAAGAAAGAGTTTTTCCAATCCATCTTCTGTAGGCGGAGATATTGCAAATAAATCGACATACACTGCTCGTCGAAGAGTATCCACGCACGCGTCTGTCTGATATGTACATAACTGTCACACAACTCAAAAGTGAGGGGTCTCCCTTGGATTGTCACGATAGATCTGACCGTCCTGACAGGTTTTCCATAGGTGAATCAAGTAAACCCCTGTAAAAGGGGGGACTAGTTTAGCTACAAATGGGGATCCAGGTGACGTTTCAGTTTTTTCGACACGATTCCATAGGATTTAGTTGGGGCATCTGTGCTGGTCATTCCAACTTTTACCCAGTCATCTCCACTGACAGCATTGTGGTATAGAGTGGGTATTATATCATTCAAATAAACAATTTAGAACTATCGAAATTATTGAAAATGTCAAGGTATGCTTCAGCGTCGATTATCATGGGAGGGTTGGAGGCAGAACATAATCCTCACACCAACAACAGAAATCAGCAGTCTCGTCTTCCATGGTGAAAAGGATGGTGACAGATATCACAGCACACCTTTAGAGATCATGTAGCGCCCATTTCTCTCAGACTAAGAGCTGCTTTGACGGGATAGGAAGGACCTGAGGTTCACTTACTGTTGATTGCGTGCCGATCAGTTATGTATGATCGGTACGCGATCAACTGAAAGTTATGTTGTGAAATGAAAACACCTAGGGGCAACAACAGCGTAATCGCGACCTGGTATGCTACGTAAAATACAGAGCTGGACCGAGTTGTGCCTCAAGATAGCCTGTCCTCGGTTCCGACACTCACCACAGAGTTCCAGAATGCCGCTGTAACCAACACCAGCACCATAAAGGTTCGTCGAGAGAAGAATGGAATAAGTTTCCATGATCTAAAGGTCGCACACAAGCCTAGCATCAGCAAGATCAACGCCAAGAGTCGGTTGGAGTACTGTAAAGCTCGGAGCCTGCGAATTCTGGAGCAGTGGAATGGCGTTATCTGGAGTGATGAGTCATGCTTTACCATCTGGCAGTCCGACGGATGAGTCTGGGTGTGAAGGATGTCAGATGTACGCTACCTGTCCGCCTGTGTTCGGCCAACTGTGAAGTTTGGGAGAGGAGGCATCGTGCTCTGAAGCCGTTTTTCATGGCTTGAGATGAGCCCCTTAGTTCCAGTGCTCGCGAATCTTAATGTTGCGGCCTACAAGGACATTCTCTATAATTCTGTGGTCCTTACATTATGACAATAGTTTGGTGACGGCCCTTTCTTTTACTAATAGCCAAATGCTCCCGTGCACAAACCGAGGTCCGGGTAGAAATGGTTTGATGTGGAAGAACTTGACTGGCCTGCATCGATGCCCCATCTCAATCCCATGGAACATCTTTGTTATGCAATGGAGCGCCGGCTGCGAGCCAGGCCACACAGCCCGAGATCGGTGATAGGCCTGACCAATACTCTTGTCGCAAAATGGAAGGCCATTCCAGTTGCAACATACCAAAATTTAGTGAAAGCTTACTCAGCATAGCAGAAGCTGTGATAGAAGCAAAGGGTGGACCAACTGGTTATGAAGTTCTTTCTTATTACAGGGAGTTTGTTGATAGGCAAATGTCCGAATATTTTTGTTCAGGCAGTGTATGTTCATGAAGTTCTTTACGAACATTAACAAAGGGACACATAGTTAAGCAATCAAGTACGTAAGCATCTAAACCTAAACCTACAGCTCTAATTTATACTGCGAGTAAAGAATCATATATAACGAAGTAAATTTCTCCGTCATTTTTGTCCACGCCGGGGCTCGAAACCGGGTCCCCTCATTCCGGAATAAGTCGCTCTACCAATTGAGCTACGCGGACGTTCGTTATCGCTGCTATCTGCCTTTATATCGTGTGCGTCCTGCTGGGCAGGCACGTCACATCCCCCCCGAAAGAGGGTATGGACACGGGTCAGCCGTGACCATGAATCGTTGCAGGCAGCCATTCGCTGTAGAACGTGTACTTGAGAACTCCCAGTCAATCTGGTGTGTGGAATGCAACGACACACACATATATTTTTCGAAGCGATGGAGAAGGGATTCTCTGATTCTTCCTATCTCGCGGTGTGGAAAGAACATCACACCATTGCGAGATCTTGAACGGCCGGGTCATCCGTCCCTGTTCTGGCGCCATTATAACGAAGTAAATTTCTCCGTCATTTTTGTCCACGCCGGGGCTCGAATCCGGGTCCCCTCATTCCGGAATAAGTCCTCTGCCAATTGAGCTACGCGGACGTTCGTTATCGCTGCTTCTGCCTTTATATCGTGTGCGTCCTGCTGGGCAGGCACGTCACACATACTGTGCCTATACTGCTTGAATACTCACACTTGAGGCTGCTATCCCAAAGAAAGAAGTAAGAACCGTGGCTCACCATACAAACTGCGCAAAGTAAAACAACTATTAAAAGTAAAATACGTGACATTAGTTCACTACCATATCTTCCGTTGTGGCAACAAACTTTCGAGGTGTGTTGAAGTTGAAATTGTACTTATTTTCTTATAGATAAAATCAAGTAATTGATGAATGTGATAAACAGAATACGTATTACGTTATATTGGTATTTAACTTCCAGCTCTAAAAAGGTGCACAATGAGCAGATCATTCGCGTTTCAAATATAGTGTAACACATCTATCGTCCTGCTGGTGACGCCGAAATCAAACGCAACATTTTGGCACCACGTGATTCATGTGAATGTACGCGAGAAAGCGTAACTGTCGTGACAAAACGACCCAATTAGAAAAGAAATTATGTTGCCAACCAGGGACTATTCATTATTTAATCGATATAAACATGTTTTCTCATTAAAATAAAATCGATTCCGATTTTTATTTCCTGCATAGAAATCCGGTTTTTTAAATGTCAAGTCATTTTTAAAGTTCGTATATTAATCAATTAATTACTTCAGCAAATTTTAAGTTAAATTTTGTATGTAATTAAAGTGAGGGTTTGATCGTTAAACTGAAAGCACTGGATCATCCGGTTGGATACAGAACATTTATCTTCCAAATGTTTCTACAGAGTTCTTACACTTTAATAATAACAAATGCGCAAATGTAAGAGAGAAGCTCAAAATATTTTTATAAATTACAGAATCAAAATGAAACGGAATTTTGAAGTGAGGAAGCTGTGACTGAATGGGAAAAGTTAGAAAATTCAGAAACCTCGAAAGCAAAAAAAAAAAAAAAAAAAGAAAAAAAGTTTTAAACAGAGATTCGAAAAGGCGTCATAACACAAGAAACAGCAGAATTTTACGGAGTCGCAAGCTGTGCTGAAACACATCAACAAAGATGAGAACTGCATTTTTTTTTAGTTGTTAGGTAATTCGCATGAAAATTTCTGATCACCAATCATGACAGCCATCATGACATTACATTTTATGCCAGCCAATCATGACTTTGCATATTATGTGAGCCAATCAGGAAATCACAATTTGACAGCCATCATGACATCACATATAATCACGACAGCTGCACCTCTCTTTTCAACAACACCAAACATCGTTAATGAGAAAATGTTGAAATAAATAGTTAAAATTTAAGGAGCTTTCTTTGCTATTTCAGTAACACGTCATGTGACCGGCTGTTACGTTGATTAAGAAACGAAATTCTGAAAGAGTGACAGAATAAGAAAGTGTTAGCAAAATTTTCGAATCACTACATTTTCTCATAAAAACATAAGCAAAAGAGTGTTAGCAATAGTATTCTTTAAATCGCTACTTTTTAGATTCCTTTTCGTGAGTGAATAAACACAGTTTATACCATGTTACGCCTTGTTTTCGATAAGCACACAAATTAGGATGCTGCCCTGGTGGTTCATGATTTAAGCGAAGGTTTCTAACCGTTCGTCTGAGATGGGTCTGGGTTCGAATTCCGTGAGGCATGGATGTTGTGTTTTTCTTAGAGCACTGGCTCTGTCTCTTTCCTGAAATCAGTGGCCTTAAATTAGGGGCGGGCGACTACTTATAGCCCACTGAGTTGCTCACGGTGGTCCATAAACCCCTAACCAAAAAAAGAGAAACACATGTCAGGAAATTTTGTTGCTTATCTCTTGCACGCACAAGCGCAAATACATCATATTTGTAAGAGAGTAAGTCACTTACCATTAGAAAAAGACTGTAGACCAGGATCCTATTTTCAGGTGAGGATAAAGAACAGGTACAAAATAAGAATTCAATATTCAGAAAGACATTCACAGTCGGAACTTTGAATAATTGATTAATACTTCGAGTTTATTCCACGTAAACAATAAACAAATCAAAACAAAATTATCTGAAATATTTACACGAAAAAATAATATTCATATGCATCTGACGATGCTCAGAGGATATTCACCATTTACTGAGTAACACTTCAAACTTAAAATGTTCTACTTTGTAGTTTTAAATAAAGGTAACGTTTTCCTTTCCATTTTTTCAACAACTAATATTATTTCACCTGATGACTTTGGCCACCTTCAAAAATTATAGAAAACAGTTAATGCAAATTTGTCTGAAAGGTTGTAATTGGACTATATTGTACTAGGGGATTCATAATTCCTTATAGAATGAAATAATGAGTAATGACTAAAACTTAAGTTATGATTCTCGAAAACAGGGCCATTATGAACAGCCGAAACCACGCAACTAATTGATGACGCAATCCTGATTTGGGAAATAATACGTGGTATGTAAATCATTCAAAGAACAAGACTTCTGTGTGAAATGTTGGAAATGTCTACGGCCTTCAGCGAGGCAAGCATTCAAGCTTTTGTTCACCTTTGACACAGCCCCATTAAAGTACTGAATTGCTGCTTATAATATCGGATGCGCAACTTTTCGGTTATATGGTGTTTTACTCAAGCAAACGGCTCGAGGGAGAAAACGGTGCCAGAAATAAGTGGAAATGATAAAGGAAATTTGCAAATATTCCAGAGTGCAAGACAGAAAATTTGTACGCAAGAGTTTTACGACATCAGGGATTTTGGTTAAGACTGCAACAGCACAATAAAGAAAGCATCACTGTAGGCATGTAGTTTTTCAGATGACGTTCTCCGTGAAAAGCGCAAAATATGAAGTAGAATAAAATCTAGTTCGGGGGGGGGGTCTGGTGTCGAGCTCAGAAGAGTTGAAGATAAGTAGAATCATAAGAAAATGCATGTTCTATTGTGAAAATCAGTTCTCCTGTTCCTCTTGAAGAATAAGACTGATAAGTCACAGAGAAGATATGAAATACGTGTGAATACGTCAGTTCCTTTTTGAGATAGATATCAGAGGAAAATGGAAATGTGAATCGGAGAGATTGCTACAGACGTCCAAGAGAAACTGGGAAATATCTGCGGTAAAGAAAATGCGAATTTTATAAGATAAAAGATGTCATCTTTCGAAAATGAAAGCTAAGGATTGAGGCAAAAGGCGACAAATTTTTTATGACGATCAAGAATGTTTCGAAAAGAGGAAAAAGGAGCAAAACCGATACCACCACTGTTTTGCTGAACTATGGAAACGATGATAGCTATGAAAGTTAGATAAGGAACCAAACTACCGAAGACAGCTGAAAAGCACAGAGTCCTGTCAATAAGAAACAAAACTAAAGAACAACTTGGAGAAAATACAGAAGTGTATCTTCCACTACATTTAAAGATATTTTCAATACGCGGGAGTCAGCTTACACGATATTCGAACGCTAAGCCGAGCAATGAATCACTGAACTATTCAGATGAACTTAACAAGATAATTCTTGAAAGCAATTCAAAAAGTAGTAAGATTTCCTTTCCTTTTACAACATTCTGGAGATCTTTTGAGAGTGATTTTAAATATATTTAATTTATATAGGGAGTCAAGTGTGGAAATTTATAAAATTAAGCAAACCTCGGTGGGCAGATAACATGGTGATATTATCGAGCAGGAAATGTAATTATAGCAGCTGCCGGAGAATCGGTGTCCAATTACCGTCGGCAGTCTATGAAATTGCACATTGTAAATGGTAATGGAACTGAAAATGCCAAACTCTGAATGCTGTATAATTGAAACAGCAGTCGGTCGGAGAGGCACTTTATAATAAATCATGTTAAATGGAACGCGCAGAAGCTATGGTAATAACACGAACGTTGGTCATCATAACCTCTATGCAGTCCGCCTTTCACCACTAAAACAGATCATACAAGGCATTTGTAACCAAATATCATAAAATAAAAGAGAAGAAGCGATAATATCGTTGCGATTGTGCAACTGGGTGAAACTTCATTTAATGGTATTGGTTATAAACATCGGGTTCTCGACAATAATGTATCGTTCTTCAAGTTTGTCAGTTATAATGACCTTTTCATAAATGTGCAAAATCGAACATGACTGTGCCGGAGACCCGGGGAAATATGAGCTTCATCCATAAATGTATTTGCACATTTGACATAGTATTTCGGCTTTTGAGATGACACCTTATCCTGGCCGAAATTCGTTGGATGAGTTAAAGATACTTCATGCGGGAGGAAAAATCACTGAAAGCAATGCAAATATCTCACGGATTTCGTCTCTGTTCCACCCTTCTCGTCCACCGTGAATAGTTTTAGTCGTGTTAATCGATAATACGCCTCAGGGTAGAAGATTAGTGAAGACACAATTTTGCGCCACGGAGTTCGTAACGCACAAAATCTTTTATGCCAGAAACCCGCTCTCCCCGTGAAGAATGCATTCATGTAATAGCTATGTGGTTTACAACAGCGAAATTTCCCTTTGGAAAACTGCCGTGAGTTTCCTTGGAATGCTTTCTTTTATACCCCATTTCACTATGCGTAGACACGGTGCTTCAATTTCAAAATCTGTTTCGGCGAAATAAACTGTATACGGTAAAACAAAGCTTCGCGGGAACCTACTTCGGTGTAATTATTTAAAAACATAAAATATAAAGCCTGCTTCTCTGGTAGACATCATATCCTATACACTGCTGGACATTTGCTAAGGACGGATCGTAAACGGCTATATAGCGCATAAAAAAGTAAGTGTGGTTGGATGCCAAGTGAAATAAAATAATGTCAGAATGCCAGGACATTACAAGAAAGACAATTTATTGTGCTCTGAAATCCAGAAGGCTTTGGAACTTGTTCAAGGGACAAACAGGCCATTTTGTGCAGAATACGTAAACGTGAAAAATGCAATTACCGTAATTGCAACAAAATGCAATTACCGTCCGCAGGCGTTCCGGCGTAAGATGTCAATACGGGATATGGCCACCATAGAGGGCGATGCAAGATTCCACACGTCGTGTCATGCTTTGCACAACATTATCAAGCAGCTGTTGGGGTAATTTATCCCATTCCTCTGTCAGTGCCCGAATGAGGGTGTCCTTGTTTATTGGAGGGCATTGGCGACCAGCAAGACTCCTCCCCAAAGCATCCCACACATTTTCAATGGGATTCAGATCTGGAGAACGTGCTGGCCATACGAGGCGTTGAATATCCTTGCTCTCAAGACACTCCTGGACAGCGACTGTTCGATGACATGTGGCGTTGTCGTCCATGAAAATGAATCTATCACTGACAGCACCACGGAACATGCGAACATGAGGTAGCAGAACATCATTAATGTATCGTTGGCCAGTCATAGTCCCAGTTGGAAGCACATAGAGGAACGTACGGCCATTGATCATGATGCCAGCCCATACCATGACACTACATGTCGGATATCGGTCCCTTTCCTGTATGTTTGCTGGACAATATGCAGTACCACTATCTCGCCAGATCAGTTGCCGTCGACAATCAGACGATAGACTGTATCTACTCTCACCTGAGAAGAGGACAGCAGACCAGTCGTTATCAGTCCAATTGCGATGTTGATGGCACCATTGCAAACGGGCGGTAGGGTGACGTCTGTACAATGGGATGCACACAACAGGACGGCGGGCGTATAGTCCTCCTTCATGCAAACGTCTGGCGACAGTTTTTCGGGAGATCCGCTTGCCAGTAGCAGCCATAAACTGATTTGCTACCTCACTAGCTGTGCCGCGCCGGTGTCTTTTTGTTGATAGCACTATGTACCGATCTTCTGCAGGTGTCGTACTGCGAACACGACCTCCCCCGTGACGTTTGCTACACTCTCCATTTGTTAGAAATGATTTCCAAAGCCTTGAAACAACACTGTGGCTGACGTCGAACTCCCTGGCAACATCTGTTGTTTTTCGCCCTTCTTCAATCTTGCCAATAATACGGCCACGCGTAAAATCATCTAGGTGATGTCGGGAAGACATACTAAAAATTGCAAGTTCGTCAATTGATTCTTTTCCTTTCAATTTTGCGTTAGAACAACAACGGTCAATACGCGTCAAATCCTTTATATCTCTTATCAGCGCTATGACGTCACGAACAAGTTCGGCAATCCAAAATTTGCATACGCACAACACGTCTTACTGTATCCCGCATTTATGCTAATTTCCACATTTTCCTGCCTTCCATTTTATGGTTGCTATCGTTGCTATTGTCATCCGTCCTTAGCAATTGTCCGGCAGTGTATTATCATTAACTGCACTCATACTATTCGGCTGTTTTCCTATTAAATTAAACAACGGAAGGTTTCTTTCGTTTCTCACTTTGACGATACCGATGGGAACTAAGTTTAAAAAGAATTTAAAGATTATATTTCTAGAGAAAAGAAGAAAAGCAGCCTCGTAAGGCTCAATAAAACATCCAAGTTTAGCGTGTGGTTCGAGCCAAGAAAAATGTGAGCCAGCGTCCTGGGCAACTAGAGGAGAGCAAAACTAGAAACACACACAAACAAGGAACACTTCGAAAGCAGAACTCACAACAATCACTGGCTACGCATAATTTCTTTAAAATAAATGGCTGTTCGTAACCAATCCACGATCTCCCAGAAACCGTTTACTGACGGGATTTTAACACTGGAAATGTTCGAACCCCGTCAGTAAACGGTTTCTGTAAGGTCATATGATGGAATAACCAATGCAAGATCTTTCTTGAGATGTTCAAATGCCGGTCAGTCAGTGGTTTCTGTAAGGTATTATCATGAAGTAACCAATTCACGATCTCTCTGGGAGTGTTTGAATGCCCTCCAGTAAACCGTAAACGGTTTCTGCAAAGACTCATGATGGAATAACCAATCCACGATCTCCCTGGAGATGTTCTAACGCCCGTCAGTAAGCGGTTTCTGTAAGGTCTCATGATGGAATAACCGATGCAAGATCTTCCTTGAGATGCTAAAATGTCCGTCAGTAAGTGGTTTCTGTAAGGTATTATGATGAAATAACAAATTCACGATCTCTCTGCAAGTGTTTTAATGACCTGCAGTAAACGGTTTCTGTAAGGTCTCATGATGGAATAACCAATCCACGATCTCCTTGGAGAAGTTGAAATGCTCTGCAGTAAACGGTTTCTGTAAGGTCTCATGATGAAATAACCAATCCACGATCTCCCTGGAGAAGTTGAAATGCCCGTCAGTAAACAGTTTCTGTAAGCTATTATGTTGGAACAACCAATCCACGATCTCCCTGGAGATGTTCTAATGCCCGTTAGTAAGCGGTTTCTGTAAGGTCTCATGATGGAATAACCAATGCACGATCTCCCTGGAGATGTTCAAATGCTCGTCAGTAAACGGCATCTGCAAGGTTTTCTGATGGAATAACCAATCCACGATCTCCCTGGAGATGTTCTAATACCCGTCAGTAAACGGTTTCTGTAAGGGCTTATGATAGGATAACCAATCCACGATCTCCATAGCGATGTTCAAAAGCCCATCAGTAAACGGTTTCTGCCAGGTCTTATGATAGAATTATCAATCCACGATATCCCTGGAGATGTTCTAATGCTCGTCAGTAAATGGTTTCTGTAAAATCTCATCATGGAATAACCAATGCACGATCTCCCTTGAGATGTTCTAACGCCCGTTAGTAAGCGGTTTCTGTAAGGTCTCATGATGGAATAACCAATCCACGATCTCCCTGGAGATGTTCAAATGCCCGTCAGTAAACGGTATCTGCAAGGTTTTATGATAGAATAACCAATCCATGACCTCCCTGCAGATGTTATAATGCCCGTCAGTAAACAGTTTCTGTAAGGTTTTATGATGGAATAACCAATCCACGATCTCACTGGAGATGTTCTAATGCTCGTCAGTAAATGGTTTCTGTAAAGTCTGATGATGGAATAACCAATCCACGATCTCCCTGGAGATGTTCAAATGCCCGTCAGTAAACGGCATCTGCAAGGTTTTCTGATGGAATAACCAATCCACGATATCCCTGGAGATGTTCTAATACCCGTCAGTAAACGGTTTCTGTAAGGGCTTATGATAGGATAACCAATCCACGATCTCCATAGCGATGTTCAAAAGCCCGTCAGTAAACGGTTTCTGCAAGGTGTTATGATAGAATAACCAATCCACGATATCCCTGGAGAAGTTCTAATGCTCGTCAGTAAATGGTTTCTGTAAGGTCTAATGATGGAATAACCAATCCACGATCTCCCTGGAGATGTTCAAATGCCCGTCAGTAAACGGTATCTGCAAGGTTTTATGATAGAATAACCAATCCATGATCTCCCTACAGATGTTATAATGCCCGTCAGGAAACAGTTTCTGTAAGGTTTTATGATGGAATAACCAATCCACGATCTCACTGGAGATTTTCTAATGCTCGTCAGTAAATGGTTTCTGTAAAGTCTCATGATGAAATAACCAATCCACGATCTCCCTGGAGATGTTCTAATGCCCGTCAGTAAACGGTATCTGCAAGGTTTTGTGATGGAATAACCAATCCACGATCTCCCTGGAGATGTTCTAATGCTCGTCAGTAAATGGTTACTGTAAAATCTCATGATGGAATAACCAATGCACGATCTCCCTTGAGATGTTCAAATGCCCGTCAGTAAGTGGTTTTTGTAAGGTATTATGATGGAATAACCAATTCACGATCTCAATGGAGATGTTCTAACGCCCGTTAGTAAGCGGTTTCCGTAAGGTCTCATGATGGAATAACCAATCCACGATCTCCCTGGAGTTGTTCAAATGCCCGTCAGTAAACGGTTTCGGTAAGGTCTTATGATGGAATAACCAATCCACGATCTCCCTGGAGATGTTCTAACGCCCGTCAGTAAACGGTTTCTGTAAGCTCTTATGATGGAATAACCAATCCACGATCTCCCTGGAGATGTTCAAATGACCGTCAGTAAACGGTTTCTGCAAGGTTTTATGATGGAATCACCAATCCACGATCTCCCTTGAGATGTTCTAATGCTCGTCAGTAAATGGTTTCTGTAAAGTCTCATGATGGAATAACCAATACGCGATCTCCCTGGAGCTGTTCAAATGCCCGTCAGTAAACGGTATCTGCAAGGTTTTATGATGGAATAACCAATCCACGATCTCCCTGTAGATGTTATAATGCCCGTCAGTGTACAGTTTTTGTAAGGTTTTATGATGGAATAACCAATCCACGATCTCCCTGGAGAAGTTCTAATGCTCGTCAGTAAATGGTTTCTGTAAAGTCTCATGATGGAATAACAATCCACGATCTCCCTGGAGAAGTTGAAATGCCCGTTAGTAAACGGTTTCTGTAAGGTCTTATGATTGAATAACCAATCCATGATCTCCCTGTAGATGTTCAAACGCTCGTCAGTAAACGGTTTCTGTAAAGTCTTATGATGGAATAACCAATCCACGATCTCCCTGGAGATGTTCTAATGCCCGTTAGTAAGCGGTTTCTGTGAGGTCTCATGATGGAATAACCAATGCACGATCTCCCGTGAGATGTTCAAACGCCCGTCAGTAAGTGGTTTTTGTAGGGTATTAAGATGGAATAACCAATCCACGATCTCCCCGGAGATGTTCTAACGCCCGTCAGTAAACGGTTTCTGTAAGGGCTTATGATAGAATAACCAATCCACGATCTCCATAGCGATTTCTAAAAGCTCGTCAGTAAATGGTTTCTGTAAAGTCTCATGATGGAATAAGCAATGCACGATCTCCCTTGAGATGTTCAAATGCCCGTCAGTAAGTGGTTTTTGTTAGGTATTATGACGGAATAACCAATTCACGATCTCCCTGGAGATGTTCTAACGCCCGTTAGTAAGCGGTTTCTGTAAGGTCTCATGATGGAATCCCCAATCCACGATCTCCCTGGAGATGTTCTAATGCCCGTCAGTAAACGGTTTCTGCAAGGTCTTATGATGGAATAACCAATCCACGATCTCCCTGGAGATGTTCTAATGCTCGTCAGAAAGTCTCCTGATGGATTAATTAATATGCGATCTCCCTGGAGATGTTCAAATGCCCGTCAGTAAACGGTATCTGCAAGGTTTTGTGGTGGAATAACCAATCCACGATCTCCCTGGAGATGTTCTAATGCCCGTCAGTAAATGGTTTTTGTAAGGTTTTATGATGGAATAACCAATCCACGATCTCTCTGGAAGTGTTTGAATGCCCGTCAGTAAGTGGTTTCTGTAAGGTATTATGATGGAATACCATTTAGGCGTTCAATGATCACCATTAGCAACTATGAATGCCATATGTAATAGCCCGACCCTGATTTGAAGTCCCTGGTTCCAGGGAAGGGAGAGAGTTAGTGCCATAACGCAAGCACACCACCCGTGCCTCATCCGTGATTCGGACGCAGGTTTACTCGGACAAACGATCGAAGGCCAGCGCTGAGGCCACTGAGCCCCCGGGACTGAAAGCGCGATAACTTCTAACTCACATGGTCTGTAAGGGTTGATTTGGTAACATGAGGTCACCAGCGGAAGCACTGAAAATCTTAAAGTAGTTTTCATATTTACTTCTTTTTCGATACTTCGGCCGGAAATTTATGTGCAAAAGCTACTGTAGTATTGGTCACACAATGGACGAGTGCGCTGAAAGTGAGTACTAACAGTAATTGTCAGCAGTAAATAGTGAGGCTGCCGTTCGGGTCAAACTTCCGTCCCGCTCGATAATTATCTGTGATTTTAACACGATCCGCCTCAAACCTCACATATAAACGTGACTCGGTGCTGCGACTCATGGGAATGTTCGAGAACATTTGCTTAAACACCTCCCAAACTTTTAGCAACCCTGAAACCATGTAAAGTTCTAAGTTGGATGAAACATTTCGGCTACACTCGTATAATATGGCGATTAACACATTCTTCATCTATTATCAATTTACAATTCCAAAAAACAGCTTTTGAAAATCGATAATTACATGTGCAGTAAAGAATTTTTTTCCCAAAAAGATTGCACAAGGAATACAGTTTACAAGTTGACTTCATCATATCAACTGCGACGAGAGCACTCCTTATGACTTAATTTTGAGATGTGTGTCCTGTAAACAGCAAAGAGCTAAAACATTATAGCCAGCGCGTATTTATGCAAATCGAAGCAACTACAAATATACAACGGCTCATGTGAAGATCATGAAATGGTATATAAATAACACTGGTTAACAAAGCTAAGTATCAGGTGTTATTAAATAATCACATCGCTCTTTCCACGTTCCAGAAACACACAGCAACCGAAAAATTGTTTTTCAGCCGCCGCTGTGGAATCGAACCAACAGAACTCTCGGTATCGCGCCGAGTGCGTTACCTTTACGCGTAAAGGTAACGCACTCGGCGCGATACCGAGAGTTCTGTTGGTTCGATTCCACAGCGGCGGCTGAAAAACAATTTTTCGGTTGCTGTGTGTTTCTGGAACGTGGAAAGAGCGATGTGATTATTTATTAACTGTCGCCACGTATTTGGAATATTTTCATCAGGTGTTATACTTAGCTCTGTTAATCAGTGTTATTATAATTATTTTTGTTAGAAAGGCAGCTGATTTAAATTAGTTTGACAAAGGCTACATTGTAATGTCTAGACGACTGAGTCAGAGCAATTCCGAGACGGCAAGGCTTGTGGGGTGCTCACGGTCAGCTATGGTTAGTACCTTCAGAAACAGAAAGTGGTTCGAGGAGGGAAAAACCATGAACAGCCGGCAAAGTCTGAGCCGACCATGGCTCATAAATATTAGAGGTGGTCGAAGTCTATTCCGTATGGTACGAGCCAACAGAAGGGATACTTGGCGCAACTCGCAAGCAATTAGAATAATGGTCACGACACTACGTACATTCCGAGGTATTGTCCTGGTCTCCAAATTCCCCAGACAGCAGTCCAATCGAGTATCCGCGGTTTGTATTGGAACAACAAACCCTATCTGCGGCGGCTCAAACACATAACTTACAAGAGTTTAAGGATTTTCTGGTAAAGTATTTGCACCAGATACCGCAAGAGACCTTTAGAAATCTGTAGCGTCTATGTCTCACCGGGTAAGTGCTATTTTGGCGGCACGTGAAAGACCGACATCATATTAGGTAGGTGGTCATAATGTTTTAGCTTCTCGGTGTACATTTTAAGAATTGTAATTTATTTTTTGTTGTGTGCTGTTTCAGTGGAAATTTGCAATTTTTAGTTTATTTTGCACATTAAAAAATGTTTTTCCAGAGTTAGACGGCAGGAAGGGAAAAGAGCTGCACCATTCCCATGCGGAAAACGCATGATTTCGAAGAATCTACTGACGTCAGATTTGCAGAATTGATGTTAGAACTGATTTCTATCAATGTAATTGAAATTTTGTGCATTGGAGAAAGCAATTTTTGGGTAAATATTTCTTCTTGAGAAAGATTTGTTTTGCTGTTCTGGCTTTCAATAACACCAGCTCGAACTGAAAAATAAGCCACCATTTTCTTTTACTAATCTTCTGTTCTTCGTTTACTGTGAGCAATTTTTTTCCTGCAGTGAATTGCTGAAAAATATCTGCATTCAATCACACTTTGAGTTACGTTCAAAATGTTACCAGATGTCTTTTATTTTTATACAGTGTGGCTAAATCTTATACTATATACTTTCTCAGAATTCCAAAAAAAAGTTTCTTATCTGTTGAATTGATGTCGTCCCCGAAAACATGCACATTAGTGTCACTCATTATTTTGCGCAACCTGATCATAATAAATTTCAAAAACACCTTTGTAGAAAGGAAAAAGTGTGCTCTAATTCCCAATATTTTAAATAGCTTTTATATTTACTATACGGTTTGCTAATTAACCGTTTTCTTCAAATACCGCTTGAGAGACTGTGTGAATTTCAGGACGTACTTGATTCTGAAAGAAATCAGTCATGTAAAAAAAAATTAGCAGTACATTGAAAAACATGAAAAAAAGAGATCTGTCATTAAGTAGTGCAGTCAAACATGAAAAGGAAAAAAATGTTTTTCCGAAAAGTTAGCATTAAAATTGAATAAGTATGCATGTATATATATTCTTATGCTCAAACTGTCTTCCGAAAAACGCGAGAAAATAGTTTGAGCATATAATCAGCATAATATCCAAATAAAGCCTATGTTGCTCTCCAAATCATAAATAAAATGAAAACTTAAAGGTATGAGACTTACAGCACATTTTTGATTATTCTTAGAATTTATTTGAAACCCTGGACGAAAAGTTGATTTACTGCATCGCTTCACTCAACATCAGTGGTTTTGATTTCAGTCAAACTTTTTATGAGTAAAGCACGCATGAATGATCCTTTAAAACAATCTTTTCATACTGAAAAAAAAAAACTTATTCCATTGGACTAGAGTCAGTTTGGTAAGCACTATTTTATGTACTTCCCCCCCCCCGGTGAAACATAAATTTAATAACTTTGAGTAACAAAACAAAAAAAGTGGGCATTTAGAATTGTGTTGATTAATTGACATTTATTCATTAATAAAAATGAGAGCTGGACCTGTGCACACTGGCAATTCTAATACCCGTCGTATTTTTTGGTAAGAATGGCTAGATGTCAGTCATATTCAGTTGTCAACATTATGTATTTAAAATCGTAAGAAAATTCAAAGTCAGATGTTTCAGAAAACTGTTATGTTTGTAATAAAAAAGAATCACTTTTTTCCGGGTCCTCTTGAAATCTGAATTTTGTTTCAGTTTTTCTTTGCTTTAGCGATGAACCCATTTTTTCTTCCAGAACCTTTTCAAAGACCATTCTTTGACAGCCAACACAGTCAGAGACGAATATAGATTTATCATCTTGAAACTACCGATTAAAATATTATCTCTGTTTCCTGAGTGATTTTTGTCAAAATTCGTTTATTTACCAGCAAATGTGTAGATTATTCAGATCTTGAGTATCCGGAAAGTTGATTTGTAGCTTATTATACCACTTTTTTGTTAAAAAGTGCTAATGTTATGTCTTTGTCCGTTGATCCGTCTGTCTTTTAGTGTAAGTGAAATTTGTTTAAGTTTTTCAAAAATTATTTTTACGGCTATCAGAACTTCAGAATAAAAATCTAGTGAACCAAAAGTTTAGTGTATATACATTTTTAACGCACTGTTCATCAGCTTCGATCATGGGATCCCGAAAAAGGCAGTAATAAATTTTTGAAATGAAGAAACTATTAAAGAAAAAGAAATTTTTTGTGAGATTACGCCAAATAAATAATTTCTGCGCTTTTTTATTGCCATTTTCTTATAAACTTGTCAGCTGAGGGTGCTGAAAATCACATGAATTTTCATGACATATTTTGAATATATTGAAAAGTCCTTAGGCGCTTAGAAGCGGTCGCAGCCTAAAGAGAAGTTGAAATTATTTGAAATGCTGAGTTTCTCTTCTTGTTGTAAATTTCGTTTGTAAGCAGTGCAGTTACAAAGTGATAATTCTTTGCAAGGACGCTGTTTAAAAGCTTCCGTATATCTGCTTCTTGAAAACACATGTGTCCATCATCCTTGCCCACGTGATCTTTGAAAGACGCCACTGGCACCAATGGTGCTCATTCAGATATTTAGGTTTTTTAATATTCATGTCGCATTTTTCTATTTATATTTTTTTAGACATGGTATAATAAAAAATTTAAAGTGAAAAACGAATAGTTCTTCTATTAAATGAGTTTTATGTTACACCATTCAATGCTTTTTCCCATAATAACAAGCTGATTTTATCAAATTTTCAAAAAGGCCTGCAACCCAGGAACATATACCAATGAGTCATTACATTATGACCACCTACCTAATTAGCTGTAGGAACTCTTTAGCCTGCAAAATAACAGCCATTCGGCAAGGCACCGATTCGATGAGGTGGCGATAGGTATCCTGTGGTATCGGGTACCATAATGTCAACAGCAGGTACTCCAGCTCCCGTACATTTCGGGGTGGCGGTGATTTAGCGTGAACACGCTTTTCCAAGTCGAATCACAAATGTTCAATTGGGTTCATGTCAGGTGAATTCGGAGGCCAGAGCATTAACAGAATGTCACCGGCATGTTCCTCGAACCACTCCTTGACGATTCTGGCAGTATGACATGGCGCATTCTTCCGTTGGCAATGGCCATCACCAGCAGGGAGCACGGTTGCCATGAATGGGTGAACTTGGTCTGCAACGATGTTCAAAGACCCGACAGCTGTCAGAGATTGTGCTATTGGGATAACAGGCCCTAAAGTGTTCCAAGAAAACATCGACACCGCCACCACCGGCCTGTTTCCTCCCAACAGTGCATTCAGGTGCCATAGCCTCCGATGATAAGCGGCGTATCCGCGCTCGGTCGTCTACGTGATGCACCAGGAATCTTGATTCGTCAGACCAGGCCACTTTCTTCCAATAATCGACGGTCCAATCTCGATGATCTTGCACCATAATCAACATTTCATGCGTTGTTGGCGATGACGTGCAGTGACCATGGGGACCCAGTTGGGTCTTCGGCTACGCACGCCCATGCGCAGAAGGCTGCGATGAACTGTATGCTGTGACACATTGCCCTGATCACCACTGTTGCAGCTGCGGGTGATTGCTCGCACTGTGGCGCTGTGGTAGCTGTGAACAATGCATGACAGTCTCGGCTCTCCTCTGGCATCAATGAGCTGCGAAATGCGAGACAGTCTCCGCTCCACATGGGTGGACGACGGTTCGTCCTTTGGCCATCTGCGCACAACTTTTCTCATATATTCACTACAAAGCACGTATTCAACCCACAAACCGCTCCGTTTCTAAGATCGTAATTCCCAGGCGCCTTGCCATCACAATTTGTCCTTTATCAAACTCCGATAAATCGGCAGCTTTTCCCATTCTGACTCCGAACACTCTACTAACCGAAAGCCGGTCCTCGGGTTGTATATATACTACTCTGTGAAATTCACCTGCGTCACCGTTTAGTCTCCAGGTGCGCTCATTTCTCTAAGCTGGGGGTGGTCATAATGTAATGGCTCATCGATGTATATACTGCGAACGCATAAAAAAAATCTGAGCAAATTGCAGATTTTTAAAGTTCAATAATTATAATTAATGCACTCACGGACAATGAAATTTGCCCACCTAGAAGAAAGCATGCTACAACCGCGAAACTTTGCAAAGAGCTAGAGTGCGTGCTGGTATGCAAATATTCCACGTTTGGCGGATGTGAGCATGATTACACACCTTGCGGTTGAGCTGCAAGCACAAACCGGCAGACTTATAAACCGGCGTGTAGTCGATGCCACATTAAAACGAAAAGCACCGGCCTACACAAGCAAGAGTACACAGTGACAAGAATGCCGGGTAGACTCTAGAGACGTCGATTTACGCAACTTACAGACTTTGAGAGAGTTCGGATCATCAGACTGAAAACCGCAGGGTGGTTGGTGCACCGTACAGCTCGCCACGTGGATAAATGCGACCATACCGTCCGACTGTTTTGGGAGCAGTGGACACGTGACGGCACTTCCACACGGCGGAGCGGCTCCGGACGGACCAGGAGGACCACCGGTAGAGGGTATCGTGCGCCAGAAACAAACGCATCCCACGAGGACCCAGTCCACTATACAGGCAGATGTAGCGGCTCCTGTGTGCCCACGACACCTCGCGAAAGCGATCTGCGATCCAGCGTCCCTTATGTATTCTGCCATAACACTGGAACATCGCCGGCCCCGTGTGCAGTGGTGCCAGGCCAGAGCGACGTGGAACGCCACAGACTGGCTACGTGTGGTGTTTAGCGATGAGTGCCGCTTCGTTTTGGGGACAAACGATCATCATGTCCGGATGTGGAGGTCCCCGGGTTAATGGCACAATCTTAACCTCGATATCGAGCGCCACACCTCACCCACTGCAGGCGTTATGGTCGGGGGAGCTATAGTCTACGATAGCCGATCAGCTGTAGTAGTGGTACGTGGATCATTGACAGGACAGCGGTTTGTGGATGAGATCCTACGTCCCCATTCATGTGCTCCCATTCCTGTCCGGGATTCCAGGTGCTCTATATCATTGTCAACCATTATCAATCCACTGCTGGACGAAGGTCTCCCCAAGTTTCCTCCACAACGGTCTGTCTTGTGCCAGTCTCCTCCATGTCACTCCCGCATACTTTCGAATTTGAACCACCCATCTCCCATGTGGTCTTCTTCTGGGTCTTTTCCTGTCCCTTGGAATCCAATCTAAAATTTCGGCTGTCCATCGATGATCTGTCCTTCTGGCAGTATGTCCCGCCCATTGCCATTTTAGGGATTTATCTCTGATGATGATGTCTTCCAGTCTTGTCATTTTTCGGATCCACGAGTTCCTCTTCTTATCTCTCCTGGTTACACCAAGCATGCACCTCTCCATGCTGCTTTGAGTTGTCTGCAGCCTTTGTATATCTCTTTTAGTTAAGGTCCACGTCTCTGCACCATACGTAAGCACTGTAAGGATGCATTGATTAAACACTTTTCTTTTAAGACTTAATGGCATATTGCTCTTGAAAATTATGCTGTTTCTTCCAAAAGCTCTCCAGGCAAGTTTTGTACGCCGATTAATTTCTTCATCAATGTGACCCTCACTTGATATCTGCTGTCCAAGATAAATGTAGGTATTGATAAATGTAGGTCCAAGATAAATGTAGGGTCCAGCTTTTCTCCATCAATCGATAAATCTTCATTTCTTGTAAAAGCATTGAACATTATAACGAAGTGAATTTCTCCGTCATTTTTATCCGCGCCAGGATTCGAACCCGGGTCCACTCATTCCGGAATAAGTTGCTCTACCAGTTGAGCTACGCGGACATGTATTCTGATTCCTATCTGCCTTTATGTCATGTGCGTCCTGCTGGCAGGTACGTCACATCTCCTGGTACGTTACATCATCTCCCCCTTATTTTTCTTTCGAAGTGCTGCTCATATTTTTCCTATCTCGCGGTGTGGAAATAACATCACACCAATGCGAGATTTTGAACGGTCGGGTCATCCGGATAGTTCGGGCGCCATTATAACGAAGTAAATTTCTCCGTCATTTTTATCCGCGCCAGGATTCGAACCCGGGTCCACTCATTCCGGAATAAGTTGCTCTACCAGTTGAGCTACGCGGACATGTATTCTGATTCCTATCTGCCTTTATGTCATGTGCGTCCTGCTGGCAGGTACGTCACATCTCCTGGTACGTTACAACATCACTTTTGTCTTCTGAAAGTTCATTTTTAATCCCACTGCTTTACTCTTGTCAGCAAGTTCCTGGATCATACTCTGCAGCTCTGATAGGGTAGTTGCAAAAATGACTATGTCATCAGCAAAACGAACTTGGGTTAGATAATCTCCATTAATCTTTATTCCTTTGTTTTCCCAGTTCAGTGATTGAAAGACATTTTCCAATGTTGCATTAAAGAGCTTCAGAGATATGGTGTCACCTTGTCTCACTCCTTTTCCAATTTTTATGTGTGTTGTATTTTCAAACAGCCGAATCTTTGCACATGCATTTTCATAGATGTTATTAATAATATTAGCGTATGCATCTTCAATACCGCAGGATTTCAGAGCCATTGTAACTGCTGATGGTTTCACCGAATCGAAGGCTTTTTCATGATCGATAAAAGCCATGCACAATGGAAGTTCATATTCCCTCGCTCTTTCAATTAGTTCTCTCAGCACGTGGATATGATCTATTGTGCTGTAGCCACTCCTGAGTCCAGCTTGTTCTCTCGGTTGAGCCATGTCCAGTGTCACCTTCAAGCGGTGTGAAAGAACTTTAGTGAAGATTTTATAAGCCACTGATAGGAGGCTAATAGGTCTGTAGTTCCTGAGATCCTCAATGTCACCTTTTTTATGTAGCAGGATCATTGTAGCGTTGTTCCAATCCTCAGGAATCTTCCCTTCAGTAAGGCATCGAGTGAAAATTTGGGCGAGTACTGTTTCGATTTCTCCACTTGCTTCTTGTATGATGTCTACAGTAATTCCATCTTCTCCTGGAGCTTTTCCCCGCTTCATGTTCTTGATTGCATGTGTAACTTCTGCTAGGACGACTGGAAGAACTCTGGTACTGGTACCTTTCATGATGTCTGGAGTACATGTATCATCCCTTTCATATAATTTGGAGTAGAAATCTTTCACTCTTGTCAAAATTTCACCTCTATTTCTTGTTACAGAACCATCTTCTTTTTTCAGTGCCATAATCTGTTTTCTTCCCTTACTGAGATGTCCCTTTGCTTCACAGTTGAATTTCCTTTCATCTTCAGTGATACTTTTTCGTACTGTCTTGCATAGCTCTATATATTCCACTTTGGAAGTCACATCTCTCCACTTTGGAAGTCACATCTCTCTTCTTTTTTGCATCAACAATTTGTTTTTTCCTGATAATTTGTTCACATGCAACTTGTTCTTAGACCCAGCTAATTTTGTTGCTGTTTCCACAAGAGCTTTGGCTGCTTTTCTGTTAACTTCAGAAATATCCACTTCTTCCGATGTTAGGCCTTCCAAAGCAGAGAATCTGTTTTTCAGTTCCAACTTGAAGGTATTATGGTGTTTTTTAAGGTTGGTTATGTCAATACATTTTGTTTGTCTTATGAGCTTGCCACGTTCCAGTTTAGTGTTGAGGTGCATCTTACATCTCACCAATCTATGGTCACTGCCTGTGTTGAACTTGTTTAGCACACTGCAGTCTTCTATGACGAATTTTTTGTTACACATAATAAAATCAATTTCACTTGTCGTCCCATTTGGATGTTTCCATGTCCATTTCCTGTGTGGCTTTTTCTTGAAAAAGGAGTTCAAGATGAAAAACCCTTCTGCCTCTGCAAACTCAACGAGAGTATTTCCACGCTGGTTTCTGTTGCCGTGACCGAATTTACCTACTGAAGTTTCATTCTGTTGCCGTTGCCCTATTTTTGCATTGAAATCTCCCATAATTATCTTCAAGTGCTGCTTACCTTTATTATTTAGATGACGAATTTCCTCATAAAATTCTTCAATTTCTTCTTCAGGATGACTTGTGGTGGGTGCATAAGTTTGAATAATCTGAGCCTGGTATCTTCTCGAGAGTTGGATAACGAGTCGTGCAGCTCTGTCAGAGGAACTTTCAACTTCTACCACTTTACCCTTCAGTTTCTTGTTTATTATAAATCCAACTCCACTATTTCTGCCAGTATCAGTCCCACGATAGTAGAAGAGATGTCCACTTTTCAGTTCAATGAGATCTTCTTTTTTCTCCTTACCTCACTTAGTCCGACGATGTCCCACTTGATCCTTTGTAGTTCCTCTTCCAATTCAAGAAGCCTTGAATCAGAAGATAGGGAGCGTCCATTATACGTAGCCAAGGTCAGCATCAGATGGCAGCCTAGTCAGGTCCTCCGGGGATTCTTAGCACCCTCTGCCTTTATGTCGCACTGACCGCTGCCTTGGCCAGGTACATTCCAGCTGCCGGAGACTGAGGACCAAGATTTAAGTTGTGGAGTCATTTTGGAGGGGTTTGGCCATAACTCACCACGCTGGCCAAGCGGGTTGGTGAGTGTGGGATAGCATTTCCTCTAATCCCGATGATATAGTTATACCGCTATTGGCGGTCGCTCTATATACCAGCAGGAAAATGCCCACTTGCACACGGCTCGGTTTGTCCAGGACTACCTAAGTCATGTCCAGACACTTTGATGGCCTGCCCGCTTCCCCGGACATGTCCCATATCGAGCATGCGTGGGACCAGTTGAAACGCCAGCTGCCGCCGTGCCGCACTATCCAGGATTTGGAGCACACCGTCTAACACGTGTGAGCCAGTCTGCCGCAGGACAACAACAGGCGTCTGTTCGCCTCCATGCCGGACCGTATTGCAAAATGTATCGCTGCACGAGGTGGTGTGACGCGCTATTGAAGATGGCCGGACTGCGTGCCACAGATCCCTCTGTAATAGCACTGCAACTCTGTTTTTGCCATCATGTGTATCAATCTTCTGTATCATTACGTCCATAAAACTTCAGTTCAATCCGATGTTTCCTTCTTGATGCGCAAATTTCATTGTCCGTCACTGTATATGAATTGTAACCACCCTAAAAATACTTTGTAACTCTGCCTCATTAATTTCAACTAAAATTCAATTAATAACTTTCTTTAATAACATTTTATAAGTTAAAATCATTTCTGTTTTCATTTATCCAGTTTATTTGACTACTGCAGATCTCGTGATGATATTTTAACGCTCTACTTCCCTTTTACATTCGTACAACTGCGTATATCTAAGCTCCTGAATGTTTGATTTGCTGCAGTTTGTAAAATAAATTTGCATTGCGCAGACTTAGACAAAACCCTGCAGGCCTTCGTGGAGATTTTTTTGATTACAGAGAAAAGTAACAAAACCAGTTAGCAGAGCTCTTATTAATAAAAAGAAACTGTATACCCATTATACTTAAAATACTGTAACTATACTAGAAATTCGAACTGAATGACGTAGAATTCACCTTGTCCAATCTTTGAATTTACGAATTTCTCAGTATTTATAAACAGACCTTACCTATCACAGTCTGACCTATTGAAATCTCTACCACTTGCAGTGTTTTCCAGCAAGCTGTATTGAAAGTACTTTTACTGAAACAAATGAGAGGATCTGTCAATGTGGTTGTAGAATGCAGGGATCTTTTTAGAAAACGATAGCTACTAATTTATGTGGTAGCAAAATCACAGAAAATGCTTCAAATAAATTCTATTGTTTAAATTTTGTGGCTCAACAACGGTAGTGAAGAATTCACCTAAATCGTTTTAATAGATTTCTCACTCGAAGTACAAATCATAATTTCGGTATGTTTGCTTCCAGTGTAAATGCTATGCTGGATGATGACCTGATTTTAATAAGGCATATGCGTCAAACCAAGGATGTTGTGACTTTACTTGAAAAGGCAAACGCATTTTCAACGGTGTGCAAACAAAGCATAGGCTTCTTATTTGTACCTGAGAACAACTGAGATACACATCTGTCTGTAAATTGTCTATAGAGTAAGTGGGGAAGTGGTGAAACCTTGATAAATGGAAATCGTTTCCAATGGGTGGGATTCGAAAAAGGTAAAATTGTTCCTGTAATCTTAATTTTTTGTGAAATGTGATGTCAGGTAAAAAGAAATAGATGTGGTGTAAGCGTCAAATATTTATCAAGAAATAAATGCAATTTTGCATTGATCACAAATGTAGTTTAAAAATTGGAAATATTCTGAGACGCCGCAAGATTTATTGAAGAACAATTTCTAGGTATTGTTTTCTAAATATTAACTTTTGTTTTAATATTATGCTGACTAAAACTCCCAAAGACACGTTTTTATGCTTCTAACGTTGTTAGCATTTTGCAAGTCCGAACCGAATCTTTGTTTTTGCTAAAAATAATTTAAATGCGATAGTTGTCTTCGCCTTTCTTTCATTAGTTCGTCAAAGCAAGCATTCTCTTTCAGTCTCTTATGTGATCATTATACAATTGCGATCTACCGTTTGAGTTGAAATTTCCATGACTGAAACCGCTGCTTAACACACACTCACACACACATCGAAGCATAACACTAACCAACAAAAATATTTTTGTTTTCATACCTCCGGAATAAAAGTTGCAGATTCTGAAGGAATCGAATGTGTACATTCCAAAAAGGCCATTAATTTGTGTCTTCATGTCTACAGCAAAAAATATACTCACATTGTATAAAAACGAAATGCACGACCAATTCCCAGTACTATTTGATTGTATATATAGTAGACGCTCTTCATCATGACATTTTTTTATGTTAAAACACAACACTTTTGCCAATTTATGTCATCATACAAGGCACTACGTACCTTGCATGTCGTTAGAAAAGCTTGTCGGGGACAGTTTTGTTTTCTTATAATCCGCTATGCACTCCCTCTTAAAAAACCAACAATTATATCTCATCAGGGCAGTATCCCAGGAACTTTGGTCACATTTTTCTATTGTGGATATGTCCTGATGAAAGTGTTCCCCCTTACTCATCCGTCACAGTTCCCAAATTTTCAAGAAAAAACTCAGCTGTGAATGTACAGAACACATTTTCAAAGACATTCGACATTATCTCTATGTATAACATGTAGTAAAGTTGACAGCAGAGATTCACAATTGACTTCCTTCCTGTTTCCAAGAAATCCACATACTTCTGCTTTAAAAGAATTCCAAACTGCCGGTTCAGTATCCTGTAGGCCGCCCCAGTGGTGCAGTATTCTAAGCGATGGCTTCCGCTTTTTCGTCCGAAATGGGTCCGGGTTCGAATCCCGGTGGAGGCATGGGTGTTGTGTTCGTCTTACGCCATTGGTTCTTTAGTCAGGGCGACTGCTTATATATAGCGTTTGTGACGTACCTGCCAGCAGGACGCCCACGACATAAAGGCAGATAGGAATTAGAACAAATGTCTGCGTAGCTCAGTTGGTAGAGCGACTTGTTCCGGAATAAGCGGCCTCGGGTTCGAATCCCGGCGTAGACCAAAAATGACGGAGAAATTTACATCGTTATAATGGCGCCCGAACTATCCGGATGACCCGGCCGTTCAAAATCTCGCATTGGTGTGATATTATTTCCACACCACGAGACAGGAAAAATCAGAGAATTCCTTCTCCAGCGCTTCGAAAAATAAAAATGTGTGATGTTGCATTCCACACAGCAGATTGAGTGGGAGTTCTCAAGTGCACGTTCTACAGTGGATGGCTGCCTGCAACGATTCATGGTCACGGCTGACCCGTGGGCCATGCCCCCGGCCCTCTTTCGGGGGGGAGATGTGACGGACCTGCCAGCAGGACGCCCACGACATAAAGGCAGATAGGAATTAAAACAAATGTCTGCGTAGCTCAGTTGGTAGAGCGACTTGTTCCGGAATAAGCGGCCTCGGGTTCGAATCCCGGCGTAGACCAAAAATGACGGAGAAATTTACATCGTTATACGTTCTTATAATTTCCGAAATCTACTGTACTCATAAAAATTAATTGAGTTGCTCACGACTGTCGTTAAACCCCTATGAAAAAAAGTATCCTGTAGCTTCGTGTCAAATACATAATCTTTCAGCAATTTCCTTATTCGGGTCCCAATAAAAATTCCTTCTTTCAGTTTTGCATCTGTTGTACTTGGAAAAAAGGCTGCGTGGTAGGTGTGTGTGTGTGTGTGTGAATACGCTTTGTTTTTTTAAATCTGAAGCCTTAACGAAATTATTCATTAAACCAAGCTTTAAATGCAAAGGTTGAAGAAGAACCTTTTCTGGTGAAACATATTGTACTCCACTTCTTCCGGGTAAATATTTGTTTTTCTTTTGTGAATAAAAACAATTCCTTCGCTTCGGCAGTGTATCGATGCAACTATAGATAAAATATAGAAGATAAAAACACCTTTCCAATAAACACAGACCAACCACACATGGGCTCAAACTATAGCTGTCCCTCCGTAGCTGAGATAGATGTTGTATGAGCACGAGCGCAATGCACCAATGATACTCTCCAAGGCACTACTGCTATCTAGGACCAAATACGAACAATATTGGTTATGCAGCAGATTAGTGTCATGCAAACATATTACTTATTATGTTTGCATAGAAAAATTATGTTATAGGTCATAAAACAGATCAGTATCGTATTTCCTTAACTACATTGTAGTAAGAGATATACGCATTACGAGTAAACACAAAAACCTATTTATTCAGAAAGTATGACATGATGCGAAATTTTTCTTATCATTTCATTAATCTACTGTACTCATAAAAATTAACTGAAGACAGTCAAAATATGGCCGGAGGTAAAAAAACATGTCGGTTAGCATAATTTTCAGCAAGCTGATTTCAAAATAAGAAATATGTCTGAATTAACCACTGTCCAAATTTCTTAATGTTCTTCTCTAGCTTTCTAGGGTAAGTCATTTCTCAATATATTTTTAGATTTCCAATTCAGTTGAATCAACTTTAAAAAGGAGACCTGTTTAAGAGCCAGCATGGTTGACATCGACATTAAAAATGAGTCAGTAATGAATGTTACTAGTTTCAACAAGAAAAATCTGAAAAACTCTGCAGAAGTTTATCTTATGGAATATTCCGGTTATCAACAGTATGTCAACTAGTATCGAAAATTTCCGGGTTTCGTCCTTCATTCAGCCAGAAAATATGTTTTGTTTGATATTAGAGATTTTTAAACCTTTTATTTGCTTCTGAAGGTGTTTAACGAAATCATTTCACTCCTTGAAACTCAAAGGATTTTTTTTCAAGAAAATCTCAAGTTTTAAGGAATTGTGCATGTCTAATTTAGGGCTGCTGGCTGAGTTAGGAAGGAGAACTGACTCCGGAGATCAGGCACGCGGAGTATGCCCATGCCTAATCTAAGACTCCGACCCGACCCAACACGAGTTATCTGTCAGAATCCCGCGGCTCTGACCACTCAGCCACAGAGAAAACAAATTCAAAATAAAAGTTATTTATTTTTTCGTTTAAGATCAGCTAAAAATGATGGACCTAATGATCAATTGTGATCGCTCAATTTTTCAAATGATTCATCCCTTTTCTGTACAGTTTTTGATTTCAGAAATCATGAAACAGTTTTTCTTCATTAGTCAACTAAATTCGGTGCGTAAAGTAAATTCTCCATAATCAGCATTCTTCCAGTTCAGAAGTGCCGTAAACCGTCTATGTTGAAGACATTATAAGTAAAAGAGAAAAAATGGAATTGTTATAAGCTTTGGCATCCATCTTAGCATACACAGTGCGTCAAAGAATTTTTAAGACTGGTGATAGATTTCAGCCTACGGTGGCGCCACCAGTGTAATCGCGAATGCGTTATAAACCGTGACCATCTACCTGCTTTCTGCCAAAAGTACTGCGCAGTTGTTAAAGTAACTCAAACGAAACGGCCGTTCATTAGAGAAATAAATTTTTTTCATGTTGAATTATTAAGATGGAACAAAGAGCTGTTATTAAATTTAACGTAAAACTTGGTAAAATTGCCTCGGAAACGTACCAAATGATGAAACAAGTTTACGGTGAGTTTGTTTAAGTAGATCAAATGTTTTCCTGTGGCACAAACGTTTTTTGGATGGAAGAGATACGCTAGAAGATGGTAAGCATACCGGAAGACCAAGTTCATCTAGGACACCTGAGATTATTGAAAAAGTGCGTGATTTCGTGGCAAACAATCGATGTGCGTCACTAAGAATAATGGAAGAGTCTTTAAACATCAACAAAGAAACGATTCGAACCATCCTGCATAAAGATTTGGGCAAAACAAAAGTCTGTGCGAAATTTGTTCCACACACGTTAACCAATGAACAAAAATCTAGGAGAAGTGCACATTGCAGAGACATCATTTCAGCCGCTGAAAATGATCCAAACTTCTTAAAATCGATTGTTACAGGTGATGAAACATGGTGTTTTTTATATGATCTTAAACCAAAGCGATAAAGTGCGGAATGGAAGTCAAAAAACTCACCACAAGCCAAAAAAACAAGAAAAGTTCCATCGAAAATCAAAACAATGTTCATTACATTCTTCGATAGTAAGGGTATTATCCACAAAGAATTTGTTCCAAGTGGACAAACAATTACTGGTGAGTTTTATTTAAATGTTTTGAGGCATTTGATGGGAAGAATTCGTCGCATTCGTCCGGAATATCGGGATGAAAACAGTTGGTGTTTGTTGCGCGATAATGCATCCAGTCGCACTTAACTTCTTGTTCGTAGATTTTTGGCGAAAAATAACGTCTGTGTGTTGAATCATCCACCGTATTCGCCTGATTTAGCACCCTGCTACTTTTCTTTATTCCCAAAACTTAAAATGACGTTAAAAGGGTGTTATTTTGATGATATTTCGACCATACAAATAGCTTCGAAGCGTGCTTTGAAGGCAATTCCGCAAAGTGAACTGGAACAGGCATTCGAATCATTATTAAATCGCTGTAACTAGTGTATTGAAGCCGGAGGGACTTATTTTGAATAACAAACCAAAACAAGTTATAACTTCTTGTTTCTATTTCATTTTACAGATCCAGTCTTAAAAATTCTTTGCCACACTGTGTATATAAGGTTTTTCGCCCAATCTCAATCTTGGTATATATTTTCTCTAAGTCCACATTTTTGGACGAAAGCAGTTTAACAATTTCGGAACCTAAGTTTAGTTCTTCCTCTAGCTTCTGAACAAAGTTTACTATCGCTTTTAAGTGATATGTCGCACATTCTAAACACTTCTTGAAAAATTAATATTTGTTCCTTTGCTTTACTTTGTTATATCAGAAATTATATGCTCCTTTTACCATCTCTATAACGTCGTTGGAATATTATAAGTTCGTGAAACATCTTCCATCAGTTTCACTGAAATTTCAAGTTTTGCCCTTTATTCTAAATATCAGCTTTCTTTTCAGTCTAAGGGTCAAATAGCTTTTAATAAATAAATACGTTCAATTATAAAACAAAACCAAATCCAAACCAGGTAGCTATGTTTGACTCCAGCAAGCTATGCTTTGCTAAAAATTGCACATAAAATAAGTATGATCAAATGCTTGAGAGGCCTATTGAAAAAGAGTGACAAATATTTTTTTCTGTTTCTAATGTAATCTTAGTTGGGTAAGGAATTTGAAATATAAGATTGTCACAGAATTTTTTTCGTCCAGGAATATACGCTTTACGGAAAATTTTCTATCTCTTGTGGTATTTTTTAGGCATTTATGCTTTTCTAAAATCTAAACCTAGGAATTGCTGGATTTCTTGGAGGTTTTACAATTTAGGGATATTTGCAACTGAAAATTTTTCTTTCATCCGTTCTTTTAAGAAAATTTGGTATAAACATTTCACAGAGAAGCACAACTAATAACAAATCTGGTTTAGGCACACACTTCTTCGAGACCACCCACATCAAATAAAAATGAAAATATTTGGGGCACTTCACTTCTCTGTATGGCCCGGAGGAAAGAGAAGCTTTACCTCTTGAAACAGCAAATGTGTTCCGTAATTCTGTTCACTTGTTTGCTTCTTTCGAAGAATGGAAGATACCATTGACAAGAAAACATTCTCTATAGAAATCAAGAAAAATAGAGATTCCAGGCTGTTTCTTTTCAGCATCAGAGAAACAGAGAGTTGGAGAGGAAACCTGCTGCACCTCAGAGTATACTTAGTGAAAGCCATTATTCGTCCCTCTCTTAGTTTGCAGAAATAAAGACCAGATTTCTATAAAGTTTGACTTCCTTTTATTTCTCTCCTGAACATGTTCTTTTTACAGTAGCAGTTTTCAACCGAATCAGTTTCCCTTTTTTTATTTTTTGACGCAAAGGCTGTTTTTGTAAACGATAAAGTTCTCTATCGAGAGCACTGATCAATATCAAATGCTTTTATATGTCATATCCAGAGTTTTATGGAAAGAATTTATATATGGCTTTACCCCTAAAATGTTGTGCCCGTACAGGAAATACGAAACGGCCTTGTGGAAAAGTTTAAAATAATGAAATAAATTACACTGGCTACATTTAATTCAAGAGACGAAAAGGCTGTACTTGCAAAAAAAAGAAAAAGATTCACTTTTTCAAAAACAGCGCTACCCTTTCTCGTGGTATGTTTATAACTGATCATAATCAAGATCATAAAAAATAAGAATGACAATCAGATAATGTGAAAGTCGACTTACGCTAAATCATGGAACAAACTTAGCAGATGCGAAGATTTAATTGAAAACAGTACGGTGTTAAGAACAGGAAGTACCAGGGAATTGAGAGCATATAAGAAATGAGAGTAAATACACGGTCGCGTCACATTATTGAGACCACCAGCTAATATCCAAAGTAACCATCGTGTGCAGCGCGGAGAGCAGCTAGACGGGCTGGGAGTGACTCAGTAAGGTGCTGTAAGGTGTTCACAGATTTGTGGAGTCATGCTGACTGCAGTGCATCTGACAGCTTCTGGAGTGAGCGTGTTGGAGGATCCATAGAGCTAACAACATGATCGAAGTGATCCCACAGATGCTCAGTTGGGTTTAAGTCCAGGGAATTAGGGGACCAGGGAAGTACTTTGAAGTCTTCATCTTGGTCTTTCAACCACTCTTGGACATTTGTAGCTGTGTGGTACATCGCATTGTCGTTCTGGAAGATCCCATCCGCCCCAAGGAATACAATCTACATGTATGGGTGCACGTGGTCTGCAAGGATGGATTCATAACGAATTCGGTTAATAGTGCCTTACACATGTATGAGTGGACCCAGGGAATGCCACGAAAACATTCCCCAGATCATGACGCTGCACTCACCAGCTTGTGTTCTTCCAGGAGTGGTTAAAGAGTGTTGGTTCTCTCACGTTTCTCGCCTTATACGCCAACGTCCATCCTTTCGATGAAGCACAATACGTGACTCATCGGAGAAGACAATCCTTTGCCAATCAGCGGAGGTCCAATTCCGATACTGCCGTGCAAATGTAAGCCTTTTCTGCTGATGCGCCTTCGTTAGCATAAGTGCAGTGACCATCCGTCCCCATATGCAGCAGGGTTCGCTGAACTGTCGTTTTAGACACACTTCCGGTAGCCCCCTGGTTCATTCGGCCAGTGATGTGCTCCATTGTAGCGTGTCGATCGGCCCTCACTGACCTTCGAAGCCGACATTCACTTCTCACATCAATAACACGTGGTGCTCCACAGTTCCCACATCGCTTATTCCCAATGGTGCCATTTCTCCCATCACGATACACTTTAACCACAGCAACAAGCTAACAGTTCACAAACTGCGCTATTTCAGAAATACTGCCACCCTTGACCCGAAAGCCGATAATCATCCCTTCTTGCAAGTCTGATAAATAGCTCCTTTTATCCATGAGGGCAGCGAGTGATATGTTTTCAGAATGTCTACAGCACACCTTATATACCTTCCAAGCCAGCTCACGACACGTCCCTTCTTTCAATGGCTATTCAGTGTTGACGTCAAAAGCAGGAGGTAGTCACAATATGTGACTCGACTGTGTATATCATCTTGAGAAAGGCGGTGCACGAAATCGCAGGTTTTTGGGTCCTCAGCACTCCATGCTTCAAGTCGCTCCCTGTAGAAGAAGGAATTATAATTAATTCTAGACAATGAGTGGGAGAGTCATCACACATCTTTCAAAGCGAGCAAGGAATTCTCATTAATTCCAGTCGACGTGTGGGAGGAACATCCCATGGTTTTTGAAGACCCTAATGGCCAGTGGATTCAGTTTTACGGCCAGTAGATCCAATTCCAATGTGAAAACACAAATTTGCCGGCGGTGATTTTTCAAAACCGCTGCTTTCTGCTCCGGAGCCGAATGCTTTCTCTATTAAGCTACACCGTCAGAATTTATAGTGGCATCTTTGCCGTCTTGACATGTGCTTCTCTTCAGTAGTACGTCACAAATTCTACAGACACCTTGAAAAGTCGATATCACTCCGGGTGGCATCAGTTCTTCGATCGAGTAGGGGCCCATTAAGATTAAGTATTAGGTAGGTGGTTGTCATTCAGTGAGTGGTCACTGTATATTTGAAAGATTATTTTCCGCCGAAAACTTTTTGCATGAGCTACAAGAAATCGTCTGCAATCAGGTAAACGTTCTGTGAAAATCCTTTACAATTAGCTTCATATGAATTATTACGAATCAAATCCTATAGCTACATCAAAACCAAGGTGAAGCTCCCTTATGCACGATTTAACTTTTCCCTAGAAACTTGCAGAGTAAAATGATGTTTATTTACAAGTTAAAAATATACATGAAGGGCAAGAACATTTGGAACTACCCTAACTCCACTCGGCTTGATGATGGATTGAGCTAGGGTAGCTCCGAAAGTTCTTGCTCTTCGTGTATGCTTTTAACTTGTAAATAAACATCATTTTACTTTGCAAGTTTTCAGGGAAAAGTTAAATCGTGTATAAAACAGCGTCACCTTGGTTTTAATGTATCTTATTTAGCACGAAGTTTTTATAAATCTAAATCCTATAGCAATGAATTGTTTTAATAAGCAGGTTCCAAACGCAATTTAAGCAATGCAATTTTTTGCAGGTGGGTTGACTCAGGGTAGCGTTAAAAGTGAATCAACAACCATAATTTTCTTTTCACTGATACAAGCCGTAAAAATTCACTGTCACTACCCTGTCAAATCATTCCCACAGTATTCCACTGATCGGGTGTTACCACTGTGGTTGCTAATAGGTTTAAAAAACAACTGCTGTGTGTGTAGCAATTATTCTATCTCACGTTCCATCGCTACTGCGGGTAGTGCACGCGATATTTGACCACTGACGCAAATTTAAATTTGTGCGCGACAGTCGAAATGAACTTCATTTGACATGCGAATGAATTGTTGCTGAAGAATATGCGCTCATCGTTGAAGTGAATCACGTTTGACAGGATGAAATTCTTTGAAAATATTTTGATTAAATCAAGTTAAACGAACATAAATTAGAATCTCAAGCTTTTGGAAACAGTGACATAACAGAAGCAGCAAAACTTCCCTAACTGCGTCGAGGCATTGTCTGGAAAGCTATTCTGGGAATGACTTGAATTGCTTTCCTGATTGCTAAAACAGATGCAAGTGATTAGATTAGCTTCGTTAGCACGCTCAGTTTTGCCAACGAGAATATAAAGCAGACGAATTGTACTGGAAGCTAGAAAAGAAACACAGATTAAGCTTTTACGTCAGTAAACAGAAGATGGATGAGTCATTTGTGACAATAAATAAACCGATTTTCTCGGAAAGAAACAAGATCACTGCAGTTGAAATGCTTTGCGAGAATGCGCATCTGTGATGGATAATCCACGGTTACGTAGGCCATTTTCCATAGGGACTAGAAAACTATGGCTGCTTTTCAACATGTAATTAATTTTGCAACAAGAAAGTTTTCATTAATACGATAAGCAAGCAGTATAAGCGTTAATTTTCAGCTCATAAAGTTTGGCACTTATTTCGAAAGGAACGGAAAATGAATATGAAAAGGAAAGACAGTACTTTGGTGTGTTAACCATAAAAAAATCATTTCTCTTGTACATTTATAGGTGCCAAAAATGACAAAAGTCGACATTCGATGTAAATATACATTAGCGTTTCCATGAAAACAAAGCATAATATTTAGACTTGTGCTTACAGGCTGCGGACATGATTGTCCTAAATGACTTCTAAAACATTAAAAATACTTCAGAAACTTTTTATACTACGGTAAACCGTTAAGTACTTAGTACTTATGTAGAAGACATCATCAAGTAGTGTTGTATTCAGATTTGTATGCCTGATATGTTAAAATATTTTTACTCAATATTCACTTCTACTCTTCCAAGATGCGTGTTTACCTACACTACTGGTCAGTGTTCCAAGCCTCATTACCATAATACAGAACTGAAACAATCAGTACCCCCTCTACCTTTTCCAACCTGTCAAGCAAAGTAGTTCCAGCTGGGCAGATAAATGCAGCCTGGCCTTCAAAGCCAACGGAAGTGATAACGTATTCAAGGTGTGTGTTATGTGGATGATGAAAAGAGATCTGCCGAGCTCGCGAACATGTGAAAAGTGCTTTGTGTTTTCTTGTGAATGATATATTTGTGATGTGCAACAAAGTACAACAAAAAGTGTAGTTACATTTCAAAGTTCTATCTTCCTTATAAAAGTAGCCTGCCGACATTACCTTCATGCCAGGAATATTTAGTAGAAAAAACGGTTGCTTAGGTTAAAACAACAGCCATTCGAAAATCGTTGTCAGCTACATTATTGTCTGATAACGCTCATAATGGCGATATTGGGTTTTAGGAAGAATATTTCAAGGGTAAATTATTTCAGATTGTTTTATCTACAATTGTTTATAAACGGTAGAACTTCAATAACTTGGTAGCATAGTCGCTTTTATTTTCCTTCGATAGAACATGGATTTATTCGAAAATAATTTGTTTGACCTTGATTTCAATGCTTAAGGGTACTGACATTCATGTAAGCCAACCACGTAAATAATTTTCATGAATGAGATGGAGAAGCAATTTGGAGTAGTATGTATAACGAAGTGAATTTCTCCGTCATTTTTATCCGCGCTGGGGTTCGAACCCGGGTCCACTCATTCCGGAATAAGTTGCTCTACCAATTGAGCTACGCGGACATTGATTCTAATTGCTATCTGCCTTTATGTCGTGTGCGTCCTTCTGGCAGGTACGTCACATCTCCTGGTACGTTACATCATCTCCCCCTTATTTTTCTTTTCTTTCGAAGTGCTGCTCATATATTTCCTATCTCCCGGTGTGGAAATAACATCACACCAATGCGAGATTTTGAACGGTCGGGTCATCCGGATAGTTCGGGCGCCATTATAACGAAGTAAATTTCTCCGTCATTTTTAGTCTACGCCGAGATTCGAACCCGGGTCCACTCATTCCGGAATAAGTTGCTCTACCAATTAAGCTACGCGGACATTGATTCTAATTGCTATCTGTCTTTATGTCGTGTGCGTCCTTCGCGCAGGTACGTCACATCTCCTGGTACGTTACATCATCTCTCCCTTATTTTTTTTTTTTTTTTCGAAGTGCTGGAGAAAGGATTCTCTTATTTTTCCTATCTCGCTGTGTGGAAATAACATCACACCAATGCGAGATTTTGAACGGTCGGGTCATCCGGATAGTTCGGGCGCCATTATAACGAAGTGAATTTCTCCGTCATTTTTATCCGCGCCGGGGTTCGAACCCGGGTCCACTCATTCCGGAATAAGTTGCTCTACCAATTGAGCTACGCGGACATTGATTCTAATTGCTATCTGCCTTTATGTCGTGTGCGTCCTTCTGGCAGGTACGTCACATCTCCTGGTACGTTACATATGTTTTCAGCTGGACATAGAGAGAGAGATAAAGGAGAGGGAAAAGTATCGTGTTATCATTGTTCTTGAAGTTATAGACTGTAACAAAAGGGCTAACTACTCTTTAGTATCAATGGTAATACCTGTATGAGACCCTCAGAAGATGCTGACGCCGTTTGTGGGGAAGGGGCTGAAGAGTCTCGGGACTAATCAGGCGGGTTGCTCCTTTGCGCTGCACAATATTTAAAACCTTTGGGTTGATCTGATAGTATAATCCAAAAATTATGCAAACATACTCCAAGATTGGGAGAGTTATAGTAACGAAAGTTTTTCAAAGGAAAATTATAATTTAGTTTAAAAGACAATACTAAATTTTTGAAAGTTTAAAAATGAGAGAAACGACGTTATGCTGAAAGAAAATGATGGAAATACACTGCCGTTTATAGAATTACAGCATCAAGATAGACACGAGATAAATAAATGGCATTTATATGGATGATTACGTACTGTACAAGAGTTAAACAATCAGAAGTACAGCGCTGTAGGCGCAGAGGAGGACACAGTACTCTGTGCATTCGCCACGACAGGCGATAATGGTGTGTACACGACATAGCATTGAACTGAAGCGGTTCTGAATGTCTGTTTGTGGAAAGTCTTGCTATGCTGCCCTGTTCGGACCGAATGGTTATGCTTGGTAGATGTCATCGAGCCAAAACATGTTCAATGAGTAATAAATCTAGCCATAACGGCTAGAAGAATGTCAAATGAATCGTACTTACAGAATTCAGTATTTTTTCCACGTTTGTCCAGAAGAAGTAGTATGGCAGACACTCTGCCCAATCAAATAGTTTGGTCTCAAAGTATATGCAAAGGGACACAAACTTCTCTCTCTTTGTCCCCCTCCTCTCTCTCTCTCTCTCTCTCTCCCCTCGCCCTCTTTCAGCAATACACAATATTCAGTTAGCTTGATACTTTTGCAAGAACTATTCAATGCAATTTACAGTGTTGTGCTCCCAAAAACATAAATGTAACATATAGTCAATGTTCGACAAATAAGTCAACCACTACTCAAGTTAGTGTGAACAAGTAAATACCTTCAACTCAACTGAAATCAAATAAATCGTGCTCCCACGATAAATCAAATCGTTTTCCTTTTCGCTTACACTTCAAAACAGCAACTCCTATCACTTCAGCATACGTCCTTACACTTTGACCTGTTCACAGGTTGACAAAACACATATCCGTCTAGAAAGAAAATGTAGCAATCAGGTTACAAAAGGTTTAATGAGTATTAAACGAAATTTACATACAAAGATAGGAACCAAAGAGAAAAGTTAAGCATTATGAGTACCCCTCTATTAGACTCACGATAGAACTTGAACATAATTTTGTTTTACCTTTTCCAGATTTTCAAATTACTCATAACCTTTCTGAAAATTCCCTGTCATTTGCCGTTTATCGAAAACCCATTTCTACATCCACTTTAATCCCGTGCAATTCTGCCCACACTTTTTAGCATAAAATTTCTGCTCTGCACTTCTTATTTAGGAGAGCATATTCATATTCTTCTAGCCGCTTTGCCGGAGCTCAGAAACTACAGTGGATATTCTCCTTTGCTAAAAACCATGGTTACCCGGGTGACGTTGTGAAGATGGTGCGCAATAAAGTAAGGTTTGCTATGTCAATTGCTTTAATTAGTGAACAAGTGCCTAAAAATATGTTGGTTCTGTTGACTTTAATCCACATATTGTAAACCTTCTTACCAACATATGCTCCCGTCATAAAATGCTATTTGGAATACGATCATGCAATTTATATTTCATTATCCGCAACGATCGAGACAAAATTAACAAAAGGAAAAAATGGGGCGTGTATGTTATTCCTATGCTCGACACTATTTCTGGTGAACTAAATAATCATTCAACCAAAAGAAATTTGGATTTGAGATTGAATGAACATAGATATAATTTAAAAATGAATCACCAAAAGCGCATCTTTTGCATCCCAGACTGGGACAATGCTAAGATTATAAATACCCCTAACTGTTTATTCTTTGTTATTTACAGAAAGTCTCCATATTTCAGCTTATGATATATGTTGCTGTAATGACTATTATCCTTGCAGTTTACCTGAACCCTGGAGGAATTTGGTTAAAGAGGACAGCACAATAACTATTGTTCCTATTGAGCAATTTCGTTAGCTAACTATGTTCTTTCGACTGTATAGTTATCTGGCACATCATGTGACACTCACATTACCTTTCCCATGTTGCATCTGTTCCACGTATTTGAGATCAGCCTGTAGCCACATGACAGAAATCACATCTGATGAAGGTGTCACTGTGACACCGAAATAACTCATGTTTTTTAACCTGTATATAGATTTCGTTTTTTAACTGAATAAATGTCATCGTGCAATAAGACGGAATAATTCTTTTTACTAGTATTTATGCACGAATTAATAGTGTTTAAAGGTCAAATTAGAGTATAAAATGTCAAATTAGAGTATACGTAACAACACGCATGTAGCCCTTATAAAGTGGCTTGGAATTGTACGCAGGCATATTTTGTGTTAATGAAAGCACGTGGTTACTGAGAGTTCCAGCAAAAGGTATGTCAACAAATTAAATTAACAGAAAATAAGGCAGAAAAAAAACGGATTTCAAAAATCAGTGGATGCTTGTGGAATAGGAAAATGGACAACCTGTTTAACGTGATTAAGAGAAATTGCAGACACGTTTTATTTGGTTATTACCGAAAAAGTTTCTCGCAGCTTTTAAATGTAATCATGGGCATCTGATGAACATTTCAACTCATACGATCTTTACTCCAAAGTTCCAATTCGTACGAGTGACTGAATTAAGGTAACGCCGATCTGCAAGTTAGGGCTACTCACTCCAGTAAAAAGAAAACCGAAAGAGTTTAATGAACATATTCCGCACGTCTCCGCCGAGATCCAAATCCAAGCCTTGTCTCAGAAACAGAAGTTACCCTGCGATTTTCTCAGCTCTGGAGAGAATTTGGCTTTTAACACTTAAAACATAAGCTTAATCAATATTTCCCATTCATGAGGCATCCTCCACATTAAAAAAAATGTACTAAAAAAGACCTCATTATTCAGAGAAAAATTTCAGAACAATATTTTTTTTTTTTTTTTTGGCAGACATTTCTCCGCTTGACGAGAAAAACACTAAAAGGTCGCTGTTTTAATGACAGTCGCCTTCGGCTATTCGGCCGCTGACTTCATTTCACTCAATCTAAAAAAAGCATGAACATTAGAATTGCGATATACTTCTGACAAAGAGAATTACAAAAAATAATATTACTGAAATGAAATGGAAGTTATATTAAGCGGAACTTGTCATAACTCGTGGTAAGAGTTTTTTTAAAAAAATTTGATTGTATATAAATTTTTGGTTTTCTTCTTCATTCGTTTTTCTTTTCGGCTGCATCCTTGGTGAAAACGAGTATGAAGTTATGCCACGCCGGTTCTGTTTCACAGATCTCGCCCATTTTGTTTTACCGAAATTTGCTATGCACTCAGATGTGTCAATTAAACAAGAAATATGACCGAATTTTCTGTTCACGTCTTTTGAATCCGTTCGGACGCGAATTAAATTTATCAGAGCTATTCAAAGTCACTGGAGCCGGTTAGGAAAACGATTAACCGGTTTCTACAATCGATAAAACATCCATAAATAGAAACAACTACTTAGTTCCACCAGTGGCTAAAACGCATGTTACGTAAATTAACAAATGGCGCACAAAACGTTTTTCATTGTACAAGGAAGGTATCACAGACAAATAGATTTTCAAATCGATCAATTAAAAGAAGAAATATAGATAAAGAAACATGATGTAATCTACGTCTGCTAGCAGAGGAATTTTGCATAATGGAAAAGTTGAAAACAGGCGAAAAATATTCTTCGTGGAAAAAGCTATGCTAAGGAAAAAGAAATTTTCAAATACGTCTCCCGGAAGCAGAGATAGCGAAAAACAAAAATTTCGTCTTTACGCATCTACCGATAATTTTTGAATTATTTAAAGAGGATAATACTCCACATCTCTATTGTAGCGAATGGCATACAATAAAAAAGAAATTTCTCAATAGTGTTTTTAGAGGCTGTGATACAGCTGCAAACTGAAGTACACAAACATCACCTACATACAGAAATGTGAACTACAAAATTCCTCATACACTAGCTTAAAGCATTCTACAAGTAAATGGTGTCTGGTGTTCAAAGGATTTTTTAAATCGGACATGTAGAAGCAGAGACATTGAGAAAAACAGATTAAGTTTTTGCGCCCCCTAGCGAAGAAATTGTGCATTATTTCGGGAAGAAAATACGCACACAGAGTTTGCTTAGTTAGTACTATCTGACCGAAGAAAAAAGTTTTTCAATTGGGTGTTTAGTACCGAAGACATTGCTGTAAACAAAAACATGAGGTTACGCCATCTGGTGGCAGACTTGTGCGTTAAGAAAAAAATTATGAGAAACATTTCTCAGCGGAAGCGCTCTCTAACAAAGAAATAATTTTTCAAATCGGACTCCTAGAAGAAGAGCTGTGTACAAAAATAAACTATGCATCTACGTCCCCTGGTGGGAAAAACCTTGCATTATTTTAAGAAGAAAGCATTATCGAAAGGTTTTTTGATGTGAGCGGCATCGGTCCACGAAATGATTTTCGTGGACCGATGCCGCTATAAAGCTACGAAAAAGCAACGCTTTCAGATGATACGAAAAAGCAACGCTTTCAGATGAGAAGGTTTACGTGCTCCAGCCGCATTTGACCCACTTCTTAGACAGCGAATATATTCGTTCGAGCTGATTTCAACCCATTTTAATAACCCCGAGTAAATTCGTTTTAACCGGTTAAAGCGTTAAAAACATTTCAGCTTAAATGCTGAGTAACAACAATGTGAAAAATTACCAGGTTGTGTTTGTCATGGACCATGAAATGATGAAGTGAAAAACTCTTGAATTATCTGATGGTGAAAAGCTTCTCATTCTGACCTTTCATAAAGGAGACACGTTAGAAATTAGCTGACACATACCCATACTGTACAACAGCAGAGAAAATATGTCTAACAAGATTTTGTCGAAGACTACCCTATTTGACGAAATCCCAGTAATTCGGTAAAAATAGGGGCTCACAAAACCCAAATTCATGAAATCCTTATTATGGTCTAGGAGTCAGAAGCATGGAGTTCTGGCTAACAGTCCGAGTAAATCACGGATGAGGAATGGGTAGTAAGTTTGGCCTGTCACCTCGTATTCAATTTTCCCTGAAACCTGTTTCCCTAAATTAGGGAGATGCATCTCTTGTAAACTTTGATGCTCGTTGTTGTCGTTAGACTGAGAAACTAAAAATATCCTAATTAAGGAGCTTAAGCTTGTATTTTCAAGTGATAATTCAGGGAAATAGGAAATAAATTTAGAGTACAACGGCGTGCGTTAACTTAATTGATACCTGCTCACAAATATCACGAAAAGAAAGGAAAACTTACAAAAATATTCGTGTGCGCTTATATATCCAATTCTGACAAAATTTATTCGTTACACGCGATATCCATATCAACTTCAAAATAGTTGGATAATGTTTTCACTAAGAACTCATTTGGGATATCGGTTTTCTTTCGCAAGATATTAGAATGTAGCATTTGATTTGTTGTTCAGGACCACTTGTTACATTAACTTTACCCTTCGTGTTGGGAAATACTTAACAATAGAAATTTGGAAAATAATTGTAAAGTACTTAAAATAGGACAACATGAAACTAAAATCAAACAATACACAAAAAGCGAATTTTTGAACATGTCTAATGCATAGTTTCAAATGTAAATGTACATAGACGTTTCCTGAACCACGGAATTGCTCTTTTTCCCTTTGTTTTCCTTTCCTTTTCTATATTTGAAGAAACTGAAATTCTTTGTTGAGTAATAAAGATCATGTTGCCTTTCATACAGTCTCGTTCGTCAGTTCTCTCACAAAGTAAAAATATTTTTTTGAATTCCTCGGCACAAGAGGATTTATTGAAAGTATCAGTGTAGCTTCTAGTTCCACGTAATATAAATTTCTCTACTTCACTTTCTCCACTGCCAACTGCACATATGCATTTTCTTCTGTTGTTCCCAATTCTGACGCCATATGATGTCAAGTCTCGTATAGCTACGTTCATACCTATCACAAATAATACTTTTTGGCACTCTAGATCATCGATTCCCTGCATATCGAAAACGAATTCATCATAATTTGACAGGCGGTTCTCTAAACTTCATTTGCTTTAAGCATTTGTAAATGTCACATTTTGTAATATTGAAACTGCATTTTTTATCTTTTTTCAGGACAAGAAAAACAATATTTTGGTTCTGAATTGCAGAGACATTCCGAATGAAGACGTCTATTTATATTTGTCAGGTCCCATACAAAGAATGATCACCTCTTGAAAATGTTGAGATACAAAAAGAAATGTTTGATCGCAAGTTTCTGCTTCCATCTCCCCATAATGCTCTTTATAAAAGAACAAAATTAAAAAAAATCAATATATCCATTCGTAACACAGTTTTATTGACAAAATACGTATAATGCAGTTCTAACTTAACCGAGTCCTTTGCACAAGCCAGAAGAAATTATGCAGTTAGTAGTGCGTGGCCCTTCATGGATGGATGAATTTTGTCCCGAATCCTGAAATATTCGACAAACGTTAGACTTTTCATTTTCCGGATGTAATGTTGATTACTTGGCCCACCCGTATCTTCTTCAATTCTACATTTGTCCAATGTATCTTTAGTAAAATCGTTGGATAAAAATTGGTACGACGAATTTTTTCTTATATATTTACCGGCTGTACCTATTTACATTGCTGAGGAGACAAAGACTGTCAAATGCTCAGGTAGTGAGATAATGTGTTTTTAGTAAACGGTTGATGTTCAGTAATAATTATAATCAATAGATGCGATACAGGATACATTTAACACAAAACCATAACGACGCATCCTTAGGAGGAAAACAACGAACGTGCATATGACAAGGCGTAAGAAATGGCGTGATGTACTTAGAGGTATTTTAAGTTGCAAAAGAGCGCACGACGAAAAACATCTTTGTAGTGTATAGAGCACCAAAATCCCCCATAAAGCAACAATAAAAATGGAAGACGATTATATCAATAATGAGACAAGTTTATTAAAAAAAAGTTTACAGGAAGAAAATACTTTTTGTCGCAAAACCCAAGAGCAGTATGTATGCGTCACCCCAAAATATGTATCGAAACGAATGAGATCTCACTTGGTTCCATCAATGCGAAAAATATGGAGGATCACAAGCAAACCAAAAATCCCATTCTCTGGTCCAAGAGTTCTCATTTGGAAGCTGTTTCTATTCCAATATTTTCAAGGAATGTTCCTTGCAGAATTTAACTAGCAGTGAAAAGGTATCGTCAGGGAATAGGTATTAGGCAAAGACACACGCTTCTCAATTTATTGCATAATTGTAAAACTCACTGAAGATAACTCGGGTAGGCGCGGTGATGTTCTTGGTGACGAACATTAGAAAAGAACAAGATTTTATTTGAAGAAGAAATTTAAAAATGGGCATTGAATCATTCCTATAAAACTGCGAAATTCAAGTGTGAGCTAGTGAAAAACATACAATTGAGAACAACTAAGGCCTGAAGAAAACAAGTAGTTAGCTGAGTAACAGAAAAATAAAGATTAATGCACTCAACCAAGAATATTTCACTGTTCCAAAAAATATATGTAAAATTTTTAGGTGGATTAAATAGTTTTGTACAAAACTACATGAAAGGGTTGATACAATAACAAACATAGAAAAATATATAGAGAGATACGCACAACAGTTTCGTTAGTCCCCCTGCCAGAAATTGACCACGTAATCGCAATTAAAAAGATGAACGGGGAAGAGCTCTAGGACAAGATAGACTTACCGTGGACATTTTACATAAAGCCAGTTTGAAAATAGAAATTACACTCGTCCAAGTTTTCAGTAGATGCTTTACTAAAGGAAAGATTCTTGATGACTTGAACAATGCTAAAATGATCCTGCTGCATAAAAGAGCGGGCCTTAAGGATCTCAAGGGCTAAACAAACTTATAAGCATTCTGCCAGCTGTTTACATAATCTTCAATAAGGTTCTGGCACATTGCCTAAAGGAGATAATGGACACGGCTCCATCAAGAAAACAAGTTGGATTCTGGATTGGCTACGCTCCTATTACCGTGGGCCCATTAGTAACAGCATTAATGACCTTAAAGGATGTAGGATATTCACAATTAGAATACACAAAGGATCCATCTCATAAGCTAATTTCCCTTTTCGTTAGTGTTTTTGGAGTGGCTTTGAGACGGATCCCTTATATAGCTTCTAGTTGTTACACTCATCGTCAAAAAAATAGTTGCACCCAGAAGGAAGCATTTGACATCATGAGATATGCAAATGATTCAAGTATCACGCGCGGCCGCACATGTGACGCAAGCAAGGAGGGGTCGAAGCGCTGTGCCTCACCGTCTATATAAGGTCATCCCGTTGCGCATGCTTGCCATTTTGACTCGTGTTGTTGTGTTGGTTGCATCCTTTTCAAGTGAAGTATGCCTCGGAAAAAATTTCGGAAGCAATTCGAGCATTTAGAGGAGTTCGAGAGAGGCCGCATCGTCGAGCTTCGGGAATCGGGATGGTCTTATCGCCATACTGCGCCCCATACCGGTGGTGTGGATAGCACCATAGCACGCTATTGACGGAAGTGGATAAAACAAGACACGCAGCAGCGACAGAAAGGGTCTGGGAGACCTAAACGAACCACGGAGAGAGAGGATCGACGGTTTGTCCGATATGCGCGGAGTGACCCAACAGCCAGCATATTCCGCGAGCAGTGGTACCTTCCATGCATCGTCCGATTAGTACCAGCACTATTGGCAGAAGGCTTCACAACGCAGGACTATACGCACTGAGATCGTTAAGACGACTGCCTTTAACGCCATTACATCGTCGCCAAAGACTGCAGTGATGTCGTGTCTGACTGTCATGGAACCACGCAGAATGGCAGCGGGTGATCTTCAGTGACGAGTTGCACTTCTGTCTTAGAGGAGACGACCACCGAATTCGTGTGTGGAGGAACCGTGGTCTGCGCCAAGATGGACGGTTTGTTGTCGAGCGTCACACGTGCAGAAGGTCTGGTGTCATGATGTGGGGTGCAATTGCCTAAGATGCCAGATCACTGTTGGTGTTCGTAACAGGAACTTTGGCAGCCCATCGTTACGTTAATGAGGTCCTGCAACCAGTGGCCCTACCTTTTCTGGACGCTCACTCCGGTGCGATTTTCCAACAGACAACGCCAATCCGCAATACTGCTGCTGTCTCTAGAGCTTGACTTCAAGGCACTGACACTCTGCCATGGCCAGCCGCATCGTCCGACCTACCGCCGATTGAAAATGTGTGGGATGCTATTGGACGAGCTATCCACATCCAAACCCTCCCGTACAAACTGCAGGAACTGCGTGAGGAGATTCACGCTGCATGGGATGGCTTATCGCAGGACACCGTTAGGAACCTGTGCAACTCCATACCGAGACGTCTGGCATGCTGTGTGAGCAAACATGGCTGCCCGACGCCATAGTGAGAGGCACTACTTATTGGAGTGTAGCTTAAAAAATATTGCCCATATAAGTTTCAATGTTTGATAATTTTTTGTTCCTGGTAACCTTTAGCTTCCTTCCAAATAGCATTGCAATCCGACAATTCCTTCTGGGTGCAACTACTTTTTGACGAAGAGCGTAAATAGGAGAAGCTGACCATCCCTGTATCAGAAGAAAATGACTTCAACCTGCCGTTCATGAACTGAGCTGGTGTGAATGGTTTAATAGTTTATGGCATCAGCGTTAACGTACGAAGATTTTCAAACACATGGCGTTACCTTAAACGTTTTGAGTTTAACGAGGGAATTCTCATCAAGGTGATGAAAGTCGCAGGAATGAGAATTCAGCAACTGCCCAGATGGAGAGGGGATGGGGGGAGAGTATGTTGTGTGCTTTTTCTCTGGTGATGTGAATGGAGGAGACAAGTGCTCAGGCGGTTGAGGAAAGAAAGAGAGAGAGAGCGGGTAAAGGAGTTCCTCTGTCTGGGCGAGGAACCTATTTCCCGCTCAAAAATGAGTGAGGAAAGTAGATGGTTTGGACGACCGATGCCGAGATAGGGTATCGAGTGAAAAATTAAGTTGGAAGCGGGAACTTGGCAGTGGCAGAGAAGCAACCGAGAGAAACGATGGATAGAATAAGCAGGAAAAGAACAATGCACGAGTATAACCAGTAAAAAGAGTGATACAGATGTAATGCTGAAATCAGAACAAACAGATTAGCTGCCTCCCCCATAAACTGTATTGAATAAAGTTCACTATTATGGAAGAGCGAGCACTCATTTATCAAGTAATTTATTCATTTCATCACAGGGAATAAAAGGATATTGTTAAAATCCCTGAACTGCTTAATTACCTTACATGCGAAGGCCTGTAAAACCCACGCCAAGGCGCTGGAAGAAATCGTGTGAAGAGAATTTAACAGTTAAGTAGATCATATCCATGTACTGAGATAACAAATAAAAAAATTAATAGGAACTACCGCTATGTTTGGCTTTCATTAATTACTAAAGAGGCTTCTGACTTCGTGAAACCATCAACAAACTAAATGTTTCGAAATCTTTCGATATTGCAGTGAATACGTTAATATTACACTGGTCGGCAAAAAAAAAAAAAAAAAAAATTCGAGCCCTGACACCATTCCTGCTGATTCTTATGTAAAGTGACCTCCTGAAGTCGAATATGGCCCCCGTTTTCCCCCATCACCCACCTTTTTTGCGGGAGCCCCCACCTAATTTTATCACTTTCCGATAATTTGGAGGGATGAAAAGGATTATTTCAGCCTTTACATTTCTTCTGAGGGGCTACAGAGGTGAAAAGTTATAAGACATGAACATCTGTAGCAAGGATGTAGATTTGGGGGATTTGCCCCCCAAATTGTAAAGAAATCATTAAAAATGATCGATTTTTTATGATTTTTTTAGTCAATTTTCGGTAATATGTTATGGACATGCATTTTATTTGGAGGGGTGAAAAGGATTATTTATTTTAGCTGTAAAGAATAATATATAAAAAGTAAAATACAAATGTAAAGTATAATAAATAAATAAGATAAATACCTTCATTTGGTGCTTGCTTTCCTTTTGTACCCTGAGGTAGAAGTTTCTCGTACCAAACACCGGCAGTACTCTGCTAACATGCTCGTATTCCACTTCCCTGAAAATCTGCTCTCGGTCTTATTGATGTCTTGATGGAATCGTTTCCCGTGTTAATCGGAAACTGCTCCTAAATTTTCAGGGAAGAAGTCCAGGTGTGAGTGCAGGAAATGCATTTTAAGAGACATGTTACACCCCATGGCCTTGTACGCTGACAGCAATTCCTCGACATGAGCGGCATAATCATCACTTTTGTTGTTACCCAAAAAGTTCTTACACACGTGGAATGCAAGCCAAGCTCTTTTTTCTCTTCGATTCAGGTGTTCAATAAACGTCGAATCTTTGAAAAGTTGTCTAATCTGGGGCCCCACGAAAACTTCTTCCTTGATTTTAGTCTCACTAAGACGAGGACATTTATTTTTCAAAAATTGAAATGCATCACCTGTCTTGTCCATTGCTTTCACAAACTGTTTGATCAATCCCAGTTTGATGTGCAAAGGCGGCAAGTAAATATTTTCCTTCGGGACCAGAGGATCATGAACGACACTTTTCTGACCGGGAGTAAAACTTTCTCGCAGAGGCCAGTTCCGTACAATGTAATGTTTGTCTCGTGCTCGGCTGTCCCATTCGCATAGGAAGCAGCAGTATTTTGTGAAGCCTGATTGCAGGCCCGCTAGTACAGCAACAACTTTTAAGTCAGCGCAAAGTTTCCAATTATAATCATGATAACAGATTTTATCAAGGATTCGGCTGATGTTTTTGTACGTCTCCTTCATATCCACAGAGTATGCAACCGGGACTGATGGCAACTCATTCCCATTGGCCAATAGGACAACTTTCAAGCTTGTCTTTGATGAGTCTATAAACAGTCACCATTTGTCTGGGTCACATGTCATCTTTCAGTTCTATCATCAATGCATTTGAATTAGGGCAGAACACTAAGCCTTCATCTTCCGAAAAAAGTAATTGCAGGGTTGACTGTCTGGTCCTGTAAGAAGAGATTTTTACGCCCTTTTCTAAGAGATTCCACTGCTGAAGTCGAGATCCAAGAAGTTAAGATTTAGTCTTACGTAACTCCAAATCCCTGACGAGATCATTCAATTCCGACTGAGTAACGAGGTGAGGTTTTCGATGAGCTGAATCAGCAGAACACTCTTCATCATCGGTGGACGTACCATGTGATGGTCCAAGCTGTGGCTCAAAGTATGTCACATCCGTTTCTGGCTCTAGAGTATAGGTTTTTGGGGGCACTGGGATTGGCAATGATTCGTTGTGAGAAACTGGTCTTAGAGCTGAAGGGATATTAGGATACTGAATTGTGTGCTTACTTTTGTTGCTAGATAACCCGACGGTGGAAGTCATACAAAAGTAACAATCTGTGAGATGACAGCGAGGTTCGCGCCAAACCATGGGCACAGCAAATGGCATTGGTTTACGGGTACCTTTGAGCCATTTGGTCAAACTACTGTAACAAGTAGTGCAGCAAAATGTGGGAGCCCAATTCTTGTCCTTATCGCCAACTTTGCAATAAGCAGTTTTAAGAAGCGGAGAACGGGGTTTTCGTTGCGCTTTAAAAGTCAATTCCCAGCAAACATAACAGAATCTATCGGGATGATTTATACACTCGCGTGGCATAATTAAACAGTAAATAAATGCTCTATATTAATTACAAATTACACTCACGTACTGTAATTCACTTGGAAAAGGCCGGTGTAAACAAATTTCTACCGTTTGACACAATTTAAACAACTTGGAAACACAGAATCCTTTCCTAGAACACCGGCAAGTAGACTCAACAATCGCTACAGATCAACTGAGGGAAGATAATGCTTACAGTGCAGGATTATCGTGATAAGAGCAATGCAAGTTTGAACTTGTCAAAGCCCGTGCAAACCTGCGCGCGATTCCTGTGGGAACCTGTTCGCGCGAGGTATTGAGAGAGCCAGCGTGGCAGAGTGAATGTTCCGAACTGTTGCTATATATTTTTATTATTTGCGGGTTTTTTGGGGGAGGATGAGAGGGGCTGGAAGCTGGAATATGTAGCAAATAAGTGAAAAAATTGCCAAAAAACGGAAAAATCAATCATTTGTAATGATTTCTTTACAATTGGGGGTGGGCAAATCCCCCAAATCTACCTCCTTGATACAGATGTTCATGTTTTATAACGTTTCACCTCTGTAGCCCCTCAGAAGAAATGTAAAGGCTGAAATAATCCTTTTCATTCCTCCAAATTATCGGAAAGTGATAAAATTAGGTGGGGGGGGGGGGGCTCCCCCGAAAACGGTGGGTGATGGGGGAAAACGGGGGTAATATTCGGTTTCAGGAGATCGATTTACATAAGAATCAGCAGGAATGGTGTCAGGGCCGATTTTCGTGCCGACCAGTGTTATTCATAACATCTGTGAAAATGCATAGCACTTAAAAAAAACGGGGAAAGGGTGATTAAAGGTGGGACAACATATCTCCGAAGCTCTTCAGTGCTACAATGCAAAACGTCTTTCAATCGTTCAACGTGGAAAATAAAGGAATAAAGATTGGTGCAAATAGCTTAACCCATCTTCGTTTTGCTTATGGGACAGTCGATTTTAAAAGCACCCTCCCGGACCTGCAGAATGTAATCCAGAGACTTGTTAACAATAGTAAGGAAATAGAATAACAGTTGAACTTGCACAAAACGAAATTAGTGTACAATACTTTTAAGGGAACTGAAGAATGATAGGTTTATGGGGAAAATTTGAAAGTGACTGATGCATGCATCTACGTTGAACAACATACACTGTGAAAACACAAGTTTGTCCGCGACGGACATCAAAACCGTGTCCCCTCACTTCGGAGTAAGTCGCTCTCCCAACTGAGCAACGCGGACAGAATGTTTCGCTGCAGATTTGTGAGCAACCGATCACCGCGAGCAACTCAATGGGCTATAAGCAGTTGCGCGTCCCTAATTTAGAGCCACTGGTTCTCGGGAAGTTAGGGAGCCAGTGCTGTAAGACAAACGTAACATCCATGCCTCACGTGCAACTCCTACACCAAATTAAACAGAAAGATAGACCTCAGCGCTTAGCATTCGTTCGGGACATGTTGGAGCGGCTGGAAGTTGATGAAAGTTTCCTACGCCGTATAATGTTCTCGGATGAGTCAACTTTTTACGTGCACGGATAAGTCAACACTCAGAACGTTCGTATATGGGGTAGTGAAAACCCACATTTAGTCTGGTAGCACGTCGCGCACAGTCCAAAGGTGAATGTTTGGTGTGGGATCATGCATAATCGTGTAATTGGGCCATTATTCTTCTCCGAACACACAGTGCAAATGAATAATTACCTGGACATGCTTCAGAACTTTGCGGTTCCTCAACTACAGGATTTTCAACCAAAGGTCATACTGCAACAAGATGCGCTCCCCCACATTGGGGACTTGACGTTCGTGAATACCTGAACAGTGAGTTTCCCGACAGATGGATTGGCATAGATGGTCCAATTCCTTGGCCACCGCGGTCCTCGGTTATCACTCCTTTAGACTTCTTCCTCTGGGGCTATGTCAAGAACATGGTTTACAGGGAAAGATTAAACAGCCTTCAGGAGCTTAAACAGCGCATTACAGCAGTGTTTGATAGAATCGGTCCTGGCATGTTGGAGCGCACATGGCAAGAAATTGCATACCGACTGGATGTGTTACGTGCCACCAAAGGCGCACATGGCAAGAAATTGAATACCGACTGGATGTGTTACGTGCCACCAAAGGCGCACATGGCAAGAAATTGAATACCGACTGGATGTGCTACGTGCCACCAAAGGCGCACATGTAGAGGTGTATTAAGGTAAGATTATTAAACTCAAATATTTATTCTTTCAAATGCCGCACACCGCATTGATGTAGATCTGTTCGTTTTGTACAGTTCAGTTGCCAATCGAACCCCCTAGTGAACTTTTCGACCACCCTGTATATTCACATAAGTTTTCCTGCTTTTCCATTTTATTTAAAAAAATCAGTCTCGTCATTTATTTCCCGCAGTGTATTCTTCCTGCAGTTGCTAACAGATCAAGAAATAGCGATGTCTATTAGTTTAATGGCACCTTCTAAATTCACTTTTTAGCTTTCTCTCCTAAAACAAACACCTAAGAGGGAGAAAAAGGGGTTCAAGAAAAAACTTGGTACAACCTAATTCACTTTTACTTTTAAATAAAACATGCGTAAGTGTCCGGGAGCGCCGAAGAACCCACAAAAACCCCTCATATTCAGAATTTAGTGATCAAGGCCATCATAGTAAATACTTGAAGAAAAAACTTTTCCCTCTCCCAACTGACATGTCAAACAAAGTCTGCGATAGAAGAAAATTCCCAGTCAAAGAAAAACAGGAGCTTCGCTTAATTAGAAAAGAAAATTAAGCGTCTAATGTTTTGTTAAGGAAAAGCTCACGGGAGCTTTTAATCCCTCTCAACTGGAGGATTAAGTTTCCAAAGAACCTGCAGGAAAGAATAAGAAACAAAGGTGGATTATGTTCAGTATGTTTTTTCCTTTCATATGATTGACTGAAAAAAAACCTCATTAGCTAGATGGCATTTCAGATTTAAGGAACTCAACTGAGTTGCTGAATCTGTAAGCACGTTTGAATACAAAGTTTTGTTTACGTAGTTCCTGTGTTATATAAACTGCTGATAATATTATTCTGTCTTTAAAAGTTTAAGAAATAATGCGGCAGTTAGGAGCTGGAAGTTTTTTAGTAACTTCAATATGTATTTTCAATAAAAAACAAACAACATTTTCAATAAGAAATACACCCTGAAAAAAAGCTGCTACGAGAGTAATAATATATAGTAAAGATGATTACCGCAAATAGGATTAAGCAATAGCAAGAACATAAAAGATGATAAAACTAACAACAGTAAGGAGACTGTTAATAAGAAGCATGAATAAATTGTTAAAACGGATTGTCAAGCAAAGCATGAAAATAATAATGAGTAGCCTATATTACTAATATGCAGCAATATTAGCAGCATAGAAAGAAAATTAAGCGTCTAATGTTTTGCTAAGGAAAAGCTAACGAAAGCTTTTAATCCCTCTCAACTGGAGGATTTACGCTTGAGTGTAATGAAAGAAACAACAGCAATAGTATCAACATATTCTAATAATGTAACTCAAACAGGAGAATTAATTTAAATCACTAGTATTCCGCAATACTAAACTATTTATTCACAGCATGGCCCTTATTAGATAATAACCTCCAAAAAACTGAAAGGATAATTAAAAGCAGTTTACTAAATATCAACAGCAAGACATGACATTTGAAGATTCAATCAACAAATTCAACTTACCATATTTTGATACCCTGTGATATACACTGACCTACAATCATATAAAATACTAAACCGCGTCTGACAAGCCAAATAAAAATTTAGAATTTCGCTGTATGAAGTCCAGCTCTTCACCAACTTAGCATTTAGCCAAAGGCAATGCATATATATTGCAACTCTAATTTTTCATTACTTTTCTTTAAAGCTTTCCTATTTGAACACCTGTTCAATTTTCTCTCTTCAACACGGTTAGACCTAGAACGCAACGTCTTTACCATGTGTCAAGAGATCCGTAAGAATCGGATACGGACGACTAAATATTTTGAGGAACCCAGTGACCAGAAGGGTGAGCTTCAAAACTTTGAACCTTCGGTTCTTGATACGTACACAGCGGAACCGCGGAGCAGATCAGAGGATGCAAAGCCCTATCCTGCGTCTTATACATAGACACCCATAACGCTTGCTGGTTCTGGATACAGGACAACGCGAGAAATGATAGAAATATCATCCTGTACTAGGTAACTCATTCAGAAATCGCAAAACTTTTGAAATTACTCCTGCCTTCCGAGAATCTGTTAATTCATACGCAGGGCACTGTGAATTTTCTATCGTAAAGCGGAAATCGCAAAATGAATGCGAAAAAAAATGGTGTTTTGTAGAGAGAATGGGCAGTATTTCATCCTGTCTCTGCCCCACCAGGTCCAATAATTCATTTTTTTAAAATCTCCAATCAAAGAAAAAAAAATAAGATGAGAAGAAGAAAGAAGTCGTTTTGCCGTAGCTTTCATAAATCTCGACATCTATGAAAACATTTCGGTTTCGGAAGCGTAGTAAAGTTCAGGTGCAATTTGGTCCCAGGTACATCGCCTGCTATGGGTTAAGGAAAAATATTTAGCACTGAAAGTTAAATTGGCAGAAGATCGGGACACTGCCTTGTTTAACGGCTGTCTCACAACACTCACAATAACAAAATCCCAGCCTTCATGAAATGATTCGCTAAAACTAAATTACCTTCGGGATATTTAATATGAAAAGATATGATTTATAGTAATCACAAAACATAACAAGTTAGTAAAATCATGCAATGCATTGATTATGATACGCTTTCCAACATACCAGGAATTATTACTCAACTTATGTGGATAATGGCTGTGGAATAAATCTCGCTCCTGTGTCCTGACCTTTGACCCCATTTCGATGATATTCAACAGAACCGGTTCATTGTGCCTCCGAAACAACATGATAAAATTTTGTTGCAATAGAAGCAGTTTTACGCAAGTTATGAGAATAATGGCTGTGGAATAAATCGGGCTTTTGTGCAATGACCTTTGACTTCATTTCGTTGATATTGAACAGAACCGGTTCACTATACCTCCGGAACAACATGATAAAGTTTTGTCGCAATCCAAGCATTTTAGGTAAATTATGATGCACAAGGGCAATGGAATGGATCCCACTCCAGTGTCCTGACCTTTGACCCCATTTCGCCCATTTTCAATAGGGTTCGTCCCCAGTGGCTCCCTACCACATACTAAAATTTCATCGAAATCGAACAATTTTTACGCAAGTTATGACGCATAAGGGCAAATGAATAAATCTCGCTCTCATGCCTTGCCTGACCTTTGACCCCGTTTAGCCCATTTTCAATAGGGTTCGTGCCCAGGTGGTTCCCTACCACATACTAAAATTTCATCGAAATCGAACCATATCTACGCATGTTATGACGCATAAAGGCAATGGAATGGATCCCGCTTTTATGTCCTGACCTTTGACCCCATTTCGCCCATTTTCAACAGGGCTCGTCCCCATGGGGTTCCTTACCACATACTAAAATTTGATCTAAATCGAACCATTTTTACGCAAGCTATGACGCATAAGGGCAATGGAATATATCCCGCTCTTATGTCCTGCCTGACCTTTGACCCTATTTCACCCATTTTCAACAGGGTTCATGCCCAGGTAGTTCCCTACCACATACTAAAATTTCATTGAAATCGAACCATATTTACGCATGTTATGACGCATAAAGGCAATGGAATGGATCCCGCTTTTATGTCCTGTCCTTTGACCCCATTCCGTCCATTTTCAACAGGGTTCGTGCCCAGGTGGTTCCCTACCACATACTAAAATTTAATCGAAATTGAACCATTTTTACGCAAGTTATGACGCATAAAGACAATGGAATGGATCCAGCTCCTATGACCTGACCTTTGACCCTGCTTCGCCCATTTTCAATAGAGTTCGTCCCCATGTGGTCCCCTACCACATACTAAAATTTCGTCGAAATCGAACCATTTTCACGTGAGTTATCGTGAGGACGGACGGACAAAGCTGAAGCATATACGTTTCTTCAACCTACGGTTGGAAAGCGTAAAAAAGTACCTTGAGGGTAGATGTAATTCATAATAATTCAAATAGCGTTGTAAAGCTGATGCTTTAGACCAATTATATCAAATAGCAGATCCAACATGTGAAATAAAACAAAAGTTTGATAGAAGAAAGGTTGATAGAAGAAATCCTTTAATAGAAATTCTATTTTCCGAACACATAAACCCTAGCGTCTTCAGGTGACAGGGTTTGAATCGTATCACTGTCTCTTCTCTGCTTGGCCATGTTGTACGTAACTAACTGTGTGGCCGACTTCGTCCGTTGACACCAGAGTACTGGTAAATACGCAGGTTTTATTCTTCGGATATTCGGTATTTAGCTCACCTTTTTCTGACCTTTCGAGGGAATACCCTTGCTCAGAGTTTCCTAGAGAGAAAAAAATAAGGCAAATAAACAAACTTGGAACGGTCTCTCCTCGATGGCTCAGGAAGATCAGACAATTCGGTGTCGTTACATCAGCTCTTGATAATGCTTCAATTGTTGAAATTATTTCGCCTTAACAACATCTGCAAGAGTAAAGGTGATGTAGGAAGAATAAGTTCATCCATAAAGTCAAGAAATGCTATAATATTGGAAATTAAGCATGAAATATTGAACTTAGTCAGGCGTTTGAAATGAAGGTGAACAAACTGGAAGCGAAGTTTAAAATGTCTCATTCTGCTGTGAATATAATTTTGAAGGACAAAAAAATATATTTGATTCAAGTTAAGAGTGCTATGCCAATGTAGTTATCGGTGGCTCCTCAAGTTGAACAAGTTTTAATTACATGGATTAATCACCAAACACAAAATGTACATGTGCCTCTGTATAATGAATAAAGCTTCTACTACTACTTTGCTAATTGTAGTGAATATAGCTTTCACTAATATTATAATGAATTCAATGCTTGTACTAAGCTTCTAATAGTGAATTCAAATGGTTGTTGTTACTAGTTAATTAAGATCATGAATAAAGTCTCCTGCTAATAGTGTAGTAATAGTAATGAACAAACTTATAACTGGTAGTAATGTTGTAGTAGTAATTAAGATGAATAAAGTCTTAATGCTGGTTGTTACTAATAACACTAAATGAAATAAACCTAACAGCCAGACAGAGGTCTGACAGTACTGAGAACTGAGAAAGACGTACTTACGTTAAAACCTTTTATTATGAACTTCTACTGGTATCATCACACACACTTCACACACACTTCACACACAGCTACTCAAATAACACGTAGCTCCTTGCACATGAACGAAGCTCTACTCACATAAACAATAGCTCTCCACATAAACAAACGCTCTCTCTATACAACAAACGCTCTCCCTATACAACAACAAACGCTCTCTTTTTGCATCGTTGAACGCGCCTATTTATACTGGCTACCACCACGTCATGACTTACACTCATTGCCAGATCTCATTCAGCGGGAGAAATAACATCTCGTTCAGTAAGAAGATAATTTACATAGAAAAATAAAATAACCAGAGATAGCAAAATCAAAAGGAAAGTGAATCGAGAGTATACGTTACATCTGGACTAAGCAACAACTTCGGCGAAAGCTTTGTCTGTCTTTGAAACGACTGAGAACCAGTGCAGTGAGACAACAAAATATGATGCAAGCAACGGTTGGATTTATCACCTCAGGAAGAGCATAACATAAAAGTTAAAAAAGGAAAACTGATGCCTTTATAGTCAGAGCCTTGGATAGTTACGTAGGATAGCATGACCCTTCTGTTGGGGAAAGTGCTACAGGCTATTGTAAATTAAAACCTCTGGTAATGTATCATACCGAGAATTCAAGCGCACTGACGATTTTAGTCAAGATCATTCTTCCAGTGAATTGCAAATCCAATTTTAGATTTTGGATTATTGCAACAATATATGAAGACTGGTTCGGCTTCACTTTGTTTCAGAGCTCAAGAAATTTTTTGCGACCAACGATCTTATTTTTAAAGCTGTACTGATTATGGGCAATGTACAAAGCCACATACAGCAATTCTTCAATACCACCATCATAACACTAGGTTAATTTTCATGATCTCAAAAATGGCTTAACTTTTTCAACTGATGGATCAAGGTGTCATTGCATCATTCAAGGCCAACCTTTGTTGAACATTTCAAAAGTTGATTGAAACAGTTGACAGGAAAGGTAAACCAGTAACACTGAACAACGATGATTTCGTTACAAAAAAACTTTAACGGTTTTGTATGTATTTACGGCTGCTGAAACCAAATATGAAGTCACAAATGCTCCAATGGGCTCCAATTTCTTGTAATGGAACTCTTTGTTGGGGTGAATGTTGTGTTACTTAAAGGAATTTCCTTTTTTCCCAACGGAAACATCTGTCTGCAGTCAGGATAGCTGTGTCTCTGATAGTAGACATACTGGCGCCATTACTTCCTGTTGTGTAATTGCTTCTGGATGGGAGAACAAAGCAGAATTTTTGTCATTCGAATGCATTTAATCGGTATTGGAGGACGTGCATTTTCTCGTGGTTTTAAAAAGTAGTGTTGATTGTGCAAAGTGTACGTTAAATAATGCCGCGTACTTGTGTGAACCATCCAAACAGTTTCCGCTACATTTGTGGACAATTTACTTTAAAGTCTCAAAGGCGACATTTCACACCGTTGATTAGGAAATCGTATGAACTTTATTTCCAGTGCAAAATGGGGGATGAAGATAAATCTTGGGAGCCTCACATTTGTTGCGATTCATGTATAACTTTGTTGACTGGCTTGTTGAAGGGATCACGTCAAATACCATTTGCGATACCAATGATTTGTAGAGAATCGAAAGACCACTCAACACACTGTTACTTCTGCATCACTAAGATATCTGTAATTACAGCTAAGACCAAAGACACGATTCAGTATCCCAGTATTCCGTCGCCCATAAGACCTGTTCCTCGTGGTCCAGATCTTCCTGCACCTCAACAGTCATGGAGTTTAGATGATACTGATACTGATGAAATAAATCCTCACAGCGAAGAAGATATTGAAGTACAACAAGACCTTGATTTCTCGGAAGATTCTGTGCCTCACCTTATAAGTTAGGAAGAATTAAATGACCTAGTTCGTGACCTTCATTTAGCAAAACGTCTGGCCGACATATTTTCTTCAAGATTGAAGGGATGGGATCTTTTACAACCAAGTACAAAAGTATGTAGTTTTCGTCGACGGCAGCAAGAGTTTGAACACTTATTTTCGAAGAGTGGTGATCTTGTGTACTGCAATAATATAGACTTATGGTTTGAAGCCTTAGGACAGCAACACAAACCTGAAGAATGGAGACGTTTTATAGATTCCTCAAAAATAAGCTTAAATGCTGTCCTTCTTCATAACGGAAACATGTATCCGTCACTACCTGTTGCATATTCTGCGCACATGAAAGAAACATATGCCAATATGAAACTGTTAATTCAAAGTATAGTACACAAAAAACACTCATAGAATATTTGTGGTGATCTTAAAGTGATAGCTTTGCTCCTTGGTCTACAACTTGGATACAGAAAATACTGCTACTTCCTCTATGAATGGAGCAGTAGAGACTGAAATTTTCATTACATTAAAAAGACCAGGCCTAAAAGAGAGAGTCCTTAATTCCAGGTAATAAAAGTGTTGTTACTGAGCCTTTAGTAAGTCTTCAGAACATGTACTTACCACCGCTTCACATCAAACTAGGTTTAATAAACATTTTTGTAAAGGCATTGAATAAATATGGAGAAGCTTTTCGTTTTCTAAACAACAAGTTACCCAAAATATCTAAAGCTAAAATTAAACAAGGCATTTTTATTGGTCAACAAATAAGGGATCTTATGCGTGATCTTGCGTTTGAAGGCACTTTGAATGAGACTGAAGCTGCTGCATGGAAGTCCTTTAAAGATGTGGTACTTAACTTTTTGGGTAACTGAAAGGCAGAAATGTATAAAGGACTTGTTACCCAGCTTCTAGAAAACTATAAGGCCATGGGATGCAATATGTCCCGTAAAATACATTTGCTCCCCTCGCATCTGGACTTTTCCCCACAGAACTTAGGAGCTATAAGCAATGAGCACGCAGAGCGTTTTCATCAAAACATATGTACCATAGAAAACCGCTATAAAGGAAAATAGAGCCCTAAAATGTTAGCTGATTACTGTTCGACTCTAAACAGTGATGTAGTACAAGCAAAGTACAGAAGAAAATCTAAAATAACTACTTTTTAAGGTAAGTGTAATTAATTGCTTGTATCAAAATATACATGCCAACTGAAGGCTTATTGTACACTGAAACAACTGGTTACTCGAGAACTATGCCCGGTAGCACAATTTAGTAAGCAGATTTGAAATCAGCATGGTAAATGCTGTATCATTTGACATATGCAGTCTTTGTAACGAACAAAAAGTTTACTTTTGTTGTTCAGTGTAATCAGAGGCATTAAACAACAACAACAACGGTTTAGATGCTGTAAAAAGTTTCAAATACGCCTGGCATGAAGTCACTGAAGCAAACCTTAAAAGTGTGTGAATGAAACTCAGCCTTTAATTTGTACAGGATGGCTTTAAAATCATGTCGAAAATGTAACTGAAACTGTGGTTGAGATCGTATATTGATCGTAACTGGAAGTTTCACCTGAAGACGTGATTAAATTTTTGAACATATGTGAAAAATAACCTAGAGAGGAGGATCATATTTAAATGGTAGAACAAAGAGCCATTGAAAAAGAGCTCGAAGAAGACATCGAAAATTTGCAACTCATTTTGGATTTACAATTCAAAAACTGTCGGAGGCATGTTGGCTCACAGAATCTGCAAATAAAGCTTTCGTGAGAAATGATCCAAATTTTGAAAGCAGTTCGAAGACTGTTGCTGTCACAAGAAATTACTTTTTGCATACAACAGGGAAATTTTTCGTCATCAAAAGAAGAGGGTTTCTGTTCAAAGGCCCTGCAATATGTTTTTAGAAGCCTCATCCAGTGAACAATGTTGTTATCCTGGGTTAAATAATTTCAGCGAAAGTTAACATTAACAACTTCTTTGATTGAAATAGTTGAACTACGGGCATTGCGTAATTATTTAATTCAAATTTCAACGTATATGAATGCAATTTTCATAATTTAAAGTCTACTATAGTTTTCCTGAAAGCTAAGCTATGGTTCAGCTTCGTTAGGACTAAGCATTTTCATTTCTTGCTTCTGACGATGTTTCCGGTTTCACGTGTCACGCCTTGTGCGGGCATCAGATTGCAGAATGATGAGTGCTTTCCCTGCCCTTGTTAGGTATGGAGATGAAGAAAAATCATTTACCAGGTTATTACGGTTTTGAAATATATGAAAGGCTTCCAAAAAGTCTAGGTCAAATATTGATTTAGGTCTGCAATCTGATGGCCGCACAAAACGTTACACGTGAAACCGGAAACATCGTCAGAAGCAAGAAATGAAAGCGCATAGTCCTGATGAAGCTGAACCATAGCTTTCAGCGAAACTATAGTAGTCTTCATATAGACTTAAATCAAGCTGTTCTTTCCATGTAACGTAACCACAGAAATTTGATCGTCCTGGAACGGAAATCGAACCACCCAGGACAATGAAATCTAAACAACCGAGGCGTTAATCTGAAACTTCAGACTTTGATTTCACTGCACCAATCGAAACAGACGCGTCTTATCGTAGTGAAAATTTTGATCACCAGCAAATGAGTAAATATCAAGTTGGAAACACATGCAATAATTAATACATACTTAAATCAAGCTGTTCTTTCCATGTAACGTAACCACAGAAATTTGATATAGTAGACTTTAAATTATGAAAATTGCATTCATAAACGTTGTACTCTGAATTAAAGGAAACTTCTTTGATATTACTTCATAGTTAAAATCTTTTCTCTTTTTCTTTGGTGCTTTGGGGTAAGCATTGAGAAGATCTCCTTTTCAAGTTTTCAGCCAGCCATTAATGGGGGAATTAGAAGGTCATTTCCCCAACGCTTCTTATGTTCAGAGAGAACACTGTTACTGAACGTTTCTCTGCATTGGTCATTTATGAGATACAGCTTATATTACTTTATTGCTCTGTGAGTGAATGGATAATGATTTTATTGTTTTGTTGCGTCTGGGTTCACGATGGAGGAATTCGAGAAGATGTCTTCTTAAAACATCAGTTGTTAATGTGGAATGTCTCAGGATGAGGCTCAAAGTCGCGGTAATGATTATTCAGCTACGGTCCAAATGGGTCCGGAGAAAGGGCGACGCAAGAAATGAGTCCGCGATTTTCTGAGAGAAGGAAGGAGAAACAAGAAAGTCTCGATCTCGATTTGAAGATGGATTTCTCCGTCCGGCTGTGAGAGGCCTTCAGCTCCCCGAAGAACAACGGAGAATAGAGATGGAGAATGTCCGATGCCTAGATAGGGATATCGAAGCAGAAATTAAGTTTAAATGGAAAAAGTTAGTAGCGAGGTAGCCGAGAAAAAATTTACTTGCTGAAACTGTGAAACATAGTACTGACATTCTCAGTTTATAACGAAGTAAATTTCTCCGTCATTTTTGGTCTACGCCGGGATTCGAACCCGAGGCCGCTTATTCCGGAACAAGTCGCTCTACCAACTGAGCTACGCAGACGATTATTCTGATTCCTATCTATCTGCCTTTGTGTCGTGTGCGTCCTGCTGGCAGGTACGTCACATCTCCCCCCCCCGAAAGAGGGCCGGGGGCACGGCCCACGGGTCAGCCGTGACCATGAATCGTTGCAGGCAGCCATCCACTGTAGAACGGGCACTTGAGAACTCCCAGTCAATCTGCTGTGTGGAATGCAACATCACACATTTTTTATTTTTCGAAGCGCTGGAGAAGGAATTCTCTGATTTTTCCTGTCTCGCGGTGTGGAAATAACATCACACCAATGCGAGATTTTGAACGGTCGGGTCATCCGGATAGTTCGGGCGCCATTATAACGAAGTAAATTTCTCCGTCATTTTTGGCCTACGCCGGGATTTGAACCCGAGGCCGCTTATTCCGGAACAAGTCGCTCTACCAACTGAGCTACGCAGACGATTATTCTGATTCCTATCTGCCTTTATGTCGTGTGCGTCCTGCTGGCAGGTACGTCACAAGTTGTAGCAAGAGTATCGGTAAATTGTTTAGCCAAACTAATTTGCCTAGAAATATTATGTTTCTACGTGTTTATGAAAGCTAGGAGTTGTCTGTATTCCTTACTTAAAATACAATATCTCATTGGAAATACGCGAACACTTGCCTATCTACAAATTTCCTATGATAGGGAAGAAAGTAATATCGAGTTGATCCACCCTTTGCTAATATCAAAGCCTCCGCTATGCTGGGAAGGCCTTCCACTAGATTTTGTTGAGGGACTTTCTTTCCATTCTGCCATAAGAGCATTAGTAAGGTCGGTCACCGATGTCGGTTGGTTCGGTCTGGCTCGCAGTTGGCGTTTCATTTCATCTCAAAGATGTTCCTTGGGGTTGAAATCGGGGCTCTCTGTGCAGGCCAGTCAAATTCTTCCACACTCACCTGATCAAACAATTCCAGCATGGATTTCGCTTTGTGGACGGGCGCACTGCCCTACTGGTAAAGAAAACGACATTCGCCGAAAAGTTGCCATAGTGTTGGGAGTACTAGATTTCCGAGAATGTCATTATAGGCAACAGAGTTAAGATTCCCGTGCACTGAAACTAGAGGGCCAAGCCCCAAACCAAGAAGAATAGCTACAGAGCATGATGCCTCCTCTATCAAACTTCGCAGTGGATGCAACACAGACGGGCAGGTAGCGTTCACGTGGCAACTCCACTCCTAGACTCGTCCGTCGGACTTCCAGATGAGGAAACTTGGGGAAACTCCACAAAACGCGTTTCTACAGCGCTGAAACCCAGTGGCGCTAAACTTTCCAGCACTACAACCGACGCTTGGCATTGATCTTTCTGACGTTAGGCTTGTCTGCAGTTGATCGGCCATGAAAACCCATTGCTTTCAGCTCTCGACGAACCGTTATGGTGCCGGCGTTGCTTCCGGAGGCCTTTTGAACTCCCTAGTGAGTGTTACAACTGAGGGCATGAAATTTTGACATATTACCCGCTTCAGCACACGGAGATTTCGCTCTCTTATTATACATGCTGTACCACGTCGCGATTGCGATATTATTGCTCCTAGGTGTTTCCACCTTGCAATAATAGTTACAACATCATTTATGTTTCATCCTTAAGTAGTTATTATCAGTTATCCTGAGGTATCTGGTACCATAATGTCAACAGCAAGTCCTTCATTTCCCGTACATTTTAGGGTGGTGGTGATTTAGTGCGAACCCGCTTTTCCAAGTCGAACCACAAATATTCGATTGGGTTCGTGTTAGGTGAATTTGGAAGACAGGGCATTAACAGAAAGTCACCAGCATGTCCCTCGAACCACTCATTGACGATTCTGGCAGTGTGGCATGGAGCATTATCCTGTTGGTAGTGGCCATCACCAGCAGGGAACACAGTTGCCATGAATAGTTGAACTGGGTCCACAACAATGTTCTGACAGTTGTCAGAAATTGTGCTGTTGGGAAAATGAGGCCTAAAGTGCCCCAAGGAAACAACGCCCACAGCATACCACCGCCGCCGCCGCCGGTCTGTCTCCTCCCAACAGTGCATCCAAATGCCATAGTCTCCGTTGGTAACCGGCGTATCCGCGCTCGGCCGTCTACGTGACACACTAGGAATCTTGATTCGTCAGACCCGGTCACTTTCTGCCAATCATCCACGGTCCAATCTCGTGATGTTGGGCCCATTTGGTGCGTTGTTTGCGATGACGTGCAGTGAGCATAGGGACCCGGCGGGGTCTTTGTCTACGCAGGCCCATGCGCAGAAAGCTGCGATAAACTGTGTGCTGTGACACATTGCCGTGATCACCACTGTTGTAGCTGCGGGGGATTTGACGTACTGTGGCCTGGCAGTCGCTGTGAACAATGCGCGACAGTCTCCGCTTCCCTCTGGCATCAATAAGCTGCGAACAACACACGGCTAGACGACGGTCCGTCGTTTGGTCATCTGTGCACCACTTTTGATACGTACTCACTGCAGCGACACGTGAACAACCCAAAAACCACGCCGTTTCAGAGATCGCAGTTCCGAGGCGCCGCGTCATCACAATGTGCCCTTTATCAAACTCCGATAAATCTGCAGCTTTTTCTATTCTGACTCCGAACTGTGTATACTCCGATAATCGGCAACTTCTCTCATTCTGACTCCTGGAGTATCTGTATATACAGTGAGGAGAACAAAGGAAAGATAAAAAATTGCTGTAACCATGTTCAGGCAAACATTCTTTTGTAAGTTTAAGTCATCGAACAATAATTTCCGGGGTACTGAAATATAAATGACTCTGCACCATCTCTAATAACGAAGATTTAAAGCTTACTGCTTAAGGAGACTGATTCGGTGAGATTTGCAGATAAGTGGGCAGCTGCTGCAGTGCAGAAATTTCTCATCTCAGTTGTTAGAAAGATGGCATCTTGTGACTGCTCCCTATTGAAAGTCACTCAGCTTTGCCGTACGGCCCATTTTACTCTTCATTCTTGTCTATAGTTTTTGCTAAGCCACGTGTGCCTTTTTATACCGGTATTAGCCATAGCTCTAGTCTTTGTTAAACAAAGTATTGTCCATAAGTGTGACGTATATGGACAAGTCCACAATTCAAATAGGTCCCCCGGATACTTTTGATAGTATAGTGTTTTTGTGGAAGCAAATTCTGTGCGCTCTTTTATAAGATGTTAGATACGTACTTTTGAGATTTTTCTGTTATTTCCGTAAACTTTATTACTTACTAAAAGGTCATTGCATACTGCAAGAAAAATGCATGCCACACTAAAAATTCATGTACAGATCGTAAACAGCGCAGGGAAAAAAGTGTTTTATCAAAGAAACCGGAAAGACAGCGCAAAGAAACATGATAGAGAAAACAAAAACGCAACCGAATGGATGTAAAGACACTCCAAATAAATGATATGATGCTATTAGAAAAACTGATCAAAGGTGAAGAAAGGAAATACTTATCGCAGTATCAATGCACCAGGAAAGCCCCGGAAAAGATTCGAGAGATTTAAAAAAGAAATTAGAGTTAGTCAAAAACGTGTCGAAATAGTGTATTGTTTGGAAGAGGAGAAGTTTGAATCCCGTGGAGAATTGAATGAACTCGCACAAACAATGTTCTAAGCTTTTTTATTTTTTTCACAGTAGAAAATATTCAGCATATGGTTGAACGGATCACAGTTTATAGCATAAGAGTAAGATATTCATACGGAAACGGAGAAGAAAGGAAAAGAGCTAGATACGATAGAGGATTTGACACATATTTTAGGTGACCATTCTGTGATGCTTCACCAGCGAAGCAATGAAAGCAATGCATCCACTCCGCGTGGCCGGAGACAACTCCCAGTATCAATGAAAATGTCACATGAGAAAGAGCACTCTCGCGTTGCCCTCTTAAAAGTGGTGATGCGGCGAAAGAGAGGCTTTCCAACAGAGTCGGGCTTTATTGGAACATCATATTCGTGTGGATCGAAGGAGGCATGATATCTAAAAGCAGCTCTTACGGGCCAGTGGTCTGTGCCCGGAGGATATTCGTGCAGAGCTTCAGTCTGTTGAAGTTTGGCGTTCGCAGCATAAAACTCAGCAGGAGGAATGAATTTTAAGCAAGCCAGCAATGCGACCACATGTATTTAAGGGTGTCATGCCTCATGCGATCTGACGTACGGCCCAAGTTTATTGGTCAGACAGCGGAAGTTGCCGGCAAAATGGAGATCGGACACATTTTTAGGAAAATCCGAAACATCTGTGAAATATCTTTCGGTATGAAATAATTCAGTGCAGCATTATACAAACAGCATAATTCATGACTTAGAAGTTGAGTTCAATTTCACTTATGCCACAAATGTTATCCCAACAAAACACATTCTGTTGAACGAAATTGAATAAGAGAAATTCACGGCATCACAACAACGAAAATTATGAGAATATTAGAAAGAACCTTACGCACATAGAGACATAGAAAGTACTATATCCTGAAGCAGCAGACTTAACACTTGTCTAAGTACATCATTATCGTATTATATCATCGTTATATTATGGTATCATCATGTATCAAATATTTTATTAATCATTTTTATATCGTTGTATTATTATTTTATCATTATGTTATTATTTTCATTATCGTAACGTGGTGTTCAGGCATTTTATGGGCACAAATTACTAAAATACTTTATTCTGATTTGCAGGAAGTGTACTCGCTCTTTTCCCGTCCAGTGAAATATTTCCATTTCGTAATGCAGAGGGTTCTCGTACCTAGAGGAGATACGGGATTCCCTCATAAATTAGGATTTTTCATTAAATTACTAAAAACGGCCAATGAATGTATCTTTTTAGTGGGGGAATGGGGATACTACAGTTCTCCATAGGGGATACGGTGTATCTAATGTGTTTTAAAAAACCCTGACTTAAGATATTGCCTATGTTACCCTGGGCTCATTAATTTCAGAGAAAGTTAATATTAATAACCATCTATAATATCGTCTGCAATATCGTCAAGTTAAAATCATTTCCCTTTTCGTTACTGTTTTTGAGGAAGCATTAAAATGGTCACTCCCTGAGATGTTTCCAAAGTTCGAGGAAAATACTAATGGTTCTATGCCAGGAAGATTTTCTAACACTTGGCCTGTGTGGAATTTCCAGGATTCATCCCTTTTTTCCAAGGATGGGTAAGGATTAGTCGCTCACACGTAATAGGAAGACGCAGTGAAGGCAATGAACACGTGCGGAGCAAGTTGCTAATGAAGAGCTTGAGAGGAGTGCAAGTGACATGGAGCTCACCTGATGATCGCACGAAGTGATCCGAAAAGTGGACTTAAGAACGAGCGCACGCTTTTTGTGAGAGATGGGAGAAAAACAGAAAAATAGGAGCTTGATTTGGCATGGTGGGAGCTTGATTTTGGATGGTCGAAGTAGATTTAGTAATTCTCCTTGCGACAGGGAAAGTATTGGCTCCCCGAGAAAAAAGGGGAATATTTTTTTCATACCAAGATGGCATAGCTAGGCAGAAATTGATTTGGAAACAAGTATTTGACTGCAAGGTAACCAAGAAGAACTCTTTATAGAGTAAGCAGGAACAGATCAACGTGGAAATAATAACATGGCTAACATAGAATGTAGAAATGAGAAAAATCAAATCTGTGATCTTACCCATATACTGAACCGCAATAAATATATATACATGTATATACCATATACTACTGCAAAAAATTGGTTCTCATTTAGCTAGTGATTCTTTTATTACCATGACCTCGACTGTGGATGTGAACCACTGTGTCGGCAATTCGCCACAATGGAATATTTATTACTCTTAATACATAATACTTCCGGAAACTACATGTTAAAAAACTTGAAAACGTCTAGGGAATTAACAACTTTGAGGTCGGATTTCTTAACTCTTATTGGAATTCCGTGCTCAAAGTTGCGGATAGATTACACATTGTGTTTCACCTAAATCGTAGCGGGGATTTCGCCTAAACTTAGGTGCTGCAAAAGTTAAGTTAAGGTCAGCAGATAGCATGCTAGTAGAACATAAAGACTCATACGTATTATGCACAATATTAAAATGAAAACTGCAGATATAGAATTTACGACAAAGGGTAAAGTTAAAATAAGATATTTATTCTGGATAAATGCTGCTCAAAACTGGTACATGTTTTCGGTGGAAGCGGTAAATTTCTTTTAATCATTTTCTAAAGAGTTGTTACTTTGAATTTACTATTAGCCTGACTTCTAGCAAACTTTCAGTAAAATTTTTATTATGGAGCATGTATTGAGAAATTTTCCATTTAAGATGGGAAGGGATATGTTACCTCGCATAGAAAATGCAGTACAGGGAGAGAACTGACGGTGAAAATTCATCTTACCGAATATTTCTTAAGTCGACGTCGTATCGTATGTTTTCTCGGGTCGTCGTCCCCTCGAACCTAAATTCTTGGAAACATTTTTTCCTAACACCAGATAATACTACTCAAACGTTTACTTCTCAAACATACTTCTTTCTCCCAGCATCCTAGCTCTCTGGATAGGAGTCCGAAAACTATCTTTTTCGCTCTCTCTCTCTCTCTCTCTCTCTCTCTCTCTCTCTCTCCTTCCTTTTTCTTTCGAAGATACAAAATCCCTTATGTTTTCTTATTTCTCATCCTTGGACATACACTGGGTACAAAGAGGAAGAACGTGCTTCCGCTTAGGCTGAGTGGCCGTATATTGTTATAACGCTGTTTTGTGAAATATTGTATGGCCGTTCTTCCCGGCCCTTCCTTATCCAACGAATTTCTGGGCGATAGACAAACTTTTGTTCGCGCCACCTACATGTTTTCCTTGTTTTTGTTGTTCTGTCCCTTGCGCTAAAGAAATAAAATAATGTGGGGATGTCAACAGCGAAGGAAATCCCACCTTAACGAGTGACGAACTGGCGCTTGGGGGGAGGGGGTTAGCAAGAAAATATGTTTCAACATTTGCACTCCGGGCCTAATGCTAATAATAAAAAAAATATAGTGCTTAAATTTAGTCTTTCCTATCAATTAATATGAAAATGGAAAGCAGATTATTTAAATTAAATTATGAATTCTGTGGAATTAGGTTCCTTAAGAAAACCGCGAATTGGGACATCAAATATGTAAATTGCCAGTTATTGAGAAATCATGATGAATATTTAAATTACTTGTTAGCGGGAAATCGTGAGATTTCGCGGTATCACTCTGATTTCGTTATCGAGGTAAAAGAGCATAAACTTCGGAGCTGTGAAATTTCCTTACAAACGAAGGCATGACAAAGCCGCCCGATAGGTCACTGAAAGAAATCCAGTGAGCTGCTCTGTAACACTTTCTTGACAGATTCTATGCCTTTTTCCCACCTCGTGTTCTTGGTTTACCCCTTGACAAGATTGTTACATCTCTCTAGGTACAGTTTGATCTCCCATGAGACTACGTGCCACATAACTTTACTGAACTTCTTAGCATTTTCTCAATCAAAGTACAGAATTTAATTCTAATGTCTGTATTACTAAATATGTTATGTCACTGAATCTACTTATTTGTCTCTGATATGTCTCTTGTCATACCATCAGCTCGCAAGACCGTCACCACGCAGCTTTCACTACCTGTCTAGTAACGTGTAGCACCATCTTTCGCCCTGATGACGGCGGCGATTCGTCTCGGCATGAACTCGACAAGACACCGGAAGCGTTGGGAAGCCATACGGATCCACGACCCCTGAACAAGCTCCCACTGTTCACGAAGATTTGATGGAGGGGGTCAGAGCCTCGAACATCTCTCTCGATGGCATTCCAGATGTGCTCGATGAGATTGAGGTCACGTGACCTAGCTGGCCAAGGAAGCGAGGTCACGTCGGTGGAGTGTTTATTAAACCATTCGGATACAATTCGGGAGCGATGGCACGGTGCATTGTCTTGTTGCAGGATGAGGTCCCCAGTGGGATATTGAAGACCCACAAACGGGAGCAAATGGTCGTCCAGGATATTCCGGTAACGTTGACCTGTGACGGACGATGTCACACGTACCAGAGGTCCCATTTTAGTCCAAGTAAATAGTCCCCAGACGAGAATGCCACACCCACCAGCTTGAAGAGTACCCTGATGGCAAGAAGGATACATCGCTTCATGTGGTTTGCGCCGTACTCGTATCCTGCCATTAGCATGTACCAACGTGAATTTTGACTCATCAGTCCACGCAACGTTTTTCTACATGCCTAGGGTCCAGTGTCGATGTTCCCGCGCCCATGATAATCTTTGCTCCCTGTGATGTGCGGTCAGCAGCGGTACCCTCGTGAGACGATGGCTTCTGTACCACATAGCGAGGAGATGGTTCTGGATGGTGTGGCTGCTTAGACGTTTTTGTGCACCAGCGTTAAATTGCCGAGAGATTTCTTGCACTGTGGCCCGTCTATCCGTTGTTACAATGCGAGCTAGCCGACGATGACCCTGGTCATCCACACGCTGTTGTCCACGGCAGTTGGCCCTTGTAGGGATGGTTTGACCGGATTCGATGTACTCACGGTGCACCCGTGACACAGTGGCTCGTGAAAATCCCAGTGCCAGCACGACTTCCGAGATCGAGTGACCCATTCGTCGGGCACCGACAATTTGCCAACGATCAAATGCGCTTAGATCCTTCGTCTTACCCATACTGCGTTCGACTCTTACTGATTCCCGTCGCATCACTCCTTATATTGTCGGATCGCTGCATTCGTTTCCGTTTACAGGGCCTCCCACAGCGCCACATTTGCATAACGCCAGCTGTCTCTATTTCAATTCCTCTTAAGTGTATGTTTAAATACTATATTGTACACTCAATGGACAGAACATCAGAGGTACCTACCTAATAGCGCGTTCGTCCGCCTCTAACGTGAATAACAGCATGTACACGCCGAGACACCGACTCCACCAGATGCCGGACGCTTTCTGGAGGTAATGCCAGTCATACCTGTTGCAGCATTGTGTACAACTCCGCCCATTCACGATCCATGGATCCGATGTTGTACTCCTTGGCATCCCACAGAGTTGTCACAGTGTTTAAATCCGGGAATCTTGGGGACCACTGGATGGCTCCGAAATCAGATGAGTGTTCCTCGAGACCTGCCTGAGTGGTTGTTGCCTAGCGTTGTTCCTCTAAAACCGACCATCGGACACAGAATGCGTATGACTAAGTAAATTTCTCCGTCATGTTTATCCACGCCGGGCATCGAACCGGGGTCCCCTCATTCCGGAATAAGTCGCTCTCCCAAATCAGCTACGCGGACATATGCACTCGCTGCTATCTGCCTTTATCTCATGTGCGTCCTGCGGTGCTGGGACGTCACATCTCCACCCACCTCCGACGAAAGAGGGTCGGGGTCATGGCCCACGGGTCAGCTGGGACCACGTGTCACTGTAGGAAGTCATCCACTGAAAGACGTGCATTGAAAAAATCCCAGTCAATTTGGTGTGTGGAACGTAACATCACACACATTTATTTTTCGAAGCGCTGAAGAAGGGATTCTCTTATTTTTCTTGTCTCGCGGTGTGGAAATAACATCACACCATTGCGAGAACTTTAACGGGCTGGTCATTCTTGAAGTTCGGGCGCCAATATGAAGAAGCAAATTTCTCCGTCATTTTCGTCCACGCCGGGCATCGTATCCGGGTGCCCCTGACTCCGAAGTAAGTCGCTCTCCCAACTGAGTTACGCGGACATGCGCTCTCACTGGTATCTGCGTTTATCTCATGTGTGCCCTGCGGTGCAGGCATATCACATGCGTGATGAGAGCGTGCTGGTAGAGCGCAGTAGTTAAGAGCCTCTTCAGACACACTAAGTGACCTAACGTGTCAGATGAGAAGGCTGTCCAAACCATCACAGAATCACTGCCACCTTGAACAGACCCGACCTGGCACGACGAGGCCATCATGACCTCATGGTGTCGACTCCCCCCGTCAGCTCGATAAGCTGGAAACGGGATTCATCGGACCACGTGACGTGACGTCACTCTGCAGAGGTCCAGTTTTGATGTTCCCGGCACCGAGCGAGACGTAATTTCCGATGACGAGCCATCAACAGTAGCACATGAGTAGAGCGTCGGCTCACGTAGCACAGGATATGCAGCGTTTGCCGTACTTTTCTCTCCCTGACGCTGCTTGGGTCTCCGACGTTTAATCTGAATGTTGCCAAGCAAACCGATCTGTACGAGCCTGGATAGTCGAAGTTGACCCCGGTCATCAACAGCGTGTGATGGGCCACCGCTTGCTCCCTGGGTGCTGGAACGTCTGTCGATGGTATATTCGTGGTACACCCTTGATAGGGTTGCCCTCGGGAACCCTGGGGTCCTTGTCATTTGGGCGATAGAATAACATATCTGTCTGTCCCCGACAAAGCATCCACGATCAAAGCCGCGCAGATCACCACGTTTACCCATGTTCGTCGATTGCGATGCACGTTCGGGAAATCCAGCTGTCCACCTATTTTTCATCTGCGTTCGGTTTGGGTCTGTTACACTCTGAGTGGAGAGGGGGAGGGATGCCCATATCAACTGCCCATAACCCTGTCTCTACTGTTTCGTCTATTGGATGTATACAGTCATTGTCCCAACATTTATTTTGTCATATATCTAGTACAATTAACTAGTTGTGATGCACTACAACAAACTCGTGGTCATGCAAGGTCTCCAAAAATTTAAATAAAATAGATAAAATAGATGGGTTACCTCCATCTATTAGCCTCTTTGATAAAAGAGTTAATTTTCCTTTCAAAGTAATAAAATATCTACACTGGAATAATAACATATCAACCAAAGTAATTGAGAATGTACTAATTTCACAGGTGCTTAGAATTTCAAGAATTTGCAGCAACAATTTGGACTTCAATTACCACATTAATATACTATTAGACAGTTTTCTAGAGAACGAAATTCCCTCTTCTTTCATCAAAAGAACTTTAAGAAAAATTATTCTGAATAATAGAGTGAGGTTGGCAGATCTGCTTTAATTTTCCACACAGTTAATAATATGATTCTGACCAATGAAAGCCTGTTGGAAATTGGCTAGAGGATGCCTATTAACTACTAAAAGGAACCTTAGTGCTATGGATATGAAGGTCCTATTAAAAATAAAAAATTAAATAATATAGACAAAATCACAAAAAAAGCTTAAAAATATGTTTATAAAAGAAAATAAAAACAAATATAAAAGAAAACTAGTTATTCACTCACTAGAATAACTATACTAAAAATAGTAAAACTAACATTAAAATTAATAGGATTCTGAATAGTCTAAAGAAGCTCACTAAGGTGATTAAATACATGCAAAGATTATTAAATACACTACTTGTGTATTTCATAATATTTCTCATGTATTATGGAGAGTTAATTCTGCTCTTTCTGATCATACAGGTCCACATTCTTAATTATATATTTTTTCTCTGGTTAAAATCTCCGCGAATCGGATCTTTTCAGTGTGTGGAGGCCTGCAGCCCCACCCACGCTGCCCCCCAGCGACTAGGGAGTGGCAGAGGAGTTTAGAAGTTTGGGTGAAAAGGTCGGCCATGTTTTTCCTCAAGTGTGGAGGTAGTTCAGTTGCATAAGAGGTAAGCTCTCTTCTTTGTCTTAGGGTTTTAGGTTTTACAAGTTCAAAGTTTGTGCTTGTACTTTTTCCCTTTTTTTGCTTTAAGCATTTAGGCACTGGCAAGTCTATTAACTTTTTTGCGGATTTTAACTCTTTCTTTTCTTGGTAACTTTGCGCGTTTTTTAGGCACTTAGGCCAAGCAGCTGGCCATTCATTATTCATAGTTCTTGAATTGCGCTATGTTTTCAAAGTAGTTAGGTTCTTAATAACTACTTTATTATGCACTTAAAGCACTTCTGAAATACTTTGTACATATTGCAACTAATTGTTTATGTCATATAACCTTCACAAAGCATTTCTTTAGTTAATTATTGTCTTTGTTTTGTTCTCGTTTTTGTGTTGTCAGAAGTTGTGGAGTGGGGGTATCATAATCCAGTTTTCTTTCAGGAATCTGGGTTTTTTAAAAAAAATTAATATTTCCTTTTTTTAATTGCAATGTTAAAAAATTTTGAATACTTTTGTATTACTATTCAGGTTTAAATTCTCTCTCAGGCGAACTTGGCAATTTGTTATTGCTGAACATTATTTTTAATTATCATGTCACTCTCACAACTCGAATTTTCTATATTCTTCTTCTTTCTGTTTAATAGTAACAGAAGAAGAGCATGGGTCGGGCCAGGAAAGTTATGCATGCAAGCTAAATTGTTAACTAAAGCTAAGTCATACAACTCTGCGGAGATCATGACATATATATATATTTTTTAAAAAATTTTTTGTGGGCTTATTTCTTGCATCTATGACTTTGCAGAAACCCATTTCCAACTAGGTCTTTGTGGAAGTGAGAAAATGCAGAGTTTTTGCTGGTCCTTGATAAAGCCAAGGCTCAGTATTCTCGACACTTTCTACATTCAGTTGTTTTATTTTTTTCTCTTTTTACTCACACCGGTAAATACATAACATTTTCTATGTTGCACTTGGTATGAGTCAAAAAATTATTTTTGCTGCGATCTCTTCTTAATAGAATGTGAATTCTGAATTTTCATAACTGCTGCGTTGCGCGTTTTGATCTTCAGGTTATTTTGCAACTTTCATTTTAAATTCAAAAGTTTTTCTTTTGTTTTCGGCTTTGCTCTTCAGTATATGTATATATATATCATCATCATCATCATCATTGTCAACCATTATCAATCCACTGCTGGACGAAGGTCTCCCCAAGTTTCCTCCACAACGGTCTGTCTTGTGCCAGTCTCCTCCATGTCACCCCTGCATACTTTCGAATTTCATCCACCCATCTCCCATGTGGTCTTCTTCTGGGTCTTTTCCTGTCCCTTGGAATCCAATCTAAAATTTCGGCTGTCCATCGATGATCTGTCCTTCTGGCAGTATGTCCAGCCCATTGCCATTTCAGGGATTTAACTCTGATCATGATGTCTTCCACTCTTGTCATTTTTCGGATCCACGAGTTCCTCTTCTTATCTCTCCTGGTTACACCAAGTATGCACCTCTCCATGCTGCTTTGAGTTGTCTGCAGCCTTTGTATGTCTCTTTTAGTTAAGGTCCACGTCTCTGCACCATACGTAAGCACTGGAAGGATGCATTAATCAAACACTTTTCTTTTAAGACATAATGGCATATTGCTCTTGAAAATTATGCTGTTTCTTCCAAAAGCTCTCCAGGCAAGTTTTGTACGCCGATTAATTTCTTCATCAATGTGACCCTCACTTGATATCTGCTGTCCAAGATAAACGTACGTGTCTGTTATCTCCAGCTTTTCTCCATCAATCGATAAATCTTCATTTCTTGTAAAAGCGTTGAACATCACTTTTGTCTTCTGAAAGTTCATTTTTAATCCCACTTCTTTACTCTTGTCAGCAAGTTCCTGGATCATACTCTGCAGCTCTGATGGGGTAGTTGCAAAAATGACTACGTCATCAGCAAAACGAAGGTGGGTTAGATAATCTCCATTAATCTTTATCCCCTTGTTTTCCCAGCTCAGCGACTGAAAAACACCCTCCAATGTGGCATTAAAGAGCTTTGGAGATATGGTGTCACCTTGTCTCACTCCCTTTCCAATTTTTACGTGTGTTGTATTTTCAAACAGCCTAATCTTTGCACTTGCATTTTCATAGATGTTATTAATAATATTAATGTATGCATCTTCAATACCGCAGGTTTTCAGAGCCATTGTAACTGCTGATGGTTTCACCGAATCAAAGGCTTTTTCATAATCGATAAAAGCCATGCACAATGGAAGTTCATATTCCCTCGCTCTTTCAATTAGTTCTCTCAGCACGTGGATATGATCTATTGTGCTGTAGCCACTCCTGAATCCAGCTTGTTCTCTCGGTTCAGCCATGTCCAGTGTTATCTTCAAGCGGTGTGAAAGAACTTTAGTGAAGATTTTATAAACTACTGATAGGAGGCTGATAGGTCTGTAGTTTCCGAGATCCTCAATATCACCTTTCTTATGTAGCAGGATCATTGTAGCGGTGTTCCAATCCTCAGGAATCTTTCCTTCATTAAGGCATCGAGTGAAAATTTGGGCGAGTACTGTTTCGATTTCTCCACTTGCTTCTTGTATGATGTCTACAGTAATTCCATCTTCTCCTGGAGCTTTTCCCCGCTTCATGTTCTTGATTGCATGTGCAACTTCTGCTGGAAGGACTGGAGGAACTCTGGTACTGGTATCTTTCATGATGTCTGGAGTGCATGCATCATCCCTTTCATATAATTTGGAGTAGAAATCTTTCACTCTTGTCAAAATTTCTGCCTCTATTTCTTGTTACAGAACCATCTTCTTTTCTCAGTGCCATAATCTGTTTTCTTCCCTTACTGAGATGTCCCTTTGCTATCTTTAGGCTTTGGTTGTTTTCAATTGCTTTCCTCACTAGTTCACAGTTGAATTTTCTTACGTCTTCAGTGATACTTTTTCTTACTGTCTTGCATAGCTCTATATATTCCACTTTGGAAGTCACATCTTCTTTAGTTGTCCTCATCTCTCTTCTTTTTTGCATCAACATTTTCGTTTTTCCTGATAATTTATTTACATGCAACTTGTTCTTAGACTCAGCTAATTTTGTTGCTGTTTCCATAAGAGCTTTGGTTACTTTTCTGTTAACTTCAGAGATGTCCACTTCTTCTGATGTTAGGCCTTCTAAAGCAGAGAACCTGTTCTTCAGTTCCAACTTGAAGGTATTATGGTGTTTTTTAAGGTTGGTTTTGTCAATAGATTTTGTTTGTCTTATGAGCTTGCCACGTTCAAGTTTAGTGTTGAGGTGCATCTTACATCTCACCAATCTATGGTCACTACCTGTGTTGAACTTGTTTAGCACACTGCAGTCTTCTATGACGAATTTTTTGTTACACATAATAAAATCAATTTCACTTGTCGTCCCATTTGGATGTCTCCAAGTCCATTTCCTGTGTGGCTTTTTCTTGAAAAAGAGTTCAAGATGAAAAACCCTTCTGCCTCTGCAAACTCAACGAGAGTATTTCCACGCTGGTTTCTGTTGCCGTAACCGAATTTACCTACTGAAGTTTCATTCTGTTGCCGTTGCCCTATTTTTGCATTGAAATCTCCCATAATTATTTTCAAATGCTGCTTACCTTTATTATTTAGATGACAAATTTCCTCATAAAATTCTTCAATTTCTTCTTCAGGATGACTTGTGGTGGGTGCATAAGTTTGAATAATCTGAGCCTGGTATCTTTTCGAGAGTTGGATAACAAGTCGTGCAGCTCTGTCAGAGGAACTTTCAACTTCTACAACTTTATCCTTCAGTTTCTTGTTTATTATAAATCCAACACCACTAGTTTTGCCAGTATCTGTCCCACGATAGTAGAAGAGATGTCCACTTTTCAGTTCGATGAGATCTTCTCCTTTTCTCCTTACCTCACTTAGCCCCACGATATCCCACTTGATCCTTTGTAGTTCCTCTTCCAATTCAAGAAGCCTTGAATCAGAAGATAGGGAGCGTCCATTGTACGTAGCCAAGGTCAGCATCAGATGGCAGCCTAGTCCGGTCCTCCGGGGATTCTTAGCACCCTCTGCCTTCATGTCGCACTGGCCGCTGCCTTGGCCAGGTACATTCCAGCTGCCGGAGACTGAGGGCCAAGATTTAAGTTGTGGAATCATTTTGGAGGGGTTTGGCCATAACTCACCACGCTGGCCAAGCGGGTTGGTGAGTGTGTTATAGAATTTCCTCTAATCCCGATGGTATAGTTATACCGCTATTGGCGGTCGTCAGAGCCCCTTTAGTGGGAACAGGATGCACCACGAGAAGGCGGGGTTGGCATTTGTCAAGGAGAGGCTGTGATGTTACGCATCACCTGAGCTTACATCCCATATATATATATATATATATATATATGTACGAGGGCGGATCAAAACGCTACTTACACTGTTGAATAGAAACAAAACACAGAGATATACTCAGGGTATGTATGTTGGTTCAAAGGTATACCATTTATTCATTTTTCGACATAGTCGCCTCCGGATTGTAAACATTTAACGGAACGTGTGATTAACTTTACCATACTTGTACAGGAAAAGTCTCCTCCAGTATTATGCAACCAGTAAAATCCTCACGCACAATTTCCGATATCTCAGGTGCTCGTGAATGATGGAATTCACGTTCCGTAAGAAATGTCTAACGTACTGGTAATTTCCTGGATTCTGATACACCTATTAACCCGTATCATGTCGTAAACGCCGGCAAAATGCCCCGGAGTGCTGGATATTGATGATCTGCTTTCGCGATATTCGTCTGTAAAATTTGTGCGACCCTTTTCAATTTGTTGGCATCACTTTACAATGGCGAGGCGAGACATGGCATTTCCTCCGTGTACAGCATAGATTTTACGATGAGTGACAGGATGATTTAGGAGCTTAGCCCACAAAAATTGAATTGTTCCTTGCACTTCCAATTTGGAGTAAGAATCCAGATGACACTCTATTACGAACTGCCTCTTGCACACGTCTTAAGCAGTTACTGAACTAAAACACATCCCGTCGGCAGCTCTGACTTATTGTCTACTTCTTTTTTTTTTTTTTTTTTTTTTTTGGATTGGAGGTTTAACGACCACCGTGAGCAACTCAATGGGCTATAAGCAGTCGCCCGTCCCTAATTTAGGGTCACTGGTTCCAGGGAAGGGAGAGAGCCAGTGCCGTAAGACAAACACAACATCCATGCCTCACCGGGATTCGAACCCGGACCCCGTTCGGACGAATGATCAGAGGCCAACGCCTTAGACCACTGCGCCACCGGGGCGGCATTGTCTACTTCCAGCTCTGACTTATTGTTTACTTCCCTCCCAAGCACACACGGTCTGACAGCAATCCCACTCCAGATGGCGCTAAGTGTAACTTGCTTTTTGATTCACCTACGTGTTATGAATATCGGGATTCACTTAAATCAAACGTATCGCGACTCGTCTTTTATTTCAAGTATCTAGGAATTTTTTTCCTGAAACAACTTAGGTTGGAAACCATACTACGGCCAAGAAATTTCCGGAAGACTTCTGAAGATTTGAGAAACTGAAAGTGCTTTCAAATCAGTGAAATAAAATCGTAATTTTGGATGTAATTCTGCCGCTCAGAGGCGCAATAGTCTAAGTGCTGGCTTTTGACTATTCGTGCGATTGGGTCTGGTTTCGAATCCCGGATGATGATGTGTTTGTCAACAGACACTGGTCTTCTCCCTTTTGTGGAATCAGTGACCCTAAGTACTTATACCCTCAAAGTTGTTCACGATGGTCAATGAACCTCTATCTTCCAAAATATTTATATACACTCATATTCACAGAAACCAAAATACCTGAAAGGAGTCGAGCTACGACTTTGAGTTTTACAAGATATACTAATAAGACAATATCGCAGAAGTAATTAGCATTAAGGCATCACTGCTGCATACGTACCTAGTCAAGGCAAATCATGTCACGCTGAAGTCACAGACCAGAAACCGCACGCCGCCCCGGTGGCGCAGTGGTCTAAGGCGCTGGCCTCTGATCATTCGTCCGTAAGGGGTCCGGGTTCGAATCCCGGTCAGGCATGGATGTTGTGTTTGTCTTACGGCACTGGTTCTCTCCCTTCCCTGGAACCAGTGACCCTAAATTAGGGACGGGCGACTGCTTATAGCCCATTGAGTTGCTCACGGTGGTCGTTAAAACCTCCAATAAAAAAAAAAAAACGCACGTTTTTCTGCTATAAGTGCCGCGTGTCTTGGTAGGAATTCCAGCGCTTCGTCAGCATTGGTAAGGATGACTCATCGTCGTGAAATACATTCGTACAATCACATCAGTTAGTTTGACAGAGATTACATTATCGGCATGAGAAACTGCAATGCTTTCTTCCGGGAGATTGCCGGTCGTGTGGAGCGTAGTGTATCCGTCGTGAAAAGAGTGTCGTACACAGACAACGCCGAGGAACAACCGTCATCTCGTGAAGATGCCTTTGAGTGACTATTCTGTCATCAACGGCGTTGGCGCAGCAGTGGCGAACTATGAGGCATTCTCCCATATCAGCTGTAACAGTACGTCGCCGGTTATTACAGTTCGGACTTCAAGCTCGTCGATCCCTCCTGAGGCTACCTTTGACACTGCTACAACAGAATGCAATGGTGCATCGAAAGAAGGGAGTGGCATGACGAAAGGCACAATATTGTGCCATTGGAGTAGCGTGACGAATGGCACAATAATGTGACATTCGTTACAACTGTTAACGAATGGCACAATATCGTGTTCTTGAATGAAGCACGCTTCTGTTTAGGCGAAAATGATGGCCGCATCTCTATCCGTCGACTACAGGGAGAGAGGTGTGCGGAAGAATACATAAGAGCCAGGCATATCGAACCAACACGAGGCATTATGGCCTGCGTTTCTATCGCTTACGAAAGTAGATTACCTCTCGTGAGAGTCTGTACCACCATGACTAGGACCTGTGGCGTCAATGACATTCTACGTCCGATCGCTCTTTTGTACCTGCAGAAGGATGTTCCTGGGGACATATTTCAACAGAATAATGTCACATCGCATGTCAAGCTTTCTTCGAAGATAACAACGCTCCACTTCTACCGTGTCTGCCTATATCGCCAGATCTATACAGCCATAGAAAGTGTATGTGAGATGCTCAAACGACAGGTACGACGGTACAACCATCCGCAAGCAACTGTTGATATACTTTGGATGCGGCTGCTAGTCAATACAGCCTAGTTGCTGTTCCACGGAACACCATTCACACATTATTTGATTCGATGCCTCAGCGCGTACAGTTGGTGATACAAACTAGAGGTGGTCACACCGATGATTGCCTACATCGACCAACCTTGTACGTATGACACCGAGATTCTAATATTTGTTCTATATCGTCTAATGAACATATTCTGTAAAAATCAAAATCGTAGCTTGACTCCTTGTAGGTTTTCCGTTTTTTATGAACATGAGTGTACTTTCTCATATCTGTTTGTCGTGTTCGTGATTCCGAAACCTAACACGTAGCTTTATCCCGCGACTTGATACACGTGAACACGAACGAAAGAATTTACCCATAGATAGCAAAACCGAACGATTAAACACGGAATTGTTGGTACTTTTGCCAATTCAAAATTAATGACATTAAAGAAAGTGCAGAAAGCACAAATAGTTACCGTTTCATAGTGATTCAACTATTGAGGAGGAAGATGAAACGAAAGAGTCAGGTCTCCTATGAAGCCATTTTTTTTTTTATTGGAGGTTTAACGACCACCGTGAGCAACTCAATGGGCTATAAGCAGTCGCCCGTCCCTAATTTAGGGTCACTGGTTCCAGGGAAGGGAGAGAGCCAGTGCCGTAAGACAAACACAACATCCATGCCTCACCGGGATTCGAACCCGGACCCCGTTCGGACGAATGATCAGAGGCCAACGCCTTAGACCACTGCGCCACCGGGGCGGCATTGTCTACTTCCAGCTCTGACTTATTGTTTACTTCCCTCCCAAGCACACACGGTCTGACAGCAATCCCACTCCAGATGGCGCTAAGTGTAACTTGCTTTTTGATTCACCTACGTGTTATGAATATCGGGATTCACTTAAATCAAACGTATCGCGACTCGTCTTTTATTTCAAGTATCTAGGAATTTTTTTCCTGAAACAACTTAGGTTGGAAACCATACTACGGCCAAGAAATTTCCGGAAGACTTCTGAAGATTTGAGAAACTGAAAGTGCTTTCAAATCAGTGAAATAAAATCGTAATTTTGGATGTAATTCTGCCGCTCAGAGGCGCAATAGTCTAAGTGCTGGCTTTTGACTATTCGTGCGATTGGGTCTGGTTTCGAATCCCGGATGATGATGTGTTTGTCAACAGACACTGGTCTTCTCCCTTTTGTGGAATCAGTGACCCTAAGTACTTATACCCTCAAAGTTGTTCACGATGGTCAATGAACCTCTATCTTCCAAAATATTTATATACACTCATATTCACAGAAACCAAAATACCTGAAAGGAGTCGAGCTACGACTTTGAGTTTTACAAGATATACTAATAAGACAATATCGCAGAAGTAATTAGCATTAAGGCATCACTGCTGCATACGTACCTAGTCAAGGCAAATCATGTCACGCTGAAGTCACAGACCAGAAACCGCACGCCGCCCCGGTGGCGCAGTGGTCTAAGGCGCTGGCCTCTGATCATTCGTCCGTAAGGGGTCCGGGTTCGAATCCCGGTCAGGCATGGATGTTGTGTTTGTCTTACGGCACTGGTTCTCTCCCTTCCCTGGAACCAGTGACCCTAAATTAGGGACGGGCGACTGCTTATAGCCCATTGAGTTGCTCACGGTGGTCGTTAAAACCTCCAATAAAAAAAAAAAAACGCACGTTTTTCTGCTATAAGTGCCGCGTGTCTTGGTAGGAATTCCAGCGCTTCGTCAGCATTGGTAAGGATGACTCATCGTCGTGAAATACATTCGTACAATCACATCAGTTAGTTTGACAGAGATTACATTATCGGCATGAGAAACTGCAATGCTTTCTTCCGGGAGATTGCCGGTCGTGTGGAGCGTAGTGTATCCGTCGTGAAAAGAGTGTCGTACACAGACAACGCCGAGGAACAACCGTCATCTCGTGAAGATGCCTTTGAGTGACTATTCTGTCATCAACGGCGTTGGCGCAGCAGTGGCGAACTATGAGGCATTCTCCCATATCAGCTGTAACAGTACGTCGCCGGTTATTACAGTTCGGACTTCAAGCTCGTCGATCCCTCCTGAGGCTACCTTTGACACTGCTACAACAGAATGCAATGGTGCATCGAAAGAAGGGAGTGGCATGACGAAAGGCACAATATTGTGCCATTGGAGTAGCGTGACGAATGGCACAATAATGTGACATTCGTTACAACTGTTAACGAATGGCACAATATCGTGTTCTTGAATGAAGCACGCTTCTGTTTAGGCGAAAATGATGGCCGCATCTCTATCCGTCGACTACAGGGAGAGAGGTGTGCGGAAGAATACATAAGAGCCAGGCATATCGAACCAACACGAGGCATTATGGCCTGCGTTTCTATCGCTTACGAAAGTAGATTACCTCTCGTGAGAGTCTGTACCACCATGACTAGGACCTGTGGCGTCAATGACATTCTACGTCCGATCGCTCTTTTGTACCTGCAGAAGGATGTTCCTGGGGACATATTTCAACAGAATAATGTCACATCGCATGTCAAGCTTTCTTCGAAGATAACAACGCTCCACTTCTACCGTGTCTGCCTATATCGCCAGATCTATACAGCCATAGAAAGTGTATGTGAGATGCTCAAACGACAGGTACGACGGTACAACCATCCGCAAGCAACTGTTGATATACTTTGGATGCGGCTGCTAGTCAATACAGCCTAGTTGCTGTTCCACGGAACACCATTCACACATTATTTGATTCGATGCCTCAGCGCGTACAGTTGGTGATACAAACTAGAGGTGGTCACACCGATGATTGCCTACATCGACCAACCTTGTACGTATGACACCGAGATTCTAATATTTGTTCTATATCGTCTAATGAACATATTCTGTAAAAATCAAAATCGTAGCTTGACTCCTTGTAGGTTTTCCGTTTTTTATGAACATGAGTGTACTTTCTCATATCTGTTTGTCGTGTTCGTGATTCCGAAACCTAACACGTAGCTTTATCCCGCGACTTGATACACGTGAACACGAACGAAAGAATTTACCCATAGATAGCAAAACCGAACGATTAAACACGGAATTGTTGGTACTTTTGCCAATTCAAAATTAATGACATTAAAGAAAGTGCAGAAAGCACAAATAGTTACCGTTTCATAGTGATTCAACTATTGAGGAGGAAGATGAAACGAAAGAGTCAGGTCTCCTATGAAGCCATTTTTTTTTTTTTATTGGAGGTTTAACGACCACCGTGAGCAACTCAATGGGCTATAAGCAGTCGCCCGTCCCTAATTTAGGGTCACTGGTTCCAGGGAAGGGAGAGAGCCAGTGCCGTAAGACAAACACAACATCCATGCCTCACCGGGATTCGAACCCGGACCCCGTTCGGACGAATGATCAGAGGCCAACGCCTTAGACCACTGCGCCACCGGGGCGGCATTGTCTACTTCCAGCTCTGACTTATTGTTTACTTCCCTCCCAAGCACACACGGTCTGACAGCAATCCCACTCCAGATGGCGCTAAGTGTAACTTGCTTTTTGATTCACCTACGTGTTATGAATATCGGGATTCACTTAAATCAAACGTATCGCGACTCGTCTTTTATTTCAAGTATCTAGGAATTTTTTTCCTGAAACAACTTAGGTTGGAAACCATACTACGGCCAAGAAATTTCCGGAAGACTTCTGAAGATTTGAGAAACTGAAAGTGCTTTCAAATCAGTGAAATAAAATCGTAATTTTGGATGTAATTCTGCCGCTCAGAGGCGCAATAGTCTAAGTGCTGGCTTTTGACTATTCGTGCGATTGGGTCTGGTTTCGAATCCCGGATGATGATGTGTTTGTCAACAGACACTGGTCTTCTCCCTTTTGTGGAATCAGTGACCCTAAGTACTTATACCCTCAAAGTTGTTCACGATGGTCAATGAACCTCTATCTTCCAAAATATTTATATACACTCATATTCACAGAAACCAAAATACCTGAAAGGAGTCGAGCTACGACTTTGAGTTTTACAAGATATACTAATAAGACAATATCGCAGAAGTAATTAGCATTAAGGCATCACTGCTGCATACGTACCTAGTCAAGGCAAATCATGTCACGCTGAAGTCACAGACCAGAAACCGCACGCCGCCCCGGTGGCGCAGTGGTCTAAGGCGCTGGCCTCTGATCATTCGTCCGTAAGGGGTCCGGGTTCGAATCCCGGTCAGGCATGGATGTTGTGTTTGTCTTACGGCACTGGTTCTCTCCCTTCCCTGGAACCAGTGACCCTAAATTAGGGACGGGCGACTGCTTATAGCCCATTGAGTTGCTCACGGTGGTCGTTAAAACCTCCAATAAAAAAAAACGCACGTTTTTCTGCTATAAGTGCCGCGTGTCTTGGTAGGAATTCCAGCGCTTCGTCAGCATTGGTAAGGATGACTCATCGTCGTGATATACATTCGTACAATCACATCAGTTAGTTTGACAGAGATTACATTATCGGCATGAGAAACTGCAATGCTTTCTTCCGGGAGATTGCCGGTCGTGTGGAGCGTAGTGTATCCGTCGTGAAAAGAGTGTCGTACACAGACAACGCCGAGGAACAACCGTCATCTCGTGAAGATGCCTTTGAGTGACTATTCTGTCATCAACGGCGTTGGCGCAGCAGTGGCGAACTATGAGGCATTCTCCCATATCAGCTGTAACAGTACGTCGCCGGTTATTACAGTTCGGACTTCAAGCTCGTCGATCCCTCCTGAGGCTACCTTTGACACTGCTACAACAGAATGCAATGGTGCATCGAAAGAAGGGAGTGGCATGACGAAAGGCACAATATTGTGCCATTGGAGTAGCGTGACGAATGGCACAATAATGTGACATTCGTTACAACTGTTAACGAATGGCACAATATCGTGTTCTTGAATGAAGCACGCTTCTGTTTAGGCGAAAATGATGGCCGCATCTCTATCCGTCGACTACAGGGAGAGAGGTGTGCGGAAGAATACATAAGAGCCAGGCATATCGAACCAACACGAGGCATTATGGCCTGCGTTTCTATCGCTTACGAAAGTAGATTACCTCTCGTGAGAGTCTGTACCACCATGACTAGGACCTGTGGCGTCAATGACATTCTACGTCCGATCGCTCTTTTGTACCTGCAGAAGGATGTTCCTGGGGACATATTTCAACAGAATAATGTCACATCGCATGTCAAGCTTTCTTCGAAGATAACAACGCTCCACTTCTACCGTGTCTGCCTATATCGCCAGATCTATACAGCCATAGAAAGTGTATGTGAGATGCTCAAACGACAGGTACGACGGTACAACCGTCCGCAAGCAACTGTTGATATACTTTGGATGCGGCTGCTAGTCAATACAGCCTAGTTGCTGTTCCACGGAACACCATTCACACATTATTTGATTCGATGCCTCAGCGCGTACAGTTGGTGATACAAACTAGAGGTGGTCACACCGATGATTGCCTACATCGACCAACCTTGTACGTATGACACCGAGATTCTAATATTTGTTCTATATCGTCTAATGAACATATTCTGTAAAAATCAAAATCGTAGCTTGACTCCTTGTAGGTTTTCCGTTTTTTATGAACATGAGTGTACTTTCTCATATCTGTTTGTCGTGTTCGTGATTCCGAAACCTAACACGTAGCTTTATCCCGCGACTTGATACACGTGAACACGAACGAAAGAATTTACCCATAGATAGCAAAACCGAACGATTAAACACGGAATTGTTGGTACTTTTGCCAATTCAAAATTAATGACATTAAAGAAAGTGCAGAAAGCACAAATAGTTACCGTTTCATAGTGATTCAACTATTGAGGAGGAAGATGAAACGAAAGAGTCAGGTCTCCTATGAAGCCATTTTTTTTTTTATTGGAGGTTTAACGACCACCGTGAGCAACTCAATGGGCTATAAGCAGTCGCCCGTCCCTAATTTAGGGTCACTGGTTCCAGGGAAGGGAGAGAGCCAGTGCCGTAAGACAAACACAACATCAATGCCTGACCGGGATTCGAACCTGGACCCCTTACGGACGAATGAGCAGAGGCCAGCGCCTTAGACCACTGCGCCACCGGGGCGGCCCTATGAAGCCATGCAGCACTTGGTTTGCGTTCTGTACACTTGGAACATTCCTAAAATTCCTGCTCCTCAGAAAACTAAAACTATGGCCAAAGTTCTCCAGATTTTCCTGAAATGTAATTTTCTCCTTAAGTACCGTAAATAAAAACTAATTTTTCTTCAGATACTATCATTTGTGGTAGTGGAATTTAAAAAAAAAACGTTTTTGCTTCGAAACTGTTTCCGGAGAGATTACTTTTTATTTGAAAGGAGAGGAGTTTAACTACCACCATGAGCAACTGGTAGCGCTATAAGCAGTCGCGCGTTTCTGATTTGGTTCCACTAGTTCCAGGAAAGGTACAAGGCCTGAGCAATCAGACAGACGAACCGCCCATGTCTCCTCCGGGATTCGAGCACGAGCCCATCTGTGTTCTAACGATCAGAAACCTTCAGCAACCAAGTCAGCTGGTTACGTATCACAGCTGTCCTTCTGGGAAAAACAAAACTGTGAAGTATGATTTCGCTGTATGTTTATCGCCCACTAAGCGGTCGGAGAATAACTACAAGAGAAAGAGCAAAATAATGGAGCTAAGCATCGTAATTTTAGAAAAAGTGATTCTGTTGCAGTGCAGTAAAAGAGAAGAAACCAACTTGTTCAATGCCGTGAGGCCTGAAGGCGGATTTACGTCTCGTTTGGTGTTGTTGTTTTACCTAAACAAGCTGAAGACGACATTGGGCTTTCTTCTTTGTGTTTGTCTCCAATTAATTTTATGAAAACGATGCATTAAGTGCTAAACAGCAATCTACGGGATGTAGGACTTAACTTTCGTTTGCATCTTTCATTTCATTCGTTGCCGGAAGACATAGTGCGATGATCTTCATTACTAATTCTTTGACAAAGGACAGACGTTCGTTAATGTAGAAATAAAATAGAATAAATATATGTTATTCCCTTTTTCGGGTTCTAGTATAAATCCTTTATTGCTGTGCAATTAGGAAGTAAAACTTAAAAATGTGATTATTATTTATTACCTTCCCATATAATATGTAAATGTATATATCATAATCATCTACAACGACAATTATTATCAATTCACTGCTGGATGAAGGTCTCCCAATGTCTTCTCCCAACTTTCTGACTTGAGCCAGTTTCTTCTAAGTCACTCCAGCAGTAGTTCGAATTTAATTCATCCACATTCCACGTGGTCTTCTCCTGGGTATTTTATTAAGCACCACGTTAGGCAAGTTTGTACTGAATCTACAACACAAGCACCTGAACTATTGCAAATAAGAAAGTGACTGAAGTTTCGCGACGAAATTAACAGGGCCATAATATTGTTTCTTTTCAGTCATTTATAGGCTCAGATGAAGACACCTGCTTTTAGATACGGACCACGCTGTTTCAAATGTAATGTGATGAGCTGTTATTAATTAAATTGTAGTTGTTTTGTTTCCTACATTTCTCATGTACACGCGCAAAACAGAGACATAAGCCAACAATTGAGAACTACCTGTTCACTGAACTTATGATCCATAAAAAGTATTTCTAAAAACTAATGTATAATAAGAAACTTTCAGCAGTGCGAGGCAGGAGTGCGTTAAGCCGGTTACGGTTAGTGTTATGATTTCGATATCTTTGAAAATGCATCCGCCACCGCGGTAGCGCAGTGGTTTAAGCGGTTCATCCGAGCTCAAATCCCTGATGAGGCAGAGGAGATCCACTTGCTTTACGACATTGGCTGTCTCCTCTCCCTCGAACCAGCAGCCCAAAATCAGGGACTTCCGACTATTTATTGCCCTTAATGTTGCTCACGGTTGTCGTTAAACCTCCACAGCACCCCCGAAAAATAATTGTACCTCACAAAATTTCCAAAGCAGTTCAAGAACGGTAGAGAAGCAGAAAGTTATTTCAACAGCAAGTTTAACAATTTCTTAAAAAGCATACAATGATTTCTAAAAGATCGCAGAAATGTGATCTTCCCAGGGTCACTGAGAAGATTAGACAGCCGGAAATAATTTCCAGTATTTAATGGGACCACAAACTTCTTAAAAAAGTGTAAACTTTTCATATTGTAATGTGATGAGCTGTTATTAATTAAATTGTAGTCGTTTTGTTTCCTTTTACATGTTTTTAAATATATTCCGATAGTTTTTTCTGTTCTTTCATTATAGGTGGAGTTATCTCTAAGTATTACCGCTTCTCTAAAGATGCATAGCAAAATTCGGGTGACTACTACTATAACTGATGTAACTCTTGGAAAAATGAACGTGATCAAGAATTAATTACGATGGTCTGTAATTAAACAGGTAGAGTGGTTTCTGATATTTAATAATTGAGACTTATTGATCTCGACTGATTTATTTCAGAAATGTTTATCTACGTACACTGCTTGATGTAAAAGATCCCGCACCATGAAGGAATGCCAGAAACAAGGCAAAACGTACCACGCATGTAAAAAATATGTGCGAAAGGAGACATTTAATTTTTGAGGGATTACATGAGCACGATGGTCGAGGAGACAATACAATGTGGCCTGAGTCAGTAGGTCGTACGACCACCATGCTGGACTATACAATCAGCAACACGGTGCATCTGAATAGTAACTTGCCTAGCAGAGACCAACCATTCACCTTTTGACTTTGCAGATAGAGAATCAGAACTAGTCTCGGTGGTAACAAGCGTAAAATTCTCCGGATGGTGACCCGAGGTATTGCTGACAATGTGTCGTTGACCCGTGTCTACGATTCATCAACACTGAGAGAGAGAGTCGTACAGAGGCGTTAAGTTGTGTGCCAATGACGTCCCATACTTTCTTTCTTGGGGATCGCCGTGCCTAAGGCAACACTTGGACACCTCGTAGGCACTGTCTGCTGATGTAGGCAATGTGCGGGACGGCGTTATCATGATAAAACTAGGCACCAGGATACCATGGAGATACGGCAACAAAACGAGTTGCAGCACTTCATTGACGCATCGTTGTGCTATCACTGTACACACTATGCGTAAGAGAGGTGAATATAGCTGTTGAAGCTGATAGCTCCCAAAGCATGAAACCAGGCTGAGAAGATGTATGACTCTCATAGATGGCAGCATGATCAGTCCGATGATGGCGTCGTCTCCAGATTCTCAATCGGCCATCGTGGGCGCTTAGATAGAAGCGAGACTCGTCGCTGAGTACGACATGGCTTTATTCGTTCCGCCCCGTATGTCTCATACGGTACCACTGCAACTATGCGCGACGATGTGCTGCGGTGAGTGGCAGTCATCGCTATGGCTGGCAAGAGCGCAAACTGCCTCAGTGAATCTGTCCTTGTCGATACCTGAATGCTCATGGCTGCCTCTACTGTCATCGTCGAATGTCTTACATTGTTTGTAGAGCCACTCTGTGCGGACGTCCACCTACGTGCACTGATTTTCCAACGTCGACGCACATTACCTTTCTCTAACCATTGTCGCCACATTGTCCGACAGTTGTTGATCCCGATGCGTTTCTGCCTCGATGCGACTTAAGGACCAACCGAGCCCTATGGTGACGTCTCTGGAAAAGGTGTCCGTGTGATGACAGGATTCCCGTTGACGTCACACAGGGTTTCTCACTCCTTACCGGTGCTTTCGCCCCCGGTAATACCCCCGATGCAGTGGACCACACACTGAGGTGGGGAGGATTAAACGTAGATAAGCCGAGCCGTCTTGCCTTTCATCTTCCTCACGTATCAGGCGATTTGTTCGCAACTGCACTCCTTTACGTATCCGAACTGTCGACACATACCTACCGATTTGCATGGCGCTTCATAAATACTTCTTGGTGTGTCATTTTCTATTAGAACCATAAAGGACTTAAAAATTGACAAACAAGGGAAGCTATGAAACCTTTTCCAATGCAAATGTTTTGCTTTTAGGTGTGCAAGGGAGTATTTAAACCATTTTCGATGGCTTCAGCACTTCGAAATTTTGGTGCGACAGCGGAAGCGCTACTGTATCACCTATGTGGTTCAAAGTGCAGGATTCTGAGCAAACGTTCGAGTTTGATATGGCCTCGAATTCAGGATGAGGTGTGGAGGGAGCGGTGCTGGCTAACGGGACATCTCTCTCTCTTACTTGGAACCAGTGGCTCTAAATCAAGGACATTTGTCTCCTTATAGTCTTAGAAACGGGCGTCGTTAAATCTCTCAAAACAGAAGAATACTTCCTGTTAAGAATTTTATGGGAGGCCTACCTACGAGATTTTTCTGCCGCCCTGGCTTTGAACCACGGACTTTCTGAATTCAGACCAAGAAAAAAGACATTCCATTTTTAGCACCAGATTTGCTTCAACTAAGGAAAATAAAGTGAGATAGCTTCTCGTTTGGCCGTGACTTTTCATTTTGGGATCAAATATTAAGAATCACATTTTACTTGGTTTTTTGCTAGTTCAAGGCCGTCAGCCGTACAATTTGTCAAAGATGTCTCAGAAACGTAAATGAAATTCGGTTTCGCTGACACGGAAGTGTCCTACCGGGAACACTGCCCTTTAACTCTTGCACACTGAAATGCGAAACCAGCTTTTCAGAAGAAGACGAAACTGAAAACAACCTCAACGCCCAAGCTATCACTTAATGCTCTTTGCGAGATGTCAGTTGAACTACGATTAATGATACAAATTAATTCGGATGACGTCATGAAAAATCTTCCTTCTGCTGAGGCAAGCGAAGGAATCAAAAACAGTCTATTAGATTTTGTTTATTTTGTGCTGCCCCAAATTATGTAATTATTTTCTCAAATAAGAAAGCTAAAAGTTGTATTTCATTGAAAGTTCCAAGTTTTTTCATGATACCGAACTTAAGATACTGCTGTTGTTCCCATAATAATTAGAATGGCGCCTGTAAGTGTAGATGCGCGGGACACTTGACTATCGATCCTGAATTCTGAGGATCTCTGGGGTGAGTTATTTCAGCAACGTGGAGTGTTTGTCTTTCAAAAATTCATACAAATTGGAAATTCCGGCGAAATTATGTAGCTTTTCTCTCCTGACCTACAAATTTAATAAGATGACTATGTCATGTCACTAGAAAAGATGGAGTCAGGAATGTTAGGATAAGAGTAAACGTTGAAAGGATGCAGGGTTCAAAGTAAGCCCGGGAACACATTGAGCGGAAAAGAGAGGTTTCTGTGACATACAGCTACGGACACGAAATTAACAGGAGGTATAGGAGAACACTCGTATGAGATGAAAGGTTTGTTTAAAAAAAGAACATGACCTAGTGGAATTAAAAAACAAAATAAACCAAAACAAAGAGGAGTGAAAAAAGATGATGTGTTGAGCAGCCAACCTCCCTGCAGATCTAATTCCGGTGCTCATAAAGGATATCTGTAATCTTTTTAATTACTGTTCAGTCCTTTAAAAATCAAGTGAATATTTTGTGAAATATGATGAGTTTATCATGTGATACACGTAATGAAAAAGTGTGCTGACATAGCAAAGAAAAACAGATGGGATCTAAACAAATGATGGCTTTTGACGTTGCTAGTAAAACATTAATTTTGTGATTTTTACCTATTTAATTATCGGGTATTCCTTAAGAGAATTTACAAAAGGCGTAAAAGTTGTAAGAACATGTACAATCTGTACAAAACACCTAAAACGTGCCACTGTCTTGTCTTTTTTGTGCCTGAAAAATGTGTTAATTCGCATAAATGAAGCAGTGGAAAGTAACATGTAAAATAATTTGTTTAGACACCTGCGCACATTAGAACACACACACACACACACACACACACACACACACAGAGGAAAAGGTGCCTGCATCTAGGGTCTCTTCAGATAACTCAAACTGCTTATTAAAAAAAGAAGACAATATTTGGATGACAGGGTTTAGAGTTCATGTCTGTTTTGATAATAACGCAATGTGGGAACGATTAAATTCTGCTAAAATACTGCTTGCAATGATAAATGGTGAGTAATGAAATATGTTTCCTGTGCTCTTGTAGGAAAATGGAGAAAACTTATTAATGCACTAGTTATCATAATAAAACCATTATAATATCATGTATTTCGTTTGATCATTTGTAACTACTTTAACTGGAAATTGATATTCATTAAGCTGCAGCTGAACATGATTGATGTTCAGGTTTGATGAAAACCGTTACACATGACTGAAACTTCCGACTACTCGTCCGGGTTTCTCATGGGTTTGGGTCCCGGATGAGGAATGGATAGTGTTTTTGTCCCACGGAGCTTGTTCTGTTCCTTCTGTGGAGTCGCTGGTCCTTAATTAATACGGACAGGTAAGATTTCTTGCACTGTTAAATCCCGAAAAGAAAAAAGAAGGGAAAATGGCTGAAAATCATTACATTTTGCAGATAACATTAATTGCCGATTTAGAACAAGGAGTGTTAAATTTTGATTAGGATATAATTTACCTTTCATTGAAAGAAATCAAAGTTAACACAAAGACGACCCTCTAAATGACAATCAGCAAACGTCGAATAAGATGCGGCTTGAAAATGTAATTAATTTTTCAAGAACGGAAGGCTCGAAATACCACCGTAGGCTGAAATTCCTTTCTGTTTTAGGATTGACGTTAATCATTAATGCAAATAAATTGCATAAATCATTAATACAGATGAATTCCTTAACCTTTGTAGCACATTAGACAAAATACAAAAAAAAAATGTAGGAAATGGATTGGGCTCCTGTGAAAAACTTTAGTGTCAACTTCAGGGCTCAATTTTGACCGGTAGTAAGTAGCAAATTGCTAGCAAGCAAATGCATTTCGCTAGTGATAAAAAGTGATTCTAGCAAAAGTTGCTAGTGGAAAAATTTTGAATGTTTTAGTGTGAACTGTAAGTACTGCTGCATTGCACGTGTGGAATATTTTATACACATACAAAAAAGGAACAGCTGCTTTTTGGAAACGAATGTTTCTTGAAAAGAACAAAAAAAAAACATTTTAAAAACATAAAAAAACATTTTAGCGCTAGTAAAAATATGCAGTATATTTTCTTTACCTACTTCTGCATGTGAGGTTGGGTTCAGTTTCATGAAGGGAATCCAGGGTGATTGCAGGGGCAGTTTAAACTTACAAACGTTGATGCTCTCATGAGTATTGGGGTTAAAGGTCCATCCAAAGATAAGTTTGACCCCAAGCCTGCTGTTTTAAAGTGGTATGATGAAAAGACCCGAAGCCCAGATTGTAAACCATACGGAAAATAACTTAAGATTTTGAATAGTGTTCTTGAATTTTGTGAATGAAGTTAAATAAGAAAAATGTTTTTTTTAATACTTGCATTCAAATTAAATTGTTAGAATTATTCTGTCAGGACATGAAAAGGTGAGTTATATCTAAATATTTGTAATCTTTTCAGCATTACAATGTGACAGTTACAGGGGTGAAATCAAAATTTGTCGTGATTGACTAATGGAGGGGGACTTTTTAAAGTTTCTTTTGTATAATGTTAATAAACTTCGTTAGTAGATAGTGCAATTTGCTAGTAAAAAATAAGGCCACTAGCAAGTGTAAAAAGAAAAGAAATCAAATCCTTGTCAACTAGAATATAAGTTTAGTTTCTCACTGGTGTTTTGAAATCATCATTTAAAACTGCAGACGTTGTACTTCTTTTTAAAGACTGTCATAATTTCAGTAGCTGAAATAAGTACTTAATCTACAGAATTTATCAAAACTAATTCAAAAATTAGCAAAAGGAGAAATACATTGAAGCATAACCCAGATCAAACGAAATTGCTTGTGACGTATATTCTAAATTAACTTTCATTTTTAGTTCTTTTTCCTATGTACATTTGAGTTTGTTCTCCTTTATACTTCCAAACTTAACGTGACATCTTCTCTCTCACGAGAATACCGTTGGCAACACATTTGAGATCAGAGAGAAAGTGACATATGAATGTGATAAGAACGATAGATAAAAAGGACAATACGACAGTTGCTCATGTGGATGTATGTGTGTCAACGTTCGATTGTTAAGTTAAATGTTAAATTAACAACTGTAGTGCCATATTATGCTATATTGTGGAGTTCTACTGAAAGTAGTGCGGCACCAATAAAAGATTATAGTAAGTCTAACTTCTGTTTATGCTTCGTCTGGCCGTAAAAGCTTAATTAGGAACTATTGCATCGTATTCTTATTTAGTTCAACATTCCTTAGTCATGGTTTAGACATAACGTAAAACCAATCTTGCTCACGAAAAAGACATATTACGTTATATGCTTTTTTTATCTAGCTATCTAACACTATCTCTGTTATAGATTTGGCTTAAACATCAACACAGTATTACTTTTATTCATTTTTCCCCAACAGCATTTATGTATTGGTTTTCAGTTACTGACCATCGTGTATTAAAGCTAGACATAAAATAATTCTGGTTAGAAAAATCTGTTTGGTCCTAATCAAAACGATTTTATAACACGGTAAAATGCTGGGAAAGCCATACCGAGATTTTTGAATTCCTGTATAACATAAAGGAAACAACTCTAGCAATATTTATGTACATCAGATTTCGACTCTATGAATCATGAATTACTGACTAATAAACTGTACAACAGTGTACAGTATGTTCACTGTTGTACAGTTTGTAAAACAGGAAAATTTCACTTCTCTGGCGTGTCATGGGATAGTAAGTTCTTCTTTTCGGAAAAATCGCAAGCAGCATGTGTTACACTAATAATGACATTTATAACATTGATATAATCACAGTGTGTCTGTCTAAGGATAAATTATTAGTGACCTTTTATTATTAGTGATTTTTGTGATTTGATCTGTATTAATGATTTATGCAATTTAATTTGCATTAATGATTAACGTAACTATCGTTCGCAGCCAAAACTCTCAGGGAGCCTAATGTCCTCCCCTCAACATCAAAATTTATGATACCATGATAGGTGAAATAAGGAATTAATTTTTAAGTTGAAGAACTACAGATGAACTTCATTAAAGCCAAACATACATTATTGTAACCACAAATTTACTGACTAGATTTCTGGATATTAAACATCATGATAGGAATTGTTTTAGTCCACTTATCAGTGGCTGTACTGATCTTGGTTCGGCAAAATATTTAGTCATCTGTACCGATAACAACTTTAAATACAGAAGTCCTTTTAAGAAATTAAATAAGGATCAAGTTCACATTGCTAAATATTTAATTAACTTCAAATATTTAATGCGAAATAACTACTTCTCGTGGCTACGATATTTCAGTTACAATGTCTGCTATAAGTATCAAGAATAGGATTGTAAAATTTATTCCTTTGAATGGCGTGGGAAATAGCGATGTTATCTGTAATATCGTCTTCAAAATACACTACCGCGAAAGAAATTGCATGTACTTAACGCATCACTTCTTATTTATTCCGTAATCCAAACTAGATTTACCAAACGAATTGCCTCTGCAAAAAACATTCGAGTGATATCGTTAGTTTATGCCCAAAGGTAAGAAGTGAGAAAGATATTTTCCATAAAAATTTTGGTTGTTTTGCACCTCATTTTATTGGTTTCTGCCAGCGGGTGTTATAAAGAAAAAAATAGAAAAGAGGTAAAAAATAATAAATACTATTAAAGGAAAAGCAACTACTGAAGAACTCTTCTTTTACCACATCTCAGATAGAAATTTTATTAATAATAAGAACCAGATAGATGTTTCTAGTTTTGCTTAACTTCATTACTCATTTGATGGTTGTGTAGCATAACACGTCCTCACATACAGGCAGATCCAGCTGAATTACGTGGTTTTCCATGCATTTTGTACACTGAAGTGCCAAACGACATGGAATAGCAGTATGCTGATTGTTAGCTGGCGCTGCCGTCGTACAAAGGCTTCGACGCACGTCACGATTTTTATCAGTTGAGAGGTGTAATCTCGTGAATCATGTTGAACAAACGCCAGTAGGATTAAGGCAAGCCAATGTGAATTATCGGAGTTTGAACGAGTATGGGAGTGGAAGTCAAACGGATGGGACATTCAATTTCCGAAGTTGGGTGAACATTCAACATTCCTCGATCCACAGTGTCACGTGTGTATTAAGTTGAATATGACGTGCACCATATAAAATTCACAATAAATGATGCTGTCACTGCACGATGTTAAAAACCAGCGATGTATGAATATTCATCATGCAAAAGCTTTAATACATTAAAAATCATGTGTGTAACGAGAATACCTCATGGAAGGCGTTACCACTTACCATGGACAGCCCAGTGGCCGACCACGGGTGCTGAATGACCGTGACCAACGACGTCTGACCGGGATTGTCTATTGCTTATAGACAAGCACCACTGGCTCAAATAACATCCACATTCAATGCAGCAGGTACCAGAGACATATCCATCTGTTCAGTGCAGCGTAATCCATCTGTTCAGTGCAACGTAATTTAGCGACATGGGATATGGGAGCAGAAGATCCACCAGAGTGCTTCGTTAACACCATGACATCGGACACACCGCCTCACCTGGGCTCGTGAACACGATAATTGGACTCTGGAAGACTGGAAACATGTGGCATGATCCAATGAGTCACGCTATCAGTTGTTACGAGCTGATGGTAGGGTTCGGGTGTGGCGCAAACCGCATGAGCCCATAGACCCAAGCTGTCAACAAGGCACTATGCAAGTCGGTGGTGGTTGCATATATGAGTAAGTTGTCTTTACTTGGTGCAGTTTGGGTCCTCTGGTTCTCGTAAACGCGTTATTAACCGATACTTGCTTTGTTGCTCTGCTGGGTGACCATTTGAAGCCCATCGTGTACTTCTATCACAACAACGATGGGATCTTTCAGGCGGACAATGCACCATGACATCGGGCCCAATTTTTCTAAAATTGGCTCCAGCAGCATTTTTTTGGACAGTTCCGACGGATGGTGTGGCCACCACTTTCGCCCGACGTGAACCTAATAGAGCACTTATGGGACGTGGTGGAAAGGTTCATTCGCACCCAAGATCCTGCACCTACAAATGCCAGGGAACTGTGGGCGGCTGTTCAGACGCATGGCTCAACATCTCTTCAAATATTTTCCGGCCACTTGTGGAATTGATGCCACGTCGAGTTATTGCACTTCGTCGAGCTAGAGGAGGTCCTATACGATACTAGGCACGTATCTCATGACTTTTGGCCCTTCAGTGTATAACGTCATGCGTAAATTTGAAATGTACGTATATTTCGTTTATCTTATTTTATCTTAGTTGTGAAACTCCTACATTGTTCTGTTAAGTTTATGTTTTACATATACTTTCTCTATATTATTATTTTTTATTTTTCGCATTATAAGCGGATTGCATTTGACTATTGAATTCAGACAAAAAGCTTCACATGTTTCCCAGTACCAGTCTATTGAAAATCATCAAAGAACCAAGGAACCAGCCGCGTGCATTTTATGGAACGGTAAGTGGCGTAAACATAATTTTTATTCTGAAGTTTAATCCCTGTGGTTTTGGTCTGCGTCTTATCATGCATACATTGTCATCAGAAAGTAGCGAACTTAAGTTGTCACTCTGTGTGTGTCAGCCCGTGGAGACCTCATCTCTGCTTCTGTTAGCGGGATTGGAAAAATTCTTTTCTGAACGCAGCAGATATAAGCACATCTAATATTCTGTACGTTTTCTTTCCTTTGCTGTGTGAATAGCATATGACTGCACTGGTTGTGATTTGTCTTCTTAGAAGCAGAATGCAAAAATTAGTTTACACATCGGGTGGAGATAAACGTATATGGCTTTTTTTTTTGTTTTTTTTATTGCAGGTTTAACGACCACCGTGAGTAACTCAATGGGCTATAAGCAGTCGCCCGTCCCTAATTTAGGGTCACTGGTTCCAGGGAAGAGAGAGAGCCAGTGCCGTAAGACAAACACAACATCCATGCCTGACCGGGATTCGAACCCGGGCCCCGTTCTGACGAATGATCAGAGGCCATCACTTAGTTTCAATATTCGCTTCTATTCACTTAAAAGAATTACAACAGAACATCCTCAACCTCACACGCAGTGTGAGAAAAGGGGAGAAATAAAACAAAATGTAGATATTTACAATGAAATGATAATTGTACAAATGAGCAATGACAGGCATTGCATTATTTGCTGTAAACAGCAGTAGCTCTGGGATAATTGTTCATTGAAGTCTTGGAACATCACTGAAGCTAAACAATTTACAGAAAAAAATTCTCGCAGTTCTAGTGACATGGAAATCACTGGTGGCAGAGAGTCACTGTGAGGATGAAGAGAACTGTGTACAAAAGGTGACAACAGCAGGAAGCAAACACAATCCAGTTCCAGGAGGAAACATGGCGAGGGAACAGTAAAAAATTTGAAAGTTCCCACGTAGGCTTATTAAAACAGCAGATGAACAGTCTGGGCACTAGAAAACCGAAACCAGTGACGACACGGCGACCATGTTTTGAAGAAGGCAGGTAACCGTGCCGTGTTATTCGCCAAGGAGTATTCCAGGGTGAGTCTGGCTTTAACCCTGTTGCGGTAGTGTGCAACCAAGGAGGTAGAGAATGTGATAGGATCTGGATCTTGTAACTGTAGCAGGTGAGAGAAAGTAATATATTTAGCTAGGAAAAATAAATACGAACAAACTGGTAAAATAGAGGAGAAATTTGTAGAACTGTGGCCGAGGAAACGATAATCTTCTAGGGTGAGATCACTGGTTCAAGGAGGATGTGCAAGTTGAAACATACTGTGAAATAGTGGGAGCAGCGTCGGACAGTAAACAAACATGTGTAAGACGTCTCCAACGACGTTACAAAAAGGACAGAGATCTGATGATACTATATTTCTTCGGAACAAAGTCGAGGGGACAGGCAGTCGATTGTGCAAAAACCTCCAGTGCACATTAAGTTCTGAGGAGAGGGCCGGTGAATGTTGGGCAGTAGACCAGACCTAGGTTAGTGCAAAAGAAGGAACAGAGGGAATAGGGCAAGGTACCGCAAAAGAAGAACGGAGAAAACGGTACAGGGTGCGGGTGGAAAGACTGTGGAGAGGGAGGAGGTCACCGGGAAGGGAAGGAAGAACGGGAAAGGGAGAGAGGCAGAGGAAACGGAAAGGAGGCCAGAGGAATCGACTAGGAAAGGAAAAAGTGATTGAAGAGCATGTTTAAGTTGGAGGAAGTTATCAGAGAGTTCGGGCGAGGGTGGGAGGGTGGGAAAAAGGTCGGAAACGGGCTTCCATGAAAAATCGGGGAGGACCAGTTGGGAAACAGAGACTACACCAGCGTGTAGCCATGCGGAGACAAAGAAAATGTTGGCAGTAGGGGGATGGAGGACGGAGGAGAAAAAAAGATGCTCGGAAAGAAGATCAAGTGTGGAAGAGGGTGGTTGACGAATGAGCGGTAAAGAACGAAGGAACTGAACAGCTTCATGGTAGACTAGAGGAAAACGGGGGGGGGAATGACAGTGTGAATATCCATCTTGAGAAGAAGATGGACGGTGAGGCAGGGATTAAGGGGGAAGTCAGAACATTAAGCAGAAGAATGGAAGCGGAAGAGTCTGGTTGAACTGTCAAACGGAGGAAATTGAAAATTCTTACAGCTTTATAACGTATGGTAATCTCTGGCATATTTAGGCCACCACAAGTCGAAGGTAGAGATAATACTGAGGAAGATAACCAATGAGCGGATGACCAAACAATGCTGAGCATTGCTGATGTTGTTGCAGTTTGAACGTAGGCTGGTGGCGGTTGTGCAATCCAGGAATGATAAACTAACAAGACGATGTGGGTGCCAGCAAGCCGTGCACGACTGTGGTAGGTCAAACAACACTTGAGCTTGGACCAGTAAGCAGCGGTGTGGCGTAGTTTCCTGACAAGGGGTCTCCAGGTGGCAGCCGCTGCTGAGACCCTGCTGCCAATGTGCACCCCAAGTATCTTTTGACTGGTGGAAGTCCAATGAGCGCCCCACGGTGCATCGGGGCGATGTCTCCAGGAGCCACACCACAATCCTGTACACTTTGAAAGATTTAACGAAGCGCCGGAAGCCGCAGCATACACCTGATACCATGCAAAAACAATTGTGAATTGCCATTCTTCTCGGATGAGAACTGTGAGATCATCGGCGTAGGCAGTAAGAAAGATAGAATGGTGCTTGGTGCTATGCTGAATAGTGGAGGGGGAGGTTGTAGAAGAGAACGGATAGAGCAAAGAAAAGGCTCAAAGACTAGAGAGAAAAGTTGTACGGAAAGAGGATATCCTTGACGGATGCCCTTACGAAACGGAATGGGGGCTGTAAGGAAGGAGGCCGTCCGGATATGGACAACTGAGTCCTGGTACAGGGCAAGGAGGGCTGTGATGAAGACAGATGGGAAACCGAAAGCAGAGAGCACAGAGGCAAGCCACTGATGACTCACGTCATTAAAGGCCTGCCTCTGATCAAGATTGAGGAAGGCTAAAGGTTCGGAGGAAAGATGGGCAAGGCAATATGAGTCACGGAGGAGATTAATATTAGTATTAGTATGAATTCTTCGGCCAGGGATGGTATACGTTTGATCGGGATGTATGACGGTGGGAAGGACAGGGTTCAATCGAAGAGAGAGTATTTTAGTATAAATCTTGTAGTCAACATTAAGGATGGATATAGGACGCCAGTTATCCAACTCCAGCAGACACCCCTTCTTTGGTAGAAGAATGATGTGAGCTAGAGTAAAAGCGGGGGAAGAACAGATAAGGAAAAAGCAGCTGTAAAGCAAGGCAATAGGAGAGGGTATAGGAAAGAGGAAAACGTACAAAAGAAATTAACTGTCAACCCGTCAGGACCAGGTGACGAGTGACAGTTAAGTAAGGCAAGTGACTGTACTACTTCTGCTGGGGTGATAGGCATAGAAAGAGATGTAACAAGATGTGATGGAATATGTGGTAAGGCACGAAGAATCGAATCAGCATGTGGAGAACTTGACTGGAACTGAGCAAAGTGTGACTAGAAATATGTTCTAACGCCGGAGCAAATGAGAGTGGGGTTATTAGTAACAGTCCCATCGGGTAACTTCAGATTACGGAGGTGATGAGCAGAACGTTTGTGGAATTCCAGTTGTGGAACCTGTTCACATAGATAGTCATTTGGCTGGAGATAAAGGAGCTTGAGGCGGTGAAGAGCTTGTTGGGAGACAGGAAGTAGCAAGGCACGAAGTTCAGCTTGGTAATGAGAAAACAGCGGAGAATCAAGATCTAGGGTGGAAAAAATCGAGCGTGCAGCATCAATCTTCATAGAGGCGGTAGTACGTTTTTCGTGGGAATATTGTTTGGTATAAAGAAGAATTTGGGATTTGGCATTTAACCAGTGTTGCAAGGGACAAGAAGCAAAAGGGAGCGTATATGAGGCTTGTTGGAGCTGCGATTGGATGGAATTTACGTAAGTTGAATCAAGTAAAAGATCATCATAAAGGGTCCAAGTACGGTAGTATTGCCGAGGAGATGGACCGGTGTGAAGGCACATTACGACACAGCTGTGGTCGGAAGAAACTGTCGGTGTGTGAGAAAGGGAGATAACTGAAGGAAGAAGAATTGAAGAAACATAAAACCGGTCAAGTCGGGCAGTTGTAGGAAAGGAAGTGGAGTAGGAGCGTCAGGTGTACGAACGAAGAAATGGGTGCAGGTGTCGAAAAGAATCTTGGAGTTGTAGCTGGTTGATGGCTGTAGGAAGTGCTCTGGTAAGAAAATACCTGGTATCCGTGGAACCGTCCGATCTGTCGAGGGATGGGTCAAGGGTGCAGTTAAAATCACCACCTAAGATGACAATATCAGTGGCCAGAAGACCTTGAATACAGGAAACAAAATGCTCAAAAAGACAGTCTGCATACTGTTGATTGCCGGAAACATAGATGTTGAAGATATGGTTCGGAAGTTGTGAAGTCGGAAGGACAGAAGCTGCAGGAGGTCACGATAAATCGGTTTGACAGTGATATCAGTAATGAAGGATCGAAGACGAAAATGGATGGCCACCGCAAGTCCTGCGTGAAGACTAAGTCGATGGACATGGTAGAATTGAAATGGCCAGGTTCGCCACCGGTGGTATGGGGTGTTGGGATGACAGTTAGTCTCCTGTAGCAATAATATATCCCCATCATGTGGTGTAATGTCTTCAAACACTAACGCATTGGTAGGAGGGACGGAGCATCCCTTACAGTTGAAAGAAAGTAATTTTAACTTGAAAGAGGTTCTAGTGGTTGAATGTTACTATCAGCACTTCTGTGAAGACTGGTTACACGTTTCTTTAAGTTAGATGTCTGCGCATTAGTGACTGTGTCAATTTTCGGCAAAAGAGCAAGTAGATTCTGAAGTTGAGTGATAATAGTAGGAAGCTGAGCTTTACGTGATTGAACGCAGTCTAGCTGCTTGAGAGGACGTGACGGTTGATTGAGTATGATGAGAGCAAGATCAGACGGCGCCAGCGGCCCGTCTAATGCAGGGAAAGTGTCCAGATATTCTGCGAAAGCCTTTTGATCCAACAATTTCGGAACAGCTGGAGACTTAAGAGATGTAGGATTTGCTGTTGGAGAGAAAGACTGTCGAATTGGCGAACGGGAACGAGAGCAGCAAGGAGAAGACGTCACCGGCGAGATTGAACTCTGTCTGGTACGCTTGAACGTGGGAACGCTGGGAGAAGCTGGTGGGTGTAGGACAGTTAGATCTGACTCAACATTAGGGTATCCAAGGGAAAAAGATGAAGCAACAGGACGGAGGGGTTGCCATTCCTTTTCTGAGATAATACCCTCCGAAGAACGTAGAGGTACCACAGCAGCAAGCGGGTCCAACGATGGAGAGGTGGCCAAAGTTCCCGTAGTATAGATCGAAGACTTGGAGACTGCTGATGAATCATCATTTGCTGGGGGAGAAGCCTCTGGAACAACAGTAGCAGGAATCAAGGACGTCTGTGGAGCCGAACTTCGTGTGGCCAGAGAAACTGGGGTTGAGGGTGGGGTGTTGACTTCGGGCGGTATGGAAATAGGTGGCTTGGCAGATACATGTGGACAACGTGATTGGATGTGGCCATATGCCTTGCATTTAAAACAATGCAAGGCAGTAACGATATCGATCTGGAAAATCTGCTTCCCTACAACCACAGTGAGGTCAGTAGGGCAATCAGCAATGACATCTTCAGTAGGGAACAGGATCCTTGCTTGGCGACGCAGACCTAAGATGTTCCTGTCATCTGGGTCTGTTGGTGCGGAAGACAGAGTGGAAATGTGTGTGTGATTTTTTGTGATTGGAGGTTTAACGACCACCGTGAGCAACTCAATGGGCTATAGGCAGTCGCCCGTCCCTAATTTAGAGTCACTGGTTCCAGGGAAGGAAGAGAGCCAGTGCCGTAAGACAAACACAACATCCATGCCTGACCGGGATTCGAACCTGGACCCCTTTCAGACGAATGATCAGAGGCCATCGCTCAGACCACTGCGCCACCGGGGCGGCAGAGTGGAAATGGAACCAACTACTTTTCCACAACGGGAAAGGGCCGCCATTAAGTAATGGTCCTTGATTTTTGGTGGTACGGGGTAGCACATAACAAGTACGGGGCGCTGCGTGAGCGGGACTCCCAGTAAGGTATGATCCCCAACATGCATTCCGTCAGATAAGACGCGCTCCACAAACTCTGGCTTCGCAAAATAGATGAGAACAGTCCTTGGTTTCCTCGCCATATGGGTGATCGCTCCCTTAGGGAGGATTTGACGGACGGCTAAGGAGTATTTCTTAAGGCTGGTGTCCGGGAGGGCATCAAAACATATGCCAAGTTTCTGTGTGCGTAAAACGTCTTGCCCAGCAGCTGAAGTTTCCGGAATTTCGATGCGTAATTTCTTGTTGTCTCTAGTGACAATCATATCAAGAGGCGTTGTACATGGATTCTTCGCTGTAGAGGAAGATGAACTGGTACCCTTCACAACGGAAGCATAAGGTAGAGTTGCCGTAGGAATGGGCGGAGATAGGGAAGGTCGAGACGCAGTGCTCGTGGAAGCAGATGAAGGACTAGAGGCAACGGATACTGAAGACGTTAATGACGTCACTGTGGTGGAAATTGTCGGGAAATTAACATCAATAAAGTTGGAAGAAGAGGTGGTAACATCAGATAACGCGGCTTGGAAACCAGCTGCGTGTGGTAGTGACGATGACCGAACGTGGCCAGGCGGGGGCGGAGCTTTGCTATCAAGCTTCAGACCTGGCCTATCAGATGCGGTCGCCGCCATTTGCAATGGCTGGCCTGCTAAACCCGACCCTGGGCAAAGCTAGGACGGAAAAAGAGTTAGTACAAGTAAAGTTTTACACACAGGACGACAAGGTCGGACTCAATCGACACAGGAGACGTTCACAACACAGGAGATACACAAAATGACGGCACACACACAAAAGAACACCAATAAACGCAGGTCAAACACGGAGCACAGGTCAACACAACCTTTACAAAGCCATCCCTTAGACCACTGCGCCACCGGGGCGGCATATATGGCTTCAGCTTTACTGAAATTTGGATTAATGTTTTCAGTGAAGCTGTCGTTTCTGCATCAGCCTGTAATATCAGCATGAAAGGGACTGCAAGGCTGGGCAAGAGATTTTCTTTACGTTCCTTTTTCGAATGTTCTTTGCCAGTTTCTACGGTATCAATCAGGCGCTTCACGTTTTCCTGATTACATAAGATTCTAGAACAATGCCAAACATTTCTGTATGTTTTGCAAAGTTTCGGCAATTTATGAAAAAACAGATACTGTGAAATGTAGAATAATATATCTGAAGGAACCATTGATTATGGGGAACTCCAGAATGTTCTAAAAAATATATTATATTTCATGTGTTATTCAAAATAAAAGAAAACAACTTCAATCAGATTTTTAATTTTTTTTCCTATTACAAATAAATAAATGTGTAATGTTTTATACAGTTCAGTGGAATGTGTAACATAATTTTTGAGAATTCTCAATATATTTCTTTTAATTTTACCGTTTTTTTTAAAACATTTTATAGATCTTTGATCAAAGTTCCGCTCGTTGCTGAAAGCTTTTTGAAACATTTCAAAAGTATTCTAAGTAGCTACATAAGATTCTAGAATAATATAGAAAACTTAAATGTTTTTTACAAAATTTCGGCTCATTCTGAAAAAAATATTGTAAAATACAAAATATTATATCTGATAGATCCGTTGGTTATGTAAAATTTTAGAATTTTGTAAAAACATCTGTCTCATGTGTTTCTGGAAACAAAAGAAAAGAGTTTCAGTCAGATTTCTAAGTTTTTTTTCTTATTGTACATAGAATCACCCAGATCTCTCTCTCTCTCTCTCTCTCTCTGTGTTTCTCTGAAACACTTGACGTCCCAGCAATGTCTGCATTGCTGCCCCATCACGTATCGATCAATTCGTGTGTGCTCCCGAGATACCAAAGTGATTGCTTACTGTATAATAGCACGCGATCACTTTTAGATGTCAAGGTGACGGCGTGCTACTTTGAAAACATTGGATTATCAATGACTCGATTTCTATTTTTCCGATCTACAAAATTCGAATTGAATTATTGATATCACAGCCAGTTGAGTTTGCACGCAATCATATTGAGAATTCAAGGTGATCGCGTGCTAATTTGAAAACATTGGATTATTAATAACTCGAGTTCTATTCATCCGATCTACAAAAATTGGATTAAAATCGTAATATCACGGCAAGTTGCGTTTGTATATTAATTTAATTTAGCACAATTCGAATATTAATTTGTACACTTTAATTATTTTTTACTTTTTTAATTTAACTAATTTCCGAGTTTAGTGCTGATTATACAGTATTATACATTTTACAAAATATCGATCTATCTAGAACGCTGTAACCTACAATAAAAACTGAAAGCTTGAGATGCCAAAGTGAGCAAAATTGCATCTAAAAACACATGTCGCCCAAAAAGCACATTGTCGATAATTTAGATAGTTCCAATTTGTAATGCCAAATGTCGCATTATTTTGTAGAAAATGCTTTAGTAGGAAGTTTCAAACTAATCCTCTAATAAGACAATCTAAAACCCGCCTTGAAGGAATAACAACTGTGCTGGAGAAAAAGTAATTTTGCGTGAAAAATCAAAGTAAAAGTTATTAAAGTAAGTTTACATGAAAATAAATTTTCGAGTTTAATGCTGATTATATCAAACATTTTGCAAAATATCGATCTATCTAAACGCTCTAACCTATAATTGTTAAACAACAAATATTTTACACAGAATGTTATTTATCGCGAGTTCTTTTGAAAAAACGGAAATAAATAGCATATAATTTCTAGCTCTAACATGAATGAGTTCTTACTATATAAGTTTTTACTACACAGAAATTCGGCGTCTGTTTGATTTGTTTTCAATCTGCTTCAATTAAAAATTTCACTCCGTCTTTGGACGGGCAACATCCCCTATACATTAATATTTATTTAAAGCTTAAAAACAACCGTCCTAGGACGGGCTATACGCTAGTCACAAATAAATATGCAACATTTTATACAGTTCAGTGGTATATGTAATATAATTTTTGAAAATTCTGCTGTAGATGTTTTAAAATGTATCCGTTTTTTAAACATATTTTAGATTTTTACTTAAGTTTCCACACATTGCTGAAAACAGTTGAAACGCTCTAACGTAATTTTTTCGACGTTTTGTTGTACATAAAAATTTCTGGAATGTTTAAAAGATTTTATGCACATTAATTCTACAACCATTATTAAACACTCCGTTTAGAATATTTCCATGAAAATTCCACACGCGCTGTCTAAAAATCATGGAATTTTCCGGAAAAAGTAGGGATCGGGATCTCTGCTTCGGTTTTTCAAATCAACGCAAAATGTTTTCCAGAAGGTTTAAGAACTTTCAAAGATTCTTAAGACGCTAAGAATGTTCGAAATAATCTTTCGAAGAGTTTCATTTCTTGGGAATTTTGATGCGAATTGAAATTTTAATCAATTGAGAGTAAGGATATTCACGGGATGGAGTGGCGCCGGAGATTGAACCCTATAGAGCGTATCTGGGATACCCGGGGAGAGAAATTGCAAGCGGGCTGCCCCTTCCCAGAATCAAGGCGTTTTGTATAAAAATGCCTTGGTGGAGGAGTGGCACTTACTGCTCCAAACTCACTCACAGCCTTGTAAACAGAATGAGGGTTGTGCAGGCTGTATCGCTGTTCGGTCTGACCACACTCCATATTTGCCCTTTGAAATCCTCTGCCGCTTATTGCATCACTTTTGGCCAGCTAGGCTGTGATGCGCATGCTTTCAACTCGTGTGGTGATGACTTTCATTTTCTGTGGTGTATTACTGCGTCATCTTATATATGTATGTCCGTCCCAACTGTCCTTTAACTCTATTGTGTTGCGTCGTTATTCATAATTTTGGGTTTGTCACGTTAATATTGTACACCAGCGTAGATGTCACTACAAAGAAACACTGGGAATTGCCTACAAAAGTACTTAAGAACGTTCCTAGACACCAATCATTAAGGCCAGCTCCTTCTAGGATTTCCGTCCTATTGAAATTCGTTCTGGCGAATTTTGACACCAACACAAGAGAGTAATATGGTGTTAAATGTTAACCGAATTAAAGGACATTTTTTCTTCTCTGATAAAATATGTATGGTGTTTTGAAGTACATATTTTCGATAACGTCTACTCGTTATAGTCGTCAATATTAAACACTTTCGATGGTTCATATTAGAAATGAATAGTACAAAAAATAGATAAAAGAATTTAATCTTATATGGAATCATGCGCTAGCTTAATAACGTAAAACAGAGACGAAAATAAAACATTCACGTAAAGAAAGCATTTTATGAGTTCCCTGCAAAATGTTAAAATACCGTTGTTTTTTATTTGTTCCACAGATATTACCTCATAGATATACCCAGTTTCAGATTTGTTTCAACACTAAAGTGCCAAACAAAAGGAAGCTCTGGTCCTTTATTTTGTTGTTTCCAGTCATATGGAATAACAGACAGCTAGTTAAAAGAATGATTTCTCATAGATTGTGGTGGGGCAGTTATGGTACACGAGAGCAAGCGACGACTAAAATAAAAATGACGAACAATTAGTATAGTTTAATTGTGTTGCACTCTTTCGCGAAGTATAAGAATCGTCAAAGCACGTGCATTTACTTGTCACACCGGCGAAACTGTGGCCTGTTTACTCAAGAAATTACGTTTACATAATGCCGAATTACACATAGAAATTGTTTCAACACGTAATGCATAACTAAATTAACAATTATGCTGTAAGGTAGGTGAAAATAACCACCGGCAAGGCGCTGTTAGATATAATCGCCAGCCTTGTACCTGTGGAGTACTATTACAGCGGACCTGTTAATTTCAGCAAAATTTTGCATTGATAACCTTCCTTACTATCATTTCATAAGCTAAAATCGTTTTCTTTTCCGACAGTCTTTATGCGGTGAAGCATTGAGGAGGTTACTTTGATAGATTTCAGCTTGCCGTTAACGAGATTGACGGTGATCAACTCTGTTTTCTGAGAACAGGCAGTTCATGAAATTAGTTGGAGCTAATGGTTTATGTCATCAGTATCCACGTGAGAACAGAAACTTTTTCTGTGCAGTGACATCTAGCTCTTAGTTTTTTTCTTACAGCTTAAGATCCAAATGAAAAGATTTCACCCCCACAAGAAAGCGAAAGATGGAAAGTTGGCGTGCAACGTAAGCTGCTAATGAAAGAGTGACGGGGAAAACTGAGTTGCATATTCTCATATAGTCCGAGGGAGGAGGTAAGGCAAATGAAAAACCCTGCGCTTTTATGAGAGAAGGGAAGAAATCGAAACAGTTTTTCTGACTAACATGGAAGATGGTAGGAGAGGGATTCGATCATTCCACCTGCGACGGAGATATATTTTTTGAGACCGAAGAAAATGTAAGGAATTCGGTGTTCGAGATGGGAAATCAAAGGAGAAATTTCGTTGGAAAAATGTGAACTTGCCAGCTTGAGATGTAATATTTATAAAGAAATAGATAAAAGCAAATACGTGACTTCCCTCGTATACTGCGTTGAAAAAAGAGCACAATTTTAGAAGAGCAAGTTCTCATTTAGCTGGTAATTCATTCATTTCATCATCGTGAAAAAATAGATAAAATTTTGCAATTGCTTAATTACCTTACAGAAAAGGTTCTTGTAACAGTAAGCGTTGTTGCGAGCTCCGACTTCCGTGTTGCCGACCGTCCAGTTTGCGGTTTTCCAGGAACTCAGAAACTGCATGAAGGGGTTTCAAAAATTGGATCTGCACGTAACAACCCATTTCTGCAAACTTCCTTTAGATACTTGATGAGAAAAGCAATGGGAATCCATCTCAGTAATTCTCGTTCCCCAGGGTGCTCGTCACCATGACTGTGACCAGCTCATGTTGATGTATAGCCCCACGTTCCTGTTAGGAGGTGACACCTGAAGAAAACGGAGTAGATGAAAACATTTGAGTAAGACACAGAGAACAGATTGATCATTTGTTGACAAAAGTTTCAGGTAAATACCTGTGCGATGTACTACAGTGTCAAGACGACGAATCTGCAGAAATATATTCTGTCCGTGTAGCTTAGTCGGTTAGATCAACTCACTCCGGAGGGAGGAAACGCGGCTTCGATCTTAGTCACACGGACGAATTCCTGTTTTCACACCTGTTTGGGAATCGTTTCGATAAAATCTGATGCTATGAATATTAACCATTCTGTTGAACAAGCTCATTCTAGAGGCAAGTACTTCACTCACTGGAAAGCATCCACGCTGAATGTCAGTAAGAAATCGCTGCTGCAACAACATTACTCTAATAATGTCACAGGGAAAAGGGTGAATGCTACAGAGAAAGGACCTGGATGAAATATGGAAGGGCATATTATTACATCGTGACATAAAGGGGAGTAATATACTGAGGGTTCAACAGAGTGGAAAATACCCTCCATGGTAGTGACCGTATACAACTGTGGACTTTAAAATTTTGAAAGAAAAAGACCTATTACCTCTCTCTTTCTTTGTGTTATAACGAAGTAAATTTCTCCGTCATTTTTATCCGCGCCAGGATTCGAACCCGGGTCCACTCATTCCGGAATAAGTTGCTCTACCAATTAAGCTACGCGGACATTTTATTTTGATTCCTATCTGCCTTTATGTCGTGTGCGTCCTTCTGGCAGGTACGTCACATCTCCTGGTACGTTACAGTGTGTGTGTGTGTGTGAATTGTTTTTATGTTATTCACTTCTGGTTCTCGTGAGCTAAATTGTAAACTTACATTCGTTTGGCATATTATTGTCACGAAAACAAAAATAAAAAGAATTCTAGGAAATGTTCAGATGCAGCATCTCAAAATACCTTGGAGAAAATGGTTATTATCTTTTCTGAACGGCATCTAAAAATACATCCGGAATAATGCAGGTTATCTTTTCTGAAAGAATATTGGTTGCACTCCAACATTCGGTGACAGCCTTCTTGTTTCCCCTTAAAGGTCACAGAATACTTTATTTTAGATGGTTCCTTAAATTGTAAGATATCTTTTGGTGCTGCGTGCAGGTTACAACTTTTCTTTTCTTTTTATGTGTAGCCTGCGTACTTGTTCGTTGTTTTTGTAACACCGCAGCTGGTGCTGATGTCTGCTTACCGATAACAAGGGAACATTTTGTCTCAGAGTCAGAGTGTGAAGGTGTTTTGTGGATTCGGAAAAACACACGTTCTACAGATTTCGTGACATCTTTTCCATTTCATTTCTGCCTTGGTTTTGCTTTCACAGAACGAATCAATTCAAATAAAAAAATATAGAAAGTAAGCTTTGTAACTCAAGGAGAAATATATCTGGCAGCATGAAATACAACTTGAATAAACTCAGAATTGACACATCTTTCAGTTTTCTGTTGTAAGACGGAGATGGATACCCCGAAGTGAAAGTGTTACGTTACATAATGCTGTTCCGAATATTTCACCTTTCTTCTTGCAAAAAGATTTAAATTTGCCTTTTTCTGGAGTACTGCATTTTCCATCTCCATTTTCCGTGGTAACCAAAAAATATATAGAAAATAACCTTGGGAATAACTTCTGACAACAAAAAAAACTTTTGTTGGGCAAGAAATTTCTTTTACGGTTTTAAAGAAGATATTCTAAAGCAAAACACTTAAAACTTTTATCTGATCTACAGTAAGATGCATGTTACAGGCTTCATACATTTTCATACGATGGGAAAGAAAACGGAAAAAGTTATTTAAAAAACTCTATTATAGAATTTATTCCCTTTCAGTATATGAGAATGGAAAAACTAATAAAATTTCAAATTATATGAACCTTACTTCTTAAACAGATTTCTAATTCAATCTGATAATTCACCCTTACTGTAAAAAATAAGCGCTGTGAATTCACGGAAAATTTCTGAAAATAACGTGCAGCAAAGTTGCCGGTAAGTGTCCGTCTTTTAACGGAATTTCCGTTTTTAAAAGTGCCCCCTTGTTTTTAACTTTCGTATTTTTACAGAATTTCCGGTGTCAGTAATTCCGTTTGTTTCAGAAAAGTCCGTTTCAAGTTTTTCCTTATTGAGACTGAAATTTTTCAAAATCCAACACGCTGAAAATTTCAGCCCTTACGAGAGGGAATCCTTTCGCGCCGGTGATCGAGCTCACGTCCTTTTGGTTGCAACCGAGCGTCTTAACTACTCAGCCCGAAATGAACACGAATCAAACTCACGTTGAAGGTGAATCTAATTGGGTGGTGAGGAATTTTGCTTTATTTTTCATTAATGTGAATGATTTAGTGAATAATTAATACAGACATTTAACGTGGACCAGGAACATCAAACAAAGATCTTCGCTCTTTCCACGTTTATAAGTGAGTCACGGAAAAATTCTCATTGGCCGCCACCGGGAGTCGAACCCAGGGTCTTCCAGTTATGAACCGACGCACTTATAAACGTCGAAAGAGCAAAGATCTTTGTTTGATGTTCTTGGTACACGTTAAATGTCTGTATTAATTATTCAGTCGCCTTCTAATTATTTCTTCAGTTGCTGCTTACCATCTTTGGTGAATCCCCAGCATTATGCGGGCTCTAAGAAGTAACCTGCCATATTGGCTTGGTAGTTAGAGTGTGTGAGTGGAGGAATTCGAGGCCGCTGTGGTGTAGCGGAAGCATATCCGGTGCGTAACTGGCAGACCCAGGGTTCGACTCCCGGTGGCGGCCAATGAGAAATTTTCCGTGACTCACTTATAAACGTGGAAAGAGCGAAGATTTTTGTTTTCTATTGGCGCTTTTTCTTTTTGAATACGTTTGTAATAATTTGATTTTTCTTCTGTAGGAAGTCTTATTACAAATTACGTATTTTTTCATTGTGATTTTTCGAAGTAAGAACATGATTTGGAGTTTGAGATCTTTCCTCAACTGACAACAACTTTTAATTGTCTTTAAGAGAAGGCGCAATGTACTGTTTTATAATATTATTTCACACAACTACAAAATATAAAATGTACACTTGACTGCTAAATATCTTTTCTCTTAAGGACTCCACAGACTCATACATAGATATTGTACAATCACCTGTGCAATAAATTAAGCATTCGGTCTCTTACGGTAATACAATACACAACGGCCATTCCATAAGAACTAACAGTAATTTTTTTTGAGTTGGCAACAGTGTGAAAGGAAAACTAACCACGCAGAAGACTAACTGAATCAAGAAAGTATCTACGATAACAGTTATTAACCGTGACAGACGATTCTGGTTTTGTTATTGCGCAGTTGTTCAAGATATATCTGCATTTCGCCATACACCTATGGATTTGAGTAATTCAGAGTTAAGAAATGAAATGCGTTGTGCGATACAATTTTGTTATCGTTTGGGTAAAACAGCTTCAGAAACAGCTGATTTAATAAAAAAGCTTACAAAGATAAATGTTTGGGTGAGTCAACAATTTTTAGATGGCACCATGATTTCAAAAAAGAGCGTTTGTCGGCAATCTCAGAGCGGTTGTAGGCAATCCTGCAAGAAAATCGACGAATGACTTGCGAAGATATAGCGGTGTCCACTAATACTTCAAAAACGTCGGCATTCCGCATTCTACGGGAGAAATTCCTGCTGCATCGTGTGTGTTCCAGATGGGTAAATAATCACCTGACGAGAGAACAATTTTTAGCCAGAGTTCAGGTGTGTCATGAGTGGAAACAAATGATTGCGAAGGATAAAGACTTTCTAAATACAGTAATAACTGCCGATGAAACACGAGTCCACTATTTAAAGCCCCTTACGAAGCGCGCATCGAGTGTCTAGAAACGTACAGGCTCGCCTTCTCCTAAAAAAGTCCACCAAATTAAATCAGCTGGGAAGGTGATGATGATATTTTTATCAGAAAAGTAGTCTATCAGCATACCGTTCCTCCACAAATTACTTTCAATGCTGAGTATAACATTTAAGTTTTGAAGCGTCTGTGACGACACATATCGATTAAGACCGGAACTGGTGGACGAGTGGACCCTGCACTATGATAACGCCCGGCCACATGTGACTGCTTGTGTTGAACAGTTTCTTATAAAATGCAGTTTTAAAATCTTGCCACAGCCTGCCTACAGTCCTGATCTCGCTCGGTGTGATTTCCGGTTGTTTCCAACAGTGAAGGAGAAGTTCCGTGGCGGAACATTCAACACAGATGCTGACGTTATTCAAGATGTACAGGAGTCGCTGAAGCAGCTTCCACAAAATGCCTTCGTCACATGCTTTGATAAGTGAGCTGAACAATGGGACTGTTGCATGTCTTCCGATGGAAGATACTTTGAGAAAGAACAACATATACTTTACTGTACCTATATTTCTTCATTTTGTGTGATTTTACTCTCAGCTTTTATGGAACGGCCGTCGTATAATAAATAACTGGTGCACAAATTGGGAAAACGGAGAAGGAATATCCTGTGCCACAGTAACAAAAATTCATGCGATATACTATCCACAATATCAGATCTCGCTACAGTACTTCAAAATAAAATAGTTCTACGTACCACTGAAATCTAACATTTCCGGCAATAGGAGAAATTCCAGTGAATCTCTCCTATTACCGGAAATGTTTTGTCATATGGATACGAAAATGAGAACGGCGATTTTACGTTAAAATACGAAAGAAATTGCGGAAAGGTTTGTGAAAATTCGGAATTTTCCGTTAGCACATCTTGGAAACAGTAATTTACCGTCAATATAAGAAAGGAATTGCGGAAAGGTTTCTGAAAATTCGGAATTTTCCGTTAGCACATCTTGGAAACGGTAATTTGCCGTCAATATAAGAAAGGAATTGCGGAAAGGTTTCTGAAAATTCGGAATTTTCCGTTAGCACATCTTGGAAACGGTAATTTACCGTCAATATAAGAAAGGAATTGCGGAAAGGTTTCTGAAAATTCCGAATTTTCCGTTAGCACATCTTGGAAACAGTAATTTACCGTCAATATAAGAAAGGAATTGCGGAAAGGTTTCTGAAAATTCGGAATTTTCCGTTAGCACATCTTGGAAACGGTAATTTGCCGTCAATATAAGAAAGGAATTGCGGAAAGGTTTCTGAAAATTCGGAATTTTCCGTTAGCACATCTTGGAAACAGTAATTTACCGTCAATATAAGAAAGGAATTGCGGAAAGGTTTCTGAAAATTCGGAATTTTCCGTTAGCACATCTTGGAAACGGTAATTTACCGTCAATATAAGAAAGGAATTGCGGAAAGGTTTCTGAAAATTCGGAATTTTCCGTTAGCACATCTTGGAAACGGTAATTTACCGTCACTAAAAGAAAGGAATTGCGGAAAGGTTTCTGAAAATTCGGAATTTTCCGTTAGCACATCTTGGAAACGGTAATTTACCGTCAATATAAGAAAGAAATTGCGGAAGGAATTCTGAAAATTTGGAATTTTCCGTTAGCACATCTTGGAAACAGTAATTTACCGTCAATATAAGAAAGGAATTGCGGAAAAGGTTCTCAAAATTCGGAATTTTCCGTTAGCACATCTTGGAAACGGTAATTTGCCGTCTATATAAGAAAGGAGTTGCGGAAAGGTTTCTGAAAATTCGGAATTTTCCGTTAGCACATCTTGGAAACGGTAATTTACCGTCAATATAAGAAAGGAATTGCGGAAAAGTTTCTCAAAATTCGGAATTTTCCGTTAGCACATCTTAGAAACGGTAATTTACCATCAATATAAGAAAGGAATTGCGGAAAGGTTTCTGAAAATTCGGAATTTTCCGTTAGCACATCTAGGAAACGGGAATTTACCGTCAATATAAGAAAGGAATTGCGGAAAGGTTTCTCAAAATTCGGAATTTTCCGTTAGCAAATCTTGGAAACGGTAATTTGCCGTCAATATAAGAAAGGAATTGCGGAAAGGTTTCTGAAAATTCAGAATATTCCTTGCTTACGAAAAATTCGTAAAATTCAGTGTTTTCTCTCCGTCATTTCACGAGAAAAGTTTTATCAGAAACATGCTTCGTTAATTCATGAAAGAAATCACGGACTGTAGCTCCTGAATTTCAGAAAGTGTTTTACAGTGTAAGATTCAGGATGGTAAATTTTCTTGAGAACATGAATAATATTGTCAATGATCGTTCGACTAACAAGTTTAGCTTTGAGGGTAATTTATTGCAATATGCGCTTTCTATGAATTTCCAGTCGCCTACGAAATGCAATCTAAAAGAGTCGTATGTCTGCGTTTTTGCACAAGTGTTTCTTCCCCAGGTACCTTAAAAATAAGCAAACTTTATCCTTACGACTGTTTATTAATGTTAATAAGAAGATAAAACTGAAAAACAGCCGTTAACTGGGAAGAAATATATTAAAAATTCGCTGAAAGGAGCACAGCATTCAAAATGATTAAAATTAACTTTAAACTGGGTAACATCCAAAAAAGTTTTCCAAGTAAAATTTGCAGTTATTTGTTATTATGAATGAACAGCAGTCTCGCTCCTGTCGTCGAGGTGTCAGAGGCGTGTGTATCAGCCTGATAACCAGAGCCAGGTTTGAGTCTGGATGGGGTATAGCCAGGGCAATCCTCCTAAGGCGGAAGTTGTGTTCCTTTCTAAAATCACTGGCCCCAAATTAGGGAGGACGATTTCTTATTGACCAAGAAGGTCATATTATTCAAGAAGGTCGTTAAACTCATAAATTAAAAAGAAATAAACAAACTATCTGAACTGCCTTTTCGTATTTGTATACAGAACTGAATGAAAAACCTTTTATATGCTATTGCCACTTCAGTTAGTAATGGAGACAACATTATTTTCCAGTACCTCTTGCCATCTATCTGGTAGCTTAAGAACTTCATCAGCTCAGAATTTTGCGGGGTTTGGGGATGAAAATAGTCAAGATGATTTTTCCAGGCTTGCAGAGAAGCGATTTTTTTCCGTTCGGAGAGTTCTGCAGAGATTGGAATAAATGGAAATCTTAAGGCGCCATATTTGGTGAATAGATCGTGTTAGGCAAGATACCGCAACCAAACTCAAACATTTTTTCATGGTGTGTAAAGGAACATGCGGTGTGGCGCGGTCCTGGTGGAATAGAACGCCCTTCCTGTTAACTGCTTCTGGACGTTTGTCATCAAGAGCGACTTTCAGCCGTCCAACAAGAAATGCCGCCTATCAGAATCGATCGTTTGGTTGCTTCCTGTCCAACCATATACAGAAAATTACCTCAAAAATATGTCCAAGACAAGCTGTCTGAGCACGATATGAAAACTCGAAGTGCTTCAAATTTGCAATAGTTAAAAGATGATGATTTATTTACAAATTAAAACACACTTAAGTTAAAACATCCGAGCGGCGAGATCTTTCAGGGTTGCTACAACCCCATCTTCAGGACTAGTGATACAATGGAATGAAAAACATGAAAGTAATCACATACAATATAGAATTCCCATAATGCAGTCAGTCAGTCCTTAAAGTCCATTGCCACAAGTAAGTTCGAAAGATAACATAAAAATGGGATTAAATCATAAAATGAAAAAAGATAGTATAAAATGAGATTTTAATCTCATTTTAATGTTATCTTTCGAACTTACTTGTGGCAATGAACTTTAAGGACTGGCTGGTGCATTATGGGATTTCTATACTGTATGTGATTACTTTCATATTTTTCGTTTTTTTTATTGGAGGTTTAACGACCACCGTGAGCAACTCAATGGGCTGTAAGCAGTCGCCCGTCCCTAATTTAGGGTCACTGGTTCCAGGGAAGGGAGAGAGCCAGTGCCGTAAGACAAACACAACATCCATGCCTCACCGGGATTCGAACCCGGACCCCTTTTGGACGAATGATCAGAGGCCATCGCGTAGACCACTGCGCCACCGGGCTGCCATGTTTTTCGTTCCGTTGCAGCACTAGGACTGAAGATGGGGCTGTAGCCACCCTGAAAGATTTCGCCGCTCTGATGTTTTAACGTAAGTGTGTTTTAATTTGTAAATAGATCATCATCTCATAATTATTTCAAATTTCAAGCATTTCGAGTTTTCATATCGTGCTTAGACAGCGTGTCTTAGACATATTTCTTGGTGTATCATTAGCAGGAAATTAACGTTATTTTCCAACGAAAATTACCTTTTTGAAATGCAGACTGGCCTTTAGAGTGCTTAACGTCCGCTCATCTTGCTTGCTCCATTTTTTTTATCTCTGCCGTTCCACACTAGTGTACACAATTCATTTATCACTGATAGGTAAATGCAGGAGACACTCTTTTTCGCTGATATTTTCTTTTGTTATCAGAGTCTGCTCACATAATTGTATTTTGTGCTTCCATAGATGAGGAAATGCAGCTCAATTGACAAGTGAAATATCTCGCGGTAGTTAGTTGTTGAAGAGGATACCTGTCCCATAACGACGATGACACATTTACTCCCATTCTCCTAAGCCATTAGATTCTCGACTTTGCGTGCCAAAAGCCCATTGAAAGCGGGAACCTCTGCAAGTCATCACATGTGACCTTGTAACGTACCAGGAGATGTTACGTACCTGCCAGAAGGACGCACACGACATAAAGGCAGATAGGAATCAGAATAAAACGTCCGCGTAGCTCAATTGGTAGAGTGACTTATTCCGGAATGAGGGGATCCGGGTTCGAACCCCGGCGCGGAAAAAAATGACGGAGAAATTAACTTCGTTATAACCTTTTGCTGTTGATAAATTTCGAACCTACGTCTTCCTACTCTGTAGCGGTTGTTCTCCCGATTGAACTATGCCGGCAGGCTTATCGCTACTTCATTGTCGATTTGACTTATGTATCACCCCAAAAGTACGTCATCTACGTCAAGTCACGTAGTACGTAACAATGTGCTTGTGTTTGAATCATGCATTGGAGAGTTGAAGACATTGAAATGTACTGAACTTATGAAGAGTTTCAGATGTACAGAGATTTCAGATAAGTAGCAACCATGCAGAGGGTATGTTGGAATGAGAGTTCAGTATATATTAGATTCTGCATTTGCGATACTTCCCTATTTATTTTGTTACGATTACATCAGATGCTCATGGAGTTTCTATATATTAAAAATTAAAAGTTTATATTTTGCTCTGCAAATGATGGCAGCTTAGCTCAAAAATCATTGCTTAAAAATAAATTCATTGCCTTTCAGTTTTCTCTGTAGTGTAATTTTAGCCTCTGGTTTAATTACTTTCCGTCGTTCTGAAATTGCGCTGAATGATTTACTTCCCATTAAGATATACATAAGTACAGTCCCTTAGAAAGTTAATTTCTTAGCTTCGAGGAAAAGCTCGTGAGACTATTTTTCGAACACATTAAGTGAGCCAGCCATCTGTGCGTTACCGCGGAGCATTGTTCAAGGAACAGGAGATGATTGTCACAAACTCATCTTGATGAGTTACGTGATCATCAGAAAACCATCTTTATGCGATATCGAAAAGAGATCTAATTTTCATTACCATGTGCAACTGTTTTCTACTTTTCCCATTTTACTTTTTTACCGCATTGTGAAAAGGAACCCTAAAGTAATAAATAACTGTAACCTAAGAATTACATTACCTAGGATGGGTTGGATGTTTCCAAACGTGATGATCCTCTTAAAACGATTATCCACTTTTTTACCCTTCATGGTGTATTGAGCGATTTTTCCGAGAGATTCGACAGCGTTTCGGGAATATTGCAGACTTATAGAGCAGAATCAGTTTTATGGTGGAAGCATCAGGAGCAAAAATTAATTCGCCATTTTTCTGAAGAGGAGTATATTTTAATAATTTGTATATCAACGAACTATTATAGCATTCACTGGAGAGAAATCCAATGATGTTGTTTGTAGATTCTTAAAGAGAAACCGCAGAGAAGTCGCGTGGCAATGTAACGCCGAGCTCTGGTGCGAGACTTCTTTACTGGACTCACCCCTCCTTAAAAATGTTGGAAAAAAATAAGAGTGTATATTTTTATGAAACAGAAATACCTTTATTTTTGATATGGTTACACTTAAGCCAAAATCATGAATGTACATACATACATATCATTAAGCTGTTCTCTGAGATTCAGAGGTTAGCTCTTCAAAGAAAGATAGTCCGCCAGATAAATGCTTAACTAATGGAACTAAAATTTCCTTACTGTTCCCGTATCAAATGTCTTCATTTACAGCGATCTTGGCACGCAGTTCGAGCTTTATGACATGTATCAAACCACGCACGCAAGGCCTTCTGTACTACATACTTATAATCTTTTTCTCAAGCAGACATTCCTGAATCGAGCCCTCCCATGACTTCCTTGGCCTTTCTACCTTTCTCTCCTGCCACTTGGGCTGAAAACATTTCCTTACTAAGCATCTCATCACTCATTCTTTCAACATGGCCAAACCACCTAAGAATATTTGTCTCCACCTTACTAACAACTTTTTACCTCACATCACACATCATTCCTCATATGATCAGAGCGTGTCTTGCCACAAACCACCAGTAAATAACCCACCTGTCCATCACACAAACGACTCTTACGTCTCTTGCGCAGTACTCCGATTTCACTGCCATACATCAGAGTAGGAACAATTACACTTTCATACACAGCCATGCAGGAATATCTTGAGAACCGATGATTCCTGTGAAATTCGCCTAAAGCAGCTATGACATTCAATGAGAAATTCACTCGCCTACTACGTAATTTTGCCATTTAATTTGTTCCCTTTGTCAAACACGCTTCTCAAATGCACAAACTCGTTTACGGTCAACCACTGTGCCATTTAGACTTATCTTATACTCAGTACTAATAGTTCCTTACTCAAAATCCATAACTTTGGTTTTTCCCTTATACTCACAGTATAATCATGAATGGACTGTGTATGACAGAAAATTCGTAATTTCAGCGTAAGATGACGATATCACATCACATGTTACTCGTCAAAATTCTTCCGAGGTTTGGTTTCAGCAAACGTTCTTGTAATTGCTAAAATGTCAAGCTTAACAGCCCAGTTTCGCTCTATGAGAGTAATGGCAAGTCCATTCATCCGCATCTGCTGCATTGAGCTTTTCATGTAATTCTTAATTAACTTTAACTTAGAAACAAATGAGACTGATGCTGCGATAGTGACAAGTAGGGTAACCAACAACGAAGTCTGTGTATAATTTATGGCTACAGAAGTTGTGGTGTTGGGATCAAATAACAATAACAACGTTTACCACAATCAAAGGTTTATTATACATCGACTATAGTTTCGCAGAGCGTCCGGCTCGGCATCATCATGTCCTGATGATGCCGATGTATAATAAACCTTTGATTGTAGCAAACGTTGATATCTTTATTTGAACGAAGTCTGTGGTCTGGAAATGTTTTATCGTAGACACAATTTTCCACAATTAATGTAAATGCTAAGTCATGCACATCATTAAACTGTTTGATTTCAGTTTCGAACGTGAACTTGAAAGGCGTAATATGAAGACCTAAATCTTCGATGAGATCATCAGCATAAGAATTTCTTAACTTAGTTGCAGAACGAAGTGATTATTTATCTGTATATCAGAACATTTTTTGCAGTAAAAAGCAGCTGCAAAAATTAGGCACTAATCACATGCATTGTAAAATTTCCTTTTCCAATGGGAACTACGTTGCAGCGCGATTGCCACATCCAAATGCTACCAGATTCAGCATCTGCGAAGGTGATTCACGACGCTTATTGCGTGAAGAAAGTAGTTTCCATAGATCCTGATCGACCTTCTGTATCATCATTCAGTGAACTGAAAATAATTTTTAATTTTTGTTTTTCGCATTTTAGTCATTCGCCTTCATTTGCTTAGCTGCCCCACTGTTATGTTTGTACATTTCAAGGAGAGCTTTAAAATGTAAGTATCATTAATAGGATATTATTGCGGGCTTTTTGAGAATGTATGAACGACAGAAGTCATTAAAAAGGCAAAAAAGTACGTGAATAATATACTAAGTCCGTCCCAATTATTTTACTGCCAACACACTAGCTCACCATTTTTTATGCGTAGGACAGGTGCAATTAAAAAGTACCAGGGCGGCATTTACACAAGTTGGTAGAAATTTATAGAATGGTCACTGTGCAGCGATTCCTGGAATAACTAACTAATAACTATTTTGAAGCCGATCGTTGCTGACAGCTAAGCGGCTCGTGGAAAGAAGAGACCGAGGCTACAATACCATGTCAGGTAGCTTTACTTGTCCCGTTCCCTTCCTCCCCCCCTCCCCATTCAAGAACCACTACAGCTGCACAAAACAGGTTGAGATAGGTAAGAGCAGCTCGAAATGTTCTTCCTGGCGTACTGCGTAGTACTTACTGTTTCTGTGCACTACACATGCAAGAGTAAAGAGGAGAATGTTGATCAGGAGCCAGACTTTTCTTCGGTCAAACGGCTGAAACATGGTAGCTATGTCACTTCCTTAGAGAGAATGGTGTACTATCAAGAAAAAAATAATGCCTTAGCGGTAAAGCGATTTTGTAAAAGTTACTTAGAAAGGAATCTCTCAAAATTTTCAAAAGCAACTTGGAAAGGAAATCCTCAAGATCTTAAAAAGCAACTTAAAATTTTATTTGTTGTTGTTTGCACTGCAAGCTTTTTATAATATTTTTATTGCCACTAAGTTTTATCAATTTTCGTCAAACTTTGCATGATTTTGGCAGTTTTAAATAAGAGAGAGAATGTTACGCCGAATTCATGTACTCATTAAATTTTTCTTTAAATATCGCTCTGCCGTTGTTAGCGATTCCTGATATTCAGTGTGAGTAATTCGAATTAGTTGCATTGTATTCACACGACTTGTACGCCGCTTTTCATAAGATAATTGGATAGGAGATTTCTTTTGTGTGGTATTTTTTTCTTTGTTTGTCTCGAAGTTTTAGCTACTGTGATTATCCAGGGCCATAAGAGCCACCCCAATCTAGGGCCCCCATCCCTGATATGGCGCCATTGTTTCCGAAGAGGGCAGAGAGCCAACGCGGTGAAGCTGGTGCTTGCCCATACGTCGTCTGTTGCTGAGTGACTAGCGGGAAGCCATTGCTTCTGATCACTCCGCCAATGAGGCATATGTTTATGCTGTCCTAAGGAATCAGGGAATGGCCTTAGAGGATTACTTTTTTGGAGCGGTGTCGAATTTAGCACTAATGCCTTTCGCAACCATAAAACACTTATCATACAGCCTACATGTCAGCAGGAAGGGATTGTGACAGGTTCAAAGTATCCTGACAGATAGCTCCAAAAAACCTTAAAACGCCTGACCGAACATGACATGACATTATCGCACTTCGTTGCGTATTTAGTTGGGTTTAGTGAAACGGTTTATAAAAGCGCCGAACAAGAAAAGCACAAATTAATGAATTTTCCCAAGTACATTGATGGCACACAAGCTCATTACTTTCGTCACAGAAGCCCGTTATTTCACTGCTTTCCATGTAGCGTTTCTGTACCGAAAGTGAGAAAAACGTTGTTTGAAATACATGTGCGAGAGAGTCCCTAATTAATACGAAATATTTTTAAAGAGGGCTAAAAGTAATTTTGAGAACATAATTCAAAGATCTGCCACTAAGCTCGATCTAAATGGAAAAAGTCTCGACCCACTACTTCACTGAGGGATCGTTAATCCCCGATGAAACATTTACAAAACAATTTTCAATGAATTAAGTTAAGTTTCTGGAAAACAAAATAATCTCATGAAAGACAGTAAGAAATTTAACAAAAATGAACGCAGTAATGAGGGAGTAAGAATTTTTTTAAAATTAAAATGAACGAAACAAAAGAATATAAAGTGCAGTTAGAGTTCAGGAAGAAATTTTTTTTTAAAGTGTCAGTAGATTAATCTAATTTTAGTTTATAAAGCAGATTTCTTTTTAAAGTAAGAGTTTTCTTGGAAGTGGTATATGTTTTCGGTTTCCAATGGGAAAATAGTAGATGCAAGTAACATAAAATAGAAAAGCAAATACAGAAAATCCCACTGTTAACTTTTTTCTATTATTTGTTCAAAAGGGCAAGATAGTTAATTCTACGACCAGACTGAGTCATCAAGACATTAACAATTCGCTCACCAGAGCTACAATTTTCACATTTTTTCATTAATGTGGCTTTCATGATAAATAGCTGGATTTGCAACAGTAAGCCGCTTTGCATTTTAGTGCTTGATATTCTAGTACAGTACCTGATGGATAAAAAATCCGGAAAAGAGACTCCAAAGTGCTTCAGAGACCAAAATTCGAAAATCAAGAGCAATCATTGACCAATTAAGTTCCTTCTCGCGCTCAGTGCAGCTGGTGCTGATAGACTCTTCAGCACCAGATGCACTGAGCGAATTTTCTTCAGATAAGCGCTCTCAAAAAAATATTTGTTTTCTTTCCACAGAAAAGCTTTTTCTAAACTCTGCAGGTTTCATAGCTGCTGTGAAACGGGTGACAATGCACTTCAGCAAGGAATGTAGTGTCTATTTTTATCATCAGATTTAGAGTCCAGAAAACTTGACGGAATATTTGTTCTCACAAATGACACGTTCCAATCTGCAGCCTTTCTTTATTCAGGGTAAAAAAAGAACAGTTTTGTCCTAGAAAATTCTCACTTGTGCAGAGTGAACTCTCCAAGCAGCAAATATTTACAAATATGCTGCTAAAGAGTGAAGCGAAAGCTTCTGTCGTTTTTCTGTTTGAAATAAGACTTTTCATATAAGTCTTTCGGAAGAATAGCTAGATCTTTATTACGCTTTCGTTTCTTCAATTCAGGTGAGGATCGCAAAAATTCTGAGATTGAATAAGTTTCAGCCCCTCCTGTGGCCAAATAGTTAGAAGTGCTGGCTTGTGACCCATTAAGAGATCAAGTCGGGGATCAGGCATGGGTTGAATGTTAGTTTGATGGTGCTGGCTGGCTCTGTCCGTTTCCTGAAACCAGTGAGCCTAAGTCTCCCGTTCCTAAATTAGGGACGGAAAACTTCTTATAACCCTCAGCGTTTGCTCAGAATACTCGCCAAACCTGGGAGAATTTCTTTCCTGCCTGTGCAAATTCCATTATTTAAATCCCCTACACCTGAGTGAACAGTCAAGCACGGGTGCTTTAAATCTGGCAACACAGGTCCCAAGATGACACAGTGCGGTACAGCAAAGAATGGAAGACAAGCAAATGAGAAAATGTATTAAATATGACCTGCCAAGAAATTTTGATTTTGGATGATTGTAATGGGCTTTTACTTTTTCAGCTCTTTTATATATTTATTCATATAGTTAATATTTTGGCAGTTTGTCTTGAAGTTAAAATTTCATATAGAGTTTGTGCCTCGTGGAATTGCTTCGAAAATAAAACCAAGAACAGACAGGCTTAGTGACCTTAAGAATAAAGTTCGCCTTCCTGATAAATTCCGAAAAGTACTTCTAGATTTTATTTTAATGCTTTTTCTATTACTAAAATTAATTGAAGCGCATGACAGGAAACAAAATGAGAATGTATGTATGTTTCCTTAATTATGTCCTATACTCCATTCTTTTTCTTCTTATTACAATACAGCCTTTAAAGATTTGGACTTGAAACTCCCTAAAATTATCTTTCAAAGCAAAGCCTAGTTATTCTAAATGTCATTTTGACAAACCGTTTGCATCTTGTGCTTTCAGTTCTAAAATTCTCCAAATGATTTTCTGCGTAGGGTTTCATTTCCATGGCTTAAGACAATTACTTCCATCTTTTTTTGTTAGGGAGATTTGCCGCGTCATCTGACGTACCTGATGAAAATTTTATGCAACAAAATTCAACAGCTATTTCGACGTAAAAAGTTTACAAAAAACAGTCCCACTGCTCATTTAGGGATAGGGAAATTCAAATTGATTGTTGTGCTTAAAGATATACACCACAGAAAAATTTCAAATCAATTATATTTCTCTCATCTCGCCAAATAATTTGCACAAAGATGTACTTGAAGCTGTAAGATCTTTATGGAATTTGCTTTGAACACAGTAAAATGTATGATGTATATTCTAATTTAACTTTCATTTTTAGTTTCTTTCCCTATGTAAATTTTGAGTTAATTTTGTTTAAGCGTTTCAACCTTAAAGTTATAATTTTCTCACTTACTGAATATTATGTGACAACAGTCTTGAGGTCAGGTTAAATGATATGTGTATGTTTTGACAAGTAAGAACGATGTATAATGTTGTGTGGAGCGATCAGGGTAAAGAGTCGGTAGATTTGCAGCCTTGCGTTGTGACCTAAATCCGTCACTCCAGTTTTAGGCCAAGCACCATCGCCACTGAAAGGCAAACATGAAAGGCTTAAAAGTGAGTTTTCAACATCACAACCACACAGCCAATCGTATCTAAAATAAATCTGTTGTTTAAATTTTCTCTAGTAGGAACTTTTCTTCTCAAAGATGTTTGAACAATTTGTTAGTACGGAATAGCACGGCTATATTTCTTTATATTAAATTTTACAGTAGAAGACAACAAGGAAAAAATAAACTGCTAAAAATAAAATGCAGTTACCTTTGCTCATTGTTCATTCATCATGACAGCAAAAGATGATCACCGAAATAGAATAATCAAAAACGCATTACAATTAGCACAGAACAGACAGCAAAACGGAAGCCAGTGTTTGATTCAAATCTGGTGCAGTACAAATGCAGATTATCATAGTTAACAGACCCTCACGTTTCACCCTGAAACCAGTCAGCCTGTCTGATACGTGCTGCAAATATTGCAGTCGGATAGCTACGTGAAAGCAAACACTACTTTTCTTCTTACTCTCACTCGTGGAACACAGCAATGGTAGGAGTATCTGCTTCTGCAGTCAGCGGAAACGTTTAGTGGAGACGAAAAAGGAAGAGTTATGCAGCGAAAGAAGGGTATTAAAAACGTTCTATAGGCACGATAACGATTCTCTTTAATTTTAAGGAACATTTCAAGGTGGTTCGGAAGCCCCGAAGCTCTTACGTATCTGGCCAAAAACATGAAAATTTCTAGTAGGACCTACTTAATTAGGGAAAATGTTTATAGAAACATTTCTCAATAAATACTGAAAGGGAATGAATAGATCTGCACTGAAAAAGATCAACGCCACATGCTATCGGCTATATCCATACATATAAAGGATAGTAAAGTACTTCACAGCAGAAATTCAAACTTAAAGCATGAAAGTACATAGCACACTCAAATATTTTCATGTAGACGCGGCTCGTAGTGATCGTTTGGCTAGGTGCCAGTATCCCGTGATGGATAATTTCAACCTAATATAGCAGCACTTATAAAGTTTTTTTCTGTTCTTTAGGTGAGCGCTACTGCTGATTAAGAGGAGAATTTAATCGGTAATGGCTTCCATGCAAGAAAAAGCGGCGTGCGTGTTGTGGTTCCATGAGACCAAATCGGCGGCTCCTGTCCAGTGTCATTTCAGAAAAAAGTACAGACGATTACCACCGGACCGCAAAAGCATAAAAGCTTGGTATGAAAAGTTTAAAGCGACGGGTAGTGTTGGTGATCTTCCACGAGTTGGCCAACAAACGGTTACACAAGAGACAGCTGCAGCTGTTCAGGAGACATTTCTACGAAGCACCAGGAAATCCATTCTTCGCGCTTCACTGGAAACTGGGATTCCCCGTGTCACGGTTCACAAAATTTTACACAAACGTCTTCATCTGTATGCTTATAAGGTACAGATCATTCAAGCTTTTCAGCCTGATAATCGGGCTCCCCGTGCTGCATTTGTGACAGAGATGTTGCAGCTCATAGCTCATGATAGTGACTATATGCACTGTGTCTGTTTCTCAGATGAAGCCACATTCCACGTCTCTGGTAAAGTAAATAGGTAGGCACAATGTGTGAGTCTGGGGATCAGAAAATCCCCATTCTGTCATTGAGCAACAGAGGGCTAGCCCAAAAGTGAACGTATGGTACGTCCTGATACATGACAGAATCATCGGACCCTTCTTTTTAACAGAGCCCACGGTAACATGTAATGCATACCTGGATATGCTGAAACTTTTTCTAGCACCTCAGTTTCATGCACTCCAACCTTCGGTTATTTTCCAAAAAGACGGTGCTCCACGACATTGATCAAAAATGGTTCGTGAGTTCCTGAATGCCACATTTCCGTACAGATGGATCGGCCACGACGGTGCCATGACATGGCCACCTCGATCGCCCGACACAACCCCTCTAGACGTTTCCCTGTAGGGTTATGTGAAAGACCAAATTTACTCTAGAAGTGTTCCAGATGTCGAGACGTTGAAGAACAGAATAACGAATGTCATTGGTTCTGTCTCTGCTAAGATGTTAAAAAAAACCATGGCGTGAAATCGAATATCGCTTAGATGCCCTCTGAGCCACAAATGGCGCTCATGTGGAGGTGAACTGACAATGGAAAAAAAAAACTTTACTTGTGCACCTTCATTGGCGTGCAGTCTCTTTCTTGTACCTGTAATAAATTTTTTACATTAATTTTTGTAATGTGGGAAAGACTTTATGGACACTATCCCTCTATTATGACGCATGTAAGTGGTATACGTAAATATATGTCTGAATACAGTACGGTATTGAAATAGGACAAAGAATTTCAGGGTGGACGTGAAAATACTATGGATCTGCCAAGACCCTCCCAAGCACACGCCGTCATCACAGCAATGGATGAACTGGTGAAAGTTAACTGCAGAATAACAGTTAGAGAGTTGTTAGAAGCTGTAATAGGCATCAGCCGGGGCCCCATTGGTACAATACACATGCATGATAACAGTAAACATGCATGATATGTTTTCGTAGTGATCAGTTTCTGACCGAAACGGAATGTTTCTAATCGAGGGTTTAAACGCGTAGATACCGCTGAAGATCTATTGTAAACAGAATCATGCATTTAGTAGCAAAAATGTGTTTTACGAAAGCTGCAAAATTTGTATACTTTTATTTTTCACTATAAAAGTCTCCGGCGCCAAAATATTTTTGTAAATCAAACTTATAGAATAAGAGATATCAGAAAAAATTCAGCACATTTTGACACCTCGTAGCAGGAAAACTGTGATATATTGGAAGTAGAAATCGTATGAAAAATTCAATTAGAATGCGGTGCCCGTATATGGACGAACTGACGCAGGGATATTACAAGTACGTTTTTTTTTTTTCAAAAGACATGGCAAAAATGCTGCCTCCACTTCCGAAACATTAGACTTTCAGGAGCAAAGATTGTTAAAGGAAGTCAACAAATCTCCAGACAGATATTTTCCTCCCTTTGACAATGACGTATCGTGTTGTTCTGAATATAACTCGGTCTCGATATTAATGCAATGACCAACATTTTGATACAATTTCTGAGAAGCTGTAAAAAATGAAACATGGTTTATTTAATGAAAATCAAATATTTATTAAAAAGTTTTAATTTTTAAAAATCGACCGCATATTTCTAAATACGATTTATCACTGCATATTACGTAAATTGTTAGTTCTTGTTCACATAAATTTTTTGTTATGTATGAATGTAAGTTTTATTGTTCAACATTGTATTTTACAATGCTATACTAAAAGTTATTGGGACAAAAACATTGTTTTACGTTCGGGGAAATAAAATAGGTGGTTCAAGAAATAGAATTTGTTTAAAAACTGTACACATGAAAGGTATTTTATTGTTTCTAGTTTAGAACTTTGGTAAATGTTCAGAAAATGACTTTTTCTTGCGGATTTTATGACTGCTTCGAGTAAAAACTTGTTAAAATGTTCGCCAACTCTTTCAGAGTGTCAGAAGATATATCCAATCATCTTAAACTGAAAATTTTTTTTTATCCAAGGCTTAAAAATTACTGATCCTCAGTTGAGTCTGATCCTTAAGAGATACCTGGCAATTTGAAATGTGAAAGATTAAGCAGCGTTCTTTAAGGTTCAAGCAGTTGTTATGCGTTTCATTAAATAAACTTCTACCGGATGTTCATTATTGACAGAGAGATCATCTTCTACTTCTAGATAACGCTTTGGCGTTGTTGCGAACTTACGAAGCGAAATTCTTCTGAAGCGAAGGAACCGCAGACATGAACAGCACGAAAACAACTTTAGTGAAATCCGTTTATCTGCTTATGCAAGAGAAAGTAATTTAGGGACAAAGTTATTCTGATGCGCCACATATAACGATGCTTCAAGATGCTGATTCCTAAAGAGGTAGTTATGGTCCATTTAGACTTTCAGTCAGTTGTTTGAAGACATAAGTAGATATATTTCCAATATTGTAACCATTCTAAAGTTAAGTTAATGGATTTCGCTTTCTTTATGATTGTTTTAAAATAAATGTGATGTTTTGTTGACGTAAACTACACTTGCAGTGAAGCTTGAACTTTTCTGAATATTTTTTTATGGAATTAACGAACCGCAATAAGAAGTGTAAAACAAGTCCGAATCATTCCGATTCAGTACAAAGATTCTTATCGGAACTTCCTTGCTTTTCCTTTGGATTTAGCATCATGGTTTTATAAATTTATTTTTTCAATTCTGTGTGTAGTTTTTTTCTCAGAAGGATTTTTCATTACTAAATTACTCAGAAATAAAATTTTCATGGATGATTTCGTTACGTGGTTCTGCGGTAATTAGTACGATATACTATAATTGCAAAGCTGCACAGTCCCAAAGGACGCTGCAATGTTCGATCTAAATCTTTCTTTGCAACGCAAAAGAACAGATGATCAGTTTGCTTAACATTCTGCATAGGTCTTAGTATGTGTTGTTGTGCATCTGTGCAAGCATGGAACCGAGTTTGACTTTTTTTGGGAAACAGTTATAACATCAATACAGGAATTTAATAAAACAACAAAGCGCGTTTCGGTTTAAAGTTACCAACAAATATAGTTTGATGTTTGGAACCTTACATAATGAAATACAAATAAATACAGAGCTCTGCTAATGCAAAAGGTTATTTGTTTCTGTAGAAATCAAGAGTATACAAAGGGTAAACACGACTGACGACGGAGGCATGTACTTGTGTCTGCTACCATTTGGTGATACAAGAGATAAGTCGAGTGACAGAAAGAAGGAAAATTAAAAAAGACCTTGGCGCAATGCTATCTCTGTGATACTGTGAGAACTGTCAGCCTGCACTCTTTTTTCGTATTTGGATAGTGTGGCAGAGAAAATGAAATGTAAAGGGATGGGATTGCTATCTTTCGTGTTTCTGTTTTCAAAACCAGTTGGCTTCCACAACCACCGCTAATACGAACAACGACAGTTGACTTGAGCAACTGAGGAAGCAAGACATCTGCTGAGCGTGTTTAGTTATTCTAGTATGTGCCAAACTTTGCACGGAGAAGATTTGCTATTCATGGTCTTCATTGTCTAATATAATGAAGAAACTATTCTTATGTGCAGCCTTTTGTGAGCAGCATTAATTTCATAAATGTTGCTAGAACATTTTATAATTAGCAGTCACACAAACACGCGAGCGCGCACACGCACAAACGCACAGATACGTAGATCAAATAAGTGGTGCACATTAAAATTCAAAATACAGCTATGCGACAAATAAATTTGGAAAAATTCAAGATATATTTTTGCCTTCCCTTGCACATGTGTGGAATAAGATACTCACCCATATATGTAAAAATGACGGGAAAAGGTAGTGATCGAGGAAAACCTGGTCTCGACTGAATGGCATGATGTAGGTAAATTTCGTTTTTGTGTGGTGTGAGAATTTTACCTGATTTCAGTTAAAATCAAGAGTATACATGGTCGAAACCAATTATTTTTTGGTCTTTCTGCAATATTTCGCTCATCTCCTTTTTTCCCTTTGACAAAATTGCAGACATTCAATTCCTAAAAATTTCCGAGGATCCTCATGTGCAGTCATTCCTTTTAATTATCGCTGTCGTTTAAATTTTCTCTTTCAGAGTTTCGTATATTACATTTCATACTGCATTAAGACTTTCAAGTTTCGTAAACTTTGCTCTGGCAGAAGAGGTTCTCATTGTGTTTTCTCTTACCAATCTCATCTTACAAACGAATGTTTTTCTTTACTCAAATTGATCGAAGATTTCTGGTAGCAACAAAACAGAAAAACAATAAATCGTTCAAAATATGTCGTAACTGTTTTAAGATAATATTTCACCGCTGCCTTCAACCGGTAATGGAAAAACATGCTCTTTAGTTCATTTTACCATTACACATTATTCTTTTGTAAAGTAATTGTGAAAGATAGAATGACTGAATATCTTGAGTCCTATTGCACAGTCGAGCGAAATATTTCTGCCGATATGCAAAGTACATCAGAGTTATTTTCCCCCCATTTTCTTTATAATAAATTTTTCCTGGAACAGGAATGGAGTTTTCTTTTTTTTGATTGGAGGTTTAACGATTGCCGTAAGCAACTCAATGGGCTATAAGCAGTCGCCCGTCCTTAATTTAGAGTCACTGGTTCCAGGGAAGAGAGAGATCCAGAGCCGTAAGACAAACACAACGTCCATGCCTCACCGGGATTTGAACCCGGAACCCTTTCGGACGCCAGAGAAGCGGCGGAGCTTTTTTCAGCATATACTCATGTACCATAACTTTATGACCATCTACATAATATCGTGTTGGAAATTTTTCAGCAACGATAACTACTTTGCCTTCGGCATGGCATATGTTACACATTACAACGGAGGATATCTTTAGCTTCTTTAGTTCCAGTTGAACAGAATGAGCTCCCAGAGTTTAACAATGGAGCGATGCATTCGCATGGACCAGTGAAACTGCGTTCCATTGTTTCCCAAAGATGTTTGATGGAATAAAGGGGGAATTTCGCTGCCAGGTGAGCTAACGAAATACATAAACTTGATCCTCGCAGCACAGTACAAGCCTTGTTACTATATTTTATAAGGGTGCAGTGCCATCCGGATGCCATAGTACCATGCAGGGCAACTCTTAGTCAGTAATTATGCCTATAGGTAGGATCTGGTGGTAAGGATGTTTTCTACGGGAAAGAAGAGACCCGGTGACTTCTATGAGAACAATTGACATATTATGACATCGCTGCGGTCGGCCTTTGTGCGTCAAACCATACAGACCTGTGCTGCGGAGAATGCAGATGTGTCCAATAGAATGTTGGAGGTGGTGTCTGAGCACATCGGACCATGGGACTCTTTTCTAATCATCATATATCCAGTCACCATGGTTTGTACATACTGCAGTCAGAACCAGTCAATCATGTTCGGTCAACATGGCTACTGTGACGTATATTCTAAAATAACTTTCATTTTTAGTTCCTTTTCCTATGTAAATTTGAGTTTGTTCTCTTTTGCACTTTCCAAACTTAGCGTGATATCTTCTCTCTCACATAAATGAGGTTGGCAACACTTTTGAGGTCAGAGAGAGAGAGAGAGTGACATATGAATGTAATAAGAACGTTAGATAAAAAGGACGATAAAGCAGTTGCTTATGTGTGTGGGTGGAGATGTTCGATCGCTGTTACGAGATACGTGAATTGTAATAATAGCAGTGCTATATTGCGGAGGTCATCATTCGTGCTGGGCCAATAACAGGTTATCGTACGTCTGTCTTCTGTATATGTTTCGTCTGGCCGTAAAAGTTAAATTAATAACTATTGCATCGTATTCTCATTTTGTTTAACATTTCCTTAGTCATGGTTTTAGACATAGCGTAACACCAATCACGCACACGAAAAAGGCTTACGTTGTACTACATGAAATGGCCGCCGAAGACCCTTGGTTGCAGTCTGCGGTTAATTGAGGAATCGTGAGACATCTGTGAGTGCCCTGATTGTAGTCAGCCACTAACTGAAGACTCATGAGTCCTCAGTTAATGGCTGGCTGAGAGATCATGAGTCATCTGTGTGCACCGGTTGTAGTCTACCTATCCGATTTCAAAGATAACACGTGCCAACTCACATTCATCTTGACTGTCAGGCAGTAGTGTTCCGCCCGTTCCTTCACTCTGGATGATGTGCATCCTTCTTTTGACTAATCCAGCTCCCACTTCGCTAGAGCTACCTTTTAACAGCAAACAATGCATATGGTTGCAAATATGTTGGCGCCAGTCTTTCTGGCCCCATTAATCATTCCTCATTCAAACTTCAACAAGTCTTCTGTGAAAGTACAGTTTTGTTCACGCCGGACATCGAAACCGGTTCACGTCATTCCGGAGTAAGTCGCTCTCCCAACTGAGCTACGCGGACATGTGCTCTCATTGCTATCTGCCTTTATCTGTTGTGCGTCCTGCAGGGCAGGCACGTCACATTTCCTTTTACCCTATTGCACTGTCTTTTTATTGGCGAAAACACATTTATGCAGGCGCCATTTTTATACATCCGCATCTGGTAACTGACGTCTCTGCTGTATTCTATGGGATACGTTCACCAGTAAAGAGAGTAGTAGTCATTATGATCTAGTCCATAAGTGCAGTGCAGCACAAGTTCCACACATTTGTGATATCATTTCTTCCAAGCTGCGGTGTGTTTATTCAGTTCACTGGTAAATGGCACAAGCAGCTGCTGATTGACATGGAGTTGTCCTGCCACGAAGTTCGTTTTTCATCTTCGAGATTAACCAAAAATCTACTTAATGTAAGGTCTAGCACGTGTGGTGGATACGAAATAAGCCTAATTTTCCACAAATTCTTGCGACAGTACCTGACACAAATTTCCTACGATTCTGCAGTTTTTATTGAAAAGCTATTTTATAAGCCACATAGCTGAAACTACAGGCTGTTTTAGATTTTAAGCCGATTCATAGGGGCACAAGCTTTTCTTGTTTAAGTTTAATGACACCCGTAAGCATGTAAGTCTATAGGGAGTCTCTCATGATTAATTTAGGGCCACTGGTTGCAGAGAGGCGACGAAGCTAGAACCATTAAAAAGAGAGCATACCCCCATACCTCATCTTGGATTCTGACCAGCGTACAACTCGGACTATAGTCAGAAATCCTAGCCTCTGACCTCTTCTGCTCTGAAAGTCTATAGGGAGTCTGCCCTGACTAAGCTAGGGCCACTGGTTGCAGAGAGGCGACGAAGCCAGAACCATTAAAAGAGAGCATACCCCCATACCTCATCTGGGATTCTGACCTGGGTACAACTCGGACTATAATCAGAAGTCCTAGCCTCTGACCTCTTCTGCTCTGAAAGTCTATAGGGAGTCTGCCCTGACTAATTTAGGGCCACTGGTTGCAGAGAGGCGACGAAGCCAGAACCATTAAAAGAGAGCATACTCCCATACCTCATCTGGGATTCTGACCAGTATACAACTCGGGCTATAGTCAGAAGTCCTAGCCTCAGACCTCTACTGCTCTGAAAGTCTATAGGTAGTCTGCCCTGACTAATTTAGGGCCACTGGTTGCAGAGAGGCGACGAAGCCAGAATCATTAAAAGAGAGCATACTCCCATACCTCATCTGGGATTCTGACCAGGGTAGAACTCGGACTATAATCAGAAGTCCTAGCCTCTGACCTCTTCTGCTCTGAAAGTCTATAGGGAGTATCCTTTGACTAATTTAGGGCCACTGGTTGCACAGAGGCGACGAAGCCAGAAGCATTAAAAGAGAGCATACCCCATACCTTATCTGGGATTCTGACCTGGGTACAACTCGGACTGTAATCAGAAGTCCTAGCGTCTGATGTCTCCGGCTCCGCTGCGGTCAAGCACAGAGTCAGCAGATATTTTTGGAGTTTTTAATCTGTGTAACGTTTGTATCGCAGTCCGACGAATAATGGTCTTGGAATTACTGTTCTGTGAGCCTCATTCTCGCACGTTTCCTGTCTTTCATGAAAATTTCGCCCCTAGCTACATATATTTTTTTATCCATCTTAACTTCAGGATGAAAGCCTGATATTTCCCGGGAAAACAAATTTCCGAATAATTTCTGGGCAAACCTTTATACTAACGCAGTTAATGAAACATTGCGCTGCCGTAACTTAGAATGATGCAAAATAAAAGGGCTAATACTTTTAAGGCACTTGAAATAATATCATTATGGCTTTGGTCAAAAGGTACGTGACGTGCCTGCACCGCAGGACGCGCATGAGGTAAAGGCAGATAGCAATGAGAGCACATGTTCGCGTAGCTCAGTTGAGAAATCGACTTACTCCGGAGTGAGGGGACCCGACTTCGATGCCTGGCGTGGAAAAAATTGTGTTTTTACAGGTAGTTAGAAAAATATTTTTCATTTGAATGCATTTCGTCCAGCTAAGACATGGTGAGGCTTCATATGAGGGCATCACCGAAACACCAGAATACTTTGGTTATGTGCTGACCTTTCTGGAGGGAGTTTAGACGTAACGATATGCAATAATTTCCTATGCATTAATGGCTAAACACGCAATGTGTTTACCTGAATGACAAGTAACGCCTTTAACAACAAAGACAGAACAATACAAACTCTCTGCTCTTAAAATTAAAACTCGAAAAGATTAGAATGATTTAGGTGAACAAAAGCATTTGAGGCAAAAGGTGACGGTAGTCTGTCATCCACTGCTGATTTATAAATTTTAAGCCGAATGTTATGAATGCAGAAGGTACTGAAACCTGGGGCAAACAACGTAGATGACTTAACCTGCTCCGGCATGGTGTTGGCTCTGCAGAGATTAATGAGGGTCTTTTAAGATTTGATGTTAGTGAAGGTGTTGCGAGAGCAATCCTGCCAAGATCCACCAAGCGCTTTCCCTCAGACAGAATCTGTCTGATGACCAGCTAGCACTTGCTGCATCCACGAGACGAAGACCATTCGCTCCAACTCAGACCACGCCGGTTTGACGTGCTGATTGGCCGGGGCTAAAATGCGGGTGACTAGAAAATGTGCTCCCCTACGCAAACCTTCTTTTAGGACTCAAATGGTCTTTATTAAAATTTCACAGTATACTCTTAATTATAGGCAGTAGTACATGTATTCTGTTGGAAAAATCGTGTAATCATTAATACAACAATCAGACATCTCTGGATTGCCTTTATTTGCTGTTCTTCACGTAGCAGTAATCACACCAGGAAGCTTGAACATTACATCGTCCTGGAGCAGGAATCGAAGCCGCATCTCCCGATTTCCGTTCGAGCACTGTATCCGTTACACCACCCAGGACGATCAAGTCCCAAGTATCTGAGTGTTAAATATCAGAACATTCTCTGAGATTCGCCAGTCGAAGCAAATTCTGCTTCATCGTAGAGTTAAGTAAATCACCAATCTGTCACATAAATTCTGTGGAAGAAATATCCTTCTCACAATACGTGGAGATATGTCAGAATCGTTAATATAGCAATTAGACATTATCATTATCGTTCTTGAATGTTCGAAATATGAGTATTTTACAATGGCGAAAAGGTGAAAGGAATAACTATGCACTGAGAAAAGCAGAGTTGGAAACGGGTCAAAAATTTTGGACTTGGACGCGACCTGGACCTGGCGTTCACAAAATTGGACCCGACCTAGACCTGACCCGGACAAATCTGCTTTGAACTATAAATTCCAATATATATTAACATCATCATTATTGTCAATCTTTATCAATCCACTGCTGGATGAAGGACTCCCCAAATTTCTTCCACAACGGACTGTCTTGGGCCACTCTCTTCCATCCACCCCACCTTCCGCGTGGTCATCTTCTGGATCTTTTCCTGTCCCTTGGAATCGAGTTTAAAATTTCGGTTGCTCATCGGTTGTCCGTTCTCCTGGCAATACGTCCAACCATTTCAGGGATTTTACTCTGATCATGACGTCTTCCACTTTTGTCATTTTCCTTATCCATGAGTTCCACTTGTTATCTTTCCTGGTTACACTAAGCATGCATCTCTCCAGGCTGCTTTCAGCTGTCTGCTGTCTTTCTATGAGTTTTTTAGTTAAGGTCCACGTCTGTGCTGCGTACGTAAGCACTGAAAGAATGCACTGACTAAACAGTTTTCTTTTAAGACATAATGGCATATTACTCTTAAAAATTGTTGTTTCTTCCAAAATCTCTCCAACTAAGTTTTATACGCCATTTAATTTCTTCATCAATGTGGATCTCGCTTGATGTCTGCTGTCGAAGGTAAATGTTGGTATCGGATATCACCAGCTTTTTCCAATCAATTGATAAATCTTTATTTCTTGTAAAACCATTGTACATCAGTTTTGTCTTTTGAAAGTTCAGTTTTCATTTCATTTCCTCACCCTTCTTGGCAAGTTCCTGGATCGTACTCTGAAGCTCTGAAGTGTTATGTCAAAGACCGCTGAAGTGTTCTTTGAAATATTGTTTTTCTTTTCAAAAATAAAACGGAAGTTAAACCGGGTAGAAATCGAGTAAGAACACCTTGACCCGACCTGTTAGACCCGTGAACCATTTCCGTCTCTGATAAAAGGACGATAATGATAATTACACTGAGAAATACACTGACGGAAAAAAAACCCCAACACCAGGAAAAAATAGTTGTAAAGGAATGAAATGGTGGCAATACATTTGTATAAGTAATATATTTATTCGATTAAGGTTTCAAGATCACAGCTTAATGTAAGGGCGAAAAGAGCCATTCTAAATGTGAAATGCTGGTACATTAATAACCGGTGTAACCGCCAGAATGTTGAATGCAAGCACGCAAACGTTCATGCATTGTGTCGTACAGGTGCTGGATGTCAGTTTGTGGGATGGAGTTCCATGCCTGTTGCACTTGATCGGTCAATACAGGGACGGTTAATGCTGGTTGGGGGTGACGCTGGAGTTGTCGTCCAATGATGTCCCGTACGTGCCCGATTGGTGAAAGATCTGGTGATCTAGCAGGCCACGTCACACTGTCAACACTCTGTAGAGCATGTTGGGTTACAACAGCGGTATGCGGGCGAGCGTTATCCTGTTGGAAAACACCCCCTGGAATGCTGTTCATGAATGGCAGCACAACAGGTTGAATCACCAGACCGACGTACAACTGTGTCGTCAGGGTGCGTGGGATAACCACGAGAGTGCTCCTGCTGTCATAGGAAATTGCTCCCCAGACCATAACTCCAGGTGTATGTCCAGTGTGTCTCGGCCACAGACAGGTTAGTTGCAAGCGCTCACCTGGCCTCTTTCTAACCAACACACGGCCATCACTGGCACCCAGGCAGAACCGGCTTTCATCAGAAAACACAACAGATCTCCACTCCGTCCTCCCATGAGCTCTAGCTTGACACCACTGACGTCGCAAACGGCAGTGGTTTGGAGTAAGTGGAATGCACGCTACAGGGCGTCTGGCTCGGAGCTGTACTTTAAGTAACCGATTTGTAACAGTTTGTTGTGTCACTGTGGTGGCAACTGCAGCTCGAATTGCTGCCGCAGACGCGGTACAAGGCACCACGGCCATACGCCGTACACGGCGGTCTTCCCTCTCAGTAGTGCCACGTGGCCCGCCGGAACCCGGTCTTCTTGAGGCAGTACCTTCCCTTGACCACCGCTGCCAACAATCAAGCACAGTGGCTACATTCCTGCCAAGTCGTTCTGCACTATTACGGAAAGAAAATCCACCTTCTCGTAGCCCTATTACACGACCTCGTTCAAACTCCGTGAGCTGTTGATAATGGCTTCTTCGTCTTCTTAAAGGCATTCTTGACTAACATCAACACACTACGTCGAATCTCAACGATAACTAACGCTCACGAACGTTACAGCGCGTATTTACAGCAAACCTGCTTTGCATGTTCCGAGGGCGCTACTAGCGCCACACGTATGCACCGAGCGCGAAATTTGCATAGACGTCATCTTACAGATGTACTCTCACCGCCTACCAACTGTCGTGTATCTAACACAACCCCTTCTTGGTGTTGGGATTTTTTTTCCGTCAGTGTTTGCACACGATTCATCCCCCTAGTGATGGGTGACGACCCTGGGCGGGTGTCTCTCCACTTCGGTTTCTCATCCGATTTTCTTGCAGGTCTTCTGACTAGTTCAACGTCTTAGGCCGCCGCCAGTTCCTTCACTATCTCTGTTGTACCTTCTCTGGCTCTGGGTATGCCTATTACGATGGCAGTGCTCGTTTTCTTTCTTACCTTCAGAATCAGGACTTCTCTTCTTGCAGAAGGAGAAGCACAGTCTAAAATCATATGCGCAGTGTCCGCTGTCTGGGCTCCACAGCGACATGCGCCGTCTTTTAAGCCAAATCTAGCTAAGTATTCGGAAGGAACACCATGACCCGTTAGTACTTGGTTAAAAAAGGACGCCATTTGACCCAGTGCGCTTTACCGAGACTTGGAGAAATGGCATGAGTCTTCTCCTCGTATCACCAAAATCCCATCTAGCCTGGCATTCCACCCTGCCATATTGAAAATGGAACTGTTGAAATAGTCAAGCCTGTCACTTCGGAACAGGTGCATTTCTTCAGGAATGGCATTTGTGTCTAAGCAGCGCTTGCGGCAATAACAAACGGTCAAATTTGGACAATAAGCATGTTTAAGGTATTGCTTTGAAATCTTTAGGTAAATATCTAGTGAAGAAGATCTACTTTTGCGTACTCTGTGCAGAACGCAGTATAAGGACAGCTGGGAAGTATTGCAACAAATGGCGCATTTCCCGGAGAGCAACATAAGCCAATGTGAAGGGAAATGTTTTTTTTATCGCACATATTTTTGTATTTATCGGGAAGAAATACCATTAAATGACCAGAGAAAATACGGAACAGCCTGAGAGAGAAACTAATGGCAGGGAATGTGTGCATTTCATAAAGAAAATATGGAAAATCGCTTCATATGTGTCACACACAGAAAAAGCATAGGACAGGCAGAAACATTTTGCATTGAAACCGGAGGAATACCCAAAGGTTCAACATTTGTCCGCTAGCATTGTACACAGAGTATAATTTTATTTCTGTCGAAGTCTTAGAAAAACACCAGACGTTAGTTTTATATTATGGTCACTTGATGAAATATTATAAAAATTGTTCATTTTTTGTTGGAACCCTTCGATACTGGCAACTTTAAAGTTTCTGTGTCATGCAAAAATTTCGTCGATTTACCTTATCTTATTTTCGCTATAATGTTTCTATTAGATTATGCTTTGGAAAAGGGATTATTCACCTCTTGAGCATCTAAGTTTATAATGAGCTTCTCGTCCTTAATTTGAGGCTACTGGGTCTATTTCTAGAGGGAGCCGTGTCAGCGCCATTGGATCAGAGCACTACCAGTACCTCACTCGGGAATCAAAGTCCAGCCAACTAGGACGATGAGCCTGATGCTCTCAGTTTCGACCAATCGGGCATCGGGCTGGGCCCATGTAATTCTCAAACAGCATGTGATGCATCTTTCCACTCTACCTGGATATCTAAATTTGCTTTGGAATCGCGCTCTACATTCAAAGATGTGAAAGTGAATATTTTTACTTGGGCTCTTATTTATGATAATACTATTTGGCCGCCTTATTCGTGTGTGACAGCTCTCATTTCCGCTCTAACATATCGAATTTAGTAACTGAAGATATGTTATGTAGGAGGCCATTTTGTCTGATCGGTTTTTGTAATATTTCAAGTATCAGTAAGCAGGTAATACTGCCTGCCGTTGTTGCGTAAGTGGTGTCTAGGAGAAGACTTCACCGCCATCATATAACGATAACAGAACTCTTTAGTACCATTCAAGATATCTAATTTTACGTGGTTAATGTCAAAATATAACTGGCATGGAACTATTTAATAAAATAATGACTTGCTATAAGCATTTTGCGAAAGACATCTTTAACAGCTTTTTTAAGGTCACAGAACGGCAGGAAAGTTCCAGCACGAGAAAGCATATTTATAAAATCTTATTTAAACATTTCGGTAAGACAAAGACTTTAGACTAAGAACATTGGAAGGGAGAGGACTGAATTTATTCTCCTACCTCATACGCACCTCATTACTATCTTCTGTAATGAAAATAAAAAAACCTGCATATTTTTAAACTGATAGTTGGCGCTTTTAATTTAATTATGTTTTAAATATCAAATAATTAATTTAATATCACTTACAACCGAAGCGCAAGATCTTTAGCTTTAATATAACAATTTTGGCACAGCAATAATATTATTTAAATGTTGATTTTTTTCTCATCTTTGGCGGGTTTTTAAGAATCTGGATGACCCCCAGTGGCTTTGTTGCAGTGAAGAATACTGCGCAGTGCTGTAGTGGGTTCGCCTTTCTTCTGTTTATGAGGAATTTTATTTGTGGCTTTTGGTAGGACGAGGAACAGATTCCGTATGCAAACAGCATGGAAAGCAAACTTTTATTTTTAAAGCTCCCACAATTTAAACAAGGGACGAAGTGAATAGTGGGTCCTACGTTTTCTTTGGGTGCTAACTGGGTGGTTTGGCTTATTGGAGTGGTGACGGCGCGGAATGCTAGGTTGAAGTTCATTCTAAGATAACCCTTGATTGGTCGCTACACGTCGAGCAATGCCAGTGGACGCCCGTGAGAGTTTTTCTCACACTACCTTTTTCCGCTGTTTTAAGTAGTCTACTCAATAATAACACTTCACAATTCTTTCTTTGAAAGAAATATAGTTAATATATATATAGTTACAGATGAAATTTGGCGAAAAACGCTCTTGTATCATCGCGTTATATATAAAATACGCAACACAAACTTCTATGCGAGACCAGAATTCATTTGTAGTAACTGGTGGAGGCGTTTGATGGGCCAGCAGCTTAGCTACCATGTCCCAGACATGCTCGATCTGAGACATATCCGGTGAACGTGCACGCCAGAAAAGAAGCGGCATCTGCAGTACATATTAGGTTGATGCATAAATTCATGCCGCGCTTTATTTCACGAGTGTTTCCCAGGTCAGTAGTGACGGTGCAGATGGCCAGTTGTATATCAAAATGTAGCCAGTAATATCGTGTATCTAAATCATATTGCGTTGTGTCATTGTGACTAATGGTGTTTTGGTTTTCAGGTTAGGAAGTATGCAGTGTCAAGTAGAGAGGAATGAACATTTACGACCTCTTCTCCTCTACGAGTTTAACAAGGGATCCACAGCCGCCGATGCTACTCAACAAATTTATGCAGTGTATTGGGAAGATGCTATTGCTCCGAGGACAACTCACAAATGGTTTGAGCGGTTCTGAGGTGGCAATTTTGACCTCAACGACTCTCCACGCTCAGGTCGTCCATCTCACTTCGACGAGGATCGTTTGAACCATCTCATCCACTTGGATCCGCGTCAAACAACAAGAGAATTGGCCACTGAGATGGACTGTGATAAGGCCACAGTGGTGCGACACCTGAAACGTATGGGAAAGGTCCAGAAATTGGGGTCATGGATGCCTCACATTCTCACCGAGGACAAAAAGGAATCAGCGTGTTGCGATATGTGGTTACTTGCTCTCCCGTTATCGCGAATGTTCTCAGCAACACAAACCTTTTCTGTCACGTATTGTTACTGGAGATGAAAAGTGGTGCCTGTACGTGAATTTCAGGTATCGAACGGAATGGTAAGCCCAAACAAGACGCCCACACCATGTCCAAAACACGACCTTCATCCTGCGAAGATCATGTTGTGTGTCTGGTGGGACATGGAAGGCATTATTCACTGAGAAATGCTACCGAGGAATCGGGTCATCAGCGCTGCACTCTATTGTGAACAAATCCGCTGTATGGAGGGATCGATTCAGAAGAAACGGCCACATTGGCGCCATGTTGTCCTTCTCCAAAATGATAAAGCATGCCCTCACAGTGCAAACATGAACGAAATGGACATTCAGGACATGAAGTGGGAGATTCTTCCACATCCAGCCTATTCCCCAGATGGCGCCGCTTCAGATCACCGGTTCCGATCTCTGTGAAATGCACTCCGTGGCAGAACGTTCAACAATGATGTTGATCTCCAGAATTTCCTTGATGGTTTCTTCGCCGCACAGCCTGCACGTTTTTTTGAAGAATGGCATAACAGACCTATCCAGATGTTGAGACACTATCGTAAACAATGTGGGGGAATACATAGTTGATTGATTCCGTTTTCTCTTCTGATGTAATACATTCCTGTAGTGCGGTGAAAAAACGGCGTGAACTTATGCATCAACCCAATAGAGGAGGCTTTAGACATTCCGGGTCACATGTGGCTGAGTGTTATCGTGCTGGAATATAGCGCCAGGACAACTCTGAAGGAAGGGTATCACCTCTTCCTCTAAAACTGTCCTGATGTATCGCTGGCTGCTGAGCATTCCCTTAATTCGTATCAGGCGAGATCGCGAATTGAACCAAACGGCGACCCAAACCTGACGCTTGGCGTTGGGCAGGTATGACGCTGCATAATGCAAACTGCAAGGTGCAATTGACGATGTCTTCGATACGTATGAGACCATTATGGTACATCAAGTTGAATCGTGACTCATCAGAAAATACGACCTGTTGCCAATCAGCTCGCTAGTGTCTGTGTTCGAGAACACATTGCAGCTTGAGGCGTCTGTGGTTGAGGGTCCAAGGAAGGCGCAGCAATGCGCTGCTAGTGACCAGTTCTCTGTTAAGCAGACGAACTGTGTTGGAGGACAAAGCCTGACCTGTGACAATGCTCCACTTATACTACGCTAACACCGCGCATGTACTGTGCGATTGGTCACTGGCATGCGGTAGAGATGTCTCTCATTCCGTGCAGCAGTGCGAGTTTGCGGTCCATTTCCCGAATTTCTGTGCGTCTGATCCTCATCTCTCCCCTGACCCCACGTTCGCAGCACTCTACTGGTATTTCGTTATTTTGTCCCGTAAGAGTAGCAATTTCGCGGTAGAAGAATCCAGCTTCTCTCATCCAAGCAATCCTTCTTCGCTCAAAGTCCATCAGGTGTTCATAATGCGACCTTCTTCGGCGACGGGCATAGTGCTACACAGGAAACACCCTTTCGACTCAATGTCGGCTCTTCAGTGACTGTAACATCTCATTTGAGCCAGCTTTTTATACCCAGGACGAAGCAGTTCAGAGGGCGATGCTACAAACCCACATGCACATTCTCGGTGATATTTCAATCATTTGCATATCTTAACCTGTTGTATATATCCTGTAGGTTCCAACCTAATTCCAGCATTCTTTCATGGTGTTGCAATGTTCACAAACGGTAGTGTATTAAAAGGAATGTTTTGATTCGATTCAAAGGGGAATCTTGGTTAAACCTATTGCTTTATACACTGAGTGGCCACTTTATTATGACCACCTGACAGTTTTAAGCAAATGATCTATGACTGCACGCTGTTGCCACCAAAGGGCGAGGCTAGTATAAAAAGGGAAAGTTAGTGCTTGCGACAGTAGTAGAAGTAATTTTTGGGTGACGAGATGGGTTCAAAATGTGATTTGACGGACTTTCAACGTGGGATGATTGTAGGAGATAGAACCCATGGAGCGAGTATCGTCGAAACCGCCGCATTCGTGAAATGTTCCAGAGCAGCTGTTGTTAAAGTGTTTAAAGACTAGATTGTCAGCCAAAAAACTGGGTTTCTACGTGCAACGTGTGGTCGTCATCGACTAGTGATTGCTCGGGCGGAACGGAGAGTGTCCAGACTGGTGACAGACAACATAAAGGCAGCAGTGCAGCAAATTACAGACCATCTTAATCAAGGAACCCCTCAAATGATCCCTGCACGCACTGTTCGCCGTACGCTACATCGGATGGGATATGGCAGCCGAAGGCCTGTTCGAACAAATTTGCTGTCTGCAGTTAACAAGAGAAAACGTCTCCAGTTCGCACAGGACCACAAGGATTGGACAGCCGATAATTGAAAACAAATTATGTGGTCCGATGAATCACGTTTTCAGTTGCACCATGCCGATGGCCGAGTGAGAATTTGGCGGAAACGGCACGAAAGCATGGACCACAAATGCATTGCTACAACCCTTCAAGCTGGTGGAGGCAATGTTACGGTTTGGGGAATGTTTTCCTGGCATGCTTTGGGTCCTTTAATTCGTGTTGATCAACGTCTGACTGGCACATCATATCTAAGCATCGTTGCGGACCAAGTGCATCCTGTCATGTGGATGGTTTATCCCAATGGCGATGGCTACTTTCAGCAAGATAAAGCTTCTTGCCATAATGCTCGTATTGTACAGGATTGGTTTCAGGAACATCCCGGTGAGTTTACTTTGCTTAGGAGGCCCCCGCAATCTCCAGATCTCAACCCCTTTGAGAATTTGTGGAATGAAGTTGAACGAGCCGTCATACAGCTGGATCTACAACCCTGCAATCTCACACTCCTGGAAAGTGCTATTCATCAAGCATGGTCTCAGATTCCACAAACCACCTATCAACATCTCGTGGAATACATGCCACGAAGAATCGACGCAGTATTAAAGGCAGAAGGTGGCCCAACGAAGTACTGAATGGGTGGTCGGGTGGTCATAATGAAGTGGCCACTCAGTGTAATGAACAACAAGAGCGCGCTGTGAAATGCCAGCTCCAATTGCACTAAGAATATCTATTACCGTTATGATGGAGGTAAAGTCCTTCGAGATGCAAAACTGACTGGTATTAAAACTTACTGAAAACAGAAATGTTGAGAAAGTCGATGCGAGGAAACTGCTTAATACTGACACAAAAATGTTCAGTTACTAGGCTTCATACTTAGGATCGGAAATTATAGCTGCTCACGCAGGTAAAGTTAAAATATCTTTATTTAATCAGGTCTTCGCCTACAAGATTCTACGCTGCTATTTCATTGTAATTCTCATTGACTTCTTTTTAACCCTGGCTAGCGACTGATAATCGTTTCTTTCTTGAATCAAAATATTAATAAAGTGAAAGACGTAGAACACTATTGATTTTGTAAATCGGTATTATAACGAAGTAAATTTCTCCGTCATTTTTATCCGCGCCAGGATTCGAACCCGGGTCCCCTCATTCCGGAATAAGTTGCTCTGCCAATTGCGCTACGCGGACGCTTTATTCTGATTCCTATCTGCCTTTATGTCGTGTGCGTCCTTCTGGCAGGTACGTTACATCATCTCCCCCTTATTATTTTTTTTTTTTTTTTTTTTTCGAAGTGCTGGAGAAGAGATTCTCTTATTTTTCCTATCTCGCGGTGTGGAAATAACATCACACCATTGCGAGATTTTGAACGGTCGGGTCATCCGGATAGTTCGGGCGCCATTATAACGAAGTAAATTTCTCCGTCATTTTTATCCGCGCCAGGATTCGAACCCGGGTCCCCTCTTTCCGGAATAAGTTGCTCTACCAGTTGAGCTACGCGGACATTTTATTCTGATTCCTATCTGCCTTTATGTCGTGTGCGTCCTTCTGGCAGGTACGTCACATCTCCTGGTACGTTACAGTATGAAGCTAATCTTTGTTTTTAATGTAAGTCAGATTTCACTTACAGCTTAGGAATCTGAGAACTTGGTCTAGTTTCAAAGTTTCTATCTTTGAATCCTTCTTTTTATTTTTAGTAACTTCTACCACGGATACAGCAGTTTCGAATGCACCATATCTTCTAACAGCGGAGTGGGTACCTGCGTTGATTCTTACCATCTGACTTTGCATCTTTCTAATGATGTTACAGCTGGCAAATGACGACTCTGAGTGAATGTTTTCTTCTGTTCATCATCACGTTGATAAACGGCGGGGTTGCTTAAAGCGGGGCTCTTTATAGGAACTGTGACGGTCTTATTTATGCACCAACACTCTCTAACAAGGGTTAATTTTGGCCACCATTTCCACGTAAAGAGTTTCTTAGATTGCGGCCTAGGAACATCGGTTTTACTCATTGAATTAAATGCATATACGAATAAAATGCCGGTATGCATCTTGGTAATGATAACACTTAAGATTTGCAAAACGATCTCAAGTAAACTACAAATGTATCATAAAAAAGATTCGAAGTTCATAAAGTAATCTCCGATTTTGGGAAACAACAACTACACACACGAAATCATGTCGAAGTTCATTTGAAATAAATGTTTAGCATCGGGGAAGTTTACGAGCTATAAAATTAGCCATAACAACTTATTTAATTTCATGATTTAGAAAAAGCTCATCACAGGCTTCCCCACCGCAGCATCAAATCTAATCAAAGTGCTATTTGAAATTTCAAGCCACACAATTAAATAGTAAAGCGGCAGTTGTGTATTATTTGAAATTGCGTTATTAACTGTGATTTATTGCACATCTTATAAGAAAGACTGTTTATTTAACAAGTAGCAGAGCGCAGGCTTTGATATATGTATATGTTGTATCTTAGATATGTTACTCTATTTTACTAATTGTCGTTTTTTTCTTTCTTTGTTCTCTTTTTATTTCTATGTTTCCTTTTCTGACTTTTTTGCTGTTATATGAATGCTCTTGGCTTGACTTATTTATACCTAGGGAAATCAAGGCTGAATCAGGTCTTTTCGAGGCCTTTTCCTTGTTCTTCCCTGCTGTTACTTACATGTTTAGCGTAAACATGTAAATAACAGCAGGGAAGAACAAGGAAAAGTTCAGAATAGTTCAGAATTATTAACTTTAATATGTAACAGCAAAATCAATAAATTCAATGAAATGAAACTATCTTAATGTCTAGATAAATTTAGGGAGAAACTTGATTTTAAAATTTTCCTGGATCTCAATATAGCTTTTAGTAAAATTTTAGAATTAATGTTTTTAAAGGAGCAATTTGCCTGTCTAGTGTTTTCAAGAAAATTTCTGATTTTTTGAAATTACATTAAGAAGTTTGGGATTTAAAATTTCCAGCATTTTTGTATCGTTGACGCTTGGGTTTTAAAATAGTTTTGCCCTAAGTTTGCTTTTAAGGGCACATTGCTTCGTCTACAGCTCTGTCATTGCTATGGATGTGGGAAGTTTTAACCACGCACCTATCAAGATGACCGGAATTAAATATTTAATAATTTCCCACATTTACAAAAAATGCAACACATTTGGAGAGCCCAGTTCACTTCGTAAATCCATTTATCAGGTAAAAGCAGAATTTTAAAAGAGGAAGTCCACGAAGTTTTATTGCCATTTGATTTCAGCACTATTGTTTATGAATCGTTTTAAAAAACAGATTCCTACATCGAACCATGTTCCAAGTTTCTGTTTATGAGTAATCATAACGTTTCCTGAAATGTATTTATTCTTATTTACAGGTTGTTATCAGACGTTCGTTGCAGCTGTGGCTTCACCGTCAGTCAGGATTCTTTTCAGGTACTGAGTTCGCAGGAGGAAAAAGTTTTCCCAGTGTTCTCGGCTATGTCTTTGATTGGTGGTAGGGCGCGCTCTCCGCACTTGCCGAGCGAGGGAAGCCTTGTGGACTGTGGCTTGCGCAAGCATCTATTGTTGGAGGCCGTGGCTTCCGCACGATCCTGCGCCAGCCAGTGTCCTTCTCTCTTCGGAGCTCATCATCAGAAGGATAACGACTTGATATATTTCGGACTAGAAGAAAAACAGTGCACTTTTTGCAATGCATTCGTCTTATAATGAGAGGTGATTCGCCACATCATGGTAAGTTTTCAATCTTTATTAACTTTGACAAGTTTTCGTACGAGTAGAAATTTTAATCGGAAAAAAGTCATAAAAATGTATTTTTATAATAGAGAACTGCCACGGAGAAACCTTGAAACCAAAGTTTTGAAAAAGCAAAATTTTAACAAACACGAGAAAGTTTCGAAAACTTTCTCTTCTTTCTTTATTTCTTGCGCGGCTTTAATTTGTCACAGTGAGTGCACAAAAATCTATAAATAAGTGCACAAAAATCTATATATCTACCAGGATCCCGCGTGCAACCAACGTGATGTCTTGTATCTTTAAATGAATATAACGTCGCATCTATTTATTGTCAAGTTCCCGCGTTCAAATTGTTAAGCGTTCTATTTTTCAGTTTGCAGTTTCTGTCTACCTTCCTTGAAAAAGCCATCTGGTTGATGTGCGAAAGCTTGGAAACGCTTATGTGTTTATTTCCTACGCCAATAAATCGGATCACTAGTACAGCGTTACTATTTACTACCTCGTTATAAATCTATAAACGCGTTATTTTCCAAGATATATTTGTTTAATCATTTCTTGTTACAATATATGAAAGACGAAAGAAAATAAGTTTCTCACTTCCTTTTCATTGAATGTTTAAGTAGAATTTATTTTACTACAGTAATCTACGTCAGCACGATTAAAACTATAGTGATTTACTAGAGTAACCTACGTAAGCACGTCAAAAAATTGCCACTCCGTAATGCTTGATACCAGAGAAAACAAAGCACATCCCTTTGCAACTAAAACAGGATGGTAATCGTTGTTATAACACTACATAAAGAGTACTGTAAGAGCTATTGCAGCAGTTTCCTTTACTATGGTGTTTTATTCGTAGGAAAACAATTTTCTTCTTTTCGCGCGAACAACATGAAGACACAGAAAAACCTAAGAAAAAGGAAACTCATTATTTCAGTTCATGCATAAGACAGTTGTACCAAATTAATTTCCACTTTAGATTATATTTAAAACGCTGGGAAATTTACAAAACACTTTTCGTCGAGTCGGAATATTTACCATTGTGGTGTTAGCTTTGTTTGTAGATTGAAACGGAGAGATATTTTAATTTTTATTTTTTACAAAAACGTTTCTGAGACTTTTTGGAAGGGAAAAGTTGCCTTAGCCGCCCCAGCGCCCAAGTGATCAGAAGCGTGGTCTTCTGGTTAATGCTCCAAGCTTTCATTTCCGGATGAGTCATACTCGATGTGTTTGTTCTACGGCACTGTTTATTGGATTTCCCTAAAACGCTGACCTTAAATTGATTCCCACCCCACGACCCAGTGGCTTGAGAAACAGGCATCTGCCTTTGGTCCGAGATTATTCTCGATTCGCGAGTCCCAGTTGAAGTATAAGTGGTGTGCCTTTCCGATGGCCCTGGCTTTCCTCCCCACCCCTGGAATCAATAGCTCTAAATTAGAGACAGATAATTGCTTATAATCCTCATAGTTGCCCATAATGGTCGCTAAAACCAAAAGCAAAAAAAAAAAAAAAAAAAAAAGGAAGAAGGAACGGGTGACTCGTGTTAGCCTTGGGTTGTTTTCAAATCTTTCCTTCGTAAAAAAAGGAATTTCCTTAAAAAAACTATTTTTATTTTTTGGGGGGGGGGTCATTAGTAGTAGAGTGTAGTGTGGTGCAGGGTAGAGTGGTGCAAGTAGAGTGTAGTGTGGTGCACATGGCCTATCCGCAAGTCGGATAGGGCATGTGATTGGTGGTAGCTTCATATCATTCATGGCTTGGTCACCAGCATGGCGAAGCTGGTACACTCCATTTCGTGGAACCAGGGACTCTAAATAAACAAACGCCGGCACTTATGATTTGAGATGCTTATTTGAGGTAATAAATCCCGAAAATACGAAACACTAATTTCAGCGATTGCAACAGTTCAGAAAAAATAAAATAGTTTTCATTTTTGTCTTTTTTTTATTAAAGACATTTTTATTATTACTGTATTTGTTTAGTTTATGGTCTGAGTATTTAACTGCTAATATTAAGTGTTTTAGATTGAGAAGTTAAAAGCATAACATCAGAAATGCATGGGGTCTAAAGAACTCCAATTTCCAACAAAGTTTGGAGTAGGAAAAATCAAATTTAACAATTTCTGGAGAAATGGTATTAGTGTAAATCTTCGCTATGGTTTAATGCAAAGATGAACTTTTGATGCCCATAACGTGTGACATAAATGCACTGAAATCCCTAGTCGTGTAACAGACTTTTTCAAAGATGACTTTGTGGAAATATCACTTCTAGCCTCTTTTCAGATCAGTTTTCGGTTCATTTTCAATCCAAATAAGGGTGCATCGTGTATCATTTGGAATGCTAAATAAAGATTTTCCAGGTAAATATAATGTACAAGGAAAATCTAAGTAGTTCATTCTTCTTAATGAGCAAACGCCCTGCCTGCTAAACTGAGTTTCATACACAGAGGCTAATTTATCATGACAGGGCAGTTGCTCATTTGAAACTTCCGAGATTTCTGAGCATCTAAATTTTTTTGCTTTGGACATCTTAAATAAATTCGAATGTATATAACAACAAATTTAATTGGTGAAGAAAGACGGAAAAATGCCAAAAGTAATTTTACAGTTAAAAGAAATTCCGAACGTATTCACGAAAACGTGGCGGCACATAAAAGAGATGAGAAATCTTGGTTTTCTTCTTTCCCCATACATTGAAATGGATTACCTTCTGTGGGCAAGAAACACATTCTGCGTTGGGTGTCACTGAAGAATGTGACCTATCATATTTCTGAAGTTCATTTACCAATGCTGGATTTTCAGTTTCTTACGGGTCCTCAACTAACACTACGCATTCCCAGATATTGCCTCGAGAAGAACAGAAATTTTGACAGATGGAATAGAAGGCAGACAGAAAGAGAAAGCCGGAGGGGGGGGGTGACAGAGAGGGAAAATTATTTCAGGTTGTACCCGGAAATGGCTTTCAAAAAGAGATAGTTGTGTGATCATGTGAGCGTTCAAAAGGAATCCTTAGCAAAAGAATAGCTAAGTGCAGTATCCGAACCCTTCATCTTTTATTTTTCCACCTACATTTGGGTGACCTATATAATCTGACCTGTTGGTGATGGCCAAATTATAACACAGTACGAAGTGAAACAGTCCGAATAAACGTTTGACATTAACTTCTAGTACAAATTCACTTTAAATTCTTTTTCAAAATCCCATCAGCTGCAGAACATCTACACGCATACATCCGGAGAACGAGAAAGCCGTTACATATTTCAGAAATATTAATTCTAATAATAATTGTTGCACAGTACTCTCACTTTCTATCAAGAAAGAGCAATGCAAACAGTAGTAATCTCTCAAACATTCAATATTAAATCTGGAATGCTTGGGGAGGGACAGCTATCTCGTTGGGTGACTGACGACGGGGAGGAGGGGGGGGGGAGTTATTGCATGTGTACAGCCATACTCTTTTAACTCGTGACTCTTGTTCGTGGTACATCATCGAGCGCTAAACATAACTACTGCACCATATTCATCAACTCCCAACCTCAGCACAAAATTGTGGAGCCAAAAAACTTATTTACTTTAACCTGGAACTTACTTTATACCAAATTAATAAAGTACTTATTACAATATTCCAGTACACATTGTATTAAAAATGTTAGTCTTCCAGTTTAAATGACACATGTCACCAATTGCCTTATGGGACATGACAGCGGATGGCCTTATGGTTATTTATTTATTTATTTTTGATTGGTTATTTATTTCTTTATTTATTTATTTTTGATTGGTTATTTATTTCTTTCTTTATTTATTTTTGATTGGTTATTTATTTCTTTATTTATTTATTTTCGATTGGTTATTTATTTATTTATTTTTTAATGAGGGTTTAACGACTACCGTGAGCAGCTCAATGGGCTATAAGCAATCGCCCGTTTCTAATTTAGGGTTACTGGTTCCAGGGAAGGGAGAGAGCCAGTGCCGTAAGACAAACACAACATCCATGCCTCACCGGGATGCGAACCCGGACCCATCTCGGACGAATGATCAAAAGCCGTCAATTAGACCACTGCGCGCCACAGGGGAGGCGGCCTTGTGGTTAGAACAACAACCTTCCTACTCGATGGGAGCGGTATCGGTCTTAGGTTGGTTAATTGTGTTGTTAAGCCGTCGGTTTGGTGATACTGGACACCCCCACTAAATAATGTTTTATTTATTTATTTATTTATTTGTCTTGTTACACGCAGTTAAGAACATATACTAAAAATCCTTGGTAAACCAGAAATACACAACCCAAATGAAAATCACAATGTATACTATTAAGAACTACGTATGTAAACACCCATAGTACAACATAGCATGGAGCCAGGGGGAAAGGCTAATGTTATCCTTACTAGCCCCTGGCCCCTAAAGAACAAAAAAGTCGTCAAGTAATTTAAAAATTTTTCAACTTATATACTCATAATCGCAATACAATGTAATTGAAGGGAATGTAATTTAACTGTAAACATAATATTCCATTAGTGCTTTTTCAAACGATCCAAACCGGATAATTGATTTTATATACAGGGTGTCCCACTCGCTACCGAACCCGGCATTTTTAAAATAAAATTAGCACCAATGAAGATATTGCAACAAAATTTGAAGTGGATTACCTCATTTCGTGCAAAATGTGGTGGCATCACAACAAGTGCTGGAAGTTGCCACCATTTGCGTCCAGACAGCATTGAACCCGTTGCACCATAAAGTCCTTGTCAGTACGTCCGCCGTCACTGCCTGAATTTTTTCCGAGATGTTTGTTTTCAAAGCCTCTGTGGTGCGCTGTTTCTTTTGGTAAACTCTCCCTTTTAGATATCTCCATAAAAAGTAATCAGGAGGCGACCGATAGGGCAAGCACGGTGGCCATAGACCCTCCGAAATGACGCGGTCGCCTAAAGAGAACTGAATTTCGGCCATACTGGTGTGTGATGTCGCTCCATCATGCTGGTAATATCCAATGGAGAGTTCTTCGTCACCCAATTGATTTATAAAGGTGTTGAAAATTTCCATATATGCAGCTGTTGTGATGCTTGTACCGAAGAAGATGGGACCAATTAGGCGGAGCCGGTTCATCCCACACCAAACTCCACTTTTCTGTGAATGAAGTGGTTCTTCGTGTATCACTTTGGGATTTTCACTTGCCGAAATACGGGAATGTTGAGAATTTACGTATCCGGACAGGTGAAACCACTCCTCGTCCGAGAACCACGTGTAGTCCAGAATGCCCGGATTTTCCTGAAGAAATGTCTGAAACCATCGACAGTATGTCACTTGTTTCACGTGGTCAGGCTCTTTCAGTTAGAGGACCACGGAGATACGGTACGCATGAAGCTTCGCTTTTTTCACAGCACGTTCACAAGTGCTTTTGGACAACCCTGTTTCCTGTGACAGTCGGCGAAGTGACTTCCTGGGAGACTCAAGTAGTCGACCCTTTTCATTATGGATCGTTTCCTCGGACATTTATGAACGACCTTCTGCATGGTCGTCTAATGAAGTCTCCTTGGTTTCCAATTTCTTCGACAATGCCCAAATAGGTGGACTTGCTTGGCGGATGTCTGCCTGCAAGCCTCTCCAGGAATTGCTGTTGACAAGACTTTATCGATTCTGTTTTCCAATAAGTGCGAACAATAAACACTCGCTCTCCTGAGTATGCCGATACATTTTCACACCTACGCGAACAACTACGAGCACGAGCACTCACTATCAACTATCGTACTGTGCAGACACGCTCAGCGAAATGGCATAACAAAGCAGCAGAAAGGCGCGTCCGGCTAGCTGGCGGACAGCGCCGGGTTCAATGCTGTCTGGACGCAAATGGTGGCCACTTCCAGCACATGTTGTGATGTCATCACATTTCGCACGAAATGAGGTAAGTCCACTTCAAATTTCGTTGCAATATCTTCATTGGTGTTAATATTATTAAAGGAATGCCGGGTTCGGTAGCGAGCGGGACACCCTGTATAATCGGCAACCCGTAACAGGCAATGAGCATTAATATTAAAATACACTGGCGGAAAGTGAAAAAAGAACACCAAGAAGGAATTGGCGGACGATTATGAAATTTACATATGTTAATGGGGTCGAGTTTACGTAGGTGAGATGTTAATTTCGGGACCAACCGTTGAGCGCTTACGCCACAGCATGGCATAATATGCAAATTATCGTCGGTGGTTTTAAGGAGTACGGCGAAGTGAATGTAATCAATCGTCGGCGTACGGACACGTGAGAAGACCCTGAAGAAGCTGCAATGCCTAGACATGGAAGACGTGTACGATTTCAGCAGTTATCGAACTTTGAGCGAGGTGGTCTAGTCGGACTCCGCGAGGCCGGGTGGTCGTATCGTCGTATTGCGGAGCGAATTGGACGGGAAGTATCGGTGGTGATACAATGGTGGCGTAGATGGTCCGAGGAACATTCCCACACGAGAAGACGTGGAACCAGGAGTCACAGACTGACTGATGAGCGGACCGATCGACGCATAAGAAGAGCAGCGTTGTCAAGCACAACACCCACTGCGACGCAAATCCGAGCTGCCGTTGCACCTGAGGTGACTGTGCAAACAATCCGCAACCGTCTACTAGATGCAGGAATACGTGCACGTGTGCATCTGGCATATGTACCTCTAACTCCAGCCCACCGTCAGGAACGGCTGAAGTGGTGTCACCAACGTCTGCACTGGAGAACGCAATGGCGATGTGTCGTGTTCAGCGATGAAAGCAGATTCCGCTTGGGAGCCTCCGATGGCCGTATGCGTGTTCGCAGACGCACAGGGGAGCGTCTCCACCCTTCTTGCATCCGCCAGCGACACACAGAGCCTACACCTTCTCTTCTGGTGTGCGGAGCGATCAGCTATCGCTCCCGTACACAACTGGTGTTTGTACCGGGTACGTTAAACAGCACCTCCTACATCAACAACATCATTCAGCCCGTTCTTGTGCCATTTGTAAGGTCGGTCCATTGTGGTGTTTTCCAGCAAGATAACGCACGCCCACACACGGCACGTGCAACGTAACATGCACTTCAGGGTGTGAGACAACTTCCATGGCCTGCACGTTCACCGAATTTGTCCCCCATTGAGCACGTGTGGGATTTCATGGGACAACGACTCATCCGGTCTCCACGGCCAGCCACGACCATCCCCGATTTACGCGTTCAGGTTGAGGATGCTTGGAACCCAATACCCCAAACTTACATCTAACATCTGTACGACAGACTCCATGCCAGAATTGCACAGTGTGACGCAGTTCATGGCGATTCAACCTCGTACTAACCATGTTACATGAAAATGTTATTTTTCAGTTTACCAGCAAATACAGCTGTATTTTGCCACAATGTTTTGATCACGTTATCCTCTGTATTCCGTTATTATGCTGTATAAATTTCGTTGGTATCAGACGTCTCCTTCTTGGTGTTCTTTTTTCACTTTCCGCCAGTGTATTTGCATTCGTACGAGCCCTAGGAATCAAAAAGTTAGCATACCCACGAATTTGATAAATGTATGTAGGATAACATATATTTATTAGATTGAGATTGATTACTAGTATAAACACGCTATCGTGCATTAACAACATCAGTTCATAACTACATAGTTTCTCAAGTGTCAATAGTTTATAACGAATAAACAAAGACCTCCACGTTGTCCGATAAATTCAACAAACAAAAAAATTATTTTTGTAAAGAAAAAATTCTATTAATGTTAATTTTAATCGTCCTACACCAAGCTAGTAGAAAATAAAACAAATAGGGATAAATGAAAGAATAATGAAGTATTGATATAATCTTTAGTGGTAATATACTCGAAACTCTAGATAGAATTCCTATTCGCGATCTGAACTCCGGGGAAATAACTTCGACATGAGCATCCCACTTCAGATTCTCCTGAAACAAAACTTCCCAAAGCTTTACCTTTTCTTGAAAGGATTATCATTTAAAATCAGTTCCGGAAGAATTTCAGATGCAGCCTTGCCAGCAGGAAAAAAACATACATTTTGTTTTTTGAAATGTTAAGTGTTAAAAAATTACAACGAAACCAAGCCTGATATTCCTGTAAAGCGCGGTTTACAAGAGGTATCAAGTCAGACACCGCATGATCCAATATAATATATAAGGTCTCCGTCTCTCTCACTTCCCGGTTAATGCAGCTTATGATATCCTGTGACGCCGTCGCTGTGTGCGACGAGATGTTGGTGAGTGGATGGTTACGGCAGCTGCATTAGGAGACTGCGATTTCCCCCTGGTGCTTTCATTGTTTCGCACTGATGACGAACAGGAAAATGATCTTGTTAATAAACTATATGAATACGAGTGAATTCTAGTGCTGCGTGACTTAGGATCTACATGCGAATAACCATAGAACACTCTGCGCAGAATGAGTTGGAGAAGAAGTAAAATTCAGTTTAGTTACATATTATCTTTAGTTGTGGCCTTGCAGGACCCAAACGCCCTCCCTGTTTGTTCACCTGCAATGTAACTCAGTGAGGATGACTAGGAACAGGGGAAAGCGACGTGTGTGATCCTGCAATGTTTCGTAAAACGCAACGAAAATGACTAAATCATCAACACAGAAGTTTTACTGCGAATAACTGTTATGCTAGAATTAAAGTAGGAGCAAACGAAATAAAAACAAAAACAATAGTGACTAAAATATAAAAATTAAAAAGAGTGAGAAAAAAAAGACCAAACCTTTCAGACATGCAACCTTTTCTAAACACTCTCTAGTTTACTTGGCGCCAAAAGTGCGTTTCCCGTTTAAAATTCGATCTGGTGCTTCATTGTACTGTTTGGGCTGTTATCAAACTAACTCCGTAAGGACATATGCTTGAAGTTGAAATGTTTCGCCCTGCGAATAGATTTTTATTTTTATTTTATCTAATTTCACCCTGCCTTCCCTCATACCCCTTGCTGTAAGATACATGTTAACTACTTAAGGAACTATTGGTTATTTCAACAGGTAGACGCAGCAAGTGTCAAAAAAATAATATTATTAATGAGGTATATTTAATGCTCAGAAAATTTGGTTATTATAAAAACGTATCCATTCTACATGGATCCGAAACTTCATTAACACGATATAAAATTCCTGATGATGAATTCAGATTGTAATCAGAAAACTACGATGAACACTTGAACTTAAATGCTGATATATGAAGTTTTACTGAAAATCAAATAGGCGACCCGACTGAATCAAATGTTTAAGAATCCACAAATTTTCTTCACGTCTGACTTTTTGCGTAAAAAAGGGAAAAGGTTTACTTTATTGGCAAGACATTCTGAAATGAGTTTATTAGAAAGAATCATGTGAATGCATGTAAAAATGCGCAAATGCGTAATTGAATTTATACATATATTTTGTTACGTATGGGAGTTACAATTTCATATCGCGAATAACGGACTTCAATAAAAATGAAATCAAAATTAAATAATGTAACACCTGCTCTTTCGTAGAGGTCAGAGACTTAGGCAAACGCGAAAAAATAAAATGAGCAACTGGAAAGCTTAGAAATGATGGTGCTTAGATGGATGAAAGAGAAATCAAGAAAATAACATTGTTGAAAAAAAAGGCATAAAGAAGCAGAAAAATCACTGAAGATTTTAGGGAGAGTCGTTTAAGATGAAAGAGATATCAATAGAATAGAAAGGAAGAAAACTAAATTTAAAAAGAAAAGGAAATAGAATTGTCAGAAAATACGGGAGTAGGAAGATCAAGAAAAGGATGTTGGAGAAAGTGGGCGAGGATCTGAAGAAAGTCCAAGCACAGGACGCACACAAAAAAAAAAAAAAATGGAAAATACTTATTCTAGCGGTGGACTTCCTGGACTAAACCTGCCCTAAAAAGAGTAACGGACCCTGTGATTTGCGGAGTGAGCATCATGCAGATCAAATTAAAATTACGTGTCTGAAAGCTTCATACGGTAACAGAAACGTAAGAAAGATCAGCAGATATCGCGATCAGCGATCACCGGCCTTTTTGAAGAAGCAGTTCTACTCGGCAAATGTAAAATGTTCAAATTCAGCAGATTAATAATTAATTGCATTGTAAACATCTGCTAAAAGATACAATGAGCAACAATCAGACACTGATTGGAAAGCTACTTTTTAAAAGTATCAAGCTACTGTTAGAACTACATTCTTGAAGAAGTAGCTTGCTGCAGCTACAACTGCGTTTTCTGAAAAGTAGCTAGCTACACTACACTGAGAAAAACGTTTTGTTTATTCAACAAAACATTTTGTCGATATACAGTCAACAAAACTTTTTGTTGACTGTATATCGACAATTTTTTTTGTTGAATTAACAAAACGTTTTTCTGAGTGTACTTTTTCTGAAAGTAGATACTTTCGCTACTTTTTAGCTACCTTTCTACATTTATTTCGTGTTAATTTAAAAGTAGTGCTGCCTCAGTGGCGCATTGGTCTAAGCGCTGGCTTCTGACCATTCGTTCGAGATGTGTCCGGGATCGAATCCCGGTGAGACGTGGATGTTGTGTTTGTCTTACGTCACTGGCTATCTCCCTTCCCTCGAACTAGTGATCCTAAATTTAGGACGGTCGACTGACGATGGTCGAGTTCTTCACGGTAGTCGTTAAACCTCCAATAGCCGCCCCGGTGGCGCAGTGGTCTAAGGCGCTGGCCTCTGATCATTCGTCCGTACGGGGTCCGGGTTCGAATCCCGGTCAGGCATGGATGTTGTGTTTGTCTTACGGCACTGGCTCTCTCCCTTCCCTGGAACCAGTGACCCTAAATTAGGGACGGGCGACTGCTTATAGCCCATTGAGTTGCTCACGGTGGTCGTTAAACCTCCAATCAAAAAAAAAAAAAAAAAAAAAAAAATAAACCTCCAATCGAAAAAAAAGGAGAAAATTATGAAGATGATCTTTATATGTACATTCTTACATAAAGCAGTGAGAGGTAAAGCCCGCTGTGTATTTACCTCAGTTCTGATCATCATATGTAACACATTTTTACCATATTTATATATGGCTTATATTCCAGGATAGGTGATATGCCCAGGGTATTCAAATAAAACACTATTAGAAAGTATCTGAGAATTCTTTGTCTGTATTAAGATAATCGAGTATTGCTATCAAAGGTCATCAACAAAATCTCTAGCTCGAACATCTCGTACGCTGTCTTCTCAGGCTGCACCAGAAGAGTATAAAATAAGGAAGATAATACTTTATGGTTAAGAGTTTGGCAAAGTTTCGCAATACAGTGTACGTGCTTGTAGACAAAGCACACTTAACCTCCCTGTAACGTACCAGGAGATGTGACGTACCTGCCAGAAGGACGCACACGGCATAAAGGCAGATAGGCATCAGAATAAAACGTCCGCGTAGCTCAATTGGTAGAGTGACTTATTCCGGAATGAGGGGATCTGGGTTCGAACCCCGGCGCGGATAAAAATGACGGAGAAATTTACTTCGTTATATCCCTTGCTCCAGCCAATACTGACCCATGAAATCCGGAAATGTTGCGTGATTTGAGGACTTTTTTTAAGTAGCACGATTTATAGCGTACTTTTCTGCTACACGCTACTGCTGCAGGTACGTTTTTAGCACGTCTTTTGTTAAAAAATCTTGCTTATGTTATTGGTTTGTCCGTCTGTCCGTCCGTCCTTCTGTAGACACCATATCTCTACAACTATTAGTCCGATTTGAAAAATTCCTTTTGGATTGGGATGCTTGAAATATGCGACTGATCATCCTTCATCTCGTTTTTCTTTATGATGTAAAATTTTGCCGCTAGAAGGCGTAAATGCAGATGATTTCGAATTCAAAATACATTTTTTCATATATTAGCTTCTAAACGTCCGATTAAAGATTTTGTTTACCTTTCGATTCCATTTACGTCGAAGACTATTTTAGGTATAGTCACTTTTTCAAGTCACGCATAGAGTTTCCGCTAGGGGCGTAAAAGTAAACTGCATTTCCCCCGATATCTCTGCATCTAAACTTCCGATTTGAAGAATTCTTTCTGCAGTGGATACAGCTCTTGATGGTAAATCTTTTGCATATAGTTTTAACTTCTGGTAAAAAAAGGTTTGGCCACCGGGGGCGTAAATGTTAATTTCTGCTTCTGTCGCATTTGCAGTAAAATCTGAGCTTCTAAAATCTCAGTTGAAAAAATTCTTTCGTGGATCGATACTGCTCACACCAAAATAACCTTTTGAGAATACTTTCTTCGTAAAATAATGCATGGCTTTTCCGCCAGAGGGCGTAGATGCATAGTTGATTTTTGGCAACATCTCTGCTTCTAAGGGTCCGATATGAACAATTCTTTCTTTATTGAAGTGCGTTTCCACTGCGAAATGTTTCTCATGTAATTTCAAATTGTTCTTACGGCGCAAGTCTGACACCATAGAACGTAAGTTACTTTTCCGTATAGAACAATATCTGCGGGACTAAAAACCGGATTGAAAAACTTTTTCTTCGATCATATACTACTAACTGTGGAAACTCTGTGTGTGTATTTTCTTCCCAAAATAATGCACAATTTCGCCGCTAGGGGCGCAAATGATTAATCGGTTTCTCTCAATATCTCTGCTTCTACCTGCGCGATTTAAAAAATGCCAACACCATATGCCATTTATCTTGTAGAACGCTTTAGGCTAGTACACGAGGAGTTGTGTAGTTCACAGTTCCGTCGGTATGTGGTATTTGTGTACTTCAGTTTGCAGCTGTATCACCATTTTTAAAAACACTATTGAGAAATTTCTTCTTTACAGTATGCCATTCGCTACACTACAGATGTAGAGCATTATCCTCTTTAAAGAATGCCCAGATTTACCGCTAGGGGGAATAAAGGTCGAAACCTTTTTCTCGCTATTTCTGCTTCCGAGATACGTATTTGAAAATTTCTTTTTCCTCAGGACACTTTTTTCCATGCAGAATATTTTTCGCCTATTTGCAACTTTTCCATTATGCAAAATTCTTCCGTTAGAAGTCATACAGTTATATAATGTTTCCTTCTCATTTTCTTTTAATTGGAGGTTTTAACGACCACTGTGAGCAACTCAATGGGCTATAAGAAGTTGCCGGTGCCTAATTTAAGGTCACTGACTCCAGGGAAAAGAGAAAGCCAGAGCCGTAAGACAAACACAACATCCATGCCTCACCGGGATTCGAACCCGGACCCATAGCTGACGAATGATCAGAATCCATCGCTTTGACCACTACGCCACCTGGGCGGCGTTTCCTTCTCTCCTATATTTCTGTTTTAAAAATATTTTTGTCTCGGATACCTTCCTTGTGCAGTGAGAAACTTTTGTGCGCCATTTGTTAATTTTCGTAACATGCTTTTTAGCCGCTGGTGGAACTAAGCAGATATTTCCATTTCTAGATGCTTTATCGATTGTTGAAACCGATTTATCGTTTTCCTAACGGGTTCCATTGACTTTGAATAGCTTTGATTAATTTAATTTGCGTCAGAACGGATTAAAAACACGAGCTCATTACAGCCGAAAATTCGGTGTCATCTTTCTTGTTATTTATTTTTCATTGAAGGTCTAATGACCGCAGTGAGCAACTCAGTGAGGTATAAGCAGTCACCCGTCCCTAATTTAGGGTCACTAGTTCCAGGGAAGGGAGGCAGCCAGTGCCTTAAGACAAACACAACATCCATGCCTCATCGGGATTCGAACCTGGACCCTTTTCGGACGAATGGTCATAATCCAGCGCTTAAAACCCTGCGCCAACGGGGTGATCAGTTCATCTACAAATTATCATCTACCTAAGCATAAATGAACGTAATGAGCCATAGGCCAAGGTAGATGCTGTGTTTTATTACTCTGAGATCCCACTGTGAAAAGCTATTAAGGGAATGTTAGCTATTAAGGGAATGTTAGCTATTAAGGGAATGTTAGCTATTAAGGGAATGCGCATTCTATTTTCCGTCATTTCCGATGTTTTAGGACTGTACAGCGATGCATTTTCACCTGCAATCAAGAGAAATCTCAGTCCATTAATATTATTCATTAAGTGATAATTTTTTACACGGTTTCAGGATCTGCGGTGGAACATAACGGAATAAATACTGCACAGCGTAAGACTTCGAATGTTTAATCGAGATTTCATAACGGAGGCTTCTTTCAATTCACATTTGCACCCCGAAAACCCTAAATTGGTCAACAGACCTAATATAAGGTCGAACGCAGAGCACACAGTAAAACGGGCATATAAAGCTTAGTCACGTCGATTTGGACAAATTGAGGATATCTGTTTTTCCAAATCCACGGTCTTTCCTCAAATTTTGTTCTACAAACTCTCAGCAATGTTCAAATAACCGTTATGATGAAAGTTACTATTAACAAATGCATACACAATATGGGCTATTCCAAATTTGATTAAGTATTCAAGGGGGAACGTTATCATAAATTATTCTTGCAAAATAGTAAAATTTCTCTACCTAATATACATTTCGTATTCGCGTGCACGTGGAACAGTGAGCATTCACACAGAGACTTGCCACATTGTCCTTAATGTTTCACGGTTACAAATGTACAGCGATGTTTTTAGATATTGAATGGATACCGATATGCTGGAGTCACAGAACAAAGTTGTTTTTGATATATTCGGTAGTGGGCAAAAAGGTTTGGAAGAGGATGCATCAGAAGCAGGTCTTAGAACGAAATACCATCATGATGTTAATTAAGAAAACAGGATAAAAGCTAATCCCCTAATTTCCCCTAAGATCGTGTGCGTCCGTTTACACCCTGTGCTTTTAATGTCAGCGTAGCTCAAAGTAACGTTTCGCGCTCACATACCTGTAGGTGAGATGATCCAGAATAAACCAAAGAGAAAATTTTAATTTTCTGGAAGCAATTAATTCTCCAAACAGCCACTGTAGGTGAATAGCGCTGTAATCCCATGGCTATGTTTCAGCTCCGAGAGACTGTTCATTGAGGCCATCACTGAGATTGGCTTCACTGCCAGCCTCACGAGAATAATCACGCCTAATATCTCCCTTTGTTATTTTCACACTCCAAGGACAACTTCGAGAAATATAAATATGGTGAAGTTAGTATAAATCTGATGATTGCGACAGCAGGTGCAGACTGTTTTTAAATTAGTTGGAGAAAAATATCCTCTCACTGATTTTTCCAGCTGTTTGATTTGATGAAAGTTGACTTCATCCACGCTGGAAAGAAAACCGGATCATCCGTAGAGATGTCTGAAAACAACCATATAATTTGTTATTGGCGTTATACGTTTATGGATTGATCAAACATTCAAAAGCATTTCTGTAATTCGTTGGTGGAATATGAGGTATGTCATGGATTTCTTCATTCCATAGCGACCAGAAAAAAATCGTTGTGTAATCTTTGGAATTATGGTAATCTCTTGCTTGTTCGAAAATAGAAAAGTCGCATTTCTGTGATGTTTTTATAGACTTTTAGGTAGGGAGGGCGGGGGTTGATGTCCTCCATGAGAATACAAGACCATGAAGAGTTGCCTATAGAAACTTTAGATCACTAGCTCTAGAGAGAAACCATCACCAAAGAGCCACTTGATTGAAAAGCGAGTTTCATGGAAATCCTTTAAGTCATCCCTATTTCAACATGTCACTTCTATAAATGTTCAGAAGGTGAAGGAGCTGATTGTTGACTTCATATTAAAGCTGCGTTTTGTTTAATTTTCGGGAAAAAAGAATAAAATTATTTATTTTGCATTTCCTTCGCACTCACGATGATATTTTGAACATTACTGATGTTTAAGTTTCCGGCTTTTATCTGTGATTTTGTTCCTTCTCTCTCTCTGTTTCTCATTAGTAGTTAATGGAGAAAATCGATTTCACATTTAATGATCGTCAATCATTGTCTCTGTGTTTGTTCGAGTTTTACAGGAAGTTTTCTTTCAATCCTAAAGCTATTGTTGTTTCTTCTCCATGTCTAGACCCCTCTAAGCGACAACGGTTAAAAATCGCAGTCGAAACTACTACACGCTCGTTGTGCGGCGACAGCTTGTTTCTCTCTCGACTTCTGAAAGGCAGTTCTTCGTATGTTTTTTTAGAAATGGTGTACGTTGCAAATGCGTTGAATAACGAACGTCTAACTAAAACATACAGTATATCAATGAATTTCGCGTAAAATGCATGTTTCAAAGGTAGAATCCCCATGGAAAAGTTAAACCCACAATTCAGGAAGCAACCATATAATTTTATGGCTAAGACTGAAGTTTCTAATTATATAATGGTGAAAACCGAATGAATGAATTGCGTAAATTGGTAACATTTCCTCCATTTCTTCGTACACTGTTTCTAAATTTGCGCTAGCATGCAGTCGTTCTTCCCAATTTAAAAATCAACAAGAATCTCCTATCGTGTCAGGACTTTATTTGTGCTGACATGATTGTTCCATTGTTAAAATATCTTGATTGAATCTTTGGCAGCGTTCGTCACTTACAGCCCTTCAATTTTCACGAAGTCCAAGCGTGTGTCTGAAAAGAGAATTTTCGAAAGTATTCTGCAGCGCATGTTTTTGTAGTTTTCAGACATCAGCACCTCAAACTTTTCTTCCTTATTCATTTGTTTCCCAGAAAGTCCTCGGACATCATTTCAGAATTCTACACTGTAAGAGAGACCTAGAAATCAATTCATATCTGTCAGTTCGAGGGAATGGAATAACCGAAACCTTTTCCAGTCGCCCTGAGGGTTCAGGTCACTCTAAAAAAATAAGATGTGGAAATAGAATTGATTTACCCAAATGTGTTCACAAATAATATTATAGCCATATAGTCTCGACTATACTTATATACGAGAACAACAGTAATCATTAATTGTAATCAGCGCTTTTGTTACTTTGTTACTGTAATGCCTTTCTTGTCCTGAATGCGCAAAAATGAAAATGCAAAGCCAAGAAATTAAGCACTGTAATAAAAATGAATTTACTCGTCCATTCTGATTAAATCGTTACATATTTACAGCTATCATACTTGGGTCTGAAATCGGTTGATATTGTTCTTTCGGGAAAGATGGAGCTCTGAAATTTTAGTTATTGTTTTCTTTCAGTTCATTTTAACAACAGAAGTGCGCAAAAAGTGCAAATACCAAAACCTAATGAGAAAATAAATGTAGGTAGTTTAAAAAAAAGAGCTAATGCAATGCAGCTACTCAGTTAAAAATTTCAAAATGTATTTTACATATAGTTTTAAGCAATCTTTGAGACATGGAAAGACGATAAAAACTGAAAGAAAACCTGAACTTTGAGCGAAACATTCGTCGAAATGGAGCACTTAAACTTTAATTTACTGATGTTCATGACTCATATTCTCCATTTCGCGGTACAATTATAATAGAGAAAGCAGAACAGTAGCTGTGAAAGTAGGGAACAGCAACTACGTTGCAACAGATGATGCTTTAAAGGACGGGAAAGTATTTTTTCTCAAACACACTCGTTATGAAACGAAAAGCATTATTTCCCAACAGAGGACGGGAAAATTGAAGAAAACGACCGGAAACTTCATTCGATTGCTGGAATAGGCGGAAAACTATGGATGCATCTTTTGCTTTGCGCGATACATAGTTGTTCCTTTAAGTGCCCCACATGTATATTTATTTTAAATCCGAAATTCAGCCTCCGAAACCTCAATCTGAAATATTTTCCTGCTATATATAACTGTAATTTTCAACAAAACTTTTCATGCTTTTTTGAGCCTTTTTAGCATTACATTTTACCTCTGGATGACGCAAATTTAGACCCTATGTACAGAAACATACTTGTTTCCGATTTCCGTCCTGAAAATATTCTTTAAACATCAGCTAGATTTGCACATTACCACTATAATACACACATACATGTACACTGCTGGCCACCCCAAAATGCAACACCAAGAAGGACACGAGATAGCAAAGACAGAATTACTGGACACATAACAACAGATACAAAGATGAAACGATTGAGCTTATAGGTCCGTGCGACTTGCGGAACACGCAGACATCAATAGTTCGTGTGGCCCCCCATGGCTGGCAATGATGGCCGCTGTTTACACGCCGCGGCATCGAACGAAAGAGGCTTTGGATGTGGGCTTGGGGTATGTCGGTCCAGGCTGCTTCCACACGTTGCCACAGTTCATCAGGCGTAGCCGCGGGTGGTGCTTGCCAGGCCATTCGGTTGCCGATCAGCGACCAGACGTGTTCGATGGGCGACATATCGAGAGAACAGGCGAGCCACGGCAACAGTGACACCTGATGGGTCGTAAAGAATTGTTGCACGATGCGTGCCGCGTGAGGGCGCGCATTGTCCTGTTGAAACATGGCCGCTAGCAGGTCCTATAGGTAAGGGAGGACTACAGGCTCCAAAACGTCGGAGATGCAGCGGTGCCTGATGAGTGTACCGGCGATGCGTAGCAGAGGGGTGCTGGTGTCATATCCAATCGTGCCCTAAACCATAACGCCAGACGACGGACCGGTATGGCGATGCATAAAGCAAACGTCATACAGTCTCTCGCCGCGGTGCCGCCACACGCGGATCCGGCCATCGTGGTGTTACAGGCAGAAGTGGGATTCGTCAGAGAAGACAATGTTGTGCCATTCCGTAGTCCAGGTGCGGCGTTCAACGGCCCACTGCCGCCGCACTCGCCGGTGGTGTAACGTCAATGGTAATCGAAGCAATGAACGCAGTGCGACAAGTCCCCGCTCCAGCAGACGACGTCAAACGGTACGTGCTGACACAGGTTGTTGCGCAACACACCCTAATTCCTGCGCTAACGTTCGTGACGTGGCGGTGCGAGCCGTCACATCACGAACTTTAGCGAACAAGAGGACCGGCATGTTGACCGCCGCACAACATGCCGGTCCTGTTGTTTGGTGGTGTGCCGCGGTTGCGGCAATCGCTCACGTCGGTCCGTCCGTCCCTCCTGCACCCACCGAATCCATACTCGCCTCACTGTCACTGGATGTCGTCCTACACGGGCGCCGATGTCTCGGTACGATAAACCGTTGTCGCGATAAGCCACTATTCGTCCTCTATCGATCTCCGAAACGTGCTGGAATGACTGCCGTATTCTGCGACGAGGCATCAGGAAGCTTCTCACGCACAGGTCCGGCAGCACAACACACTTCCACTACTTACACAAAGCCTTCTGTGCACCCTTCTTATAGTGCTTCTCGGTGGCGTGCCGGGCGCATATGATTTGCATATGCCCTGCAATGCTAATTATTTGCATATCCCCTTGCGGGCGACGCATGCTGCGAATTTCAGGCCAATCGGATGCTTCCTTCTTGTGTTGTATTTTGGATGGCCAGCAGTGTATAATATAGCTAGTTTTATAGATATGCAAGACAGTATAAAAAAGTATCACTGAAGACGTAAGGAAATTTCAACTGTGAACTAGTGAGGAAAGCAATTGAAAACAACCAAAGCCTAAAGATAGCAAAGGGGACATCTCAGTAAGGGAAGAAAACAGATTATGGCACTGAGAAAAGAAGATGGTTCGTTAACAAGAAAAAGTTTGACAAGAGTGAAAGATTTCTACTCCAAATTATATGAAAGGGATGTTACATGTACTCCAGACATCATGAAAGGTACCAGTACCATAGTTCTTCCAGTCCTTCCCAGCAGAAGTTGCACATGCAATCAAGAACATGAAGCGGGGAAAAGCTCCAGGAGAAGATGGAATTACTGTAGACATCATACAAGAAGCAAGTGGACAAATTGAAACAGTACTCGCCCAAGTTTTCAGTCGATGCCTTAATGAAGGGAAGATTCCTGAGGATTGCAACAACGCTACAATGATCCTGCTACATGAAAAAAGGGTGACATTGAGGATCTCAGGAACTACAGACCAATCATCCTCCTATCAGTGGTTTATAAAATCTTCACTAAAGTTCTTTCACACCGCTTGAAGGTGACACTGGACATGGCTCAACCGAGAGAATAAGCTGGATTCACGAGTGGCTACAGCACTATATAACATATCCATGTACTGAGAGAACTAATTGAAAGAGCGAGAGAATATGATCTTCCATTATACATGACTTTTATCGATTATGAAAAGGCATTTGATTTGGTGAAACCATCAGCAGGTACAATGGCTCCTGCGATATTGAAGATGCATACATTAATATTATTAACAGCATGTATGAAAATGCAATTGCAAAGATTCGGCTGTTTGAGAATACAACACTCATAAAAATTGGAAAGTGAGTGAGACAAGGTGATACCATATCTCCCAAGCTTTTTAATGCCACATTGGAAAATGTCTTTCAATCACTGAACTGAGAAAACAAAGGGATAAAGAATTAATGGAAATTATCTAACTCACCTTCGTTTTGCTGATGACGTGGCAGTCATTTTTGCAACTACCCCATCAGAGCTGCAGAATATAATCCAGGAACTTGCTGACAAGAGTAAAGAAGTGGGATTAAAAATGAACTTTCAGAATACAAAAGTGATGTGCAATGCTTTTACAAGAAATGAAAATTTATCGATTGATGGAGAAAATCTGGAGATAACATATATCTGCTGTCCAAGACAAAAGTGTATCTTGGACAGCAGATATCAAATGAGGGTCACATTGATGAAGAAATTAATCGGCGTATAAAACTTGCCTGGAGAGCTTTTGGAAGAAACAGCATAATTTTCAAGAGCAATATACCATTATGTCTTAAAAGGAAAGTGTTTGATCAATGCATCCTTCCAGTGCTTACGTATGGTGCAGAGACGCGGACCTTAACTAAAAGAGATATACAAAGGCTACAGACAACTCAAAGCAGCATGGAGAGGTGCATTCTTGGTGTAAGTAGGAGAGATAAGAAGAGGAACTCGTGGATCAGAAAAATTGCAAGAGTGGAAGACATCATGATCAGAGAAAAATCCCTGAATTGGCAATGGGATGGACATACTGCCAGAAGGACAGACCATCGATGGACAGCCGAAACTTTAGATTGGATTCCAAGGGATAGGAAAAGACCCAGAAGAAGACCACATGGGAGATGGGTGGATGAAATTCGAAAGTATGCGGGAGTAACATGGAAGAGTCTGGCACAAGACAGACCGTTGTGGAAAAAGCTTGGAGAGACTTTCGTCCAGCAGTGGATTGATAGTGCTTGAGAATGATGATAATGATATATATAGCTAAAAAACCACGAGAAGCACCTAACGAAAAACAACTTTGAAATTCTAATGCGACAAAAACTGCATGAAAGAAAGATCAAACAATGTATATATACACTAAAGTGCCAGAAAAACTGGTACAGACGAGCTTATGCAAAATACATAGCAACGTCACCTATGCGCATTCTCGGTTGCGTCCGCCAGTGCGTATATAAAGAGATAGACATCCTTGCCAGCTGTCAGAGCTGTTTTCGACACGAGAATGACAAGTAATAACGATTTAAGCGATTTTCAACGCGGTGTCATAGTTGGCGCTCGTGAGATGGGCCATAGTGTTTCGGAGGTAGAAACGAAGTTCGGATTTTCACGGACGACCATTGCAAATGTTTTCCGTGACCACAAGAATTCCGGCAAAACCTCCAACCTACGATACCAGTGTGGCCGTAAAAAAACATTGGGTGAACGTGACCATCGTCGGCTGTCAAGAATCGTTTCACGCAATAGCGCGTGCAACACTCTCAGGTATCATCGGAATTCAATGCTGGAGCTTCAACAAGCATCAGCGTCCGGACTGTGCAACGTACCCTGCACGATATGGGCTTTGAGAGCCGAAGCCCAACTCGAGTTCCCTTGATGAGTGCACGACACAGAGCTATGCGCCTCGTTTGGGCACGGCAACACCGCCACTGGACACTTGATGACTGGAAGCAAATTACCTGGTCTGACGAGTGGCGTTTCCAACTGTATCGGACATATGGAAGGATTCGTGTGTGGCGCAAACCCTATGAAACCATGGATCCCGCCTGTCAACAGAGAACTGTACCGACTAGTGTGGGAGTCCGTAATGGTATGGGGTGTGTTTAGCTGGACTTCACTGAGATCCCTGGCACGTCTACAAACGTCTGTGACCGGCCAACTATATGTGCGCATCCTTTCTGACGAGGTACACGCGTCCATGTCCTGCGTTCGTGCTGATGGGTTGGGCCTGTTCCAAGAGGACAATGCACCTCCACACAAGTATCGGGACGCCACATTATGGTTAGAGGAGCATTCATCTGAGTTTGGGATGCTGCCATTGCCACCAAATCCCCAGATCTGAACGTGATATAACACATTTGGGATGCCATGCAACGTGCTATCGAACACAGGAATCCGAGACCTCAGAATACACCCGAATTGTGGAAAGCTCTGCAGGAAATATGGTGCGCATTGCCTACAGCATATTTCCAGAAGCTAGTGGAGTCCGTGTCCCGTCATATGTCTGCAGTCCTGCGCTCCCGTGGTGTAACGTACCAGGAGATGTGACGTACCTGCCAGAAGGACGCACACGACATAAAGGCAAATAGGAATCAGAATAAAATGTCCGCGTAGCTAAATTGGTAGAGCAACTTATTCCGGAATGAGGGGATCCGGGTTCGAATCCTGGAGTGGACAGAAATGACGGAGAAATTTACTTCGTTATAATGGCGCCCGAACTATCCGGATGACCCGACCGTTCACAATCTCGCAATGGTGTGATGTTATTTCCACACCGCGAGATAGGAAAAATAAGAGGAGCACTTCGAAAAAAAAAAAAAATAAGGGGGAGATGATGTAACGTACCAGGAGATGTGACGTACCTGCTAGAAGGACGCACACGACATAAAGGCAGATAGGAATCAGAAAAAAACGTCCGCGTAGCTCAATTGGTAGAGTGACTTATTCCGGAATGAGGGGATCTGGGTTCGAATCCTGGCGTGGAAAGAAATGACGGAGAAATTTACTTCGTTATAGTGGGTGACCTACCAAGTATTAGACTGGTGTACCAGTTTTTCTGAGACTTCAGTGTGTACATATATATATACTAGGGGTGTTCAAATGAAAAGGTACGAAACGTCATAAGAACGTAACCGTTAACATATTTGCCTATGCCGCTATGGGAGAACGTAGCGACACATCTAGGGATGCGATTGGAGTCGCCGGCGTGGATCGGAGCATGCGCGGGCGCCCGCATGCGCAGGAGAGAGCAGAGGCTCTTACAAAGAGCGCCGTCCAATTGACTACTTGTTGAATTCCTCCAGCTAAGACGAACCATTAACTCCGATGTGTACTGTGAGACACTCCGAAGCCTACGCAGGTCCATCAAGAACAAAAGACCGGGGCTGCTCACGGAGGGTGTGGTTCTGCTCCATGATAACGCGCGTCCACACGTCTCCAGGGTCACACACGCGGAACTGGCCAAGTTCCAGTGGGAGCAGCTTGACCATCCGCCCTACAGCCCGGACATGTCGCCCTGCGATTTCCATGTGTTTGGTCCCCTGAAAAAACATCTGAAAGGGAAGCGCTTCCACTCGGACGACGAACTCAAGGACGCTGTGCAGGACTGGGTCTCGTCACGGCCACAGGAATTCTGGGAACAAGGAATCCTTCGGCTCGTTAATCAATGGGATCGTTGTGCTACGGCCTATGGTGTATACTTTGAATAAAGTCTTCATTTATACCCACAGTGTCGTTTCGTACCTTTTCATTTGAACACCCCTAGTACATACACGGTCGTATCAGAATAATATGACCACCCCAGAATCGCAGTGTACCCGCCGCATCACAGAATACACGTGGCTAAGTCGATCACACGGAGATATAAGCTGCCAGGCTACAAGGATGAGCCACACGTAGTACATTACGTGAACACAATGGGCAGAGGTGGGCTACCGCGCCAAGGTTAGAAGCATCTCAGAAACAGCAGACTTCTTTGACTCTACGCGAGGTGATGTAGTAAGAGTGCACCAAGAATGGACCGCTGGCACACCGAGTACTTTCCGACATCATAACTATGGAGCCCCAAAGACTATTGACCCCAGAGGAGAACGTCGCATCCGTCGATTGGTAAAATTGCAATCGACCCGCAACTGTGCAGCAATTGACCACGCAAATGAAAGCTGGGGCACCCAGGTACGTGTCCCCGCAGAGCGAACCCTGTTACACATGGGTGTCTGGAGTGGACGCTGCGTCAAGGCACCCATGTTAATACAGGTCCATCGGCAACGACGCCTGCAATTCGCGTGGGACTACCGTTATTGGACAGTGAAAGAGTGGGAAAAGGTTGCTTTCTCCGACGAATCGGGATTTCTACTCCACAGAAGTGACGGTTAGTGGCGATTTCGGCGTCAGACACACGAGAACCAACACCTGGACAAGCTCGTCTGTCAAATACAGGTCGGCGGTGGCGGTTTGCATGTCTGGGGGATGTTTTCCTGGTATGACCTGCTACCGCGGGTACTACTGGAGGGTCCCTGAACGCCAATGGCTACCCGTTCATTCTCGCTTACCACATGTTGGACGTTCACCCTGATGGCGATGGTGTCTATCAACAGCATAATGCGGTCGTTAAAAGGGTGCGTGACAGGTTCCAGGAACACGACAGCGATGTCTCCCTTCTCTCTTGGTCACCGAAATCGCCCGACTTCAATTCCGTAGAGCACTTGTGAGACTATTTGGCGACCCACAATCACGTCATCTGATCGACTTCAATTCCATAGAGCACTTGTGAGACTACGTGCCGACTCACAATCACGTCATCTCTGGGACGTCCGTGCTCTGCTACAGTCTGAATGGACACGTGTGCCTTGGGCAACTTTCCAGGGACTCATTGCGTCCATGCCAAGGCCTCTGGCCATCGTCATCCGGGCCAAGGGTGGTTATTCTCATTATTAGGTCGGTGGTCATATTCTTCTGATACGACGGTGTATATATCTTCTGCTTTTTCGCAATGCACAGTTCCGCAGCTAGAGCGTGAAAGTGCGTAGATCAAGTTTGCAAATGCATTTCCTCTTCCCAAAACCTGGTTAATAAAACTCTTTTTCTACCAGTTTCTATTCGCAATGAATAACACTGATCACATTGTGTCTTTTAAATAATGCATTATTTTTCTCCTAGGTGAAGTGAGTGCAAATTCTTTCTTTCTGACTGTCTTCTCGTTGAAATATACGATTTGAAACTTACTTTTGGGGTCGGAAAGCTTCTATTATTGGATACATTTTGTTTGCGCTTTTTACGTTACCGTAATTCAAAATTCTGCCGATCAGGGTCTTACAACATACATGCATCTAAAATCGTTTGTAAAATATAGAGTGAAAAATTTCTCCTACATGAGCTACCAGTCACAATGAAAACGTTTTTTCTATTTTTCCTACTTCTAATGACGAATAATTTTTTTCACTTGGGGTCGCAAGTGTTTCTTTTAAGTGGAGATCACGTCTTCGGTTCTGAAAGACTGACAGGAGAATAAATAAATTTTTGCTTGAGGCAATTTTCCTTCTGAATAATGTTTTGAGTGAATTTACTATCGTAGTACAGTTTTATTGTAGGGTACAAATGGATGTTTCTACTTGCTCTCGATTCTTTATTTCTAAAATATCGATTTACAGTTTTTTTTCATCGGAATGAGTTTTTTATGAAGAACACATTGTTAGTTATCATAGTCCCTTCGTTTCAAAATTTCATATGTCAGTAAATGTTCGGTGATTGTTGAATTTTCTATTATCCATGATTAAAAAATCATCCTCAATACACCCGATAATTTGGTTTCATACTTCCTGTTCTTTAGGAATGATTTTCAGGAAATGCAGTATAAAAAGTCCAAAGGGGTGATTCCTTGGTCACGCAGGAACAAAAAATGTTTTGGCGTCATTTTTTGAGCGAGATGTTATTTCCCTAGATAGAAATACCCAACATTTTTGTGATACCATTCTCTTTTTAAACTCCAATTCAGACTGTGACGTACCTGCCAGCAGGATGCACACGACATAAAGGCAGATAGGAATCACAATAAATGTCTGCGTAGCTCAGTTGGTAGAGCGACTTGTTCCGGAATAAGCGGCCTCGGGTTCGAATCCCGGCGTAGACCAAAAATGACGGAGAAATTCACTTCGTTATAATGGCGCCCGAACTTTCCGGATGACCCGACCGTTCAAAATCTCGCATTGGTGTGATGTTATTTCCACACTGCGAGACAGGAAAAATCAGAGAATTCCTTCTCCAGCGCTTCGAAAAATAAAAATGTGTGATGTTGCATTCCACACAGCAGATTGACTGGGAGTTCTCAAGTGCACGTTCTACAGTGGATGGCTGCCTGCAACGATTCATGGTCACGGCTGACCCGTGGGCCATGCCCCCGGCCCTCTTTCGGGGGGGGGGAGATGTGACGTACCTGCCAGCAGGACGCACACGACATAAAGGCAGATAGGAATCACAATAAATGTCTGCGTAGCTCAGTTGGTAGAGCGACTTGTTCCGGAATAAGCGGCCTCGGGTTCGAATCCCGGCGTAGACCAAAAATGACGGAGAAATTCACTTCGTTATAAGACTGTTAAATAAACCCCAAGCGTCATGCAGGGAAACTCTTGGCTTTTTTCTGATGGCTGCAAGCCCATTACCACGGTTTCAATCCAGTCTGAGTCAGTAGCTTTGTTACTTCCGCAAATTTCGAGACGAACTGAGCTTTTTGCCTGGCGCAATTAAAAGATGGATTACCAAAAGCTCTGCACCATTTATATATAATAACATAGGACTCACATAAGTCTAAAATTTCCTTTAATGGCGTAAAAACAATAGTCAAAATATGCCGAGCTTCCGCACTCCTTTAGAAGGCTTCGTCTGGGCTTAGTTCTCAAAGCTTAGAACGGCCACAGACAATGCTGAAACAATTCAAACATTTACAGAACCATCATGATTGATATTTTAGAACAATCATTATTGTTCCAAAGTTTCAAATTTTTTTCAATTGTTTCAGCGTTGTCTGTGACTTTTCTAAGCTCTGAGAACTAAGCCCAGACGAAGCCTCCCAGCAGAGTGCGAAAACTCTTCATATTTTGAATGTTGTTTGTAATCCATTAAAGGAAATTTTAGTCTTATGTGAGAGTCATATGTTGTTATAAAAAAGGAGATGTCCGTTCGCAGTGGCACTTCAAAAACGCAGAAGTCTATAAAACGATCTGTCTGAAGAGCTATATCGAAATTCTGAAAAGGTGGATGAGTTCGTGGCTTTCAATTTGTTGCGCATGACTATTACAATAATATTTCTGTTTTCTTCTTTTGTTTTTATTCTGCGTCGTTTTATTACATCTCAAGGACGATGAGCAGATAACTAATTAATGTGTACGGCGCATTCTCTGTTCTGCGTCGTTGGTATCGTAAATAATTCCTTTTGTCTAGGTAACTGAAGTACCCTAATTACTGTGTGAGGCTATTTGGAGACACTCACACATATCGATTGTACTGCAACCGGATCCTGAGAAGGTAGATAACCAGTTCCGTAACAAGTATATGATCCATGTCTTCCCAGTATTTGAAACGCAGACTTTACGTTTCGCCGAGACAGGAGCTTGAGCCTATAGACAAAGGTTCTGAGCCAAATACATCGTCTTCGCAATATTTACATAGTCTGTCAGGCAACAGACAACCTTTTGGACGTTTTTGTGATACTTTGTCTCAGCTCTTGACCCCGTTCACTTTATCCCACAATACTCTAGCATAGGTGAAAGAAATGATGATAACGAAGAAGATGAGACAAAAACATCAGTACACTAAAAGTGTATTTTACCACAATTGCACTATTAAATATCAACACATAAACAACACCCGTCACTAAACAGCACAATGAGATGCCGTATTACGACCGTTTCCGTTCATACAACATAAAATTGGGTAGAATCTATCTCGACGTAAGATTGAAAAATCGAATGTTACGAATGAATTTAACGTACCTGCTCAACATACAGCATTCCATTAGAGGAGTTGAATGCCGTCGGTACGTGTTCAAAATGTCCACTATGCATTTGGCAACAACCCATAGCAGCTCGTTGAATAACACTCTCCTGAGCATATCTGACCATATACCTGTTCATATGGGTAATCGTCCCATGCACTTTTCCCGCCAACTTTCCTAGATCTTTGGGTGGCGTCAGATACACAAGTTTCGTTAGGTTGCTCCAAAGGAAATACACCTAGAAATTATGGTTCTGGGAAACGCGGAAGCCACATTGTAGGGCCCATTCGATCTCTAGTAGAACATATTATCCAGACACTAACAGACCTCTGCTTCAAAATGAGTGCGAAAACCAAAGCTGTTGACGGGCGTTTAACGGGACAACTTCCAGCAGTTCTGGTAATGATATTCTCAGGATATCCTCATATCGAGATTTTGTTGAGTCTGTCTGGTATCACGCAAGGGAGACTATCATGTTACCAACCATGCCAGTCTATACGTTAATGCAACATCGATACTGATGACCTTGTCGTCTTGTGACGTGAGTATTGACCGGTGAGCAAACATGGCAGTAGTGGACTAGGTGAAGACCTTCTCACGAATGAAACGAGTTTCATTGCTCCGTAGGACAAGTTCCAAGAAGCAGAGATCCGCTTTTTAGAACTGCAGCAGCAAAGTACAATTTTGTAAGAGGCGAGCGTAACCAGCGCTTTGCAGACATTTGACCTTTGGGTAATGGTACGGGCGGAGATTGTGCAATCACTAGTGAGCTAATTGATAGATGAGGATGAACTATGACCAGCACTGCGTCTTCTGCAGTAACCATTTGTGCTGCATGCACGCGTCCTCTATCACTAGATACAGTAGTTCCTACCTTAGCCGTCTTTCTTTTCTGCTGATTAAACCGCCGAATGACATTTTTGTCGGGATATCGGATTACCTCTACGTTCACCAGAATCAGGTACATACTACAGTACTCCCTGGGCTTGATGCCATTCAGTTACGTTAAATTTGTAAATATTACAAGGAGTAAAGATTTCTCGAAAACGAAACGAGGAAACAAACAGAACTGTATTAACACTCACTGCATAATATAGACGCAGCAACAATATTACCTGCTCTTTCCCACTTCGTTCTTTTAACACTGCGACTACGGCATGCTTTAGTGCACCGCATTCTCATTTTCGCCTTATTTGCATGTTATGTCAGTAACCAAACAAGCATTTTGTCTGAATGGCTTCAAGTCCAGTACATTAATTTGCGTTCTCGAAAAATGCACGATAATATGCTTGGGAATTCCATTTGAACGGACACGAATTGTTGAATAACATACTGCCTTGCATAGTGCTGTGATATGCAAATCAATGTGAATGAATGCCGTGGTAATGCACTAACGCCGCCAAGAGCTCTCTTGTATGACGTTCATGTTTTGAAGACTGAACCAGCATCTAAGAACAAATAACGTCAGAAAGCTTTGGGAACTTGAAGCTTTTGTGTGTATCTGACATACTAAAACACTGGATAGATCAAAAACTTCACCTACAGTGAAATACGAGTCACTCAAATAAAGTTCAGGAAACTGTTACTTACAGCTAATCCTTTATTGCTGTCAATAGTCACGTGATCATTTGCACTTCAGCAAGGTGAGATCAACAAAAACTTGGGTTAATATCCACAATAACAATTAACTATGAAACACAACACTGGAACTTGAGTTAATATCCACAATAACGCTTGACTACAAAATACAACACTGTCGTTAAAGAAGAACACGTAGCCTTCGAAATACTTAAAACGGCAATTAATGAATCTCGTATTCAAAAGGAGTATTAACGTTCACCATCAAAATCCCCATCATACAGCTACTGCGTAGCAATTATATATTTCTCGTCTTGTTCTTATCACATGCATACGTCACTGACGTACTGACCTCAGGGTGTTGCCAAACTTCCATTCATGTGAGAAAGAAGATATCACGTTAAGTTTGGAAAGTGCAAAAGAGAACAAACTCAAATTTACATCGGAAAAAGGAACTACACTGCTGGCCATCCAAAATGCAACACCAAAAAGGAAGCATCCGATTGGCCTGAAACTCGCAGCATGCGTCGCCCACGAGAGGACATGCAAACGATTAGCATTGCAGGGCATATGCAAATCATGTGCGTCCGGCATGCCACCGAGAAGCACTATAAGAAGGGTGCACAGAAGGCGGGGTGTGAATAGTGGAAGTGTGTTGTGCTGCCGGACCTGTGCGTGGGAAGCTTTCTGATGCCTTGTCGCAGAATACGGCAGTCATTCCAGCACGTTTCGGAGTTCGACAGAGGACGAATAGTGGCTTATCGCGACAGCAGTTTATCGTACCGAGACATCGGCGCCCGTGTGAGACGACATCCAGTGACAGTGAGGCGAGTATGGATTCGGTGGGTGCAGGAGGAACGGACCGACGTGAGCGATTGCCGCAGCCGCGGCACACCCCAAACGAGAGGACCGGCATGTCGTACGGCGGGTATTGACGGCTTCCACCGCCACATTACGAACTTTTGCGCAGGAATTAGGGTGTTTTGCGCACCAACCAGTGTCAGCATGTACCGTTCGACGTCGTCTGCAGGAGCGGGGACTTGTCGCACGGCGCCCATTGCTCCGATTACCATTGACGTTACACCACCGGCAAGTGCGGCGGCAGTGGGCTGTTGAACGCCGCACCTGGACTACGGAATGGCACGACATTGTCTTCTCCGACGAATCCCGCTTCTGCCTGCAACGCCACGATGGTCGGATCCCCGTGTGGCGGCACCGCGGCGAGAGACTGTGTGACGCCTGCATTATGCATCGCCATACCGGTCCGTCGCCTGTCTTTATGGTTTGGGGCGCAATTGGATATGACACCCGCACCTCTCTGGTACGCATCGCCGGTACACTGAACAGCCAACGCTACATCTCCGACATTTTGGAGCCTGTAGTCCTCCCTTACCTGCAAGACCTGCCAGCGGCCACGTTTCAACAGGACAATGCGCGCCCGCACCTAGTACGCATCGTGCAACAATTCTTCATGACCCACCAGGTGTCACTGCTGCCGTGGCCTGCCTGTTTTCCCGATATGTCGCCCATCGAACACGTCTGGTCGCTGATCGGCAACCGAGTGGCCCGGCAAGCACCACCCGCGGCTACGCCTGATGAACTGTGGCAACGTGTGGAAGCAGCCTGTACCGACATACCCCAAGCCCACATCCAAAGCCTCTTTCGTTCGATGCCGCGGCGTGTAGCGTCCGTTATTGCCAGCCATGGGGGCCACACGAACTATTGGTGTTTGTGTGTTCCGCAAGTCGCACGGGCCTGTAAGCTCAATCGTTTCATCTTTGTATGTGTTGCTATGTGTCCAGTAAATCTGGCTTTGCTGTCTCGTGTCCTTGGAGTTGCATTTTGGGTGGCCAGCAGTGTAGAAATGAATGTTAAAATAGAATATACGTCACAGAATGTTATCTCAGGAAGCAATGCCTCAATCAAAAAATGATATTTTTGCTTCAATGTACCCAAGGATTCCACCCTGTGTTCTTATGCGCCATGTTCTTGCCCCCTGTATGTGGATGGCAACAAACTATTAAGCAATAATTAATGTCTCTGGTGAAAAAACTGAGCTGTTATGGTTTTTGTGTGTGTGTATAATAGACGCATACGTTTTTTTCCCAAAAACTTATTGGATGTCCAAATCTAGCTCTCTAGTTTGCCCTAATCTTAGGTATCCCATATATAGCACACCGCCCTAGTAAACAATGAGAAGTAAACAGCCCTGTGCATTTGTTGCAGGTCAATTACCTGAAAAAACTCTAGATAAGATCTTGTACTTCTGTAAATACAGTCGAACCCGTATATAATGAAGTTCAAGGGAGAGTTGTAAACATTCGATATATGCGTACTTCGTTTTAACAGAAAAAATAAAATAGGGCTATTTTTGGCATGATATGTTAGATTTAAACTAATCAGGTATACACAGTCGTAATATAATATTACCACCTACCTAATAATAGGAATAACCACCCTTGGCCCGGATGACAGCAGCAAGTAGTCGTGGCATGGACCAATGAGGCCCTGTAAGGCTGCCTGAGGCACACGTGACCATTCAGACTGCAGAGAGCGCAGACGTCCCGGAGGTGACGTGATTTTGTGTCGGCACGTCGATCCTGTCGATCCAAATGTCTCACAAGTGCGTGAACGTCCAACATGAAGGGATGCATGTTGTCAGTGAGGATAGACAGGTTGCCATTGGAGTTAAGAGACCCATCCAGTGGTACTTGCAGTCCCAGGTCTTACCAGGAAAACAGCCCGTAGACATGAACACTGCCACTACCAGCCTGTATACGTGACTGACAAGTGTGTCTGGGTGTTCGTTCTCGTGTGTGTGACGCTGTACCTGCCCCAGCCTGTCACTTCTGTGCAGTAGAAGCCTCGATCTGTCTGAGAATTTTCTACTGTTCCACTGTCCAATGACGGTATTCCCATGCGAAGTGCAGGCGTCGTTGCTGATGGACCTGGGTTAACATGGGCACCTTGACGCAGCGTCGACTCCGGAGACCCATGCGTAACAGGGTTCGCTCTACTGTTATGGGGGACACGTACCTGGGTGCCCGAGCGTTCATTTACGTGCTGAATTGCTACACTGTTGCACGTCGATTGCCCCTTACCAGTCGACGTTCTCCTCTGGGGTCGATGGCCTTTGGGGCTCCACAGTTATGATGTCAGGAGGTACTCGGTATGCCAGCGGTACATTCAAGGTACACCCTTACTACAGGACATTTCGAACAGCTCACGAATTCTGCAGTTTCGGAGATGCTTCTACCCTTGGAGCGGTAGCCGATTATCATTCCTTTTGAAATGTCCGTCAAATCACTACCTGTGCCCATTGTGCTCACGTAACGCACTGTGGCTTATTTGTCCTTGCCGACCGTTGATATCTCCGTGTGATCGACCTTGTTACGTGCACGCTTTGACGCGCCTGGGCGGGTACACTCTGATTCCGAGGGTGGTCATATTATTCTGTTGCGATCGTTTATAATGTCTGTTAATAATTCTGTTACGATCGTGTATAATGTCTGTTAATAATTCTATTACGATCGTGTATAATGTCTGTTAATAATTCTGTTACGATCGTGTATAATGTCTGTTAGCAATAAAATAGTGAATGAGATCTGCAACAAGCAAAACTTTTATTTAATGGAAAATGAAATTAACTGCAAACAGTTTAGAAATTTCGTCTTTTACATTTGTTTCGCTATCAAAACACTGCTGCTTGTTATGATAGCAGCTGTTAGATATCTTTTAAATTTCGTATAACTCAGTAGTTAAGATATTTCTCGGTGCGCAAAATAAACGCTAAGATTTTCTCAACTTTCAATATCAATTCGCTTTGATATTGTTTTCTTTTCCCTAGTGATTACTTCTTCATTGGGTGATTGATCGTCGTTCTTGGCCTTAATGTGCTCCACTATGTTCACATCTGTGTTTAGGGATTCCACCGAGAGCTTCCCATCAATGTTCACATAATCTTGAAAAGAAACATTAGAAGCAATGGCTCATTTTTCCCCTCAGATGACTCCAAGTTTCATCATCTTTGCCACTTTCGTTTCCTCTATCTTCGATCTCATTTGCAGATACTTTTTCATTGTTCACCAGAAGGGCATTTACAAAACCGAAATGTTTCCAGCAGTTTTGATATGTTTCTTTTAAAACAGCTTTAGAAGCACAGCCGAGCACATCACATGCCCTTCTGACGTCAATAACTGTTGCTTCATCATTTTTTATTAATCAAAACTTTCCGAGAGAGAGAAGAATACTTTTTTTTGTAAAGAACTTTCATATTTTCTATTATTCCTTGCTTCAATGTTTGTAACTTCCTTGTATTGTTCGGGGAAGATAGTGAAGATTTTTCGTTTTTAAAGCCAAGTTAATTGTGTGGAAAGTACAATTGTCTATCATAAGAAGACTCTTCCACTCTTTTCTGCTCATTTCGTCGTTGATTGCCTTGATCCAGGACATGAACGTGTGTGGTGAAGGATGGGAACGTCAGGAAGTAAAAAGAGTACTGAAACATTTTTGTCTTCATAGAAATTGCTCTTTCTGTAAGAGAAACCACGCGGTATTGCCATAGCAGGTGTATCATAGTTTTCCTGTGAAACAGAAAGGGCTAAAACCTGTGTGATTGCCACTTAATTTGCTTTTCTGATATCTTTGCTAAGCTTCGGTATTTCTCCACAAAAGTTTGTTCGCAATATGCAGTTCGAATAACAATAGAGAATATTACACAGTTGAAGGGATGAATAAAAACTTTTGTTTATGCGGAACGTTGTGTTATGCTAGTTCATTATATCTCTGTTCGACTGTATATCTATGTAAGCTCATAAGAAATTTTAAATCTGGTGCTGTCTCAGACACTATCTGTACCTTTCCGGAAGTTAACCAGATCAGATTGGAATCTTTAAAACTCCTATTTGTAACTATTATAAACACAAACACACTATACTGTATATGAGGTAATAAATGTATGCAGGTTGCTGATATTATGTTCGTTTCCGGAGAAGAACATAATAAAGCTGTTGACATTGTATTCATTTCCGTGGGTGTAAACATAAGAAGGCTGGACTGTGTCATAAGTTCAAATGTTGCTACTGCTTTCATCTGGCCAGGTAGCGACAACTAGTCAAAAAAAAGGGGTTTCACGATGTGCACAGTTTTAAGTTATGTTGCAGTCATTGAAACGCTGAAAGTTAACTTACGACTTCAGTTCATAATAATCTAACAGCTTAGGAATCCAGATACTTAGAAAATGGAAATGCAGTTGGTATATTAATTTACGATTCAACTGATGAACTTGGACTTTTCTTGAATGCTCCTGATGAAGTATATGTTACTGTAAAAGCCCGAAAATTATTAAATCCATATTTACCATACTAAGGTGGTAAAAGTTCGAAAAATGCTTGTAAACGCTTTCATTTCGGGCTTTTACCAAACCATTTGGGTAAATAGCAGCATTTACAAATTTACAAACATCAGTTGTTAAAAGTCCGAAATAAGCGACGAGTCTAACTTATGAACTTGGTACTAAGTTCGGTAAACTAAAAGCGTTGTGCACAAGAGACCAATTGACCTTGTGCAAAGAAAATGTTTTAAGTATAGAAGAAGTCGGAAAGGAAAACATAAGTGTACGTGAAGTGGTTAATAAGCTTCCTTTAGTTGGTGGACAAGGATTCAAAAAATGCAACTGTTCAAAGAAATGTACCACGAAGATGTGTTTGTGCTAAACATTCAATCCACTTTGTAACTCCAAATGTCATAACAATCAACCTTGCTGTAACAAGTAAGTTTAATTATAATTTGATAATGTTGAAGGAAATTCTGATTATTAAGTTATTTTTATTTCTTGAACATTTTCTTTTTATACATTAATTAAATTTACTAAATAACAAAGCAGTTGTGTGTAATATGCTATTCTGAACAATATGTTTGAAATTTTAATTGACAAAGGCAAATTATTATAATGTATTAGTTTAATAGTGAAAAATATAGAATGTTATCGCATAATATAAGGCTATTCTAATTTCTTATTCCAATTACACACTTTTCAAATAAACAATGATAATTAAAAATATGGGCCCAGTACAACAGATATCATATAAAAATAATGCAACATAAATGACTGTTCAATATTTTAAAACTTGCAAACAAAACGCACTTTTACCAATTGGTGCTCATTTACCGAAATGCTGTAGTAAAAGCTCGAAATGAAAGCGTTTACAAGTATTTTTCGGACTGTTACGACGTTATTATGGTAAATGCCAAAATTTACTGGTCAAACCTAGGATTTACCGATGTTCGGGCTTTTACAGTAACATATACTCCGGCGGCAAAACCGGGAAGTATCTCTGACACAACAAGCACTGTTAAAACTCCGGAAGAGTTTCACTTTTATTAGTACCACTTAAAACTGTAACACATTAAAACTTCATGAAAGAATCATGAAAGAAATACGGGATTACGCCATATAATACAAATTTTTGAAGATGACAATCCGTTTTTTGGCGTAAATGTGACAAGGATGGTATGTCAGATAATATCCTAAAACTTGAAAATTTTCATCGTCCTGGAGCGGGACTCGAACCCGCGTCTCCCAGAAAACGCCTAGGTATGCTAACCACTACACCACCCAGAACGACCAAGTTTCAAGTTTCCGATCAATTTGAATTTAACCATCACAGGATTCGCTAGTCGAAGCAACCGGCATTCATTTTTTCCAGATTCGCTAAACATGAATGCCGGTTGCTTCGACTAGCGAATCCTGTGATGGTTAAATTCAAATTGATCGGAAACTTGAAACTTGGTCGTTCTGGGTGGTGTAGTGGTTAGCATACCTAGGCGTTTTCTGGGAGACGCGGGTTCGAGTCCCGCTCCAGGACGATGAAAATTTTCAAGTTTTCGGATATTATCTGACATACCATCCTTGTCACATTTACGCCAAAAAACGGATTGTCATCTTCAAAAATTTGTAACATTAAAACTTTTTAACATTGTTGGTGACGAATGACACTCGAGACGTGATATCGTAGAACAATACAGAAGATTTAGTTCATAGGATGTCTCATGGCTTCTCTCTCACTCCACATAGAGCTTAATCCTTTCTTTTATGTCTTGACTTGCTGCCAGTTGTTGTCCCGTAGTGAGAAACATTTGGGAGCTCCGATATGACGTTAAGGGCAGAAGTGTAAATGGGAGACAAAAAGAATAAATATCAGAAAAAAAACAGGAATGGAAATTTAAAATTATCGTATGCCTGACAGATATTAAAAATAGGCCACCCCACGTGAGGGAAATAACAATACTCTTTTTTTCTTTTTGAAATAACGACAGGGAATTACGTTCCTTGGTCGGTAAATAAATTCCGATAGATGGCTTTTGGTAGCGGGATATAGATATGTAAATTATGTCTCCCAATGTCGTTGCACTCACTTTACCAGAGAGAGTTGAAAAAATGCCATACTATGTTCCTAATGTCATTGCATTCTTTTGACTGGAGGGAAAGAAATTTTAACAAATCGGCAACGCCCAGGAGAAAGTGAAAATGAAAATGACGACTCTCGTGGAAACATGGTCACACTCGGAGTTAAGCATTATGATTAAAGTAATTTCTCGGGGAGTGGAAAATGCCGGAAGAGGAAATACATTGCCAGTTGCAAGAAGTCTATGATCCTGAAGTCATGAGAGTTCGAATCGTGTCAGAACGGTGTTCAAAATTAGTTCACAGGCGCAATGCTTTGACGAATAAGAAACGCAGTGGCAGGCCTTCAACACCAGCAACAGACAGCAACACGGCGAGTATGGAGACGCTGGGGCAAAAAGAGGCAGGTAGCTTTGAGTCAGATTGCTACAAATCAAATGTTTATTTCGGCACCAAGCATACTTCCGAGCGAGACGATATTTCCAAGCGGGTCATCATTTTCACCTGAATCGGTTCTCCAGTACATTGTCTTTCTATTCCAACAACTGTGTCACAAATGTCCTCTAGTAATGAGAGTGAAATGTCATTGGGAGAATGTAATGATTTTGGGATCCCCCACCAAAGATAATCGGAAGTTACTTATTGACCCACATTGCTTGCCTAAGAGGCGCAACTATGGCGCGACAAAAATCTATTGGGAACGAGATGTCAATCGTCTGAGAAGGTTTGCATGGAGAAACAGGACTTCGTGTATGCAGCAATTGACCGAAGATTTCAATGAAGCCTGTTCCTGACCCATATATCTGAGAACTATGCGCAGGCACATGAATAGCAGCGGTATAGACAGCCAAATGCATACACGAAAACCACTGATTCTGAGAAGAACCGGAAAGTTCTTCTACCGTGGAGTCGTCACGAATACCGTGACTAGACATTGGAGGACTGGAAAACGAATCGAGGTACACATTGCCCTGTACACTGGATGACTGAAAAAGAGTCATATGGTACGACGAATCGCGGTGCAGCTTGTCCTATACACTAGAGGACTGGAAAAGAATTATATGGTACGACGAATCGTGGTACACCTTGTCCTGTACCGACGGTAAGCAGAGAATTTGGCGAGAAGCCCATAAAGCAATGGACCCGGCTTGCTTTGTAAACACAACTCGAGGTTCTGAAGGTGGGTTTATTTGTGTGGGGAACGTACTGCTGGTACGGAAAGTGTGCTCTGATATTGGTGGGAGGGTCAGGTGTCCTTCAAAGATTATCTGAAAACTGTTGCCGACCAAGTCCATTCCTGCAATGTTGACTCTTTATCCAGAAGGTGACGGCAATTTCATGGACGGTAATGCTACTGTCCATTGCGCAATATGTTTTCAGAAGCAGTTCCATGAGCATAATAGTGACTTCCAGAATCTTCCCTAGCCACAACAAAGCCTGGATTTGAATCCTATTGGGAATGTATGGGACACGTTAGAAAAACAGATCCGAGAACAAAGTCCTCTTCCGCCAAATCTGAACCAGTTAAAGGAGTGCCTGGTGAACACCTGGTATGCCGCTGACGTAGATGCACTTCATCACTTTGTGGAATCTATGCCAAACCGCATATGTGGTGTAATTCGGGCTAAAGGAAGTCCAACACGGTATTGAATAAAACGTTCTACTTCAGTGGCCGTTATATGCAGTTTACTTTAGTAACGCTTTTAAATGAGAAGAAAACAGGGCAGGAAAACTCACTTTCCAACAGAGGAGCGGAAACTGTAATTTTGGCCAAAAACTTTAATTTAATATTAACGAAAAAGTGAATCTAAAATACGCAATTTCAATTAGAAAATTACTGCATTATTCACTGTGAAGGACTAGTTGAAAATTAATCTGCAGAAACGCAATGAAGTGGGAAGTAAAGTAAATGAAGGTGCATTTAAAAAAACAAAAATGAGAATAAATTAAATAATGAAGTAAAAGAAGCGAAATGACGACGACAACTGTAGAGTTATTTTCTGAAAGCGCAATTTTTACAAAACATGAAAGGAAATTAATATGGCATAATAGATAATTTATAGTGAAAGTTTTGCCTAGCGAAGAGAAAAATACTGACTTAGAAATTCAGAGATGATGGTATACTTCGTCTTTGAAAAGTACCGGAATGACTACACAAACAAACGGCAGGCGAAATTACTTTGTGCACCGTGTAATTTTGCAAGTCGCAGCAAAGGCTAAGACGCCACTTAAAAGTACAGGCAGCGTTTCTGTGAAATTGGTAAAGATGAGAGAAGGCGATAACGTTCATTTAATTGGACGTAATTGATTTCCATCAAATTGGCTTTTGAAGCGGATATTAAAGTAATTCTCATACTGCATTTCTGGGAGCTTTATATCGTAGCCACCAAAGTTCTTTAAAAACCATCAAAAGGCGCGTAGAGAAAATATCAGTTGAACTCTCAAACAGGATTCAGAGCGGTGAATACAAATACCTGATTAAATGCGAAAGATCGCTAAATATTGCAAATGCAGAGGAAAGTGGAATTACGTGCTGTGTACAGTAAATAAGCTGCTTAGGTACATCAAAGCGTATGACGATCTTGAAAAAGAGCAGAAGGTCACGGTTTTCGTGGATACCATGTCGCAGTGTCAAGTGGTAAACACAGCACATCATTACCTGAATAGAAAAGGACGAGAGCAGAAATCTTGAAAAATAATGAGCTACTTCACAAGCGTTTCAGAAAGCTACGCAGTTTATTTCAAAAGCAGAAGTTTATGGTGTCTTCAGCTTTGCCATATACAACTTTAGAATAATGAAAATTAGCAATAATGAGATTAACAGAATTTTACCTTCTTTACAAAAGTCATGAGGACAAAGTCGGGTCATCACATCGAACGTAGCAGCACATTGCTTTCCAATATCTAAAAAACTGAATGTTTAAGAATATTTGAATATTACCTGCGAAATGAAATGTTTGTTGTTTCGCAATTCGCACCAAATTATTTGTCGTAGCTGTAGTGCAGTTTTTTATGTTTTGTGAATTTTTACTTCTGAAGACAAGCCAATAAATATGATCTTCAAGACGACCAAGTCTTATATTAAAATAATACAAAGTAGTTTGTCACAAATATTTATTTTTTCAAATCGGCCATGGTTTCGCTGGGTATTGACCTAGCTTCATCAGGACGAATGGCACGTAAATATTCAAATTGTATATAATATCATAAATGGTGTTTACAGTCACGGGTTTTGGTTACGTGCTTCCACGTGCTTGATACAAATGGGTGCATGCCATGTCATTCACAAGGTGCGAAGACAAAACACACCCATGGAATTTCCAACATCAGAATATTCACATAGTTATACAGAAATTTTGTTACATTGTTAAAGACTATTGTCAAATTCACATGTCGATTTTAATTACTATAATTTAAAGTTCAAATCAATTTCATGGTGTTTCCATATTTGTAAATTTCACAATAGCCTTTAATAAAGTAACAAAATTTCTGTGCAACTATGTGAATGTTCTGATGTTGGAAATTACATGGGTGTGTTTTGCTCGGTTGCGATGGTAACAATCACAAGCTTGTGACGCTTGAGATCTTTACCCGTGGGGCATTGCTGTACTCTTATGTATTTGTGTGAGTATCACATAACCTCTGTTCCGTTCCACCTGATGACGGGGTGAATGTCGCCCTGAAAGTACTAGTGATGTCTTTAACTGTAAATACTCTTCATCTTTTAACATTAAGTATTGTACATAGACGGTGTTATTATTTATAGTATATTTTATCGCATTACAAAATTCATAAAGCCTATCAAAATCAAACTTCTCTTTTGGCGAATCTATCTGTCTATAAAAATCCTGATTCTAGATTAAGTGAAATCCCCACAACCAAAAATCGGAGACCTGTACTTCAATATGGAACTGATGAATTAAGAGGTTTTTTCTGCGGTTCCTGAGTGTATCCATTTGAAACCAGAATGTTGAATATTGATTATATGTTTAGGAATATATTCTACTAAGCCTCGAAGTGTAGAGCAAAAAGGTCATGCCCAATAGATTCATCAGTTTTTATGCAAATAGCGCATATATGTGTGCGTCATGAAGTATGATACCAATTTTTTGCATCCAAACCGAAAGTAAACAATATACCCTTCTCTGATTATGAATCAAGGTTCAACTTTGGCTGCACCAGGAAGGAGCACAGAAATGCTGTCTCATTTCTCTCAAAGTTGTAACATACCGGGTTACGTAGAGTATTTTTGATAACCTGAAATTCAGATTTAAATGTATAATCGCAAAAAACATATAAAGGAATTACGTATAACCAAGTTAAAAAAGTGATAGAAACTACAGTAAAATACCAGGACTAACGCAGAATTACGTATAAAAGTGAAAAGCGTGTAACTAAGAAACGTATAACCGAGGTTGACACTGTACGATGAAAGAGAATGTTTCCAAAATCAGTCTAAAGACCGTATGATAGAACGTTTTGCCGAGTTTCGGAAGACCATACTTATAGCTTTGTAATCAATTAATTCCAGTTTGTACACAGAGAAAGGCAACAGTGAGCTTTGAAGAGATCATTGTTCATTTCATCAGTGCTTCCCCAACAAAGATTTGCGATAAAAATAAATCATGCGTATCATGTTTACAGAAATTTTGAAGATGACAGTCCGTTTTTTGGTGTAAACATGACAAGGATGGTAAGTCAGATAATATCCGAAAACTTGAAAATTTCGTCGTACTGGAGCGGGAATCGAATCCGCGTCTCCCCCATAGCACCCGGGTATGCTAACGACTACACCACCCAGAACGGCCAATTACAAATGAGTGTTCATGAAGACCATCAGTAAATTCTTGAGATCCGGAAATAATAAACGTCCTTTCAAGATTGAAACACAAGTGGCACATACATTTTTTCTCGCCATGATAATGGAACTTTCCCCGACTTGAAACAACGTGCATAAGTTGCCGTTATGAAAGTGTTCAATGTAGTTGCCAAGTTGGTCAGACGTATGTGCATACAAGTGACAAAATATTAACCCCAATTCCATGTTCTCATTCCCAACAAACGCCTCAAGTCATCTCTTTACCAGAGAACAAGCAAAATCTGGTGTTAAAGTTTTCATAAATCACTGCTCATGTGAACCAAGACCATATTTAATTAAATTCTATACGCATTGGACCAACTAAGTTTATAACCGCATCTGCTGATAAGGCAAACCGTTTGGCCATAAAGCATACTGAACTTTAGATTGAGGTTATGCTGAAGCAGTAATTTGTCGTGTAAACACGTAGTTTCCCATTTTCTTTGGTGATTTCACACATTAACATACATGTGATTCTAGAAAACAGATCTACACGAACGTATGAAATGGTTCTTCTCTAAAATCTTCGGATTTAAAGTTCAATGCATCAATGTTGGCCCCTCAATTTCAAACACCGTTTTAACTGTTACGAGTGAAAAGAAAATTGAACAGATCTAGGAGTAGAAGGTAATGATATCAGAACATTGGTAATATCTGACGAAAATGCAAGAATCTTGCACCTGAAATCCCTTTAGCCAAAACTTTGAAAAGAAGTAGATAATAGGAAATGCTTGTTATGCACGTCAAATACATGTTATGTACGAAAGCAAGCACTTTACAATTTAATTTTTCTTACGAATGAAACAAGTATCTTGACCAAAAGAGTTCTTTTTGTTTGTGTCTAAGTAAAGAAGTTCATTTAAAAAGGAAACAGTAGCAATAATTTAAAATATATAATATTTAACTTGAAAAAATATCAATAATTTAATTCGAAGTTTCTGATAGTCGAAGTTCTACTGATTAAGGAATAGCTCTTCTGAAGGGGAAAAAAAACAGCGGAGCTTTCAAATAAAAATCGACTTAACTCATTTCCGTTAGAGAGAAAATGCGGAAGAGAAAACCTCGGACCAATTACAGAGATTAAGAGAAGTTCCACTTATTTTCAGCCAAAGGTCTTTTGCCATCTATGTTTAATGAAACGCTGTAGGGATTCGGCCACATGCTTTTCCAGCAAAAACCAATCACCATTTTCTTGAGCTCGAGGCACAAACGCAGATTTATCGTCTAGATGTGTTTTACTTATTCCACGAGTCACCACATACGATGCAAACGACAGAGAAGTCATTAAAGACGTAGGTCGACGTTTGGTATCTTCTTGAAAAACACGGGAAAATTAAGTTATAAATATGGAGCATGGAGTATGTGTCATGTTCAGAACAAGCCGGAGCGATCGAATTCAAGACAATCAGCGAGTCAAAAGTAACTTTGGAAACGAGAAATGAGCAGTTGCGTATACTGAGCTACATATCATATAGGAGGCCCCCTTGGGCACTCGTAATTCGCCTGGTGCTTAATATAAATATGTTTTCAAACTCTGCTATTTCTTACTACTGATTGCACTGCAGCGGACGTTGTATTCTTTATGGATTCCACAGGTTTCTTGAAATCTGGGTATGTGCAAAGATTTGAAAAATGCATTGAAAAAAGCACAGGTGATCGTATAGACGCTCCAGGTCGTTCAGGAAATGTTAAGCCTAAAATAATTGGATCTTGCAATTTGAAAATATTGCACCATTTCTTTCGATGTGTTGTTCCCTGAAATGGTCCTGCACCTAGAATATACACAATGGTATCAGAATAATATTGAATATGACCCCGATCGGAATCACAGTGTACCAGCCCAGGCGCGTCACAGAGTGCACGTGACAAGGTCAACCTTAGGGAGATACAAGCGGCCGGCCAGGACAGATGAGCCGTAGTGCGTCACGTGAGCACAATTGGCAGAGGAACTGATTTGACGGACGTTCGAAACGAAATGATCATCGGCTACCGCTCCAAGGGTGGAGACATCTCAGAAACAGCAGATTTCGTGGGCTGTTCGTGAGGTGCTATAGTGAGGGTGTACCAAGAATGGACCGTTGCCACACCGAGCACCTCCTGACGTCACAACTGTGGAGCCCCAAAGGCCATCGACCCCAGAAGAGAACGATGCCTCCTCCCACTAGTAAAGCGAAATCGACGCGCAAAATTGCAGTAATTGTCCACGCAAATGACCGCTGGTACACTGAGGTATGTGTCCCCGATAACAGTAGAGCGAACCCTGTTATGCATGGGTCTCCTGAGTCGACGCTGTGTCAAGGCACCCATGTTAATACAGGTCCATAGTCAACGACACCTGCACTTCGTATGGGACTGCCGCCACTGGACAGTGGAAGAGTGGGAAAAGGTTGCTTTATCCGACGAATCGAGGTTTCTACTCCACAAACGTGACTGGCGGTGGCGGATACCGTGTCAGACGCATGAGAACCAACTCCCGAACACGCTTGTAGGCCAAGTACAGGCCGGCGGTGGTAGTGTGCATGCCTGCGGGATGTTTTCCTGGTATAACTTGGGACCGCGGATCCCTGAACGTCAATGGCTACCTGTCCATCCTCGCTGACCACATGCATCCCTTCATGTTGTACGTTTACCTTGGTGGTGATGGTGTCTAACAACAGGACAAGGTGCCCTGCTATGTCGCTAAGGGGGTGCGTGACTGGTTCCAAGGACACGATAGCGATGTCTCTGTTCTCCATTGGCCGGCTAATTCGCTCGACCTCAATCCCATACAGAACTTGCGGGACTGTTTGGATCGACAGGTTCGACGTGCCGACTCACAACCACGTCATCTCCGGGACTTCCGTGCTCTGCTACAGTCCGAATGGGCACATGTGCCTCGGGCAACTTTCCAGGGCCTCATTGCGTCCGTGCCACGCCGTCTTGCCACTGTCATCCGGGCCGAGGGTGGTTATTCCCTTTATTAGATATATGGTCATATTATTCTGATACGACCGTGTATAGGTTAGTTCCTGGCAAACAGAGGCCATTATCATGTTTGGCACCCCACGTCCGTGTTCCCTTTTTAAACTTTTCATCATCTCTGGATCGTTTTCCTTCTAAAATCTTTTTATCATTTCTGGAAGTGCTTCTTCTTTGAACTTTTTTAAACACCCGAGGTAAAATGCTTGTGCATGATCATCGTGCCATTTCTGCATAATAAGCATCTTGAAACACGGGGCGTTGTCTTTCTCAAAAAGTCCAGTACCATTCCAGTGCAGGGTTACCATGTATGGCAACACATAGTGCCAAACTGTGCCTACACGACCCAGTGCTGAAGGTGTGTTCAGAGGGTATGAGGAAACCAGTAATGTCCATGAACACAATCCCGATACCATAGCACCGATTCGTGTTGTTGAAGCCATTCTCAAGAACGCCCGCTAAATTGTGTACTCAGAAACATTTCCCTGCGCACTCTGACTGTATTCGGTCGTTAACTGAGGAATAGCCATCCGTTTGTTATCTTCGATAGCTCATGATAACCTGCTTTTACCTTGACGGTATTCAATCAGAGGCAGTTTCCACTTTCCGGCAAGTCGAGTGAATGTGTGTTCCTCCTCAGGCCATTCCTTCCATACTTCACTACAGCTGCTCTCGTGCAGCCAACAGTGCCTGTTGGACCAGGTCGATCAAACTCTAACAAGTCCTTCCCTTTCTCCATTGTACAGGCTTCGTACTCTAGAACATAAACGCCCAGCCCACAGCGTTCATATACATCCTACGCTGGTCGATGGAGTCACTGCTACATACTATGAAAATCATCCACTTGTGGATACAGGGGTGCCACAAAGCGGTAGTCCACGCGTGTAATATAAGCAATGTACCTTTCATTTATTACCTAAATCATCGCTAAATGTTTTAGAAAATTGTCTTTCCGTAATACGATATTTAACAGCTTTAAATGCCAGGATATATTAATTTTTAGTTTCCTCTCCTTTGATATTAATTTCTTGAACATCTTCTACCGTAGCTACGCATATAGGATTGCTTAATTCCTTTGGTTCAGAGTTATGACTCCGATAATGCCGTACTTGTTTAAATACACCATTTAGAATGATCCATATATCATGCAATATTAAGAGCAATATTACCGCACTGGGCCTGCGCAGTGAAAATAGCACTTCTGATTGTATTAGAAGCAATAAGACGAAACAAAGCACTATTTATGGGGACATTGACGGCAAAAAATATATAGCAATTCGATTAAGAATTTTTATTATTACTGCCACTTACGGATTTTTGTCTTGCATTTTACGTAAAGACAATTAATATCTCTGCATTTTAAATAATGACAATCTGTTTCCCTGCATTTTGTTACGTACGCAATTACATAGAGAAAACGTCGATGTTAAAAAGAAATAATAAAATCACTTCAAATGCTTTGAAGAGTTCAAGTGTTTAGAGCCATACGCAATTTAATAAAAACTAATCAGGTAAGCTGAAGCGGAACATCCTGCATTTATTAAAATAGTAATTTAATTGTAATTCTCTGTAATTAGGAGCTAAATGAAAGTTGTTTCCAGTGTAAGTATTTCATAAGTGGTCTTTAGTTCTCAATTTATATCTCCATCGGTGTTGCATAAATAGAAATCATCTGTATTTTACAAAAATAGAAAATGAAATCGGGATATTTTATAATAAAACCAGCTAACAGAAGAAGAAGCTGAAACGTTGCTGGGAGAGAAGTTCCTGTTCTGGTTCTCCGCACGATCGATATTAACATGTTAAAAGTTCGTGGAAAGTTGATAAAGAATCGAATGAAGAAAGATTTGGGGTACTTGCGAAGGTGTGCGAAAGGAAATTTGCAATTCGCCCATGTCGATTGGATGCGGATGGATTCGTCAAAATCAGCGCAGCGTGAAATCCAAAAGCAGGGAGACCATTTTTGGGTGACGTTTTCCGCTGCCTGCATATTTTATTTTAGTTTATTTAAAGGCAGCACTGGTTACTACTAGTAGAGTTTCTCTCAGTGAAGGCAGAATTACCAAGGAAGCTGGACGTACATCAGGAAGGCAACTAACCTGGGACTAGGTAATGACATATCTCCGTGAGATATTCCGAGTGACGGGCATCGAAAGAACACATGGATTCCAGAAACGAAAGGAAAAGTAAAACAGCGAGACGCTCTCCTATTGATAATTGGAACTTATATAACAAAATCAGAGAGCACTGCAGAAAATGAAATGCCAATTTCGCAGCATAGGCTTTCTTAAATTGGGTTTACGAATCTTATTGATCACGTGGCTAGTTTTATGTGCTTTCGGAGTTTCTTGCGAATGGCAAGTGAGATAGATTTGCTCATTAGTAGAGGTATGGTTCTTATCTGAATGCAATATTACGACTTTTCAATGTATATAGTCTGAAAGCGTACTTGTAGCCTCAAATGCAACGTACGGTCAAATATAAAGACTCCCGAATGTTTTTTCTGCTTGTGCGCACATGAAGATTGCAATAATTGACAAAACAATAATCGATCGACGGAATTGTAGCGTTCGGAGACAAGTGACGGTTTTTTCTCACTGTGCTCAGTGTTTGTAAAAAATTTATGGTCGTCTTCATTTCGTCTTAGGAAATATTTCAAAAGGCAACATGAAATTTTCAAAATGAGCTTACCTTTGTTAAGCAATGATGCAACAACTGGAGGCTACCATAATCTCCCCCAGAACTCTGAATGACCTCAGCTCCGAAAGCTCGTTGGCCTCGATAAAGATGAAATTGGACTGATCAATAGAACTGTTACAGGGCTTGGTACTTAATTATATAGCAGTGCCCTGTGTGAAGAGTTCGTAATGCTTCGCTTGCAGAAACTCGCAAACTTGCTAAGGGAGAATAGGAGCCTTCGTATACAAAATTTAAAGTTGACTCGTCTGCCAGTTTGAAACTTATTAAAGGTCAAAATTCGTTATGTAACATTATCCGTTCTTCTTTGCTCTACTAATGGGCACTATCGTGCACTTGAATGTCTTTGTTGAGTTTTGATTTCTAACCGGAACGCTCCTTATCGAAGGGGGTGCAATAGTCCTACCGAAGTTTTTTCGAAACAAGTTTGACAGGTTCCTTTCGAAAAAACAGGGACTTCTGACATTTTTTTACACACTGAGCGTGTCAAAGTATTCATGGATCTACATACACCGAAGTACACTGAGCGTGTCTAAGTATTCGTGGATCTACATACACCGAAGTACACTGAGCGTGTCTAAGTATTCGTGGATCTACATACACCGAAGTACACTGAGCGTGTCTAAGTATTCGTGGATCTACATACACCGAAGTACACTGAGCGTGTCTAAGTATTCGTGGATCTACATACAACGAAGTACACTGAGCGTGTCAAAGTATTCAGGGATCCACATACACCGAAGTACACTGAGCGTGTCAAGGTATTCATGGATCTACTTACATGTACACCTAAGTAACAAATTTTTAGAAACATCAACGTAATAACGAGTTCGGCAGCCCTTGGCCTTCAAAACAACCTCTATTTGATGTCGAGTTGATTCGACGATGTGCTCATATCGTTCAACAGGTACACTGTATGATCAAAAGTATCGGGACATTTGTGTGTTTTAAACCTCCCTGCAATAAAAAAGGAATTATTGTCGAGTTGGTCCACCCTTTACTGCTCTCACAGACTCCAATCTGCTGGAAAGGCTTTTCACTAAAATTTGGCACATTGCTGCGTAAATGATCTTCCGTTCTGACACAAGAGCGTTAGTCAAGTCGGTGTTCCAATTCATTCCAGAAGTGTTCCATGGGTTTCATATCAGGGCTCTTGCATGCAGGTAAAAATCTTCCACACTCATCTCATCAAACCATTCCTGCAAATACCTCGCTTTGTGGACAGGTACATTGTTCCATTGCTAAAAGGAAAGGGCCATCACCGAACATCTGCCGTAATGTTTCGACCACAGAATTGTCAAGAATATCATCATAGACCTCAGCGCTGAGATTCCTGGGCCCTGGTACTAGCGGGCCTAGCCAAACCACGAAAAACAGTCCCAGAGTATGATACCTCCTTCATTAAACTTCACAGTTGACACAAAACAGTCGAGAAGGTAGCATCTACCTGGCATCCTCTACACCCAGACATATCTGTCGGATTGCTTGATACTAAAACGGGAATAATTACCCTAGAGATCGCGTTTCCATCGTTCCAGAGTCCACTAGCACAAAGCCGTGCACCATTGCAACCCACGCTTGGCGTTCATCTTGCTGATGTTAGACTTTTATGTGGCTTCACGTCCAAAGAAATCCTTTCCCTTCAGGTTTGGCAAACCATTATGGCGCTGGCGTTACTTCCAGATGCATTTTGCAACCGAGGACAGGTGATTTATCAAATCCTTGCTTCAGCTCCCGCTCTGTCATTTTACGTAGCCCACTAGGCCACTATTACGCTGTTGTTGATCTTTGGCGTTTCTACTTCACAATAACCTCACATACAGTTTATTGGAGCAGCAATAGTGGGGCAGAATCATCCCGAATTGATTTGCAGCTAAGATGGCATCCGATGGCTGTGCCACGTTGAAAGTCATTGAGCTCTGCCATAGCGCCCATTCTACTGCTCATGCTTCTTTTTACTGTTTTTTAGGCCGGGTGCATCTTTTTTACAGCTATATGGACCATGTCTGTGACGTATATGGTAAACTTCATTACTCAAAATGAGTGTCTGATAGTTTTGGTGATATAGTGCATGTTCAGCTAAATAGATGTAATGGCGTCCGTCAAATACCGAATGTTTGCTGGAGGAGGATACGTGTTATGTATGGCTCTCTCAATCTCATCCCACAGGTATTCAAATTGGTTTAAGATATGTGGACTTTGGGGACATTTCAGCAGTTTGGAGTAACTGTAGTGCCCCTGAAACCACTGCGTTAAGATCCGAGCCTTCTAACATGGCACACTATCCTACTGGAAGTAGCTCTCTCCATCAAATAATACCTTCCGGGTGTGTCTCGTCCACGGAGATGTTAAGACACCGTCTGGAGTCTCAAAGCTGCTTCAGAGGTATCAACAAACCCAATACCCATGAAGAAAGCAAACCGTGCACCATTACATCGCCTCCACCACTTTGTACGTTTAGCGTTAGGATACATCGATTTGTGCTTTTCATACTCTGCCCTGTTCATCGGAGTGCGTAAACTAAACGCGTGATGATTTGGACTAGGTGACCTCTTTCCAGCCGTCAAGTGTCCATTTTTGGTGACAATTGCAGACGAACGTGTCGACAACAAGCAGAAACGATTGGTGCACGAACGGGAGATCTTCTGTTATAGTCCGTTTACGCCAATATGCGGCGGGTTCTATATGCTGAAATTCTTCTCTCGATACCGCTGTTGTACTGAGCGGTTACTTGACGTAACAGAGCTCGTTAGCTTGTTGCTTCCGCTCACAGGAAGGCCACTGCAAGTTGCTTCCGCCCACAGGAAGGCCACTGCAAGTTGCTTCCGCCCACAGGAAGGCAGCTGACTGCTTGTTTTTCTCTTTGTGCACTTGTGATTGCCCCTCAACGATGCATTTCCCCTTGCATATCTCAGAAGGTTTGCCATTTGTGAGATACTTGCACCTGCGTGCCTGGAGCTCACTATCAGTCCTATTTCAAAGTTCCTTAAATCACGAGTCTTTGCCATTTGCCACTACCTACGCTTCGTACACGTCTCAATCCTCTGCAGTGAGCTGTTTATAAAGTAATCTGAACATCATGGTAGCGTATATAAGTGAGTATGGTACGTGTCTGGTTACTATTGGCTGTTCCTAATAATTTGCTACTTTATTGTATAACGTACGGCAGCCACTATTAATGTATGCAAATATTTCTCCATGTGCTCCAATGGCGTGATAGCAGCCGGTTTATGTCCATTAGATAGAACTTTTATGGTAACCAATACACACCCAAATCTGAAAAAATTCAAATTAAATTAAGGTATTTGGAGAAGCATGACAGAAATACTGAAAGACTTTTAAAGTAATTCCAGCGCTGTTTTGAAAGTCATCACGTCATCAAAGTATTGCTGAAGAAATTAAACCCTTTAAGTGGCCGGTGTACCTGAACGAAAGTTTGCCCAAATTGTCCTGCGCTATTCAAACAAAAGTGTTCCCATAGTGACCGGAGTATACCAAAAGCTACGGAAAGACAATTTCTTTTCCTCTTTTATCTCAGGAGTAGCGACTATAAATCTGTCACTGGTTGTTAGTGCTCCATTATAGTCCTTAGTTTTAAAGTATGTAGTTTGATTCCTTTGTAGTTCTTTGTTCCATTACCCCAGAAATGATATGGAAGCAGTAGTCTTCCGGACACAAACACCATACCACTGCGCAGAAACAAATTATTAAAACATCTTTTCTCTTTTTTCTTAGATTCGTCGCTTTTTTCTTAGCATTCTTAGCTGAAAACGTAATCAGACAACAAGATTTAATGACAATCATACCTCCCTAAATCACCACTTAGAATGACAAACATAAGGTAAAAGCAACGCATTCTGATGCGCAGGTTCACTAGTTCCTGTCGCGTTCGGTCCACTTCTCAGACAGCGAATATGTTCGTTCGAGCCGATCTCAGCCTATTTTGTCTACCCCGAGTTAATTCGTTCCAGCCGGTTAAAGGGTTAAAACCTGCATGCGTTTCTAAGGCTGCGAAGAGTCACCTATTCCAAATGTTTGTTCTGTTTTGGGTCACGCCTGTGCTTAATTTAGGCTCACTGGCACCAAAGACGGGCAGAACCAGCGCTGAAGCACAAATGTACCATTCATGTCTCAACCGGATCTTGACGCCGCGTTGAGATCGAATGATTAGCCAGAAGCCTGCTTACCTGACCAAAGTCAGCAACATAATTTTGGGCCTCTAGTTCTAAGGAAGCATAAACTAGGGCTGTGATAAAAAACACATCTATGACTTTTGTCGAATTCTAACTTACTAGCAGAATTCCGAAGTTCGAAAATTCCACTTCCTAGAACATTCAGCTAAATCAGTTCTGCAGTGTAGAGTAGAACTCTTCGTTTATCTTATATCAGGTGATTATTATTAGCCTGGAGTGGAAAGATTCTTCAAATCTAGAGGTTTGTGGATGAAGCCGTAGAACCTTGATGAGTTTAGGATGAATATTTAAGTGGTTAAGGAGCCATCTTAAGCAATGACAATGATTTGACCACGACTCGGACATTCGGTTGTTGCTGGTACAGTGTCACCATATGCCGAAAATTTCTATGTAATTCTTACATATGATTCCTAATGAACACCTCGGTAGAAAAATGCCAATGGATTCATTCTCTGCCCTTAGCTCTTAGAATACATTTTAATATGATTAAAATTTTGGATGTGCTTTCCTCAAACACATTTTCCTTATTTTGAGCATTTACACAACCTATATCCGTTCTATGGTTTTCTCCTTTCCAATTCATTTCATCGCCAGCAATTGATTTATTTCGTCCTAAAGATTCAGACACAGTTTCTAAGCAACATAGGAGCCCAGCGGAAATCTCAGCAAACGTCTTCCAAAATCAGGAGAAAGCGATGTCCCTTTGCGTCCCAGATATCTGAGCAGAATAGGAGTCGATTGACGAAATAGGAAACCGATTCTGCTCCCAAGTGGGTTTCTTTCATAACGAGCGACTCCTTGTGCGGCCTGTTTGTTATGTATTTTCTTTCCTGTTCGGAATTGTAATTTCACCCTCCGTTGGCTCTTTTAGTAATCAGTCTAGAGCTACCACCAACAAATGGAAAACTTCCTAAAAAAAGTGATTTATCAATCGCCCTCTTAAATGCCATGCCTCTTAAAAAGATTAGAGGTGTATCTCAAAGTAAGAAACTTGGTTTTATTCCAGAATACACTACCTCGTGCTTTCTATTTTTAGATGTCAACAAGGGAATCTGAGGCAGCAATATGATATCGGCGAACGGCAGTGACTTTATTCCGTAAGAAGAATATTACAAGTCATTTATATCTTCTTATCTGTTAAACTCTCTATCATAATAAGGCTCGGTGACGAGAAAATTTAAAATTATCACAAATTCGAATTGAAAAATGTCAGTTTTGACTTTGTTCGTATATCTTATTCCCAGTCGAGTCACATTACTGTGACCACCTCCTACTTTTGACGCTAAACGCCGCGTAGCAGATTGAAGAAGGCACCTGTCATGAGCAGGCTTGGAGGGTATGTAAGGTGTGCTGTAAGCATTCTGAAAACATATCATTCGTTGCTGTCATGGATAAAAGGATCGATTTATCAGATTTGCAAAAAAGGATGGTTATCGGCTTTCGGAACAAGGGTGGCAGTATTTCTTAAACAGCGCAGTTTGTGAACTGTTCGCGTGCTGCTGTGGTTAAAGTGTATCGTGATTGGAGAAATGGCACAACTGCGAATAAGCCCCGTGAAAACTGCGGAGCACCAGGTGCCATTGATGTGAGGGGTGAATTTCGGCTTCGAGGGCCGATTGAAACGCTACACTGGAACAACTTACTGGCCGAATGAACGAGGAAGTTACCGGAAGTGTGTCTAAAACGACAGTTCAGCGAACCCTGCTGCGCATGGGGCTCCATTGCAGACGGATGGTCATTGCACCTATGCTAACGAAGGTGCTTCGGAAGAAAAGGCTTACATTTGCACGGCAGTTTCGGAATTGGACCTCCGCTGTTTGGTAAAGGATTGCCTTCTCCGATGAGTCACGTTTTCTGCTTCATCGAACGGATGGACGTTGGCATATAAGGCGAGAAACACCAGAGAACAAACACTCTTCAACCATTGCTGGAAGAACACAAGCTGGTGGGGGCAGCATTATGGTCTGGGAAATGTTTTCGTGGCATTCCCTGGGTCAACTCATTCCTGTGGAAGGCACTATGAACCGATTTCTTTATGAATCCATCCTTGCACACAACATACACCCTTACAATCTGATTGTCTTCCCTGGGGTAGATGGGATCTTCCATCACGACAATGCGACGTGTCACGCAGCTGGAAATGTCTCCAAGTGGTTGGAAGAGCACAATGAAGACTTCAAAGTACATCCCTAGCCCCCTAATTCCCCAGACTTAAACCTAATCGAGCATCTGTGGGACCACCTCGATCGTGTTGTTCGCTCTATGGATCCTCCACCACGCACCCACCAGTAGCTCTTAGATTCACTGCAGTCAGCATGGCTCCACATACCTGTGAACACCTTCAAGTACCTTATTGAGTCACTCCCAGCCCGTCTAGCTGCTGTCCGCGCTGCATACGGTGGTTACTTTGGATATTAGCTGGTGGTCACAATAATGTAACTCGACCGTGTAATTTACGCCGTTTGTTGTGTTCTGGGCTGTGAAAATCTCTCTCTCTCTCTTTCTCTCAAGGCAGCCTTTTCTCCCGGTAATTCATTTGCTATATCCTTTTATTACTTTGAGCAACATATTGCAGAAGAGACTTAAACAAACAAATTTTGTGTTATGACACTTCAATTTAGGAGGCAAAACGAAGTTCATTTCATTAACACCTTTTCTTTTCATCCTTTCACTAAAGCTCCGAATTTATAGAAATTTGTTCTTTTTATTTGAGGTTCCTATATCTGAAGCTTCCAGAAATCAATCTGTGTTACCTCGTATTTATGCCTGTAGCAACCGCTCTTGAAGCATGTCGAGATATGTGATTGCCCCAATTTCCTATGATTCTTCGCTGCCACAGAGAAAAAGGAAACCATCAGAGGAGGTAAACACGCTTGTCTCATTGCTTTTGCTTTCATTACTGCCTGAAGCATATCTTCACAGCTTCATCTTTTCGTAATAATGTTGAATTCAAGTTCTGTTAGTATCAGAAAATCTATTTATATCATTTAGACTTCAAGCACTACCTTCGTTTTAGACACAATCAGAACAAACCAGCGGTTGTCCGCATTTTCCTTGAGACTGGTGAATTTCGTCTTCGTCAAAAGAAGCCACAGTACTCTGGCATAAAAATGGTGACTCACTAACCACAAGTAAAGAAAAAAATATGTTGAAGAAAGGTCTGTCTAAATTCGACTTTTTCTTGCAACTGTTTTGCCTTGACTTTGCTCTTCACGATAAGTTTATTTTTGCTGTATTTTTTTATGAATTATTTTCCTGTAAGTACATCGATTCATACATTTTGGTTAAACATCGCATTTTAACAAAGATATTTGTACATCTGTGGCAACATCTGTGCCTTTTAATATTTCCTCTTATGTCAGAACTAATGCACCTTTTTTCTCCTATATTTGGAACTAATTCGTCTTTCTGAGAAAATGCTGTCCCTCTTTAAAGTTGAAGGTACTATTCGAATACTATTCGAATCTTTCGTCTTATGCTTGCTGCTCAACAAAGATGAGTGTTTCAGTATTCTGACTGAATGTCAGGTGTTGGACAAAGGTAAACTGTCTCCTCTTTTAATTGTGAAGCAACAGTAAACCTGTTGGTTATTTTCTTTTGGCACAGAAGAGCCGAAACAAAATATTTAATCCGTTCACCTCATATCTTCCTCAGACATATACGTAGATATCAATTCTTAGCATAGGCTCCGACTTCGTGGGTTTGAGACGCTTTTTAAAACCCTAATGATTTCATTGTGGGTTCCTCCGACCCGTGATAATTTTTCGCGTATTATGTGGGGAAAATACACGTACGTATATATGCTAAAAATTTTGTTTTTCATTATCAATTCTTCAAGTTTTTTATTATTGATTTCCCGTTTACTACGTATATATATATATAAAGTAGCGGTTGTCTATATATATATCATCATCATCATCATCATCATTGTCAACCATTATCAATCCACTGCTGGACGAAGGTCTCCCCAAGTTTCCTCCACAACGGTCTGTCTTGTGCCAGTCTCCTCCATGTCACCCCTGCATACTTTCGAATTTCATCCACCCATCTCCCATGTGGTCTTCTTCTGGGTCTTTTCCTGTCCCTTGGAATCCAATCTAAAATTTCGGCTGTCCATCGATGATCTGTCCTTCTGGCAGTATGTCCAGCCCATTGCCATTTCAGGGATTTAACTCTGATCATGATGTCTTCCACTCTTGTCATTTTTCGGATCCACGAGTTCTCTTCCTATCTCTCCTGGTTACACCAAGTATGCACCTCTCCATGCTGCTTTGAGTTGTCTGCAGCCTTTGTATGTCTCTTTTAGTTAAGGACCACGTCTCTGTACTATACGTAAGCACTGGAAGGATGCATTGATCAAACACTTTTCTTTTAAGACATAATGGCATATTGCTCTTGAAAATTAGGCTGTTTCTTCCAAAAGCTCTCCAGGCAAGTTTTCTACGCCGATTAATTTCTTCACCAATGTGACCCTCACTTGATATCTGCTGTCCAAGATAAACGTACGTGTCTGTTATCTCCAGCTTTTCTCCATCAATCGATAAATCTTCATTTCTTGTAAAAGCATTGAACATCACTTTTGTCTTCTGAAAGTTCATTTTTAATCCCACTTCTTTACTCTTGTCAGCAAGTTCCTGGATCATACTCTGCAGCTCTGATGGGGTAGTTGCAAAAATGACTACGTCATCAGCAAAACGAAGGTGGGTTATATAATCACCATTAATCTTTATCCCCTTGTTTTCCCAGCTCAGCGACTGAAAAACACCCTCCAATGTGGCATTAAAGAGCTTCGAAGATATGGTGTCACCTTGTCTCACTCCCTTTCCAATTTTTACGTGTGTTGCATTTTCAAAGAGCCTAATCTTTGCACTTGCATTTTCATAGATGTTATTAATAATATTAATGTATGCATCTTCAATACCGCAGGTTTTCAGAGCCATTGTAACTGCTGATGGTTTCACCGAATCAAAGGCTTTTTCATAATCGATAAAAGCCATGCACAATGGAAGATCATATTCCCTCGATCTTTCAATTAGTTCTCTCAGCACGTGGATATGATCTATTGTGCTGTAGCCACTCCTGAATCCAGCTTGTTCTCTCGGTTGAGCCATGTCCAGTGTTACTTTCAAGCGGTGTGAAAGAACTTTAGTGAAGATTTTATAAACTACTGATAGGAGGCTGATAGGTCTGTAGTTTCCGAGATCCTCAATGTCACCTTTCTTATGTAGCAGGATCATTGTAGCGGTGTTCCAATCCTCAGGAATCTTTCCTTCATTAAGGCATCGAGTGAAAATTTGGGCGAGTACTGTTTCGATTTCTCCACTTGCTTCTTGTATGATGTCTACAGTAATTCCATCTTCTCCTGGAGCTTTTCCTCGCTTCATGTTCTTGATTGCATACCTTCTGCTGGAAGGACTGAAGGAACTCTGGTACTGGTATCTTTCATGATGTCTGGAGTGCATATATCATCCCTTTCATATAATTTGGAGTAGAAATCTTTCACTCTTGTCAAAATTTCGCCTCTATTTCTTGTTACAGAACCATCTTCTTTTCTCAGTGCCATAATCTGTTTTCTTCCCTTACTGAGATGTCCCTTTGCTATCTTTAGGCTTTGGTTGTTTTCAATTGCTTTCCTCACTAGTTCACAGTTGAATTTCCTTACGTCTTCAGTGATACTTTTTCTTACTGTCTTGCATAGCTTTATATATTCCACTTTGGAAGTCAGATCTTCTTTAGTTGTCCTCATCTCTCTTCTTTTTTGCATCAACATTTTGGTTTTTCCTGATAATTTGTTCACATGCAACTTGTTCTTAGACCCAGCTAATTGAGGCTGTGATGTTACGCTTACATATATATATATATATGTAAGGTCAGGTGATGCGTAACATCACAGCCTCTCCTTGACAAATGTCAACCCCGCCTTCTCGTGGTGCATCCTGTTCCCACTAAAGGGGCTCTGACGACCGCCAATAGCGGTATAACTATACCATCGGGATTAGAGGAAATTCTATCCAACACTCACCAACCCGCTTGGCCAACGTGGTGAGTTATGGCCAAACCCCTCCAAAATGATTCCACAACTTAAATCTTGGCCCACAGTCTCCGGCAGCTGGAATGTACCTGGCCAAGGCAGCGGCCAGTGCGACATGAAGGCAGAGGGTGCTAAGAATCCCCGGACGACCGGACTAGGCTGCCATCTGATGCTGACCTTGGCTACTTACAATGGACGCTCCCTATCTTCTGATTCAAGGCTTCTTGAATTGGAAGAGGAATTACAAGGGATCAAGTGGGACATCGTGGGGCTAAGTGAGGTAAGGAGAAAAGGAGAAGATCTCATCGAACTGAAAAGTGGACATCTCTTCTACTATCGTGGGACAGATACTGGCAGAACTAGTGGTGTTGGATTTATAATAAACAAGAAACTGAAGGATAAATTTGTAGAAGTTGAAAGTTCCTCTGACAGAGCTGCACGACTTGTTATCCAACTCTCGAAAAGATACCAGGCTCAGATTATTCAAACTTATGCACCCACCACAAGTCATCCTGAAGAAGAAACTGAAGAATTTTATGAGGAAATTTGTCATCTAAATAATAAGGTAAGCAGCACTTGAAAATAACTATGGGAGATTTCAATGCAAAAATAGGGCAACGGCAACAGAATGAAACTTCAGTAGGTAAATTCGGTCACGGCAACAGAAACCAGCGTGGAAATACTCTCCTTGAGTTTGCAGAGGCAGAAGGGTTTTTCATCTTGAACTCCTTCTTCAAGAAAAAGCCACACAGGAAATGGACATGGAGACATCCAAATGGGACGACAAGTGAAATTGATTTTATTATGTGTAACAAAAAATTTGTCATAGAAGACTGCAGTGTGCTAAACAAGTTCAACACAGGTAGTGACCATAGATTGGTGAGATGTAAGATGCACCTCAACACTAAACTTGAACGTGGCAAGCTCATAAGACAAACAAAACCTATTGACATAACCAACCTTAAAAAACACCATAATACCTTCAAGTTGGAACTGAAGAACAGGTTCTCTGCTTTGGAAGGCCTAACATCGGAAGAAGTGGACATCTCTGAAGTTAACAGAAAAGTAACCAAAGCTCTTATGGAAACAGCAACAAAATTAGCTGGGTCTAAGAACAAGTTGCGTGTAAACAAATTATCAGGAAAAAACCAAAATGTTGATGCAAGAAAGAAGAGAGATGAGGACAACTAAAGAAGATGTGACTTCCAAAGTGGAATATATAGAGCTATGCAAGACAGTAAGAAAAAGTATCACTGAAGACGTAAGAAAATTCAACTGTGAACTAGTGAGGAAAGCAATTGAAAACAACCAAAGCCTAAAGATAGCAAAGGGACATCTCAGTAAGGGAAGAAAACAGATTATGGCACTGAGAAAAGAAAATGGTTTTGTAACAAGAAATAGAGGCGAAATTTTGACAAGAGTGAAAGATTTCTACTCCAAATTATATGAAAGGGATGATACATGCACTCCAGACATCATGAAAGATACCAGTACCAGAGTTCCTCCAGTCCTTTCAGCAGAAGTTGCACATGCAATCAAGAACATGAAGCCGGGAAATGCTCCAGGAGAAGATGGAATTACTGTAGACATCATACAAGAAGCAAGTGGAGAAATCGAAACAATACTCGCCCAAATTTTCACTCGATGCCTTAATGAAGGAAAGATTCCTGAGGATTGGAACACCGCTACATAAGAAAGGTGACACTGATTATCTTGGAAACTACAGACCTATCAGCCTCCTATCAGTAGTTTATAAAATCTTCACTAAAGTTCTTTCACACCGCTTGAAGGTAACACTGGACATGGCTCAACCGAGAGAACAAGCTGGATTCAGGAGTGGCTACAGCACAATAGATCATATCCACGTACTGAAAGAACTAATTGAAAGAGCGAGGGAGTATGAACTTCCATTGTGCATGGCTTTTATCGATTATGAAAAAGCCTTTGATTCGGTGAAACCATCAGCAGTTACAATGGCTCTGAAAACCTGCGGTATTGAAGATGCATACATTAATATTATTAATAACATCTATGAAAATGCAAGTGCAAAGATTCGGCTGTTTGAAAATACAACACACATAAAAATTGGAAAGGAGTGAGACAAGGTGACACCATATCTCCGAAGCTCTTTAATGCCACATTGGAGGGTGTTTTTCAGTCGCTGAGCTGGGAAAACAAAGGGATAAAGATTAATGGAGATTATCTAACCCACCTTCGTTTTGCTGATGACGTAGTCATTTTGCAACTACCCCATCAGAGCTGCAGAGTATGATACAGGAACTTGCTGACAAGAGTAAAGAAGTGGGATTAAAAATGAACTTTCAGAAGACAAAAGTGATGTTCAATGCTTTTACAAGAAATGAAGATTTATCGATTGATGGAGAAAAGCTGGAGATAACAGACACGTACGTTTATCTTGGACAGCAGATATCAAGTGAGGGTCACATTGATGAAGAAATTAATCGGCGTACAAAACTTGCCTGGAGAGCTTTTGGAAGAAACAGCATAATTTTCAAGAGCAATATGCCATTATGTCTTAAAAGAAAAAGTGTTTGATCAATGCATCCTTCCAGTGCTTACGTATGGTGCAGAGACGTGGACCTTAACTAAAAGAGACATACAAAGGCTGCAGACAACTCAAAGAGCCATGGAGAGGTGCATGCTTGGTGTAACCAGGAGAGATAAGAAGAGAACTCATGGATCCGAAAAATGACAAGAGTGGAAGACATCATGATCAGAGTTAAATCCCTGAAATGGCAATGGGCTGGACATACTGCCAGAAGGACAGATCATCGATGGACAGCCGAAATTTTAGATTGGATTCCAAGGGACAGGAAAAGACCCAGAAGAAGACCACATGGGAGATGGGTGGATGAAATTCGAAAGTATGCAGGGGTGACATGGAGGAGACTGGCACAAGACAGACCGTTGTGGAGGAAACTTGGGGAGACCTTCGTCCAGCAGTGGATTGATCATGGTTGACAATGATGATGATGATGATATATATATATATAAAGTTCAATAGGTAAATTCGGTCACGGCAACAGAAACCAGCGTGGAAATACTCTCGTTGAGTTTGCAGAGGCAGAAGGATTTTTCATCTTGAACTCCTTTTTCAAGAAAAAGCCACACGGGAAATGGACATGGAGACATCCAATTGGGACGACAAGTGAAATTGATTTAATTATGTGTAACAAAAAATTCGTCATCGAAGACTGCAGTGTGCTGAACAAGTTCAACACAGGTAGTGACCATAGATTGGTGAGATGTAAGATGCACGTCAACACTAAACTGGAACGTGGCAAGCTCATAAGACAAACAAAATGTATTGACATAACCAACCTTAAAAAACACCATAATACTTTCAAGTTGGAACTGAAGAACAGATTCTCTGCTTTGGAAGGCCTAACATCGGAAGAAGTGGATATTTCGGAAGTTAACAGAAAAAGTAACCAAAGCTCTTATGGAAACAGCAACAAAATTAGCTGGGTCTAAGAACAAGTTGCATGTGAACAAATTATCAGGAAAAACCAAAATGTTGATGCAAAAAAAGAAGAGAGATGAGGACAACTAAAGAAGACGTGACTTCCAAAGTGGAATATATAGAGCTATGCAAGACAGCACGAAAAAGTATCACTGAAGACGTAAGGAAATTCAACTGTGAGCTAGTGAGGAAAGCAATTGAAAACAACCAAAGCCTAAAGATAGCAAAGGGACATCTCAGTAAGGGAAGAAAACAGATTATGGCTCTGAGAAAAGAAGATGGTTCTATAACAAGAAATAGAGGCGAAATTTTGACAAGAGTGAAAGATTTCTACTCCAAATTATATGAAAGGGATGATACATGTACTCCAGACATCATGAAAGGTACCAGAGTTCTTCCAGTCCTCCCAGCAGAAGTTGCTCATGCAATCAAGAACATGAAGCAGGGGAAAGCTCCAGGAGAAGATGGAATTACTGTAGACATCATACAAGAAGCAAGTAGAGAAATTGAAACAGTACTCGCCCAAATTTTCACTCGATGCCTTAAGGAAGGGAAGATTCCTGAGGATTGGAACAATGCTACAATGATCCTGCTACATAAAGAAGGTGACATTGAGGATCTCAGGAACTACAGACCTATCAGCCTCCTATCAGTGGTTTATAAAATCTTCACCAAAGTTCTTTCACACCGCTTGAAGGTAACACTGGACATGTCTCAACCGAGAGAACAAGCTGGATTTAGGAGTGACTATAGCACAATAGATCATATCCACGTACTGAGAGAACTAATTGAAAGAGCGAGGGAATATGAATTTCCATTGTGCATGACTTTTATCGATTATGAAAAAGCCTTTGATTCGGTGAAACCATCAGCAGTTACAACGGCTCTGAAATACTGCGGTATTGAAGATGCATACATTAATATTATTAATAACATCTATGAAAATGCAAGTGCAAAGATTCGGCTGTTTGAAAATACAACACACATAAAAATTGGAAAGGGAGTGAGACAAGGTGACACCATATCTCCGAAGCTCTTTAATGCCACATTGGAAAATGTCTTTCAATCACTGAACTGGGAAAACAAAGGGATAAAGATTAATGGAGATTATCTAACCCACCTTCGTTTTGCTGATGACGTAGTCATTTTTGCAACTACCCCATAAGAGCTGCAGAGTATGATCCAGGAACTTGCTGACAAGAGTAAAGAAGTGGGATTAAAAATGAACTTTCAGAAGACAAAAGTGATGTTCAATGCTTTTACAAGAAATGAAGATTTATCGATTGATGGAGAAAAACTGGAGATAACAGATACGTATGTTTATCTTGGACAGCAGATATCAAGTGAGGTCACATTGATGAAGAAATTAATCGGCGTACAAAACTTGCCTGGAGAGCTTTTGGAAGAAACAGCATAATTTTCAAGGGCAATATGCCATTATGTCTTAAAAGAAAAGTGTTTGATCAATGCATCCTTCCAGTGCTTACGTATATTGCAGAGACGTGGACCTTAACTAAAAGAGACATACAAAGGCTGCAGACAACTCAAAGAAGCATGCTTGGTATAACCAGGAGAGATAAGAAGAGGAACTCGTGGATCCGAAAAATGACGAGAGTGGAAGACATCATGATCAGAGTTAAATTCCTGAAATGGCAATGGGCTGGACATACTGCCAGAAGGACAGACTATAGATGGAAAGCCGAAATTTTAGATTGGATTCAAGGGACTGGAAAAGACCCAGAAAAAGACCACATGGGAGATGGGTGGATGAAATTCGAAAGTATGCAGGGGTGACATGGAGGAGACTGGCACAAGACAGACCGTTGTGGAGGAAACTTGGGGAGACCTTCGTCCAGCAGTGGATTGATAATGGTTGACAATGATGATGATGATGATGATATAGAAAGTGGGTATAGAGATTTACCCCTCAGACTGTTTATTGTGCTTCAAAAAAGAATCAGTGCCTGTTCGCGCTCATCATATTTGACGCGAGAGACAATACCCCAGGTACCGTTGTTTAAGAGCATTTAAAACTGCCTCCTTTATAAAAGAAAATTCTTCGGTTTGTCTGGGTTCCCACAAAATATATAAGTCTAGCTTTACATACGGAGACGAGAACCTATTCGAGGTCATAGTGATAAAGGCGGAAATATGTTGTACAGTCAGTTGATCCACTCTATCTCCGGACAGTCAGCGACCTAGGAGCTTAGAAGAGAGAAGAGATGGCATCAGCCGCCGATGTTGAAGCCAAATCTGGTCATCTGGTTTCTTGCGCCCTCCGGGTGAGGAGGGTTCATTGACGTGACGTTACTTCCTGAAGACCTGTGTTGGAGCACAGGTTGAGAGCGACCGTCGCTTACTCTCTGCAGCAGACCCTGAAGGTCAACGAGGCTCCCACAGCTTTAACAAGGCCGTGATTGGCTAATGCGCAATATGCACTAACGAAGCATAATTTTGTTTTGATTGTTTTTATAAAATACTAAAATACTGTAATTTTTGTTAATTCTTAGTTATGTGCATGTACGTATATTTAAGTCTCATTTTCTCCTGATTATACATGCCGCACAAGTACCTGTGAAACCTCTTCAAAGTCGACGATTTCCCCATAGAGAAGTACAGAAGCAGCTCAACTTGGGCATATACAGGGCATACACAGCTGATACGAAGTGGAGTCCACGGAAAACACAGGGCGTGCGGCTTATGACCATATCCTCTCCCTTCTAATCTCCTATTTTAACTCAGAAATCATTTCAAGAAAAAAATTGTTGGCATTTTTAAAATTGGTAAAAACACCTAAAAATAAACTTTATATGTTTTGGTTACTTTTATAAAGAAAATTGAGTTGGAAATTCACACAGTATCTGTCTGTGTATTGCATATAATAATGCCGCTCCCACAAAAGCAAAATAAATGAAATAAATAATTATCTAGAAAAAAATATTTTTTTCTGTAATTAACTACAATTTGCTTCCTTTTAGCATTTAAGGCGTCATATTGTGCCAGATAATCTGACTGAATGAAATTTAAATAAAGCTTAAATCCTTTGAAAAATGAATGGGCATTTCGATTAAAAATTTCTGGAACCCCCAACAATTTTTCAAGTCGGCGCTTACGATTCTTAGGGTTCCATGCGAGTAGTCTCAAATGAAGTTTGAGTTCAAACAGAATGTCAAGGAGATTTGTTATTAGATTCTTTTGCTTTTCGAGAGCTTCCCATAAACGTCCAATGTAGCGGAAGACCAAACGGGAAAAAATGAATGGAATCCGTTTAACTTTCGAAAGTGACGTAAATTCCTGCCGGTGCTGGATTTTGGAGATATAAATCTGCCGTGCCCGGAAATATCCATGTCGTAGCTCCTACAGCGGAAGGTGTTTCGTCTGCTTTCCGAGCACCCTGCTGTGATAGAGGGAGAGAACGAGGTATGAAGACAAGAAAGAACAGATCTCGGTAGGTACGAGAAGGGGAAGCCAAATTTTTTCTCAGTGTCCACTTCGAGAGAGCATTGTCTCTTTCTTGCGTCAGGATCAGGTTTCTTATTATCCGACAAAAATGTTGATACTATTCCCAAGAACAAGTGCTGTCCACTGCTTTTGGAGATCTATGGGCACCCATACATAGACGAACATAAAGTGATATTTTTCGTTTCTAGCTAAGGCAATAAACATATTTTTATCTACTTCCTGAAATTCTCTGATTGTGAAAAACAAGTTGCTATTACGAATCCAACGTAGAAACGTCCCCTACGTTAGTAGTAGCCAGAGTGGACACACAGTTACAATATATATATATTCCTTTTTTGGTCAACTTGGATGAATTTAAGGAAAAAAAAATGTTTCATAACAGAAAAAGAAAACAAAGAAAAAAGGAACTGTCTCGTGAAACTAAATCGACGTTATATACAGGGTGATTCTAAATTCATGGGACAAACTTTGGGGAGTGGTGGGGTACACTAAAACAAACATTTTTGGTCAGACAATGTATGTCCGCAACCGAAGCGTGTAGGCGGTGGAGGGCGCTGTTTGGCGCGCTTAATAACAGTTCCTCTGCTTAACCTATCAGTTGCAAGGCAGATTTCGCACACGATGGAGCATTTCACGAACTCCGAGAACGCAGACATGCATCAAATGTATGGGGCTGCCAATTGGATGCGGAAGAGCTGCGCAAACATTGTACAGTGAGCACTTCCCCAACAGGCGAGTGTCGGATCATAAAATTTTTGAGCGTTTGCTCCGCCGGCTTTGTGAAACCGGATCATTTCATGTCACCAGTCATGATGCGAGTCGGACGAGAAGTTCGAGAACTCCAGAAATGGAAGAACACATTCTACGAGAGGTTGAAGAAAGTCCCGATAAAAGCACGAGAGCTGTTGCACGTAGTGCAGGTGTGAGCGAAATCACCGTATGGAGAGTTTTGTATGAGGAGCAATTACAAACCTTCCATTTACAGAGACTCAAGCTTTGAAAGCTGAGGATTGATTATCCTCTGAGTGTATAATTCTGCTGCAGGTTTATGCAGCAGAGTGCACTGCAGCCGGAATTTTGAGCACATGTGCTCTTTACAAATGAAGCAAACGAGGAAGTGTTTAATGTGCACAATGCTCATGTTTGGGCAAACGCCCATCCGCACGCTACACGGCCACATGCTTACCAGCAACGATTCTCTGTCAGTCTTTGGGCGGGTATCGTCAATGACTTTCTGATTTGGCCATATCTGCTACCACCTCGACTCGACGGGAGGAATTTTTGTTTTTTCTGGAGGAGGTCTTGCCAGAATTGCTTGAGAATATTCCAGTGGCCGTTCGAAGTCGAATGTGGTTTCAACACGATGGGGCGCCAGCACATTTCTGCATTCATGTGCGTAATGACCTGGATGCCACTTTTTGGGGCATTCAATTGGACGAGGTGGACCTGTCGCTTGGCCACCACGCCCACCCGATTTATCAAGTCTCGATTTCTTCCTATGGGGACATCTGGAGGGCCTCGTGTGCAAGACTCTCATTGACTCCACTGAGGACCTCGTCGGCAAACTATCAGTCACTGCTGCAACTGTTCGAGAAATGCCTGACATCTTCGAAAATGTATGCCAACCACTGCGTCGACGCTGTCAGGCATGTAGTACTTTTGGCGATCGCTTCTTTGAGCACTTATTGTACAATGGGATAAATGAAAATTCTGTTTCATTTCCTGAGCAATTCCCGTGTTAGCGCTTAAACGCGACATTTGCGGATATACATTGTTTGACAAAAATCTTTGTTATAGTGTGCCCTACCACCCCTTAAAGTTTGTCCTATGAATTTAAAATCACCTTGTATTTTTAAATTTAGAAGGATTTTTATGCATATTTTTGCTTTTGTACTTAGCTAAGACGTATTAATAACACCTTATTTGCGTTTATATGATGCTAACTGGTTGCAAGCTTGCTTTTGATCATTTCATATAATTTCGAAATATATTCTCGTTCAGACAGTGTAGGCCTATGTTGTATTTAAGTAATCTCATTGTTTAAAATTTTTAGTTTGGTAATTTTTTCTTGTGAGCAGATTGTTTTCATTTATTTGGGAAGTGTCAGGGAGATCGAAGATAATTTTAATATATAGCTAAGTTCAGGTGTAATTGTTACATACTTTGTGTCGCTTATTATAAAGAAAACAATAGCGTAACTTTTGTTGAATTGCACTTCGATAAAGTCAATTAGAACCGATGTTTGCTTAGAAAATGTTTCGTTGAAATCTGAATAAACACGTTATATTTGCTGTACTTAATAAACTTATGTATTTGTGTCAGAATTCTAACGTGTACATTTATTTCTGTATGCAATTACAGGCAGCACCGTTCGAGCAGAAAATTTCCTCCGAATTTCGGTTTTCGCGACGCTTGACAATGATCATCAGAGGTTCTTGAGGAATCATTTTCTGATGATCTTATCAGCCAGTGATACAGATCACAAAAGAATTTCTGAATCATGCAGGTAGATCTACTGGCAATGGAGAATTCTGAATTTACTGTTTTGTTGCTATCAGTTGAGGAACAATACTCTTTACACATTCCTTTACGATCCTTGAGGTTTCGAATTATGTTCAGAAAAACTTCTTCCAGATTGGTGCTGACGATATCGCGGAAGTCATTCTGAGAGGTAATATAGTGCTGTTTCTCATGGCGAAATAAATGACATTTTCACTTTGGTGGAATGTAAGCACTATGCCATCTTGAAGAAAAACGTTTCCACTATTCCGTAAGACGCTACCGTAATTTAATTTACTTTTTTTTTTAGATTTCGGTCGACAGAACTTTTCTATTAAATGTCTTTCGCTTCACCAATTGCATCAAAAAATAGCTTTTATACAAATCCCAATTCAAAATCCAAATATGTTTTCAAATTTGGTCAGTTTTTCATCGTACGCAACAGTTTCACGGTCACCGAATATGGAATCATTACCTGCTGCATATTCTCACAAATCGTCGATGACGCAATTTTCTTTTCACAGCACTTCTATTTCAGTTCTTCTATGTGGTTCTGCAATTATCAGTGAATACGCAGTGATAAAGTCAAGTAGAAATTATTAACGGGCAGCATTTTGCAAACAACTGGCAGCATTTTTTCTTTCAAAATTGCGAAAAACGTATTCTTTTCCAGTCTTTATTCCATAACGCAATTCTTACATTTATTTCATAGACTAGCTCATAGCCCGTGCCATTCACGGGTGAAAAAAGCAGTGACTGAATTTTCTTTAATTTCCATCACAGTGAATCAAAACTACGTCTGCAGTTATTTTCTTGCAATTTTACTTGTTCCTTTTTATGAAATAAAATAACGTTGTTTCCTTTTTTTGAAATTACTCTGCAAAGCGTAGAAAATGAAATAAGACACGACATAACACCTACGTAACAGAACAAACGGCGCAGACAGTTATTCGAGCACGTGCGTTTTGCCACAGATGAAGTCGTTTGTCTTACTAACTTTATTTTATTTTCCGGTATTTATTCTTGATTTTACGTATTGTGTGACAGCGGTGAGCTTAGTTCCGATTTCAGCCACCGGATAAAAGCAGATGGCACTGCAAGTACTGAATGATGTCAGAGTGTTAGGGACCGACGTAGCCTGTTATATAGGTTTTATTTACAGCTTTAGAATACTCTGTGTGGGAATGTGAAGTTCCTGGTTTCTTTCTACCGTTCGGCAGAGTGGTTCTTCGTTCTTCGAGATCTTCTTTGACAGGCCTCCCAATGTATTTAAGAAATTTAAGCATTAACTTATATTTAGTCGTTAAATGATGTCAGAACTTTACCGATAAGATGTCAAAACACCTTAGAAAATATATTTCGAAACTCTTGGTATTATTTACATATAATATATATACACTGATCACAAAAAATTACGGATATTGCATGGACTGAAGGATGTATGTATCTGACTCAAGTAACAAGCATTGAAATAACATCAATGAGGCTAAGTAACAGAAACGATAAAGAGTGCGTTTACAACAACAATTTATTGTGCTATTTCTGCACACGACAAAGGAGCACTGCAATATAGACAGAATGGTAAGTTCGGAGAATGGCCATACCTCTGTATTTCACGGTAACACCACCCATGTGTCGAAAAACGTCTTTACACCTACGAGGCATACTTGTATTGACATTAGTGATGAGTGTCTGGGGCAGCTCGTCCCATATTACAGGCAACCTCTGTGTCGAAGGACGTCTTGACACCTACGAGGCATACTTGCAATGACATTATTGATGAGTGTCTGGGGCAGCTCATTCCATATTACAGGCAACCTCTGTGTCGAAGAACGTCTTGGCAACTACGGAGCATACTTGCAATGACATTATTAATGAGTGTCGGGGCAGCTCTTCCCATATTACAGGCAACCTCTATGTCGAAGGACGTCTTGACACCTACGAGGCATACTTGCAATGACATTATTGATGAGTGTCTCGGGCACCTCGTGAAATATTACAGGCAACATCTGTGTCGAAGGACGTCTTGACACCTACGAGGCATACTTGCAATGACATTATTGATGAGTGTCTGGGGCAGCTCATTCCATATTACAGGCAACCTCTGTGTCGAAGAACGTCTTGGCAACTACGGAGCATACTTGCAATGACATTATTGATGAGTGTCTCGGGCACCTCGTGAAATATTACAGGCAACCTCTGTGTCGAAGGACGTCTTGACACCTACGAGGCATACTTGCAATGACATTATTGATGAGTGTCTGGGGCAGCTCATTCCATATTACAGGCAACCTCTGTGTCGAAGAACGTCTTGGCAACTACGGAGCATACTTGCAATGACATTATTAATGAGTGTCGGGGCAGCTCTTCCCATATTACAGGCAACCTCTGTGTCGAAGGACGTCTTGACACCTACGAGGCATACTTGCAATGACATTATTGATGAGTGTCTCGGGCACCTCGTGAAATATTACAGGCAACCTCTGTGTCGAAGGACGTTTTGACACCTACGAGGCATACTTGCAATGACATTATTGATGAGTGTCTGGGGCAGCTCATTCCATATTACAGGCAACCTCTGTGTCGAAGAACGTCTTGGCAACTATGGAGCATACTTGCAATGACATTATTAATGAGTGTCGGGGCAGCTCTTCCCATATTACAGGCAACCTCTGTGTAGGAGGACGTCTTGACACCTACGAGGCATACTTGCAATGACATTATTGATGAGTGTCTTGGGCAGCTCATTCCATATTACAGGCAACCTCTGTGTCGAAGAACGTCTTGGCAACTACGGGGCATACTTGCAATGACATTATTGATGAGTGTCTCGGGCACCTCGAGCCATATTACAGGCAACCTCTGTGTCGAAGAACGTCTTGACACCTACGAGGCATACTTGCAATGGCATTATTGATGAGTGTCTGGGGCAGCTCATTCCATATTACAGGCAACCTATGTGTCGAAGGACGTCTTGACACCTACGAGACATACTTGCAATGACATTATTGATGAGTGTCTGGGGCAGCTCATTCCATATTACAGGCAACCTCTGTGTCGAAGAACGTCTTGGCAACTACGGGGCATACTTGCAATGACATTATTAATGAGCGTCTGGGGCAGCTCTTCCCATATTACAGGCAACCTCTGTGTCGAAGGACGTCTTGACACCTACGAGGCATACTTGCAATGACATTATTGATGAGTGTCTTGGGCACCTCGTGAAATATTACAGGCAACCTCTGTGTCGAAGGACGTCTTGACACCTACGAGGCATACTTGCAATGACATTATTGATGAGTGTCTGGGGCAGCTCATTCCATATTACAGGCAACCTCTGTGTCGAAGAACGTCTTGGCAACTACGGAGCATACTTGCAATGACATTATTAATGAGTGTCTGGGGCAGCTCTTCCCATATTACAGGCAACATCTGCGTCGAAGGACGTCTTGACACCTACGAGGCATACTTGCAATGACATTATTGATGAGTGTCTCGGGCACCTCGTGAAATATTACAGGCAACCTCTGTGTCGAAGGACGTCTTGACACCTACGAGGCATACTTGCAATGACATTATTGATGAGTGTCTGGGGCAGCTCATTCCATATTACAGGCAACCTCTGTGTCGAAGAACGTCTTGGCAACTATGGAGCATACTTGCAATGACATTATTAATGAGTGTCGGGGCAGCTCTTCCCATATTACAGGCAACCTCTGTGTCGAAGGACGTCTTGACACCTACGAGGCATACTTGCAATGACATTATTGATGAGTGTCTTGGGCAGCTCATTCCATATTACAGGCAACCTCTGTGTCGAAGAACGTCTTGGCAACTACGAGGCATACTTGCAATGACATTATTAATGAGTGTCTGGGGCAGCTCTTCCCATATTACAGGCAGCCTCTGTGTCGAAGGACGTCTTAACACCTACGAGGCATACTTGCAATGACATTATTGATGAGTGTCTGGGGCAGCTCTTCCCATATTACAGGCAACCTCTGTGTCGAAGGACGTCTTGACGCCTGCGAGGCATACTTGCAATGACATTATTGATGAGTGTCTGTTGCAGCTCTTCCCATATTACAGGCAACCTCTGTGTCGAAGGACGTCTTGACACCTACGAGGCATACTTGCAATGACATTATTGATGAGTGTCTGGGGCAGCTCTTCCCATATTACAGGCAACCTCTATGTCGAAGGACGTCTTGACACCTACGAGGCATACTTGCAATGACATTATTGATGAGTGTCTCTGGCACCTCGTGCCATATTACAGGCAACCTCTGTGTTGAAGGACGTCTTGACACCTACGAGGCATACTTGCAATGACATTATTAAAGAGTGTCTGGGGCAGCTCTTCCCATATTACAGGCAGCCTATGTGTCGAAGGACGTCTTGACACCTACGAGGCATACTTGCAATGACATTATTTATGAGTGTCTCGGGCAGCTCTTCCCATATTACAGGCAACCTCTGTGTCGAAGGACGTCTTGACACCTACGAGGCATACTTGCAATGACATTATTGATGAGTGTCTCGGGCACCTCGTGCCATATTACAGGCAACCTCTGTGTCGAAGGACGTCTTGACACCTACGAGGCATACTTGCAATGACATTATTGATGAGTGTTTGGGGCAGCTGTTCCCATATTACAGGTAACCTCTGTGTCGAAGGACGTCTTGACACCTACGTGGCATACTTGCAATGACATTATTAAAGAGTGTCTGGGGCAGCTCTTCCCATATTACAGGCAGCCTATGTGTCGAAGGACGTCTTGACACCTACGAGGCATACTTTAAATGATATTATTTATGAGTGTCTCGGGCACCTCGTGCCATATTACAGGCAACCTCTGTGTCGAAGGACGTCTTGACACCTACGAGGCATACTTGCAATGACATTATTGATGAGTGTCTAAGGCAGCTCTTCCCATATTACAGGCAACCTCTGTGTCGAAGGACGTCTTGACACCTACGAGGCATACTTGCAATGACATTATTAAAGAGTGTCTGGGGCAGCTCTTCCCATATTACAGGCAGCCTATGTGTCGAAGGACGTCTTGACACCTACGAGGCATACTTGCAATGACATTATTTATGAGTGTCTCGGGCACCTCGTGCCATATTACAGGCAACCTCTGTGTCGAAGGACGTCTTGACACCTACTAGGCATACTTGCAATGACATTATTGATGAGTGTCTAAGGCAGCTCTTCCCATATTACAGGCAACCTCTGTGTCGAAGGACGTCTTGACACCTACGAGGCATACTTGCAATGACATTATTAAAGAGTGTCTGGGGCAGCTCTTCCCATATTACAGGCAGCCTATGTGTCGAAGGACGTCTTGACACCTACGAGGCATACTTGCAATGACATTATTTATGAGTGTATCGGGCACCTCGTGCCATATTACAGGCAACCTCTGTGTCGAAGGACGTCTTGACACCTTCGAGGCATACTTGCAATGACATTATTGATGAGTGTCTGGTTCAGCTCTTCCCATATTACAGGCAACCTCTGTGTCGAAGGACGTCTTGACACCTACGAGGCATACTTGCAATGACATTATTAAAGAGTGTCTGGGGCAGCTCTTCCCATATTACAGGCAGCCTATGTGTCGAAGGACGTCTTGACACCTACGAGGCATACTTGCAATGACATTATTTATGAGTGTCTCGGGCACCTCGTGCCATATTTCAGACAACCTTCGTGTCGAAGGACGTCTTGACACCTACGAGGCATACTTGCAATGACATTAGTGATGAGTGTCTGGGGCAGCTCGTGCTATATTATAGGTAACACGTTACGGAGATCTGCCAGTGCACTGCGGTATAAAATGTGGTTAATCAGACGTCGCTCTACATCGTCCCAAATGTTGTCAATAGTGTTAAGGTCAGGAGACCACGGAGGTAGATGTAATGATTCAATTCCTTGATTTTCCAGCTCCTATAGCACGCTTCAGGCACGGTGACCAGTTGCATCGTCATCGAGCAAAGGGAATGTATGTTCAATAGCAGCGTGAAACAGTGTTACAATTGGAACAATGATCTCGTTTTGGCACACTGGGACAGTCATGTTTTATTGAGAAAAACACAAGAAAGTCCGGCCACTAAAACACACTCCTGCCCAAGCCAGATCTGACTGCTGCTGGTAAGTGTGGACGGACTGCACATAGTGTGGTTGCATCTGTGTGCCGGATCACCTCCGACGTGTCCTCGTCGAGTATCAGAATAAAGAGAGAAACTGGAGTCGTCTGTGAAACTACGTAGTGTCACTCTGTATTCCATGATGTGAATGCTATACATCTTAGCGACGTCCTTGCTCTTAGTCCGTACTCGTTAAGACGGTTAAGTTTTGTTTGAATACATATTGTGACACCAGAAGCAGCTCGAAGTGATTCCCAGAGTTGGCTACTGGTGGTACCAGTAGCCAACCCAAAGCATGATGCCTCCAGTACCAAACTTCACAGCTGCCACAATCCAATCGCGAAGGTAGCGTTCTCAGACTCATCTTTTGGACTTCCAGATGGAGAAACATGATTTATCACTCACAATTCCACTGCCCCAGATTCCACTGGCGTCCAGATTTTCACCACTTTGACTGATGCATAGCGTTGATCTTGCTGCTTGTGTGCGGCTGCTAGGCATTGGAAACCTATTTCCTTTAGGTCTCCACAAACCGTTATGATGGTATCCTTGCTTCCAGAGGCGTTTTGGAATACAGTGGTGAGTGCTGCAACTGTGGATAGCCAATTTTGTTGTTCCACCAGCTTCAGCACTCGGCGGTCCTTTGTTATTTTACGTGGCCTAGCAGGTCGAGATTTCGCTGTTGTTTATCCTAAGCGTTTTTTCACTGTATAATAACATCTCTTAGAGTTGATCGGGGTAGCTTTAGCATGGCAGAAATAATCCGAACTGACTTGTTGCTAAGACGTCATTCTATGACCGTGCTAGGGGGAAAGTCACTGAGCTCTGCCATACGGCCCGTTCTACTTTTTATGTTTGTGTTTGATGTGTGGGTGTGTGTCCGTCCTAAGGCACATCATCAGAATTTCCACGAATGGATCTTAGAACAGGAACAACTTTATTCTTGCTGTTGTACGTTTTCACTGATTTGTCCTCAGTACGATACTTAGGAGAACAGTAAACAAAGATTTTTATGAAGTCATTGTTGAAACAGAGAAGACAGAAAGTATTTCGTCGTGACTTTAAACCTTGGTATAAACTTCTCTAAATTTTTCGGTATTTGTAATCTTATGCATATCCGAATTTCTGACATAAGTGATTATATCTTTAGCTTTTTCATGTATATGTTGTAAACCAGTGTTCTCCAACAGGCGGCCCGCGGAACGAAATATTGGGGTTCTCAAATGAAGAATAAACCAAATTACATTTCTCACGGAAAAAAAGGCATCGAATCTGAAATATTGCATTGCCTTGTAGGCCAACAAGCATTATGTGGGTCTTTGCTGGGATTATCAAATATAATGGACAAGGTAGTGAAAATAATGAATTTAATTAGCGGCGGAAACCGCGCTCACACGAATAGAAAATTCGAAACATTTTTAGATGGTGCCAAATATGGTGAATTTTGCTTCTGAACAATCGAATGGTTTAGTTCTGGAAAATGTTCAGTGAGATTTTTCTGATTCCGAAAAGAACTTTCTTTCCCTTTTCCCGAAGGAAATTAAATGTGATATTGATTTAACAAAAACTATGAATGACCTTGCTTTTTTTTAGTCTATTAGCTTTCCTGACATGACGCAGCATTTTATAATGAGCTAAATATTGCCCTACAAGGAAAAGACCGAAATATCTGCAAGTAGCCATATAACAGGTTTCCGCGTAACAAGCTACCACTGTTAAAATCAAATCTAGAAAGAAACAGTTTGACTCACTTCGAATACTGCAAACTGTTTTTTGGTGAAATGACAATACGGGGTGAAACTATAGATTTTAAAGTATTTGTCCCTCAGCTCGAGCTTCTTATCAAGAATTTTCATGAGAGGTATAAACAATTTGATAAATTCAAACCACGCATACGTCTGCCCGCCACCTCCTTGGCGCCGTGGTCTAAACGCTGGCCTTTGACTATTCTTCCGAAATGGGTCCGGGTTCAAATCCCGTGAAGCACGGGTGTTGTGCTTGTCTTGCGGCACTGGCTCTCTCCATTCCTTGTAGCCAGTGACCTCAAATTAGTGACGGGCGGCAGCTTATAGCCCACTGAGTTGCTCACGGTGGTTGTTAAACCTCCAAACAAAACCATACGTCTGTTGAGTAATCCATTGAATGTTGCCATTGAAAGCACAAACCACATTTTGCAAATAGAATTATTTGAACTTCAAGCAGATAAACTTATTGGAGCTCGCTCAGAGACTGGAGCCGAATTGTTTAATTTTCTTTTTTTTTTTTTAGAGCTCGATCAGAGACTGGGGCAGAATTGTTTAAACTTTGTCACTGAGAAATATCCGAATGTAAGAGATTTGGGATCAAAAGGTATTTTACAACGTTCGGCAATATTTACTTATGCCAGAAGGCATATTCGGACTAGAAATACAAAAAGTCAAAACACAGGAACAGTACAAATGACTCTATTCTTGAACAATTACTTTGGCTTTCAACGAGAGGCATTGAAGTGGACATGCAACAACTTTTAGTTTAGTTTAATCATCCACAGTACTCTCATTAAATGTAAGTTTTCTTCAGATTTTAAAATTCAACTGTTCGAATAGGTATTATTAATTTATAGAGCATGAAGGCTTAATAAATAAAATAAGACATCTTTATTTCATTTAATTCAGAAAACAACATTCATGAATGCAATATTTATAACTCAAAGTCTGCTATAGTTTCGCTGGAAACTATGGTCCAGGTTCATCAGAACTAAGCGTTTATATTTCTTGCTTGTGGTCACAAGCGAGAAATAAAAACTCTTAGTTCTGATGAAGCTGGAGCATATTTTCCAGCGAAACTGTAGTAGACTTTGAGTTATAAATATTGCATTAATTAATGTTGTTTTCTGAATTAAATTAAATACAATTATGCAATGCCTGTAGTTCAACTAATTCAAATATGTATTTATATTTACATCATCTTATGTATATTTAAGCATATTTTTAAAAACTCTGTCCCGCCATTTAATTATGTTAAAAACCTTGGCCCGCGGTTCTATAGAAGTCGGACAGCACTGTCGTGAACTATCTAAGAATGATGAGATCAAAATAATCAGTTCGACTTTAGAGTTGAAATTTTCTTCAAAAGCAGTTGGATCTGCGAATCAGTATGTTCACTTTTCCTTCCTTCTTTACTTTTCATTTAACGATTAGCATGATCACCTGAAAAATAAGAATAGCTGTTCCTCCCTAATTTAGGAAAAGTGATTCCAGAAAATGCAAGAACGCTGTGCAATGAAAACGACACGGCATCCATCGTTTACTCTCGATTCACACCTCTTATACGCTCTAGAAAAGTGGATCATCGGTCGAATGTGTCCAACTATGTTCATCATGACTTGTGAGCACAAATGTTTCTGTTTTATTTTTTCTTTGTTTTCATACATATCGACTGCAAATTGATAAGAATGGTAGCCTTGTTTTTGAGATGTTATTTTCCTTTTCATACATCATGATTCAGCATGCAATAGAACTACTTGCAAATGTCTTTTAACCCTTGGCGGAATGATTGACTCTTTCAGATGTCTTTTACTTAAAAGACATCTTCTGACGCTTTGATATACCCATCCTCTCATCGTGGAAATTATGATGTTTCAATACTTCTGTCTTCATAACTTATTGCAAGGAATAATTTCTTCTACCCGAAACAATGGCTCCGCTCTCGAATTCATTTCCTGAAACCAAAGCTGTTATTTCGTTTAACAGAGGAGCAATTAGCATTCTCTCACTTCCGCCAGAAGGTGTCTGTCTGCTCGAATAATTATTTTCATTTCGTGCTGAGAAATTCGATCTAGAGCCAACTCGAAACTTTGAATGCAGTACTGTAATGATGAAACAGTTTTCGTCGCAAAACGATTATGCCTTTGTGTCAGAATTATTTTTGCAACGGCTATTAATTTGTCTTACAACTGCAAAATATATTTACAGAAATTTGGAATTCTCAGTAAGAAGAGGTTGACGATGAGCGCAATTTCGGATAACGCACTTCTGCGTTCTGATTGCCGAATGACATCCGAAGTCTCGAATTTGATTGAAAGTTCCGAGTGATGGCGTTTGAAAGCAAGAATCGTATTTTCTAATATATTTCAGAAAATCTTTAGGAATTGGTGTTTCACTCAGCATTAGAGTCTTCACGGTTCAGGTATTTCTTCCGATTGTTGTAAAACTTTCTCGTTTGAACAGCACATTGGAAGGCTTTCAGAAAACAACCTTCTTTCTTTGATCGAAAATATGCGCCGAATTCAGACATGTTTCCGATATCGATTTCACAAAGAGATTCGTAATTGATCATGACATTGCACATAAAATTTCATGGTTCACTATTTTCCAATTAGATGTTGTGAAGTGCAATTGTCTTTTCCGTTCCTGTATTTGGAGATGGAGAATTTTCCCCGGACAATCATTTGTTCGTATAACCACTTGTATTATATGACGTTCCCTTGGAGCAATTTGTTTCTGTGGAGTCATTCACTTGAGAAACTACCCTTTTGCTTTAGGATTAAAAAACAAATCTTTGTCGAAACATGATAGTAATAAATCCACAAAATCATTTTAAATTTCTAAAAATTACTTATTTCATGCACCTTAAAAAATTACATGTTTTAATAGTTAAAATGAGTGTATTTTGATAGAAGGGTAGCAGCACAAATTTACATATATTTGTCCTTAAAAAGGTTTGCTCCATGAACTTTAAAAACAGAGGCCATTCTCGAATATTTTAGGCATTCTAAATCAACGCTAAGCAATGCTGTACAAGAACGAAACAAAATTGAACTACTTGTATATGGATGCATACACTGCGAAGAGAAATAAACAACAATTATCAAACAAAATTACATTAATCCATTCTCCCCAAAAAAACAAATTAACAACATGGTAGGAAATCAGGAACGTAGTTAAAGTAATTTAAGGATTTTTTTTTAAATGTCCAATTAGTAGTTTCTCAAAACAAAATAAAGAATTTCGTTCTACCTATTAGATATCTTTTGCTTCCAAAAGACTGAAAATAAAAGGAAAACCGTGGTCGTCCATATAACAATCCGACGCAAAAATAACTTGTAGAAAAGGATTTTTGCAAGATGAACAGGAGATACAGTATTGAATGAATACACAATCTGAGACGTTGAAACTACAGCACCCTGAAAGTGGAGGAATGCTGAGACGATGCTTTCAGTAATGACAGAAAAGGAAGTAAGGAACATATTATAAAATTTGCAGATGATAATGAACACACTTATTGACACAAAATGGCGCTTACTATGGACAGAATAATATGATGTACAATAACAACGGTTGAGGATGTTCTGAGCTGAGCGTCTTTGCACTGAGCTGCACAACTATCGATTAGCTTTCTGCGGTATTTTCCACAAAGCCTCTCATATATGTTCGGATGGGTTTGTAGATGGCTCGCAATCCTGGTCTACATGTGCTGCCTTGAAAAAAAAGCCAGGGACCTCGCTGGATAAGGCATACGTCAGCACCACGAAGTTATTTTGAGGGAATATATGTGGCATGCATTCGGACGTTATCATGAGAGAAAATGAAGTCAGGTGCACAAGCAACAACAACGAAAGCAACGAGTTACTGGATCATGGTGATTTAGCGGCGAGCAGTCAGAATGCTGTTGACGAACGCTAATGATGAACGACGTTAGTAGCTGATAGATCTCCCTCCACATTAAAACACCATTGTGGAGTTCCACAATGGTTCTAGGCACGTTGTGTTCACTGCGGCGTCGCCACATGTGTATGCTTCGATCATCAGGCCCAAGATACAGGCGGAATTCGTCGCTGAAGACCACTTGATGCCATTCGGTGCCATTGATCGCCGTCAACTTTACGCGGTTGACGTTAGACAGCAATCAATGGTAATCTACGCAACGGCCGGTTTGCAGAAAGGCTCTCTTCTGTCAGTCGGCGTGCAGCGGTTCGACGAGAGGTGAGATAATGGTCAACTGAAATCACAATTCGTTGGATGGTCGCTAGCTTAGCTATAGATGCGTTATGAACCTCTCGACGGATATGGCGATCCACACGTTCTGTAGTCGTCAGTCGGACTCCACTTTCCATTTGACGATCACTTTGACCTTCCTTCAGCCACTATATCCGAAATCAGTGCACTGTTCTACTTCCACAACCCACACGCTCAGCTACACGACAAAGCCATCATCCCGCCTCTTCCAGACCAATAATTCACCCTCTATGGGAGTTTCTGATTTGATTATATCCATGTCAAACGTGACATCGATATCATCAGACATTTTGGCATTCTCGATAACTTCCGTGCATTTTGAGCTGGTGCCGGCGGTAATGAAGCGTGTAAACTTCCTCAAAAACGCTTTGCTCTGAACTACAGACTCGCTACGTCTGTGTTTATACGTATCAGCTGAAACTTTCGGTGGATTGATTCTGCATTTTAACCATTTTCACATCTCGGCACAACTTATCTATCTGCCGATTTGCATGCGCTTCTGTTGACTTCTTTTGGCAGCTACGGCAAAATTGTCCAACGTTGCATTTAGCAAATATTAAAGGCATTTTTCCAGTCCGGTCTGTAAAGGCTGAGGCATCATCCAAAGAGATTTAAATTTACGCCACCTGGTGAGGAAAATGTATACCAGAAAAGACAAATTCGTGAAAAATTGTGGTAATGACTACAGCAGTCAGTAGCAAAAATAAAATTTCAAAATATGACTTGTAGAAACGCAGACGCAAGTCCACAGAACATTCTGCTCCTTAGCAAAAAACAAAAAAGAAAGAAAGGTGCATCTGGAAAATTGGATAATATTGAAATTATCAAATTTTCCGGGTAAACTGACAGTTGGTTATAAAAGAATTACGAAACTATTGTAATTTCGGATGATACATTAAAAGTTTTGAAGTCTCGCCTGAATAAAAATCTGTTTTTCGACATTTAGCAGGAATAAATTACAAAAAAAACCTCTGAAATGTGCATCAAACAGTTTGATAGTAATTTCAAGATATCGTAGACAGAAAGATATTTTCAACTCAGACTAGTAGAAATAATGTTGTGGTGTTAAATACAAACTTACATTTTCGTACTGCCCACAAAAACTAACCCAATGCGACTCAGCGGTAAAATTGTGATTTGCGCGAATACAAATGCAAACAATGCTTTACTTATATTTTCATCAATCAAATACAGACACAATTTCTCCAAGTCGACTTCTAGAAGGGTAAATATCATGATAAACGTGAAAATATATTTTCTCAACGTAGCAGAAATCTGCACATGGCAAAAATTCGGAAATGCATGCATGCTATTCACTCCAATTTTTGATATTTTCCCCTACAAAAAAGTTTTTTCGAATCCGTTTGACAAATACGGAGTTTATCCATGCGGAAAGAGCCACTTATAGGTATGTAAATTTTTTGTACGAATCTTTTTTAGGAGGAGGTGCCACTAAAACGTTGGTGCAGTGGCTACCATTCTCTCTTTCTGTATTCTAAGGGGGAACGAGTACCTCCTTTGAAGAAAAATGCCAAAACGAGTTTTTTAAAGTAATAATAATTTATGCATTTTAAGAGAACAGACAGTGTCCTAAGAACAGAAGATTTCTTAATTTTCTTTTTTATTTCCTCTTCGGACATTACGCACTGTCTAACTGGAATACCATTTGGCGGTAAAATTATTCTTAAACATAAACTGGAAGTTTGTATACACGCTGTTTGTCAGATCACAGCTGTCCGTGAGCAAAAAAAAATTCAGTCCAAATTTTAGAAGCAGAAATATCAGTAGGAACACGAAAGCGCATTTGCCCCCACAACTAGTAGGAAACTGTCAGACATGAAAGAGTGGAAAACGGAAGAATCATTATTCTCATGGTCGCAGCTATTGATTTCGAACAGAACCTTTTGAATCCAAATGATAGATCTGGTGATATCGTGTAGACACGATGTAGAAACGAATAAAGACCTACATTCAAATAGAAAAACATTATGAGCAAAGATTTTTTTAACGTGGATTTGGGTTTCAAAGGACGCACATTTAGAATAGGGAAAAGAAAAGTAATTTACCGAAATCGGCATTACCTTTTATTTTTATTATAACTCGTCTACTAAAATTATGCATTAGAACCTACATGGCACCAAATTATAGATGAACGAAGTAAATAAAACCCAGTTGAAACACCATCCATCTCTTTATGTCGGGCTACAAAAACGAATCTGAAGGAAATTTAGTAAGTGTTACTTCAGCCGCGTTGTCAGAGGCACAAGTGTCTGGCTAATCATGAGCTGTGCCTGGATGAGGCAGGCTGTCCTGCTGCTGACTGTGTTACTTCCCTGAAACTAATGCCTCAAAAATCGGGACGGGAAACTTCTTAAAATCTTCACGAGGATAATTAAAGCACTTCGCCTTGTTGATGTTTTCATTCCTGCGTTTAAATAAAAGATTATACTTATTATTGGATTAATTAATCAATCCTAAAATAGTACTAGTGACCCGAATTTCTTGGCGTAAAATATAAATCAAAGTTTCCAAGCTTTCGCACATCAATCGGGTGGCTTTTTCAAGTAAGGTAGACAGCTAACTTACAGACGGAGCTAGCTGTCTACCTTCCTTGAAAAAGTCATCTGGTTGATGTGCGAAAGCTTGGAAACTTTTATTTATATTTTACGCCAAGAAATTCGGATCACTAGTACTATTTTAAGTGTAATTGGTGTACAGTTCCTTGTTATTAATTGATCAATCCTAATTAGATTTTCCCATTTACAAGTATGCTCGGATTATCCTTTTGCCTCAAATGGAGGTCAGAGCTAAAAGAAAATTAGGGTTATAAGTTATTTTTATTTTTATCTCCCCCTTCCCAGGCTTTAAAGCAAAGTACTTCCTAGATAGTGCATTCTAAGATAACATTCAAGCGTTCCATAAGTTATTCTTTCGCCAAATTCTAAAACCAACAAAGTTAGCATATAATACTGCAATGCCGGAGAAAAGGTGTTAAGTCAGAAATATTTAACTCTGTTCCTTGCTATTTTACGAAGAGCAGGAAAGTCACGAAAAGTCGTAAACTTCTGTCGTGCTTTTCTCGTACAATAGAGACAGCAGTTTTCTTAGCAATCTAGCACGTTCGGAAGATATTTACCATAACTTGTCGACCACCAATCAAAAGGAAGTATCACCACAGCGTACGGTAATAAACGACGTGACGTACCTGAATGTGATACGTTCGGCAGTTGCCTTTAAACTTTAAATCTCCAGCAACAAATCCTGAAAGTAGAAAACGGAACTGTGTGAGATTCTAAAATCCCATATTTTACATCAGAAAAGGGAAATCCAGTTCGCTGTCAGAATAAATCTTAGCAGAGAGTTTTGGACTCGCATATCAAGAGCCTGGGAATACGGATAGTCACCAACGAAACGGCAGACGCCGATCTTAGGCAAAAATGCCCGCCGTATAGCAAGAGAAGACCTTGCAGTCCCAAAAGACATATAGGGAAGATACTCGAGGGAAGAAACAAAAGAAAAATAATGTACCCGGTCGAGTCCTATTTATTTGACCACCAGCCAATATCCAGAGAAACCGCCGTGTGCATCGCGAACAGCAGCCAGACGGGCTGGGAGTGATTCAATAAGGTGTTGGAAGGCTTTTATGGGTATGTGGAGCCATGCTGACTGCAGTGCATCTAAGAGCTACTGGGGGGGGCGTGGTGGAGGATCCATAGAGCGAACAAAATGATCGAGGTGGTCCCATAGATGCTCAATTGGGTTTAAGTCTGGGGAATTAGGGGCCCAGGGAAGTGCTTTGAAGTCTTCATCGTGCGCTTCCAACCACTGTCGGACATTTCTAGCTCTGTGACACGTCGCATTGTCGTGCTGGAAGATCCCATCCGCCCCAGGGAAGACAATCATCATGTATGGGTGTACGAGGTCTGCAAGGATGGATTCATAACGAATTCGCTCCATATTGCCTTCCACAGGTATGAGTGGACCCAGGGAATGCTACAAAAACATTTCCCAGACCATAATGTTGCCCCCACCAGCTTGTGTTCTGCCAGCAATGGTTGAAGAGTGTTTTTTATCCGATGTTTCTCGCCTTATACGCCAACGTCCATCTGTTCGATGAAGCAGAAAACGTGACTCATCGCAGAAGGCAATCCTTTGGCAATCAGCAGAGCTCGAATTCCGATACTGCCGTGCGAATGTAAGCCTTTTCTGCCGATGCACCTTCTTTAGCATAGGTGCAGTGACCATCCGTCTGCATCGGAGCTGCATACGCAGCAAGGTTCTCTGAACTGTCATTTTAGACACACTTCCGGTTGCCCCCTGGTTCATTCTGCCAGTGAGTTGCTCTACTGTGGCGTGTCGATCGGCCCTCACGCACTTTCGAAAACGACGTTTACCTCTCACATCAAAGCACGTTGTTATCTGCAGTTTTCAGGTCGCTTATTCGCAATGGTGCCATTTCTCCAATCACGATACACTTTAAATACAGCAGCACGCGAACAGTTCACAAACTGCGGTGTTTCAGAGATACTGCCATTTTTGGCTCGAAAGCCGTTAATCATCCCGTTTTGCAAATCTGATAAATCGCTCCTTTTATCCATGACAGCAACGAGTGATATGTTTTCAGAATGCCTACAGCACTCCTTGCTAATGCCTACAGCCCTCCAAGCCAGCTCACGACCCGTGCCTTCTTTCATTGACTACGCGCTGTTGACGCCAAAAGTGGGAAGTGGTCACAATAATGTGACTTGACTGTGTATAAGAAATAATTATTAATAATGTGGAATGTTATTATGAAGGAGAATAATGCACGGAAAAATGTTATCAAGAAATCAGAAGGAGAAAATTGTAGGTAACCCATACAGCTTATCTCAGCCAGGAAGGCCACAAAAGATCGATCAAGTGCTTTGAATTTCAAGGAAGAAAGACGGAAAAGATATATTCTGTCTCATACCTCATATTGCCAAAGAGGTTCTAATTTCCTGATGTCTCAATGAGTAAAATATTTTTTTAATATTAATTCGGTTTTCGAGTTAAATTGAAGAAAAGTGCTTATTCATAAACTATGTATTGATAAATTAGAGCCAATATAAAGCAGATAGATATATTGTTTAGAAATAATCAACTCCATCGCTACTGATGTGCCTAGCGTTCATTTCTAAATAAAACCCTTCTTTTTATCATTCAGCTTGTGCCTCTTCATTAATACTCACGGAGAGGAATTTCTTAAGCGTATTTCAGTATTTCTGCACAAGATGTTCTATAGCTGCATGCATGCTACTTGATAAATTTCTTTTGCGGCATATGGAAGGACATGGCCAACACATAATTGTTCCTCCTGAAACACAACGCAATACACCTTGTTGAACAATGGGTTTGCAGACTATGGAAGAGGAATTCATCGTTGACCTCGACAGACGAGGTTGTTGTTTCTAAGGCTATATAGGTTGTTTTCATATAATTCCACCGCACCGAATAAGACGTTTTAATGGCTCGTGAAATTCATCTGGGGGAGCGGTAATAACACAAGCAAGCCATACATGCATACATAAATCTACCGATGTTCGGAGGATATTTTAGTGATATCCTCAATTGCTTTACCATCGCTTACTGTGTAATGAGTGTTATGATACGGATATTTGAAAACTTAATCTTATGGTGCGAACAAAGCATTTTAATTGAAAATTTTATACATGAAATATTCTCATTGCAGGCAAATGGAAAATATGAAAAGAATTAATTTAACAGTACCCTTCAAATATATACAGTAACACATAGAACATGCAAATTAAAACACTTATTTTATTTCGCTTTTTACATCTACGTTCATGAAATCCTTTTTATCACTTGAGAAAACAGAAATTGGTAAATATTTATGACATGTCAATGCAATTGGCGTGTTATAAAGATTTGCCAATTTCGAGCAGCTTAAAGTATAGGATGTGAACCAAAAAAAAGAAGAACCAAAAAAAGGAGAAAAAATTCAGGGTTTCTCCTCTAGGGTATCCACCATTGGTATCGATGACATTTTGCTATCATAGCAACAAGATCTCAACTTCCGCTCAAAACATTTTCCAGGTATGGGGAGGAAAAAGAAACGGATGTCTTCCATTTGCTGAAAAGTTTCTCCGTTGAGAATTTGCTGCAATGCTGAAAATAAGTGAGAGTCTGACAGAGAAAGTTCTGGAGAATATGATGTAAGCGTTAATTCCCAAATAAAGATTTTGCTGTTCTTGCATGATCATTATTTTCTTACTGAGGTGGTCGTTATGCTGGTGAACTCTGACTTCCCGTTGAATGACCTGCAGGCAGTGACCATCCAGTGTTCCAATGCACCATTCAAATTGTCGATTTCATGAAAAACTAGATTCGATAAGTCTTCTATTAGTCTGTTTCGGAGGACTTATATAATCTATTCTTGATGGAGTAGATCAAGGTAAACAATTCATTTGATATCTCACAAAATTGTCAGCACCACTTTCCGAGTGTTCGTAAATAACCTATGTGCGTTGAACAGATTCGATAAGTTATACTACAGTTCATTTAAAATTGAAATCGAAACAATAAGAAATTCTCATCTCCTGTGCAATTGGTTGATGATACGGTGTGTACTCAATTGGAGGAAAGACTGCCGCATAGTTCCTACTAATAAAGAATTGTGTTGATCCATTAATACTGTCCATGAGCAGAACCCACAATTAATTTCCCTCGATTCCCGTAATAACGACCTTCCACCCTCAGTATGGTCATTATTCTTGCGAGCTTCCTTCACTCAGGCCTGCCCAGAGAAAACGTGTTTGTGTGTACACGCGTGTAACAAAGAAAACCTGGCGGATAACCAGTTCCACCTAGCAGCTACGTTTAACACGCAGAGTTTTGGTTACTTCTGTCACTTTTCGAAATCAACATTTTAAAACGGGAAGCCTCAAAACTTTTCCCGCGATGCCTTGTTTCAATTATCATTCTAGTCTGAAAAGCATGCATGCGAGTACTTTCCCTGCATAAAAAGCATACGTCATTTTGATTTTTCCTGACCACCGTTATTTTCTCTTCTTGATTTCAGAGAAACTTCCTGTGACTATAGTTATTTTCTTAAGTAGATGACTTAAAGCAGGTGTCTTTAATACTCCTTAGTTTGCCATATTTTTCATCCAATTTTTCTCCAGGCTCGGTGCTTGTCGGAGCGTACGTATCGCGTTTAATGGTGCAATTTCCTTTAATATAGATGTGCTTCCTAGATCATTTTACATTACAGGTAATGCACTTTGCACTTTCTCTCGCCGCAGCAATCTTCTTTCATCTGGTTATTCTGATAGTTCTAACCTGCATGTATGAACAGCCCTGCTTCAGTGCAAACGTTAAACTACGGAGTTTCTTCTTTTTCTTGAACTATGTAATATGGATATTTTTTGTCACTAAAGAGTGGACAGACAATCTTGTGGAAAGCAACTCGTGTATTACTTGGTCTCCAGTTGAAATTACTTGTGCACATGTCAAATTATATTATATAATCAAAACTTCAGCGTCTAATCTTGCTGGACACATTTTATCTACTTGTTTTGGCATGGCCATTGTGTTTTCAAATAAACTTGCTAAATCTTTAAAAGTATCATGACGTCTCTTTCGAATTATATGGAAAAAAGTTTGATACCATATGAACACAAGGTTGCCCAAAACTCTTGTCCTTCAGATATCTAGTGAAGTGCACTAAAATCAATTATAAAATGGCAGTTCGTTCGGATAATAATCTGACATTTACCTCCCTGACTCTCTTCATTTCTTTTCTATCTACATGTGTTTGCAAATCTTTCATGTAGAAAGTATGATTGGGCTGGCCAAACGATTCGTGGTCGTTTATTCAACTGGAGACAAGATTTACGTTCGATGAGCTTGTGCTCCTTGCAGAATCTGCGGAAACTTCCGGAGGAACAGTGGTCTTTAATTCTTGAAAACAATATCCATGGCAGTATCAACAAAACGTACGGCGAGGGAAAGGAAGTAAAAAGAAAGGCTAAGTGCAGGATTATTAACCAGACGAACTGCCATTTTTCGCTCAAGTTCGAGGAGTTTTAGAGTTGACTTTAGTGCGCTTCACTAGATATCTAAGGAATAACTACAGGGTTGTGCAAGCTTGGGCTTCATGTGGTATCAATCTTTCTTCCATACATTCGAAACAGAAGTATTTTTTTCTTAAGATTTAGCAAGTCTTTTTTACCCTTTAACCGCGGATGGCTGGACAGGGTTAACAAAGTGGGATGAAATCAGCTCGAACAGATATATTCTGTGCTAACAAGTGGGCACAACACGACCGGAATGAGTGAACCTGCAGAAAGCGTTACTTTCCTCTGAGCTTTGATATTCAAAGTGCTTATTTAGGGGTCTAATTGACATTAATTATTTTTGACTGATTTCCTTCTTAAAGGGTGTGAAAATACAAGTTTTTCTGTGACGGATATCGAAACGCACCCCCTCACTCCGGAATAAGTTGCTCTCCCAACTGAGCTGCACAGACGGAATGTATCTCTGCAGATTTGTCATCTTGACAGGTGATTCACCTCTGTAGTACGTCACAAGGGCTATGACAAAAGCGATGATTCTAAAGAAAAAGAGAGACGTTTCTCTAATAATTTTTGATTTATTTCCTTCTAAAAGAAATAAAACAAAGGCGATGAACCTAAATTAAAAGAGATGTCTTAGTCACTTGTTCCTGCTGAGTGTCGTGATGTCCATATCAGGGAGACAAACCCTTCCTCATCATGACTTAGGCCATGGAATAGAGAATTAAGGACTACAAGGGAGAGATGCTCACTAGTGACAGGTTTATGGTCAGTACTTCTGAGATGAGTGGAGGAAAGAAATTGTTTCGCCATAACATTCGAACATCCCGGAAGCTACTCGTATGAAAACATTTCTATTTAGGGCTACTTCCACACGTTGCCACAGTTCATCAGGCGTAGTCGCGGGTAGTGCTTGCCGGGACGCTCGGTTGCCGATCAGCGACCAGACGTGTTCGATTAGCGACATATCGGGAGAACAGGCGGGCAACGGCAGCAGTGACACCTGGTGGGCCGTGAAGAATTGTTGCACGATGCGTGCCACGTGCGGGCGCGCATTGTAATGTTGAAACGTGGCCGCTTGCAGGTCCTGCAGGTAAGGGACGACTACAGGCTCTAAAACGTCGGAGATGTAGCGGTGGCTGTTGGGTGTACCGGTGATGCGTACCAGAGAGGTGTGGGTGTCATATCCAATAGCGCCCCAAACCATAACGCCAGGCGACTGACCGGTATGGCGATGCATAATGCAGGCGTCACACAGTCTCTCGCCGCGGTGTCGCCACACGCGGATCCGACCATCGTGGTGTAGCGGGCAGAAGCGGGATTCGTCGGAGAAGAAAATGTCGTGCCATTCCGTAGTCCAGGGGCGGCGTTCAACGGCACAATGCCGCCGCACTCGCCGGTGGTGTAACGCCAATGGTAATCGGAGCAATGGGCGCCGTGCGACAAGTCCCCGCTCCTGCAGACGACGTCGAACAGTACGTGCTGACACAGATGTGGCGCAACACATCCTAATTCCTGCGCTAACGTTCGTGATGTAGCGGTGCGAGCCGTCAATGCCCGCCGCACAACATGCCGGTCCTCTCGTTCGGTGGTGTGCCACGGCTGCGGCAATCGCTCACGTCGGTCCGTCCGTCCGTCCTTCCTGCACCCACCGAATCCATACTCGCCTCACGGTGGCTATATGTCGTCCCCCACGGGCGCCGATGTCTCGGTACGATAAATCGCTGTCGCGCTAAGCCACTATTCATCCGCTATCGAACTCCGAAATTTGCTGGAATGACTGCCGTATTCTGCGACGAGGCATCAGGGAGCTTCTCACACACTGGTCCGGCAGAATAACACACTTCCACTACTTACATCAGGCCTTCTGTGCACCTTTCTTATAGTGCTTCTCAGTGGCGTGCCGGGCGCACATGATTTGCATATGCCCTGCAATGCTAACCGTTTGCATGTCCTCTCGCGGGCGGCGCATGCTGTGAATTTCAGGCCAATCGGATGCTTCCTTTGTGGTGTTGCATTTTGGGTGGCCAGCAGTGTATTCCCACCAAGATCAGACCACAAAGTGTTGCTTGTTAAATAATTACCTCACATGAACACAAACGAACTTTGATGCCTTCAACTGCTTTGGACTACAGACTAAAATGATTTCCATAAGGTTGTCTCCACTCTAATGACGAAAGGAACCCATATTACATAGTTCAAAGAAGAGGAAGCTCAGTATTGCAAGGCTTGTACTGCGGCAAAATCACTCATACTCTGTATGTACGTCAGAATTATCGGAATAACCTACTACATCTGATGAATGAAGAGTCCTGCCGTGAGAAAAAGTTTAAATTGAATTAGCAGCCATGAAAAATGATCCCGGAGACAAGTGGGAAATTGCTCCACTCAACACATGACGCTTCGACGAGCATGGAACCTGGAGAAAAATTGGAGTTGAACATAAAAATACTGGAATTCAACTGAGCAGTACTAAAGACTCCTGTCATAAATTTCCAACGAAAACAGAATAATTATAGTCACAGGAAGTTTCTCTAAAGTCGGAGTGAGAAAATAATGATGATCAGAGAAAGACAAAATGACGTTTGTTTTCCAGACTGAGAAAATACTGGTATGTTTCGTAGGCTTTAGTGGTAACCAAAATAAAGCATCGAGGGAACGTTTTGTGGTTTCTCGTTTTAAAATGCTGATTTTGGAACATCAGCAATGCGCTGCGTGCTGAACGTAACTGGATGGAAATCGTTGGCAGTCGGGTTTTTCTGTTACGGAAAGACGTTCGTGCCCGCAAACGTTCTCTCGGCGTACGGCTAAGGAAAAGAAGTTTACGAGGAGTGACCATATTATTGATAGTGGAAGATCGTTATAACGAGATTCGGGAGAGATTAAGTGTAGGAAACTTACTGTACTCGTGGAAAGTATTAATGGACCAACACAGCTATTTATTAGCTGGATACCCCCATGGGACTATTTTAAGTATCCATGCTCGTAATTACGTTATATTCTCGGAAAATATTCTCAAAAACCCTGGTGAGCCGCAAAATCGATTGTAGGCGATGGGATTTGAACCCTCAACACACCGTCTACCACACAGATACGAACTGCCGCAGCGGTGGCCCAGTGGTCTAAGCGATGGCCTCTGATCATTCGTCCGTAAGGGATCCGGGTTCGAATCCCGGTGAGGCATGGATGTTGTGTTTGTCTTACGGCACTGGCTCTCTCCTTTCCCTGGAATCCGTGACCCAAAATTAGGGACGGGCGAGTGCTTATAGCCCATTGAGTTGCTCACGGTGGTCGTTAAACCTCCAATCAAAAAAAAAAAAATAGAGATACGAACTTCAGCCAACTACACAGTAAATAATGCGTATCACAAGATCTATCGTAGCCAAACCCAGCAGTTTGAACCAGATCTTGTTCAGCCTGTCCGGTGGCGCAGGGGTCTAAGCGACGACTTCCGATCATCTGCCCGAATTAGGTCCGGGTTCGAATCGGGGGTGCGGCATGGATGTTGTGTTTTTGTCTTACTGCGCTGGCTCTCTCCCTTCCCTGGAAATAGTGGCCCTAAAAACCAAGGACGGGCGACTGCTTATAGCCCACTTTGTTGCTCATGTTAGTCGTTAGACTTCGAATTAAAAAAATCTTGTCCTTTTAAAAAAATAGCTAATTTATGATGAGCGCTTGCTCCTCGTTGTTCACTTGTAGGTTGGTAAACTCTGGTTCTTCTGCATGTTGCTGTCTGATGGTTGCTTAACGGTTGTGTCTTCAAGAAAGGATATCTAAACCTGAAATAAAAACAAGAACCAAGCAAACGAATCTATTACATTATACAAGAACCATTATGCAATAAAACGGTTACACGAGACCACTGTGCAAGTATCATTATATAATAAAGCACTTCTCAACATGAAACAGATGAGAGCCTTTTGTGTGCAATGCAAAATGGATATTACTGCATTACTGATTTTGCATACGTTGTAATCTTCTTAGCGTATTCGGTTGCAGATGTCAGTTAAATGTCTGTATTGTACTAAAACACTAGTATTACTTAAATGCAAATACTCCTCGTACTGAAACATTCCGAAGCGTTAAGTCTGGATAGCTTTACAAAATATTTAAAGCAAAGTTCAGGCACTAAACAGCACAACGACCAGTGAAATCAAGTCTACTTCAATTTCAACCTTCTGTTGGTCTAGCTATGTATTAAAGTCATCATATAAAAACAGCATTAACCTTGCACGCAATCATCTAGTACTTCGACAGAGAGAAACACAACAGATTCTTAAAATTACTAAAAACTTCTCAATTCTTTTATGAACTCAATAAAAATTAAATGCTTCAATGTTAAATAAATGCAATATTCAACGTGAAAGAATTAGTCATTAACAGGTAGGTTAAACTCGCTTAGCATACACTCACGGACAATAAAATTTGCGCATCTAGAAGAAAACATGCTACAACCGCGAAACTTTACATATAGCTAGAGTGCATGTCGGTATGCAAATGATCTACGTTTGATGCGAGTGCGCATGATCGCGCGCCCTGTGGTGGCGCTGCAAGCACGAACCGGCAGCCTTATAAACCGGCGTGTAGTCAATGGCCAGTGGAAGCAAAATGCACCGACCGACGCAAGCAAGGGCACAAAGTGACAATGCCGGGTAGACGCCAGAGACATCGATTTACGCAAATTGCGGACTTTGAGAGAGGCCTGATCATCGTGCTGAAAACCGCAGGGTGGTCGGCGCGCTATATAGCCCACCATGTGGATCGTTCTGGGAATACCGTCCGACTGTGTTGGTAGCAGTGGACACGTGATGGCATTGCCACACGGCGGAGTGGCTCCCGACGGAGCAGGATGACCACCGGTAGAGAGTATTGACCGATCGTTCGCTAGGCACAAACGGATCCCAAAGAGACCCGGTCCACTATACAAGCAGATGTAGCGGCTTCCGTGTGCTCATGAACCATTTCCTGACGCCTCGTGGAAGTGAATCTGCGATCACAGCGCCCTTTACATGTGCTGCCCTTAACACCGGAACATCGCCGGCTCCGTGTGCAGTGATTCCAGGCCAGAGTGACGTGTGGTGTTTAGCGATGAGTGTTGCTTCGTTTCGGGGACAGATGATCATCGTGTCTGGGTGTGGAGGTCACTGGGTCAATGGCACAATCCCAACCTTGCTATCGAGCGCCACACCTCTCCCACTTAAGGGATTATGGTCTGGGTAGCCATTGCCTACTATAGCTGATCAGCTCTAGTCATCATCATCATCATCATTGTCAACCATTATCAATCCACTGCTGGACGAAGGTCTCCCCAAGTTTCCTCCACAACGGTCTGTCTTGTGCCAGTCTCCTCCATGTCACCCCTGCATACTTTCGAATTTTATCCACCCATCTTCCATGTGGTCTTCTTCTGGGTCTTTTCCTGTCCCTTGGAATCCAATCTAAAATTTCAGCTGTCCATCGATGATCTGTCCTTCTGGCAGTATGTCCAGCCCATTGCCATTTCAGGGATTTAACTCTGATCATGATGTCTTCCACTCTTGTCATTTTTTGGATCCACGAGTTCCTCTTCTTATCTCTCCTGGTTACACCAAGCATGCACCTCTCCATGCTGCTTTGAGTTGTCTGCAGCCTTTGTATGTCTCTTTTAGTTAAGGTCCACGTCTCCGCACCATACGTAAGCACTGGAAGGATGCATTGATCAAACACTTTTCTTTTAAGACATAATGGCATATTGCTCTTGAAAATTATGCTGTTTCTTCCAAAAGCTCTCCAGGCAAGTTTTGTACGCCGATTAATTTCTTCATCAATGTGACCCTCACTTGATATCTGCTGTACAAGATAAACGTATGTGTCTGTTATTTCCAGCTTTTCTCCATCAATCGATAAATCTTCATTTCTTGTAAAAGCATTGAACATCACTTTTGTCTTCTGAAAGTTCATTTTTAATCCCACTTCTTTACTCTTGTCAGCAAGTTCCTGGATCATACTCTGCAGCTCTGATGGGCTAGTTGCAAAAATGACTACGTCATCAGCAAAACGAAGGTGGGTTAGATAATCTCCATTAATCTTTATCCCCTTGTTTTCCCAGCTCAGTGACTGAAAAACACCCTCCAATGTGGCATTAAAGAGCTTCGGAGATATGGTGTCACCTTGTCTCACTCCCTTTCCAATTTTTACGTGTGTTGTATTTTCAAACAGCCTAATCTTTGCACTTGCATTTTCATAGATGTTATTAATAATATTAATGTATGCATCTTCAATACCGCAGGTTTTCAGAGCCATTGTAACTGCTGATGGTTTCACCGAATCAAAGGCTTTTTCATAATCGATAAAAGCCATGCACAATGGAAGTTCATATTCCCTCGCTCTTTCAATTAGTTCTCTCAGCACGTGGATATGATCTATTGTGCTGTAGCCACTCCTGAATCCAGCTTGTTCTCTCGGTTGAGCCATGTCCAGTGTTACCTTCAAGCGGTGTGAAAGAACTTTAGTGAAGATTTTATAAACTACTGATAGGAGGCTGATAGGTCTGTAGTTTCCGAGATCCTCAATGTCACCTTTCTTATGTAGCAGGATCATTGTAGCGGTGTTCCAATCCTCAGGAATCTTTCCTTCATTAAGGCATCGAGTGAAAATTTGGGCGAGTACTGTTTCGATTTCTCCACTTGCTTCTTGTATGATGTCTACAGTAATTCCATCTTCTCCTGGAGCTTTTCCTCGCTTCATGTTCTTGATTGCATGTGCAACTTCTGCTGGAAGGACTGGAGGAACTCTGGTACTGGTATCTTTCATGATGTCTGGAGTGCATATATCATCCCTTTCATATAATTTGGAGTAGAAATCTTTCACTCTTGTCAAAATTTCGCCTCTATTTCTTGTTACAGAACCATCTTCTTTTCTCAGTGCCATAATCTGTTTTCTTCCCTTACTGAGATGTCCCTTTGCTATCTTTAGGCTTTGGTTGTTTTCAATTGCTTTCCTCACTAGTTCACAGTTGAATTTCCTTACGTCTTCAGTGATACTTTTTCTTACTGTCTTGCATAGCTCTATATATTCCACTTTGGAAGTCACATCTTCTTTAGTTGTCCTCATCTCTCTTCTTTTTTGCATCAACATTTTGGTTTTTCCTGATAATTTGTTCACATGCAACTTGTTCTTAGACCCAGCTAATTTTGTTGCTGTTTCCATAAGAGCTTTGGTTACTTTTCTGTTAACTTCAGAGATGTCCACTTCTTCCGATGTTAGGCCTTCTAAAGCAGAGAACCTGTTCTTCAGTTCTAACTTGAAGGTATTATGGTGTTTTTTAAGGTTGGTTATGTCAATAGATTTTGTTTGTCCTATGAGCTTGCCACGTTCAAGTTTAGTGTTGAGGTGCATCTTACATCTCACCAATCTATGGTCACTACCTGTGTTGAACTTGTTTAGCACACTGCAGTCTTCTATGACGAATTTTTTGTTACACATAATAAAATCAATTTCACTTGTCGTCCCATTTGGATGTCTCCATGTCCATTTCCTGTGTGGCTTTTTCTTGAAGAAGGAGTTCAAGATGAAAAACCCTTCTGCCTCTGCAAACTCAACGAGAGTATTTCCACGCTGGTTTCTGTTGCCATGACCGAATTTACCTACCGAAGTTTCATTCTGTTGCCGTTGCCCTATTTTTGCATTGAAATCTCCCATAATTATTTTCAAGTGCTGCTTACCTTTATTATTTAGATGACAAATTTCCTCATAAAATTCTTCAATTTCTTCTTCAGGATAACTTGTGGTGGGTGCATAAGTTTGAATAATCTGAGCCTGGTATCTTTTCGAGAGTTGGATAACAAGTCGTGCAGCTCTGTCAGAGGAACTTTCCACTTCTACAACTTTATCCTTCAGTTTCTTGTTTATTATAAATCCAACACCACTAGTTCTGCCAGTATCTGTCCCACGATAGTAGAAGAGATGTCCACTTTTCAGTTCGATGAGATTTTCTCCTTTTCTCCTTACCTCACTTAGCCCCACGATGTCCCACTTGATCCTTTGTAGTTCCTCTTCCAATTCAAGAAGCCTTGAATCAGAAGATAGGGAGCGTCCATTGTAAGTAGCCAAGGTCAGCATCAGATGGCAGCCTAGTCCGGTCCTCCGGGGATTCTTAGCACCCTCTGCCTTCATGTCGCACTGGCCGCTGCCTTGGCCAGGTACATTCCAGCTGCCGGAGACTGAGCGCCAAGATTTAAGTTGTGGAATCATTTTGGAGGGGTTTGGCCATAACTCACCACCCTGGCCAAGCGGGTTGGTGAGCGTGGGATAGCATTTCCTCTGATCCCGATGGTATAGTTATACCGCTATGGGCGGTCGTCAGAGCCCCTTTAGTGGGAACAGGATGCACCACGAGAAGGCGGGGTTGACATTTGTCAAGGAGAGGCTGTGATGTTACGCATCACCTGACCTTACATCCCTCAGCTCTAGTAGTGGTACGTAAATCATTGTCGGGCCAGCAGTATGTGGATGAGATCCTACGGCCCCATGTGCTCCCATTCCTGGCCGGGATTCCAGGTGTGCTATACCAGCAGGATAATGCCCGCCTGCACACGGCTCGAGTGGCCCAGGACTTCCTACGTCATGTCCAGACACTTCGATGGCCAGCCGACTCCCTGGACGTGTCCCTTATTGAGCATGTGTGGGACCAGTTGAAACGCCGGCTGCCGCTGTGCCGCACTATCAGGGATTTGGAGCACACCGTCCAACACGTGTGGGCTAGTCTGCCGTAGGAAAACGTAAGGCGTCTGTTCGCGTCTATGCCCGACCGTATTGCAGCATGTAACGCCGCACGAGGCGGTGCGACGCGCTATTGAAGATGACCGTACTGCGTGCCACAGGTTCCTCTGTAATTATCCTGCAGATCTGTTTTTGCCATCATGTGTATCATTCATCTGCATCATTACGTCCATAAAATTTCAGTTCAATCCATTGCTTGCTTCTTGGTGCGCAGATTTCATTATCCGTGAGTGTATAATAATACAATCTCGCAACCTAGGAGACTTCCAAGAAAGGCACGCATAGAATGCTAAACATCGTTCTCATCTGTATCATTAACATACGTAGGTCATATCAAAAGTGTTGCACACTGCGCAGGTGCTGCCTCTAGGATGATGCGATCGCTTCAATCGTTGCTCCAATTGTGAGTCAGACTCCAGTATGTAAAATTGTGTCTACGTTTGCTGGTTAATTTGTTCCTGTTCCGAATAATTCTGCTTAGAAAGAAAGTGAGTCAGGTAATATCTCACGTAGCGACCAGGTATCCCACATTAAAATTGAAACTTTGCGTGGAAAATACCCTAACGAAATTCATAAAGCTTTGTGTGTGAAGTTTGTGAGGTTAGTGCAGTGTGTGACGTACCTGCCAGCAGGACGCACAAGGCAGATAGGAATCAGAATAAAACGTCTGCGTAGCTCAGTTGGTAGAGCGACTTGTTCCGGAATAAGCGGCCTCGGGTTCGAATCCCGGCGTAGACTAAAAATGACGGAGAAATTTACTTCGTTATAAGTGGATCGTGACACTGGGTCACGGTGGGCTTCTCGTTTCCGCCAAATTCGGGAAATCATTCAAGATGACTCAAGAAGCGGCCGGCCATCAGGTGCAACGGGCGACACTTCTGCGGTTATAGTTAACAGCATTTTGGAAGAAGATCGACGGGAAACATGTGAAGAGATTGCATATGAAGCAAACATGGCTGCCATTTCTTGTTTCCGAAAGATTCGCATGTCTACCCAAAGATTCACATGTCTACCCAAATATTCGCCAAAGGAGGCCCGACATGCTCGAAGCTGGTGTCATTATTTTGCACGACAACGCGATGACTCATGTTACCCGTACAGTAAGAGTCATTCTGGAAAAGTATGGATGGGAATTGCTTCCCGCTCGCCACACAGTCCTGACATAAGCCCACCAGACTATGTATGACTTGTTCCCAAAACTGAAAAAGCTACTGCACGGAGAAAGATTTACTACGATTCAGAATCTTCTTAATGAAGTGACCCGAGTAATCCAACGCCTCAACAATGGAGAAGTCCTGGCCGGGATACAAGACTTACCCAAACGTTTGGCCGCTGTCATAAAGAAACATGGAGATAAGATTACTTCGATGGTCTGTAAAGGTATGATTTGAAATAAATTCGTTTTTAACAGATAACCCACAGTGTGCAAAACGTTTGAAATGACCCTCGTATGTCATTCAAATTTTGACATCAAGATAGACTGCCTCAAAAACATTCATCGAGAGAGAAAATGAAGCTTCAATTTCGCAAAATGCTTAAGGCGAATAAATCAAAATTTATACAAGATAACAGGAAGCAAAAAGTAAAGTTGAATTATAGTATACGTCACAACGTGACAAAGTTCTTTCTGAAGAAAAGGGCAGAACAAACGTCATAGTTAATAATCATTTGCACAGTAATCGCAAGAAACAAATTCCTTAGATATATGGTTTTATACGAGTATATGATTAAGTTAAACACAAAACACATGTTTCATTGCTGAGTTAGTGCATTCATTTTCATCGCCACGACTACATGCAATGCTGACTGAATAATCAATTAGGAAAACAATCATCAGGTGATGAAACAAAAACAAAATTAAGAGCTACAAAAATTGGTGAAACTAGTAAAGGTTTTATTTCTTTGACAACTCTTCGTACATTGGACGCTCTTCTTGATCATTTTACTGAATGTAAGAAAACAGATTTGAAACGTTAGTAGTGAACTTCCGCATATGACTAAAGCTGCCAAGACGTGAAGTATAAAGTATTTTATTCAATTGCCATTTTGGCTAAAGTAAATAGGACGACTCTGAATTTAATCAAACAATAAATAGCTAAAGACCAGGCAAAATGCAGATAATATCTTGCCCTCATTGAAAGCAAAAATGTTGTCTCCAAGGCATAGACTAGATCAAGTTTTAAAATGAGAAACATTTTTAATTAGACATCCAATGTGAGCAAAAACGAAACATCAAGTATTAACTGTTTATTCTTTCTCATGTTTAAACCCAGAATACATCAGATTAAATAAGATACATTCATGGAATAAAAAATACTGTGTTCATGAGTATTGTAATTAGAAATGAAAAGTCAAAATGCAACCATTCATTCGTGCATGCGTTTTAGGTCTCTGGAAGACAAAAGTTTCGTGCTTAGAATTTGTTTCCTTATGCTTTTATCTAGGAGTTTACATATTGTAGCTCATAATTTAAAAGAGACTAAGTTACGACGGAAAATTAAAAGCCATCATAATTAAGATAGAAAATCGATGAGGGTTCTTGACTGAAAAGCACGCCTTAACAAAATATCTGAAGTTATGAAGCAACAAGTAAAAAAGTTATATAATAGCTGATTTCTAATCAAATGTTGATTAAAAATATTGATCGATCACAAGTAGCATTCTGCAGATGCCCGAAAATTTGGTTTTATTTTGGTGGTAATTGTTAGTTTAAAAAATTACATTTATAACACGAATGAGAGCTAAAATATGAAATAAGCAACTAGGCGTTCTGTTCAAATTCTTCCAACATGAACTAAGTAAATCTCAATTTCAGACTGCATGCAGTTTCGCGTGAAAATCGAAAAAAGACGTGACTTAACAAAGTTTCGAAAAGGAATGCTTGTTGGCTACCGACTGAAGGGCGGTAGCATTAAAGAAACGGCACATATTGTGGCCTGTTAACTTGATGCAGTTGTTAAAGTTTTCCAGGAATGGAAGAAAACCGGCAAGACCTGCAGCAATAGGTGCATTAGTGGGCGCCCATGGAGCATTGACGTCCATGGGCAGCGACGTCTATCCCGACAAGTGCGATCAAACACACGGGCCACAATGGAAAAACTGGCCAGAGCAATTAATGCAGAAACATCGAGCAGCGTATAGTAAACAAAAGTCCCACGAACTGTGCTCTCTATGGGTATCTGGAGCCAACGTCCACTCAAAGTACCCATGCTGACGGCCGGACATCGGCGATTACAGCGTGAATTTACTTCTGAGAGGAGGTATTGGACCTCGAACAGCGGAAGCAAATCACCTTTTACAGACGAATCACGTTTTCTGCTTTATCATGTGGATGGTCAATAGAGAGTTCTGCGAAGCACAGCTGACAGAAATCCTCCCGACACGATGATGCTCTGGATAAGCAGAAAGTGGCAATGTGCTCGTGTGGAGCCTGTTTTTCCGGGAATCATTGGGAGCAATCATTCCCCTTGGTCACACGATGAACCTTTCAACCTACCTATCGATTGCGGCGGATCAGTGACTCCCATGCATGATAACTGTCTTCTCCGATGGCATGGGTTGTAGAATGCCCCTTGCCATGTTGCTATGCGCGTGCGAGAATGGTGCTGGACTGTGTGGAATCATTTGTATGCCACATACAAGCACCGAATAAGCTCGCCGCGGTGCATCTCGTAATAACGGCAGCTTGTGTGTCCAACACGATGCAGGAGGCAAGCAAAGTTAGCGCGAATATTGTCCCCTACGCCCGTGGTACACACTTCTAGAACAAAGATCATTCTAGTCAAAGTCTCATAACAAGTAAGCTCAGTCCTCCACGTGAACACTTCGCAGTATGTGAAAGTTTCTCGAAGAATACTGATGGCTTCCTATTCCGCAGAGGGAGCATCCTGGACATGCTCACTTAGAAGGTCTGGAGACCTGACTGGCTTCTATTGCTAGGTTCCCTCAGTTCGCCTGAAGTCTTTGATGAACCACGCTCGATGTGCGAATGCGGCACGTGTAAGAGTTGCCGACTTGCAAGCCTTCTTCTCGCCGGCGGTTAGATCTAGATAGCAGTCATCCTGGAGTACAGTGGTGGTGTCTGCCTTGGTTTTCTGATTGTAATCAATGTTTCTTGGATGTGTTTCACATGTCAGACATCACTTGTCGATATTTATTTTTCCATCTCGTGAAGTCTGCTTGGAAATTTGATGTTTATATCCTGCTCATAAATTTATGTCGCGAAATCATTCAAAGGCCTTGTGACGTACTGAGGAGGTTGTGACGTGCTACAAAGGTAAAGCACGTGTCAAGACAACAAATCTGCAGCTATATATTCCTTCCGTGTTGCTTTGTTGGGACAGCGACTTATTGCTGAGTGAGGGGTGCGAATTCGATCTCCGTCACGGACAAACCTGGCCTTTCACATTGGCGCCCAAAAGTAAAAATAGATCTACTGGCCGTAGGGTTCTTCGAAAAATGAGTGGTGTTCATTCCACACATCGTCTAGAATTAATAAAAAAATTAGGCAGTTCTTCGTTTCAAAAAAACAATTAAGAGGGAGATGATGTGACGTACTACAGTAGTAAAGCACGTGTATAGACGACAAATATGCAGTGATATATTCCGTCGGTTTAGCTTAGTTGGGAGAGCATCTTACTCCGGAGTGAGAGGGCGCATTATCGATTTCCGTCAAAAACAAACTTTTATTTTCACAGACTATGAAATGCTACTGTTTATGAAAAATAAATGGTTTCACAGAGAGAACTTATTGAGTGACTAGTTGTACCATAATAGAACTTCCGATACAATGCAGTGATGTCATTTAAGAGTGATGTCTTGAACCTGTTGAACTCATGTGTCTAAGAAACACACAGAAATTGTCCCGCTTTGAAAAAAACGTACAAATAGACATTTCTTTTTATTTGAGGGTTTAACGACAACCGTGAGCAATTCAATGAGGTATAAGCAGTCTCCCGTCCACAATTTTGTTCACTAGTTCTAGGGAAAGGACAGAGTCAGTGCCGTAAGACAAACACACCATCCATGCCACGCCCAGGATTCGAACCCGAACCCATCTCGGATGAATGGTCAGAAGCCAGCGATTAGACCACTGCGCCACCGTGGCGGTAAACCGAAAAAATTCATTGAAGTTAGTCTGAAAGTGAAAATAAGTGAACAGGTGCAAATAACAGTACAGTGATTAGTGGCAGTTACTTCAGTGAAGATAAAGCCGTCCAGGCATAGTTCAGGGAAACAAAAACACGTACTCCAAGATGATCCACCAAAGCAACAACGCGACTAGGTTCTAGGGAAAACGTTGGTAGTTCTTGAACTTGCACAGGATGCAGATAATGTCAGTACTCTGTCACAGATGCTGTAATCACTGACTAGAGCTATCAAAAAGAATGCCCAAGTTAGAAAGCGGAAGGAAAGTAACATTAAACCTCCAAGAGTGACAGCACAGGTAATCATGGTCCCGTATGCTTCATGTTCCTGGAAGGAAACATGGGAAGAAACTCCGAGCACAAATTAAGCTGAACGTTGTGACTTTCGTAACAGAAGCCACATAAAGTGGGTAGTCAATTTTTTAGAAATATTCTCAAATAATATCTTGGGAAAGGGGCAAACGTTTTCATTATAAATTTTTAATAAAAGTTCTGCGTGGAATGATGAGCTAAAGGCATATTGAACTTTATGAAAAACTTTGTGATACGTTATAAAGATTTTGCATTTATTTTGAATAAAATTTAAGAACAAAATGTTTTACTTCCATGTTTCCACATATTTGTTTTGGATTCACGCACAGAGTGACTTCGCCATTTTCCCACCTGAACCAAATTCAGGAAGAAAATCTGTTTGACTAAAAAAATGTTCTAGTGTACTTAGGTTTCTATACTCTTGATATAGAATAAATAAGTGCTTTCGAATTTTAGTGTCTCTGTTGATTTTATGTAGTTCAACATGACCTAACTTGGTTTTCTTTGCAAGACTCTTTCTGTATATATAGGAATGACATTTAAATTAAAATGGTAGGAAGGTATCCCCAATATTTACCAAGGAATGAATTTTCGGCGTTGTTGTGGGTCTAGTTTTAAAGTTTTCATTTATTTCAGCGTTTCTAATATTTTCTTTAACGCTATTTGTTTTGTTGTTCCACTCCCTTATTTCGCATAATTCATTCCATTGGCTTTTGCTGGAACAAGAGATTTTTTCGCTGCTTTCGTCTCATAAAGGAGGAGTAAAAGAGTTCTCTCATTTTATTGTTACATATGCAGCTGAGAGGCCGTGCAAACGTTTGATACTGGGCTTCCAAAAGATTTTACAATCCATTTTATGAAATAAATCTTCTAACATCGAGTCCCTTGCGAGAACCAAAGTCTGTATCGCGTAAAATAAGAGAATGTTTGTCTCCGTGCATGCCGGAAAAAATACCAAAAGAAGACGGAGACTGTAAGCTTAAAATTCCAAGTTTCGTGTCATTCGAGAGCATTTCTTTAAATATCGAGTTGCTGGAGTATATGAAAAATGCAAATTCATTGAACCATTATGGAAACATTTCCTTTCTACCAGCTCTTAAGGATGTGGAATATCTTGTAAAATCTAGTGACGTGAATAGGATGTAACGAAAGATTTTTACTAGTTACTGAATCTTAAATAAGTCACACTTTTAAGCAGCAGGAGAATATCAAATGCGAAAAGCATTTTTACAATCCGATTGTTAGACGAGTAGATGTACCAAGCATAAGAAGAACGTACACACTGCATTTCCAGATGCAGTGTGTACGTTCATGCGTATACGCTCACTGATCAATTCATTAGGAGCAGTAGACCATTTTATACAAATAGCCTGATGTGTCATCCGCTGCAGTTATGTCACTATAGCTGCATTACTAAGTGAAAGGTAATAACATGCAATATGCGTTACTGAAAGTTTAATGAAACTGTTTTTAAGCTGTCGTCCATGGACCACTTGAAGATTCATTGATGCGTTTCAGGGCGCTCTCGAAGCGTAAAGTTGCTTTGAAAAAATATTGATATTATAAATTTTTCGTAGGTAGGATGTTACCGCGGAATTTTCTATATCCCTGTAACATTTAAATTTCATCCGTATAATTTTGATCATTTATTATTTTTTTTATTTTTACTCTAAGGCGGTAGGAAATAAATATTTAAATTGCCAAAATAGAATATCAATGATTAAAAATTACTTTCCGGTGCAGCTGAGCCAGGCTACCCGAAAGTTTAGGTTGATAATTAAATCAGTCCTAATTGCACTCAAGCCAAATGAAAAGGGCAAAATTACATTTTTTTCTCACGGAAACTTGATGAAAATCCCAGATGGGAAGGAAGAGAAAGGAAGATATTCACAGTTTTTTCTCACGAAACTCAAAGAAACTGAAGAGAATAGCAGGAGCGCAATAAATCCTTTTGGGGGCGTCACCCCTTTTCTCAAGCAACGCTTGCGAGCATCTCTGCATTGTCCAGGGTAGCGACCAAATTTGAGATAAGTCACGTCGCCGGAAATACCTATGTGACAATCTTCGCTTCTAAGTAGCTAGGCGAATTCAATTAACCAAAAACGTGCGAGGACAAGTTGACAGCTGAAAGAAGACATAATTTTTGGGAAAGTGACCTGAACTGAACGGATGGCCAGCGAATCGCATAGCAGGGCTATCTGTGAGGGCCAATGACATAACCCGACGCGATTCGGACGGCCGGGCCGTCACGCCCAAGATGGACACCGGACACGGGAAAAACAGAATTATTGACTGAATGAAGACTAAGAGGAGAGACGACTACACACAGACGCTAAGATAACGACAGAGGGAACACTCGAGAATTGCAGTCCGAGCAGAAGAGAGGTCTCAGCGGTTTCGGAGGAGAGATGTTTCCAAGATAAAGAAGTGATGTAGTAAATATCTTAGAGTATAGTCCGTATATACCACCAATTAAGATGGAGAGCTGACTCTACGACCAGCCGGTAACCCAGTTTCGCGATCGGGTCTTCTCAAGGAAAAGAGGGTATGATGACATTTGTCTTACACATTTCTGATTCGTGCCTCATAGCTTCGCATGTGATATGCAGGACTAGTTACCCGAAAGTCTCTCACATAGTGCATTAACAATTTTTTCCTCTGGCGCACCGCGCCGAGTTTAAACCAGTAACTAAAGTTTAAAGTCAGTTATATAATATTAAGTGCATTATACCCGTTTGAAATTAAAAACTAAATTGTTTAGCTAAAGCAAGCAACCTCACCGGTACATTGTACCTAGATTTAAGACCATATTCTAAAAAGAAATAAATAGTTAAATTTTAATTCACGTGTCACTCAGATCATTTCTCCAAATCTCATTAGAGTTCAATTTGTGATTTTATTATTATTATTCATGCAACTTTTTATTTTAACTTCTTTGCGGCATATGAATGAGCATGGAAACCCCATGCTGATTCATATGAAACACAACGCGATGCATTTGTCGACCCTGAGCTTGGAGACCCTTAGTTAGGGAATCCAAATTCATTGTTGACACCACTAGGCGAAATTTTGGGGGTGAATTGATTAGTATTGAATTTTGACCTTTTTAACTCTTATCCACTACGGCGAATAAGACGTAGTGGTGGTTCGCTGATACCCGACAGGCAGCGGTAATAGGGAAGTGGTCCTTAGATTTTATCATATTACACTGCTGGCCACTCAAAATGCAACACCAAGAAGGAAGTATCCGATTGGCCTGAAATTCGCAGCATGCGTCGCCCACGAGAGGACATACACACAATTAGCACTGCAGGGCATATGCAAATCATGTGCGCCCGGCACAAACCTGTGCGTGGGAAGCTTCGTGATGTCTCGTCGCAGAATACGGCAGTCATTCCAGCACGTTTCGGAGTTCGACAGAGGATGAATAGTGGCTTATCGCGACAGCGGTTTATCGTACCGAGACATCGGCCCCTTGGGGGACGACATCTAGCCACTGTGAGGCGAGTATAGATTCGGTGGGTGCAGGAGGGACGGACGGATGGACCGACGTGAGCGATTGCCGCAGCCGCGGCACACCACCGAACGAGAGGACCGGCATGTTGTGCGGCGGGCATTGACGGCTCGCACCGCTACATCACGAACGTTAGCGCAGGATTTAGGGTGTGTTGCGCCACAACTGTGTCAGCACGTACTGTTCGACCACGTCTGCAGGAGCGGCGACTTGTCGCACGGCGCCCATTGCTCCGATTGCCATTGGCGTTACACCACCGGCGAGTGCGGCGGCAGTGGGCCGTTGAACGCTGCACCTGGACTACGGAATGGCACGGCATTATTTTCTCCGACGAATCCCGCTTCTGCCTGCAACACCACGATGGTTCGATCCGCGTGTGGCGGCACCGCTGCGAGAGACTGTTAGATATGACACCCGCACCCCACTGGTACGCATCGCCGGTACACTCAACAGCCACCATTACATCTCCGACGTTTTGGAGCCTGTAGTCCTCCCTTACCTGCAGGACCTGCCAGCGGCCACGTTTCAACAGGACATTGCGCGCCAGCACGTGGCGCTCATCGTGCAACAATTCTTCACTGCCCACCAGGTGTCACTGCTGCAGTGGCCAGCCTGTTCTCCCGTTATGTCGCCCATACAACATGTCTGGTCGCTGACCGGCAACCGAGTGGCTTGGCAAGCACCAACCGCGGCTATGGCTGATGAACTGTGGCAACGTGTGGAAGCAGCCTTAACCGACATACCCCAAACCCATATCCAAAGCCTCTTTCGTTCGATGCCGCGGCGTGTAGCGGCCGTTATTGCCAGCCATGTGGGACACACGAACTATTGAGGTCTGCGTGTTCCGCAAGTCGCACGGACCTGTAAGCTCAATCGTTTCATCTTTGTATCTGTTGTTATGTGTCCAGTAAATCTGGCTTTGTTATCTTGTGTCCTTCTTGGTGTTGCATTTTGGGTGGCCAGCAGTGTATTAAAGGGATCCGTAGTCCAGAAGTAATTCAGAACCTCTCGTCTCATGGGAAAGCGACGTGATTTAACGAACTTTGAATGAGGTATGACAGCAAGCGCTCGGAGAAGTAGTGTGAATATCAGAAAAACTGAGGTACTTGTGGAATGTGGAGGGGCAACGGTATTAAGAGTGTATAGAGGGTAGTTAACGCAACAAACAGGAGATAATAAGAACATGAACAATCGTAGGGAACGCCATTAGACTCTGGAGGTAACATCAGGAGGATAGCCATAATTGTACGGGCAAACAGACGCACTGCAGTGAGTCAAATGAAAAAGAGTTTTAACAAGAGATAAGGTCAAAAGTCATTCCACTAAACGCAGATAATGCGAAGGCGCGCCGAACTTTGCATTATCTGCGTTGCAAAGCAGAAAATCTGCTACAATTCTGTCTACCGCGAACTCGAAAAAATTTCTCTAGCGTAGCCCATAGCACCAGATGAAGACGTACATTATTGGAAAACAGCCATTCGGTTTGACAAATTTTGTTTTCGACTGCATTATACTAATGGGTGTGTGAGAATCTTGACTCAACAGCATGAAAACATGGATCTATTTTGCATGGTCACGATTCTGCAGGACGGTAAATAATTGTGTATGCCTTGGTTTCTTGGACGATTTTAGACCCCTTGACTCGACTAGACTCATGCCTTAGCATATTCAAGCATTTGTGCTGATCAACGGACGATTGTTGACCCCTTGACTCGACTGGACTCATGCCGTAGCCTATTCAAGCATTTTTGCTGATCAACTTACGGGAGAAATCGTAAACGACATTGTTGTCCCTACACTCTTAAAAATTTTGTACTAGGTTGCACCAAAACGTGGTGCTGCACCAGCTGTACTAACTTTTGGTTTGGGGCAGAGGTACATCCTTGGCTGGTGCATGAAACACACAAGAAGATGGTGCAGTGGATTCCTCTTTGCACCAATCAGGTAAATACCATAACATGCTGCATGCGTAAATCATGAATTTGCTACATAATAGTTTAACTTTGCCCCGAAAGTTCGAGCAGTTTGTAATATGTCAATTTTTAGTGTGACCTACCACAGAATGTTTAACAATGAACTCTTGTTGGAGGATAGTTCCAGCAGAACAATGCAACATTCCACAGTGCCCACAATATGTCGGAGTGGTTTCAGAAATATGGAGAATTTTCCTCCTTCATTTGTTACCTCAGTGCTATGGAGGATTTGCGTAGTTGAAAGCGATGTTTGGATAAGAGTCTGTGGGAATTAGAAGATGCTATTGGAATTGCGTGTGCCACACAATGTTGCACAGAAACCTTACTAAAACTCAGTGGAATCAATGCAGCGACAAATTGCTGTTGCTGTGAAGGCTACAGGTCGTCCAGCAGACAATTATGTAGGTGGTCGTAATAAATTGGTCACTCGGTATGTGTCAGTTGCATAAGAAAAGATTTCGAACTCAAAATTTTATAAATGGATATACTTGTCAGAAAGGCAAATATACATTTTTCACACCTAGAGGGAAAATTATGCCCTGTCGAAAGCAGGAAATGCGTCTAAAGTTTCCCATGGTTTCCACTGACCAAAACCAAATCTTTTTACTCTAAACTTTAGAAGGGTAGATCTTGGGCGAAATATAAAAATAAGTTTTCTCCATCTAACAGGAGAACTGTGTAACGTGAAGAAAAGAAGGAAAAACGCTTGCGATTCCGTCCGCGTGTTACACTGTAACCTATAACAAAGTAAATTTCTCCGTTATTTTTGGTCCACGCCGGGAATCGAACCCAAGTCCACTTATTCCGAAACAAGTCGCTGTACCAACTGAGCTACGCAGACGTTCGTGCTTGCAGCTATCTGCCTTTATGTCGTGTGCGTCCTGATATGCAGGCACGTCACAAACCATTAGAGACGTTTGAAAGAATCTACATTTCGCCATTTATTTTCTTTATCTTTAAACATCTAATTTCCGTTGTACTGTGCATTTCACCGCACTTTATTGATGGAGAAATAACTGTTACATGAGATATTTTGACCCAACATAGATATCAAGGGAAAATGGTTTAAATGCTATAAACGGAAACTTTGCAAATCTCGGAACACAAGAAGAAAAACATTGTCATTACTACGTTAAGGAAAAGAGCAGATCTGTAGCCTGTGACCGGTAACTGAGTGGTCCGCAGCGCTAATTTCTGGCACTTATGATTGTTCAAGAATTTCGCAAAACAAAGGCATCATTTTGAGTCCTAAATCCATGAAGCAAGGACGTTGTATCGTTAACGGAGTGGTGAAAAATTGAAGCTCATCGTAAATCCGTGTGTGATTTCTAGATTACATTTAAAGCATTTTTCCTTAGAAGCTTACTTCATGTTTTCTTTTTCACAGAATTAAATGTACACCCTTCTTGGTTGTTTTCAACATCAAAGGATGAAAAATACAGGTCGTTTTTCACCTCAGTATCTTTTTCTCAGAAATTTGAAACAAAAATTGTAAATCTGGTTTCGTCCGTGCCATCAGAGAGGTGACATAGCACGTGAGCTATGGTATGATTAAATTGTTTAATTTTCTTTTTCGGCTTTTGTTTTACTTCATTGGTATGCACTTGACACCAAAGCGAAATAACCAAGTGAGAACTAATTATTATAAACACAAATGTACCAGTAAAAGTAATATAAATATAACTATTGATAAAAAATGAATTTTCGTGTGTTAAATCCATCGTTTCACTTTCGGCATGACATTATCACTAAACCTCACAGATTTTCATGACGATAACTTTGGCTATTCAAATCATTAACAAGCTTATGATTCCTGGTTCACAGGATTTGTGTTATTTCTTTTATTATCAACTTCGTGATTGACAAAGCTGAAATATGACGTCCAACGGTAGAGTTACTTGAACGATTTTGTGAAACACAAAATCTACATATTTTAGAAGTACATATTTCTTTACAGGCAACTTTGGTAAGAAAAGTTGCATGCAAAAAATATGTGCTTTCTGATTTTGTTGTACATATTGTAAAGTGTGACAACATCCATAATGGAAATTATTTTCGCTGCCACACTGAGTGTACTAATTCTTTTAAAAATTATATGTTTCAGCTAATATCAGTAATAGGTGTCTTTTGCCAAACATATTTGTGGCGATAGACCTGCGCTGCATATCCATATTTCTGCACAATAACGGCACATCTAATAAAGATTTTGGCGAATACTTTAACACAGGTATCCATCATTTTGGAACTTTGGTTCAGTCAGTCAAACGGTCATCACTCACGTCCAGATCTTTTGATTTCTCAGCTATCAGCTAACTATCATATCTCTTCATTTAAGCACCTTCTAGGTTACTTAGATGAAGAGATATGATAGTCAGCATATATCTCTTCAGATATTTGCTGACATATGATAGTCAACATATATTTCTTCAGATATATGCTGAATTATTTCTTGGAACACGTCATTCATTTTTCTTGTCTTCCTTTACTCGTAAAATTTCTTTGATGATGCAAAAGTGTGAATTTTATTTTGGTCAACCTTCAGAAACATACTGTGCTGCTCGAATACAGTCAAAACTATAATTCTGACAGATTGGTGTCGGTTTACTAATTAGTACTGGGTCCCAACAAACTGAATGCTACAAAAATCCACTATACTCCAAACCCCCGGGGTTTTCCATATATTTCGCAGAAGACCAGTCATGTGTATGCGTTGTCAAATTTGCTGATCTGAAACGTGCTTTATATCATAATTTTAATCTGAGAAAGTATCACGAACACGGCGTTTTCTTGGTGTCCCAATGCAACGAAGTAAAGCATCCAAATCTGATGATTAGCCAATATCTGTCGCGTATCTTCTGAGACAGCCTTTTGTAAATGACCAGTGGGACTGAGAAGCGATGTAATGCTAAATGCTTTGGGTAGAGAATAAATTTTATGGGCATCATTTGTGTGTATAAAATTAAAAGCAAGATTGCTGTGTTACTGAGTCATAAAATTTAGCTCCACTGCCTCCTAAATTGGTATTAAGAGTCAAGAGTGGAAATGAAACAAAGTGGTGTGTGTGTGCCGATCCTCATAATTTGGTGGTATATTTGAATGAGTTCCCCGGTCGATATTTATGAGCTGTACAAAGGGAAGTTTCGGTTGAGCCATAATCATTATCGGCACAATGCGCTGAAGTGTTTGCCAGAGATCCCATTTATCACGCACTGTTGACAATTTCAAATTCAGATGCTTAGTAATATTAACAGCTATTTCTCGACTATCCCAACAAACTGTATCTTCTGCCTTTAGAAACACGGAATAATTTATCTGTGAATAGCATTTATTCAGACGTTGTCTCTACAACAACTAACTTAAGTAATTCATTCAGTCCACTTACTTCTCAAGTGTTGGAAACTGTGCTCTCCTTTGTAATAGCTAACAATACAGGGGAAATGCAAATGAAATTACACTAATTTGTTGATCTCTTAAGCGTCCGCTGCAGCACATTTTGAATCCTTTCAACACAGCTTTCCCCCTCTCTCGTTGCCTGCTTTCCAAGAGCTGTGCATCAACTAACTTTCTAAGTAAGGATGTTTCTTAGAAATAATGAAGTTTTTAGTTTAACTCTACAAAGTTATATTCACGTTTAATTTAAACGATATATAAAAATCAAATGATTCCCCTGATGGTCGAGTGGTCTAGGGAATGGGGCTATAATTCTTCTCACAGCTGAATGGGAATTCGGATCCTAGGTGACATACTATCATGTTCGTTCTTCGGTATAGGTTCACTTTCTTATATTAATTACTAAATTAGAACAGCCGACTGAGACAATCATTGAATAAATACACAAAGTCATCGCTCTTTCCACGTTTTTCTTTAATTAACCCACAGCAACCGAAAAATTGTATTTCGACACCACTGGGATTGAATACCAGATCTCTTAATAACTAGCCGAGTGCGTTCGCCTTACGCTACGGTGACAAAACTCCACGGCGCTATGTGTGTTTATCTGCTAGTATCTGACTTCGCAAATCCGTAGGGATGGGCTCAGCAACTGCAACATATTTGCAGAAGTGTTTGTTCTTAAAATTTGATTTCAAGAATTCGTTTCTGGTCAGATACTACTTGCCACGGAATACATCTTGTGCACCGTTTTCCCACTAAAGGTAGTAAATATATATCACAAGTATTTCAGTATCTCTGCTTCTAGAAGTCCAATATGAATTTTTTTCTGTCCGTTAGTTTCTGTAGTGAAGAACGTTGTACGCAAAATTTCAAATTTTTCGTGAATTACAATTTCACCACTAAGGACGAGAGAGAGCATACTTTTTACAATTTATTCAGTTGTACCCACGCATCTAAAAACGCGATTGAAAGCAATTCTTTTTCTGACAGATACTGCTCACCAGGGAAATCATTATCTGCGTAATTTGTGCGCAAAATATACACAGCTTTCCAGCAAGAGGACGTAAATGCATTTTTTATTTTTCTGGATATCTCTTCTTCTAAAAGACTTATTCGAAGGATTATTTTATACATCGGATGCTATTTAGAGTCCAAAACATTTTCCTTAGATTTTCAAATGTCCTGAACAGTTCTATTGTAAGAGTGCATTGTTTACTGTAAAGTTTCGTAAGATGGCATTTTGGTTTAATAAAAATTGCTTCTAAAAATAGAGTTGTAAAAACTATTTTTGTAGTGCATTAAGAATGGCGAACACTATCCGTCTTAAATAATATAAAATGCTCCACTTGAGGAGCGTATATATATATATAAGTAGATTTCTTGCCATCACGGCTTCTAAATATCACATTTGAAATATTCCATCGCATAGGTGTCCGTATGAAGAAAATGTTGCATGAATTTCTTACTTTTTCGAAATTCACAGTTTTGACAATAGAACATGAATATGCATTTCCATGCAATGGCACACCGAGGGGTTTTTTTTATGGGTTGGCCCGTAATATTGAAGATGTAAAGAAATCCCATCTGAGAAAGGATCTCCCAAAGTATTGGGAAGGGATAAAAATATATCCCATATTATAGTGCGTTTCCAATTATTCAGTAAATATATATTTAAAAAAATACAAATGTATTTTAAAATAGCAGCCAGTAACAAGGAACGAAGAACCAAGGAATACCTCAAGGAAAGAGGTATTTCTCCGTGGGCCACCCCAACTGAGTGCCATTGTTTCCATATGAAAAAGTATCTTTTCTTCTAAAGATCTGTATGAAAGAAAACCGTTTTGAGTGGCATACCCTGCATTATGAAGAACATTTTGCCCCTCGTTTTTTTCCCTCAAGTAACGCATAGTTTTCGGAAACATATGGGAGATCAGACGTTACGTTCAGAATGGTAAACATACGGACAAGCAACAAAACTTCACGTAATGAAATGTCAAAGTAAGCGAAAAGTTAAAACGGCAGTACGCGCCACCGTTATAAGTTTCGTTGGCTTTGTTTCAGTTCACGTTTGATGTAGGAATTATGCATATTAAGTAACATCAACCCATGACAACATAAATTCAATCATTTGATTAGTAATAAGCCCATAAAAATGTATCTTTTTGAAATAATGTTTGCATTTTTCACACATAATAACATTATGAGGAAACGGCTCAGTTAAGTTGGATAGTATCATTCTAAAAAATAACAAACTGCAACCAGTCCGTTTTTGTCTTTGTTACGGGGTTTAAAAAGCATCGTGAGCAGTTCCAAGGCCTACAAGTAGTCGTCTTTCCTTGATTTGAGGACAATGGGTCCAGGGAGGAATGATGGCTGGCGCCTTTGGAAAAGCTCACCTCCCATGCTTCGTCCGGAACTCAGACAACGACCGGCTTTTTCGACTAGTCAAAAGCATTAGTTCTTGACCACTCAGGCACTGGGTCGGTCCACAATGATTTGCCTAGAGCCCTACTTTCCTATATTTGGACTTGGGTTTCTGACGTCAATGTCTTTACTTATGAAGAACATTTTTAAGAGTATTTAATAACTTGGTTTGATTTTGTCGATTGATTTACCTACCAGTTTACATGCATCATAATTTAAAGAAGAATCAGATGTAAACAACAAACTGAAATATTACAAATACAAATGCTGTTGAATTTGGCATGAACATTTTTTATCTTATCAAATAAAAAATATTCAAAGTAGTATAACTATACTACTGATCCAAAATTCTTGGCGTAGGGTAGAAATAAAACTTTCCAAGCTTTCGCACATCAAACATGATTTTTTCAAGGAAGTTAGATAGCTAATATTTTTCAAGGAAAGTAGATAACCAATATTTTTCGAGGAAAGTAGATAGCTAATATTTTTCAAGGAAAGTAGATAGCTAATATTTTTCAGAGAAGGTATATAGCTAATATTTTTCAAGGAAGGTAGATAGCTAATATTTTTCAAGGAAGGTAGGCAGCAGTCAGCTGCCTACCTTCCTTGAAAAAGCCATCTGGTTGATGTACGAAAGCTTGGAAAGTTTTATTTCTATTCTTCGCCAAGAAAGTTGGATTATTACTATAGTTATACTATTTTGAGTATAGTTGGTGTACAGTTCCTACTTATTAATTAAAAAATATATTTGACAGGAATTGCAGTAGAATATCACGACGTCTCCCTCTTTCTCTTTGCGTTGTGTAAGTCACTGCTGCAAAGTACTTCCGGGTTAACTTTGCACAGATGTAATCTTCATGAGGTAACAAGTAATTATTGAAATTGGGAGATTATATTGTTACAGGTGTGAATCAGAAACATTGGGAATTGAAATAATTACAATGAGTGGCTGTTCTTACATGAAAAATCGATAGAACGTGGACTATTTCACAAAATGAAAAAAATCAATGGAATCGGACTTCTAGTGGATTTTGCTGCTCATTTATATTCGTTTGTAGTTTCCGCACTGTTTGAAGAAAAATCAGCCTCGTTTTAGTTTTCCTGCTGAAATAAGTGAACCGCCCCATTGGCTGAGTTACCTGAGGTGCTGACTTCTGATCATTCGTTTGACATGGGCGTGAGTCCCGGATGAGGCATGGGCGGTGTGTTTGTTCGGTTACATCTCCCTGAAGCCAGTGACCCCAAATCAGGAGCGATAGAAATTTACAACCCTCTGAGTTGCTCATGCTGAGTTGCATCTACCCACCTCTCGCCCTAAAAGTAATGGACTGGAAAGTTGCTTTTCACTAATGTATATTAAGAATTTTGAACAGTTGTTTTATTTCTCGGAATATTTTGCTTTCCATTTAATCGTTTGCAATTTTTTCCTCAGCAAAATCATTTACATCAATTACACAATCCATTAGTTGCACAAATTTAATTAGGACTACAGTGCCCGAAACATATTAACTTCATTATAAAAACGTAATTCGAACCATTGATTAAAACGTAATATTTCTACTGCTCGTTGTGTTTGTTCAAAAACAGGTATGATGAATATTTTGTAATGTTTTGTGAATCATAGTGACCAAGATTTTTATGAAAAAGATTTTTAGTGATCTGAACTATGCACTTATTAATTGCGGAATTTAATAAGGCAAAATATGCATAAGCATAAATATATCATTTCCCTCTTCTCATTTTCGGATCTTAGAAAAGAGCGGTAATTGGGCAGCCGTGTTTTGTGTCTCTGCTTCTGAAGTATAAAACACGGCGTCCAAATCCTGTTTCCCAGGCTCCTTACTAAACATCAAAGGACTCTAATGAGGAGGGAGAGTTGGCAAAAACTGAAAGAAAAAGATAGAATTTCTGCTTAAGATAGATCTTGCAAGCGACATTTCGTAACTGAGCGTTGTATGTCAATTTTTGACTATGACAGCGATTGCTTATTGAGCTGTCTCATTTCTTAACAATATCTTTCGCATTTTATCAAATAAAGTATAAGAGATATATACAATGAATTCTTTTTCATATGAATTAGCTGTAATTAAAAAAATCTGTTCAAATAAGAGAAAGAATGTGCTCCACTTGAGACTTAGTTAAATTTATGCAATAATTTTTATCCTGAAACGTCCTTTTTTGCACATTTGTGATGTTTGTGGAAACAATTTCTTTAGCCGAGGAAGTTCACCAGCCTCGGCAACTTTATTTTCTTTATTTACTTTTCAACATAATGATCGAATAAATTAAAAAATACCAGCATAAGCAATTCGCCACATCTCATTCAGGAAATTTTATTATTAGTTGTAAAAACGATTTTAAAAAATGCCACATCTGCGAAGGCAATAACACAACGGCATAATATTCGTACCACAAAAGACCTCAGTTTAGATGAAGTAAGTGGGAGTTCTTGGAAAACAGCTTTTGGTTTTCTGGAAAGAACTATCCGCACAAGAACAAAGTGTTTTTTCAATGTTCAAAAGATGGAGAGTATTGAGAAGACAGAATCAACGATATGAGAACGAATCACAGTAGACTGAAGTTCCAAAAGTCATGGGATACGCACTTAGTATTGTGTAGGATCTCCTCTAGCCCTGAGAAATGCAGCAACTCGACGTGGCATCGATTCCACAAGTGGCCGGAAGACTTCTGGAAAGATGTTCAGCCATGCTGTCTGAACAGCCGCCCACAGTTCCCTGGTATTTGTCGGTGCAGGATCTTGGTTTAGAATAAATCATTCCACTACGTCCCATAAGTGCTCTATTGGGTTTATATCGGGCGAACGTGGTGGCCACACCATCCATCGGAACTGTCCGGAATGAATGCTCCCCGAACCAATTTTGAACAACTTGGGTCCGATGACATGATGCATTGTCCATCTGGAAAATCCCATCGTTGATGGGGTACATGAAGTCCATGAAAGGCTGCAAATCGTCACCCAGCAGAGCAACACAGCGATTACAGGTTAATGGCGTGTTTACGAGGACCAGCGGATCCAAACCGTGCCACGTAAAGACACCCCACACATGTATGAAACTACCACCAGCTTGTTCAGTGCCTTGTTGACAGCTTGGGTCCATGGCCTCATAGGGTCTGAGCTACACCCGAACTCTGTCATCACCTCGTAACAGCTGGTAGCGTTACTCATCGGACAACGCCACGTGTTGGCAGTCTTCCGGGGTCCAATTACCGTGTTTACGAGCCCAGGTGAGGCGTTGTGTACGATGTCGTGGTCTTAACGAAGGCACTGTGGTGGATCTTCTGCTCCCATACCCCATGGACGCTTAAATAGCTGCACTGACCTGATGTATATGTCTCTGGTCCCTCCTGCATTGAATGTGGATGTTATTTAATCCAGTGTCGCTTGTCTGTTAGCATGGATAGTCCTAGTTAGACGCCGCTGGTTACGGTTATTCAGCAGCCGTGGTCGGCTACTGCGCTGTCCACGGTGGGTGGTAATGCCTTCCATGAGGTATTCTCGGTGCATACACGATACCGTGGATCGAAAAATGTTGAATGTTCGCACAACTTCAGAAATTCAATGTCCCATTCGTCTGACTCCCACTAACATACCACGTTCAATCTCCGGTAATTCGGTAATTCACGTCATCTTGCTATAATCCTACTGCCGGTTGTTCGACCTGACTCAAAAGATTCCACCTTGCAACTGATAAAAATCGTGGCTTGCGTCGAAACCTTTATACGACGGCAGCGCCAGCTAAAGATGTTCATACTGCTATCCCATGACTTTTGGCACTTCAGTGTACTCGTATGTCACGTTAAAGGAAACACTCAAGAATTTTGTAAAATAATAAAACAGATGGAAATCTAAATTGATTATCCATAGTGACAGAAATAAGACTGGAGACAGAATGTTTGACAGAAACAAAGTTAATAATTCTAGATTGTGAATTTCTTTAAAATGCAAATGCTAACCTGCCATCGGGAGCTGATGGAACTAGTGTATTTTCATAAGGATGGTACTTAAGAACAACGATCTGCATTTGCAAGTACACTCTGTCACAAAACATAAAAATACCAGGAAGAATGACTGCGATTTGCAAGCGAATTAGCAGAGAAGATTGCAACGAACAGATAAACAAAATAATTCCACTGTCGAACCTATCCGGTAAAGCCTCAAACTGTCAGAAGAAACTGAAAATGGTGACCCGTGCATAAGAGATAGACTTGTCTCTCCGAGTAACATTGACGCAACTTGTTGAAAAGTGACTATTGTAGGTACGATGTAACCACCTCAAGGTGACGCACATGTCAAGACGGCAAAGTTTCAGTGACAAACTTTGTCGGTGTAGCTTCATTGGAAACGAATTCGGCTCCGGAGCAGAAGGATGTGTTCGATTCGCGCCACCGGTAAATAGCTTTTACGCTGTATTGGCTCGGAACGTAAAATGAATCTCCTGGCCGTTGGATTCTTCGAACAATGCGTGATGCTCATTCCACACATCGTCTGGAATTAGTCAGAATTCCTTCTTCTACAGGGAACTCTCCTTCAAGCGTTGTTTACCGGCAGACACGGAAGCTTGCGCTTTCATCCCAGCGCTTTCTCAAGGGGTAGATGTATGTGACGTACAACTTCAGAGGTGACACACATGTCAAGACGTCAAAGCTGCAGCGACAAACGTCGTCGGTGTAGCTTAATCGTGAAGGTATTAGGCTCCGGAACAGAAGGATGCTTATTCTGTTGACGCAACAGGCAAATGTTTTTAGGATATAAAGGAAAACCATCCCAGTTAGAATGCAGAGAACCTGCCAAAACCGGTATTATCATCAGCTAACAGACTTCGAAAATGATAATACCTTATAGGCCTGCGTGAATTCGGGTAATAGACTCGGCTTGTTTCATCACTGGCCACCGCAATGCCGCAGTTTATCGCTGCTGTACACAGCGGACAAGAGACTGCATGCATAGACGTCCGTTTGGTAGTAGTCGTCCTACAACGACTACAAGGCGATAATGCTGTGTAATCTTGCGACAGGTTCTTACAGAATCGACATCCTCGCTCTAAGCCGTGAGAACGGAAATGGTGCTGAGCATCTAAATCACACGGCAAATCATTTAAAATTGTCCAGGGGAAGTAGGCTTACACACACTGCGTCCATCGCGTCTTTTGTTTATTTGGGGGTTTAACGACCACCGTGAGCAACTCAATGGGCTATAAGAAGTCGCCCGTCCCTGAATTAGGCCCACTGGTTCCAGGGAAGGGAGCGACCCAGTGCCATAAGACATACACAAAATCCATGCAATACTGGGATTCGAATCCAGACCCACTCGGACGAGTGGTCCCATCACGTCGTTTACCGCTGATTCCTACCCATTGTCTTTACGACTTGGTGTGGTGCCGTTCTTGTGCAACCTACCATGAAGAATGGCGTCGTGTGGTGTAGACCGTAGAATTTCGCTTTTGCCTTCAACACTACAGTCGTCGGATACACGTGTGGCTCTGAATCCAGCGAACGTCACGGAACGACACACCGCTCGAACGGCAAGGGTTACGGTTTGGGACGCTATCTCCTATGACACATCATCCATTTTAGAAATTATTACAGGAACTCTTACGGTATGTCGAAGAAATCCCCGATCCTGTTGCAATACTGGTCGTAGCAGGATGAAACAATTCTTTCAGCAAGACAACGCCCACCGTCATATTGCAAATGCATCAAGGCAATGTCTGCAAGATGTCAAGATGCTACTTTGTCCAGCCTGTTCGACTGATTTGTAGCAGAGGCAGCGTCCCTGGGCTAACACCTTCAGTCTCTGCGTCAATCACCTCCAGTCTCTGCGTCAGTCACCTCCTAGAATAAATGTCCTGCGTCGCCATCTCAACGAAGATGGTGGTCGGTTCCCCGAAACGCTGTAAGGCTTCTGCGTATCTGACAGCAGGAGCCTCACAGAGAGAAGTGCTGCTGATAAGAAGATTACTAGAAATTAAACGAAACAAGTTATTTAGAAATAGGAAGAATATTTATTCATTTTATTTATCGTAAAAGATACATCCAATGAGAATGAGATGGGAAGTTTCGCACATTGTTACTCCGTAGACTGGCTTTCCAAAATATGACAAACACATTCATTTCCAGAATAACGAACAACACATTGAAATAAAAACAGCAAAACGAAGAGAGAGAATAGCAGGCAGTCTTGAAAAATTAACAGATCAGATCAGATGTAGAGGATTTTAGGAAGGTAGTGTCTGACACCCTGGTCTTAAACAACCATCAGAAATAGGAAGCTAGGAGATTTGGGCTAGAATGCCTGATAGGAAAGTGACACGGAAGCGAGGTAGAAAGGGGGAGGAAGACGTCCTTATTTATAACCGGGCGGGGGGCAGTAACCGGGGTCCGACTGCTTAATGTGCCCATCCGACTCACGGCGGATAATTAGTGGGGTTCGAGCGTTTGTACCCTCCTGGGATCGAACCTGAAGTTTCTCCGTGGCAGTCACAAACGCTAACCACCAGGCCATGCGCTGACCGAAAAGTTGACAGATTAAAATGAACAGATTAACAGACAGTTTGAAATGTATTTGGTAAACCTGAGTGGTGGTGTGAATCAAACCATACACTCAAACATACAAAATAGAACATGCACCTTATAAATGGAATGGTTCTTCATATTTTCTCTCAAAGACAAATAACTGTTCTTTCTACTCTCTTCAAAAGAACAAGAATCTATTCTTATAATCTATGCCAAGAGGTTTTCAGGAAGTGTACAGATACCGAAGCAATTCGTTTAATTAGTCGCGTTGGATAATTTCTCTTGAAAGATATTATAACAAAGTGAATTTCTCCGTCATTTCTATCCGCGCCGGGGTTCGAACCCGGGTCCACTCATTCCGGAATAAGTTGCTCTACCAATTGAGCTACGCGGACATTTTATTCTGATTCCTATCTGCCTTTATGTCGTGTGCGTCCTTCTGGCAGGTACGTCACATCTCCTGGTACGTTACATCATCTCCCCCTTATTTTTTTTTTTTTTTTTTTGAAGTGCTGGAGAAAGGATTCTCTTATTTTTCCTATCTCGCGGTGTGGAAATAACATCACACCATTGCGAGATTTTGAACGGTCGGGTCATCCGGATAGTTCGGGCGCCATTATAAAGAAGTGAATTTCTCCGTCATTTCTATCCGCGCCGGGGTTCGAACCCGGGTCCACTCATTCCGGAATAAGTTGCTCTACCAATTGAGCTACGCGGACATTTTATTCTGATTCCTATCTGCCTTTATGTCGTGTGCGTCCTTCTGGCAGGTACGTCACATCTCCTGGTACGTTACAATATGCTAGTGATGTAATAGAAGAAAAAATAAGTGAGGCTCTGCACGGAATCCAAAATGAGCAACAGGAACCACAGAGAAAATTTCCGTTTGAAGGATTCTGCATTTTTATGTCTACCATTGCCTTGAAAAAGCCTCCCAGTGGAGTGCGAAAGCTTGGCGAATCTTTGTGCTTATTACGTCTCAAAAATAAACGGATTTAATACGCTATATGTGTTTCTTAAGTATTAAGGATTCTGGGTGTGTGTTTGTTTGACAGATTATGAACGAGTATTCGTTAATTGACATCAAAATGACCGACTGTCTTCATAATGTCGCTACAGATAAAAAGATTTAGGAGTAATTTCGCATTTGCATTAAAAGTGAAATATAGTGAAGGATCTGAAGAAGGTCAGAGCATTTTCTGTGCGTAACTGTTCATGTTCCCTTGTTACTTTCAATCGGATTTCAAAGAGATTAAAAGTGTGAAAGGAATAACGATTTCCGAAATACGCATAAGTAATATGCGATTCGCTGGTGATAGGATTTTTAGCAAAAAATGGGAGTGCCTTGAGGATTATGATTGGAATTATCGGATGCGAAAGGAAATAATTTTAAGTGTAGAGTAATAACAATGCCTATCGAATGAGAGGAATTCATTAAAGTTTAAATTAATGATAACATTAGAGAACAGGTGGAAAGTTTTTTAAGCCTGAGGCATTTAATCACAGACAATGGTTGATGAAAAGGTGAAATTAAACAATCTTAACTGCGAGGAATGCAATTATACGAATGAGAAATCTGCCCATTTCAGAGAGATTAGCATGAAACTTCCAGTAAGAATATTTCAATTGCAGTATGTTCCTCATTCTTTCTCTTGACATAAAACACAGCCATGGACTCAGTAAACAGAAAATCAAATTTGCGGTGTGCTGTATGTTAATCTCTAGAGGGATATTAAAAATACGCGAACACGAAAGTGACAGAATCGAATGTACAAATCTATGTTCTCTGAACACAGAAAGAATCAGGAAGACTAATTACACGGATTATATGATTGGAAGAAATGGGTTAAAAAATCGGCAATTAGAAGGAAAATTAACAGAGAAAGACCGAGAATTAAGAAGACAAATATAAAAAGATTTAGTGGAATTGTAAACAATGTTCGAGGCACAGTCAAAAATGTTAACCAGCCTTCTCAGCGGAAATGAAATTTAACGCATGGATGGGCAAACAAGAAACATAAGGTTAATATTTAGTTGAAATAATGCGGTAATCTTGCTGTAAATCGTCTCTTAAAACCACTCAATTCTGAAATTTTGTTACAGGAAACTAAAAGCTATGGAAATTATTTGCAACACTGTATTATCAAGAAAAACCCTTTTCAGAGCAGAGCAGTCATTGACCAAAATCTTCTCAAGAGATTATTGTTTGTGAAAATTGCCACACCATGAAGGACTACCGGTATCAGCTTGAAACTTATAGGATATGTACAACAGGTTGGTACATGCGGTAACAGTGTGCTGCTCCGAAACCGCATGCACATTTTCACATGATTAAAATATCAGTGAAAATGCGCATGCGATTTCGGAACAACAACTTCTAAACTGCGCGGTCTTGGGTATAAAAAGCTGGCTCAAACGAGAAGTTGGAATCCGTGAAAAACTGACATTGAGTCGAAAGCGTATTTCTTGTGTCTCACTATATCCGTTGCCGAAGAAGGCCGCATTGTGAACACCTAACGGACTTTGAGCGCGGAAGGATTTTTGGGATGAGAAAAGATTAATTTTTCTATCGCGAAATTGCCGCCCGTACGGGACTAAACGCCAGTACAGTGATGCGAACGTGGCTTCAGTAGACAGATGAGGCTCGAACACACATAAATTGTACCGAAAAATCACACGATTGCACAGGATGACAGACACTTTTACCGCATGACAGTGACCGATCGTACAGCAACACCACGGTGTTAGCCCAGCAGTGGAGCACTATCACAGGTCAGGTTTCAGTTCGACGTCTTCTGCTTAAAAAACGATTGGCCGCTAGCAGCCCATTGCTGCGCATTCCTTTGACCCTCCAGACGCCTCATGCTGCAATGGGGTCTTGAACACAGACACTGGCGCGCTGACTGGCAACAGGTCATGTTTTCTGACGAATCACGATTCAACCTGATGCACCATGATGGTCGCACACACGTGTTCGAAGACATTGTGGTGAACGGCACCTTGCAGCGTGCGTCATACCGGCCCAAAGATGAAACCCTTCCTTTGGAGTTATCCTGGCGCTTTATTCCAGCAGGAAAAAGCTGGGTCACAGTGGCCCGGAATGTCCAAGGCCTCTGCATGCACGACAGATACCGCTTCTTCCCTGGCCTGAACGTTTGCTGGATATGTTTCCGATCGAACATGTCAGGGACATGGCAGCTAAGCGATTGGCACGTCAAGCGCTTCCGCGAGTTTCTACAGATGAACTCTGGTCTCTCGCATAGAAGCAGCCTGGCAAGCTGATCCCCAAGACGATATCAAAAACCTTCTTCCATTCAAACCACGCCGTGTATAGGCTGTTATTTTTACTCGAGGTGGCTTCACGTGATACTGAGTTTTAAAGCGAAAAAAATCTTGTACAGCTGCACAAATGTTATTATTGAGTTGTCGGAAAATTCATGACGTATTTTGGCACCCGACGGCGATTTGGCGGTTTTGGAAGTACTAGAGGCATGCGCAGCTCTGTTATCGTTATGACATTTGACAGGTGTCAGTTTTAGCTGCAGTCTAAAAGGAATAGTGAGCGATTTGGTTGATTTGCGGAGTTTTGACATCAAGTTGAAGATAGAAGACCAAACTGTGCATTTTCGCCATATTTTACTGTTTTACTTCCGTAAAAGGGAAGAACGCGCGTCAAGCTTGTGAAAAGTTGCGAAAAGTGTACGGTGAAAATGCTCTAGAAGAACGTCAGTGCCAGCGGTGGTTCGCAAAATTCCGTGCTGGTGATTTTGACCTCAACGGTGCTCCTCGGTCCGGAAGGCCAACCGAGGTTGATGACGATCAAATCAAGGCATTGATCGAGTCAAAACCCACGTTACACGATACGAGAGATTGCAGATACATTGCACATTTATCATTCAAGCGTTCACGAGCACCTGAAGAAGCTCGGAAACGTAAGCAAGCTCGATGTGTGGGTTGCTCATGAACTCAAACAAGCTCAATTGCCGCGTATAAACATCTGTGATATGCTCATTAAACGTGAAGAAAACGATCCTTTTTTAAGCGACTGATAACTGGTGACGAAAAGTGGATTGGGTACAACAATGTGCTGCGCAAACGGTCTTAGTCCCGACGTGCTGCTTCGCCTGAAACGACATCCAAAGCAGACTTTCATCAGCGGAAGGTTCTGGTCTCAGTGTGGTGGGATTTTAAAGTTGTCGTGGTTTTCGAGCTCCTACCACGGAACCAAACAATCAATTCGAATGTGTACTGTCGGCAATAGGACATTGTTGAGATGGGGGTCTGGGGGTCATTTCGGCTTCTCCCTGTTGCCCTTCTCTTCGGTGCATCACTGTGCGTTGGAAAGGGGGAGGGAGGGTCTGAACTGGTGACATTGTTTCCTGGGAACGAAAGACAAAAAAAAAGAAGTTCTCTCTCTTGTTCACTTCCTTTAGGAGCATAAGTTAAAAAACTATTCCCTTATAGATTTCTCGTTCGATCTAAAAGCTAACTGACCATGAGCCTTGTTAAGCAAATTAGTTAACTCTTCCCTACACCAATTCCACCTCCTTGAAATGCAAATTAACTGATTTGTTGCATCATATACGTGAACTTTAATGTTGAGAATAAATGTGACCGACAAAGGTAATTTGGCGCGCAACATTGCGTTCATTCTGCGAATTCCGCGGCATTGTCAAAAATGTTAATCCGTTCACACGAAAATAATTTTTAAAAATATTCGTATAAACCACTGCGGTATGTTCTTTATATATTTGAATAGATCTCGTCGATAACTTTGAAATGGCACGACGCACAGTCGTTTTGCACTCACGGTTGTCCAGATAAACCGTGATATTTTCAAAAATGTTCACCGGTTCACAAGAATTTTTTTTAAAGTTTCGGTTGAAACCACTGTTAAATGCTCTTCTTATATTTGAATAGATCTCGTCGAGAGCTTTAGAACGATACCACGCACAGTCATGTTGCGCTCACGGTTGCCGAGATAGACTGAGTCAAACGCGCGCGAAGGCACACTCAGAAATATTGCATCATTTCCTCCGCGCACGGGAAGCGAGGGGAGCATCACGCGCACGATGTAATGAGCAGTACTTGTATTGGACTCCATGCTGTTTACGAATATGCTAACACGATTAGTGTGCGGCACGTATTTTTAACGCTATAATGATTTCAATTGGTAATGTCAACTTGAGTGTAATGGAACAGGTCTAAAAAGAAGAAACACTGCTTTAATGTGATGAATGTACTGCAATATAATATCTTTGTCGGAGGTGTTAATATGACTGCCCTTCTGAATTCTGGTAGAAGCAAAGCTTCTTTTTTTCCGTTCTTTTGTATTTGACCGAAGGTTAATCACTCTTGTCTCTTGATGAACATCTTCCAGATCCGTCTTTGCATTTGGCAGTGTACACATAAACCAAACATCCGGCAAGTATTCAGCCACAGTGCCACAATCAATAGGCTGGATAGATTCACGTTAGGACTGTTTATGTTTTCACTTCCTTCGTAAAGACCTGTCGTCATTTGCCGACTCGAATAGCTTTACCCTTGTGGATTTATCTCGTGAGGCGCATCTCAGAGGAAACAGACAATATCGTTGTGGTTCGCCTTAATGCACACTGTTACTTAGGCGTCTTCTGAGGACGTCGGCTTGGGTGATTTGTGAATGGACAGTAATGTCTCTTAAAAGGAAATGAGATGAACATCATACTAACTAACACGAGAACTGCAAGGAAGCCTGTCCCAATAGAAGAATTACTGACTACTCTGTGTGACCTATATCTGAACTTAAGGGAATGACAAGTCATAATTTACCATCACTGAAGAAACATCAGTGTCTTTAATGAAAAAAGATCCCTTATCTAATGATATGGTCCATCTACGATGATTTATAGACTAAGAGAAACAAAATGTAGCGTAGCAAACAATTAATCACTAAACGAAATAAAAGAAATGTAAAGAAATCGTGATAAACGCATATATTTCGAGTTTCCGATTTTGATTGCCAGCACGCACTAACTTGTCAAAATTGTTATGATTTATTTGATGTGTGCTCATTTAGCAGCTAAATTAAGTATTTTGTTTTTCGATTCAGGTTTAAAGACAACCGTGGGCAACTCTATGTGATATAAGCAGTATCCTGTCCGTAATTTAGGGCCACTGGTCCCAGGGAAGGGGGAGAGCCAGTGTCGTATGACAAACACAACGTCCATGTCTTACCCGGATTCGAACCCGTACACATCTCGGATGAATGGTCAGAAGTCAACGCTTAGACCATTGCGCCACAGAGGTGATTGAATTACGTGTTCAAGCTCGATGTTTAATTTTTTAAATGAATCAAAGTTAATTACACAATATTGACCAAAGTCACCGGTCAACCCTTCAAAAGCAAATGAATGAATCCGCTGCGTTGTTAAGATGCGCGGTACAGCTGCAAATGGTATGAAAACAAGCCTGCATCTAACCGCGATCATATCGCACTGTGAGGTTGAGTTAAGATGTCGCGGCGGGAGAAAAACTGGCTTTGAGAAAGGAAAGATTGCTCGGTGTTATATCAGTGGGTTGTCCATAAGAGAAACCGAGAGGCGTTTAAACATACCCAAGTCAACTGTTTTGCATGTACTGAATAAGTGGAAGACACATGGCGTGCCTGAAGCAGCCAAACGTGCCGGCAGACCAAAGAAAATCAGTGATAGAGGACGTCAAGGCCTCAGGAGAGTCGTTACAGCTAATCGACGGAGTACTGCACAAGACCTCAACGTACATGTGAGTAAAAATGCTGGAACCTCTGTATGTACACGTACCATTCGCAGAGAACTTGATTACATGGGTTGCCGTGATTATGAGGCTGCTCATAAGCCTTACATCTCCACTCAGAATGCTACTCGTCGTTTTGCATGGTGTAAAGAACATTTATCGTGGGCCGTAGATCAATAGAAACAGGTCTTATGGACTGATGAATCCAGGTACATGATCCATCGTATATGATCCATTAGTCTGATGGCCGTGTGTGTCTATGGCGGTAGCCGGGGAAACGCTATTTACCACAGTGTGCTGTTCCTACGGTCAAATTTGAAGCTGGCAGTGTACTCGTGTGGGGGTGTTTTTCGTGGTATGGTCCCGGCCCATTGGTTACCGTGGACAAACCTGTTAACCAGCACGTCAACCTCGATATTCTGGACAATTATGGCCTACTAACTCTGTGGCAATACTATGGAACCGAGCTTTGTTGGTACCAGCACGATAATGCACCGAGCCATAAAGCTAGGACTGTTACGGCGTTGTTTTACGATAATTCCGCATCGTGTGTGGACTGGCTAGCACAGAGCCCTGATCTTAATCATATAGAGCCCCTATGGAGTGAATTAGAGCTCCGCATAAGAAGTTTAGAACCAAGGCCTACTACTAAGCAACAGTTAACGGCAGCATTATGTACTGAATGGAAGCGCTAGCTATCGCTGTGTTCCAAAACTTTGTCAAAAGCATGTCTCCAAGGGTCAGTGCATGCATTAAGGCCAAAGGTGGATCGACACCGTACTAATGTATGTCAATAAATGCTATGTTGTGTTTCTCTTCTAGGCGTCCGGTGACTTTTGTCAATATAGTGTATGGGCCTTTAATTAATTTGTCTTAATTTATTTAACTGTACTCTTCTCCAAGAATAATGTTTGCGAGTTTCAATTTTCGTTGCAATCCTATATTTGACACGATAAAGGATTATCGGTTTTTCTACAGATCTTTGAGAATGTCCCTCTGCATTGTGTTTGGAGCGCCTTCCCTACACAAAAATAGGTTTCCACATTTACCCTCCCTACTTCCCGCACACGCGTTTGTGTCCAAAGCTGGCTTCTACGCAGATAGTTTTGAACATGTACCTCGTAGACTTGATTTGCTCTAAAATTTCAGCTGATAGCAAGCGAACGTAAAAATTGGTAGTCAAGTTTTAAAAATCAAACGTTTCAAATTTTCTGCGTATTCTGGCCTTTGGAATCAATATATCTCAATGCTGTTAAGGATGACATTTTAAAAGAGAATAGACGATTAAAATAATAATTTTTTGAAGAAACAACATTGAAAATGAAAGATAAGATTTGGTTGCGTATTTACATTTGGTAAGTAAGATTTGGTTGCATATTTATATTTTGTAGGGCGTAGCAGTCGAGGAAACCGTCGCGCCGAAGCCGTCTTTTGAAACCCCGACTACAAAAGAAAATTTTTGAAGAACTGCCATTGTTCGCCCAAATACACTGAAACTGAACTCGACAAGAAGGCAAACGGAGGAAAACCCGAAGAACGCTACTTGTTGTAATAAAATGGTGGATTAAAATGCCCTTGAATAAAATCTGCTTAAAATCAACGTAATATTTTATGAACGTGACGTTACGCTTAAAAATCAACGAAGTACTTCTTGAAGTGACTACATTGGCGTGACACTAAAAACGAAGAAAGAACTCAAAGTGAAACGACAAACTCAGGAACAAATGATTCCAAAACGTTAAAAGAATGTACTAATGTGTCGCACAGTGCGATGCATTTTCGATTGCCGTCATCGGGACCAAAGAACTAGCTGCCTTAGGTCTTTCGTGATGTCTTCAGTGAATTGACGTATGTCTAAACACCCCATTTCCCATCAAACATCGCAATCCGACTCTTCTACGTTATAAATGCGCAAAGCTTTCATCTGCTGTCTAGGCAGTTCTGCAGACCTCGATTGTTGTATTTCGTTGACATCGGTATAACATGTTGTTTCGTTCTTGCTTTTCTTTTTCAGGTTGTCTTTCTCCTCAGTAATTAGCGTGTATTTTCGGACCGGTAGATTTAATAACTTGCGCGAATAACGTCTTTGAATATGTTAACCACCAAAGAACGAACGTTTCTAGTGGAAAGTGCACAGATTTTATTGGATTCTAGAAACCTCTCTCTGAAGGTTTGTTTCACAGGTGCACAGATTTTGTGAAACAAAAGTTGAGAGAGAGGTTTCTATAATCTGTTGTTCAACACCGCGATACTGTAGTAGATTTTACTGCTAAATTTAAGAGTACTGATTCGCTTTCAGATGCAGCAAAACGTGGTTGACCCTGCCGGAAGAAAGACTTCTCGATAATTTTGAAAGGTGATGACAAGCTGATCAAAATTAAGAAAGTTGTCAAATTAGACAGATTTGAGCTTAGGAACTGCACACACGATTGTAAGAAGCAAACTCTAGTTATTTCCTTACACAGTCTCGGCTGAGAAAGTATTAAAACCAGCCAGCGGATCATCAGAAGAGAAAGCGTTATTTTAAATGCTTTCATAATTCCCTACTAGATAAGGAAATCTAAGTGCAGGGTGAAGCATTTTACTCAGACAAGTCTTGGTTTCACTTATGAGGATGCGTTAATTCTCAAAACACTCGTTTTTAGAGTTCAGAAAATCCACACGAAATTGATGAAAAACCATTGTACTACCAGAAAATCGGAGTTTGGGTAGCAATTTTAAGACAGCGAATTATGGTCCCACTTTTTCAAGGTCATAGTAAACGCAGACCGATACTGTTTAGAGATTTTTATCCATTCACTGCACAGTTCGATGAAATCGAAATATTTAATACTTATATTTCATTCATCGAAAGAACGACCGAGGGTATATGAGATTTCTTTTTCTCCGAAGGATAAAAGCACTTTCTTCTTATCTACGCTAATTAACGTGACACTTTCCTCTCGTCTACAGGCGCTGGGGTGGTACAGGGTGAGGTCAGCACAGTTGACTTCTACTTCGGGGCACGGAATTTCGTGGAGGGAAGGAAGGAAGGAAGTTAATAGTGTTATCAGAAATGGTTCACTGTCTTGAGTGTATGACTGCCGGCTTGTGACTTTTTGAAATTTTACTCCCCATTGCTTCAGCAGACTTCTGGGCATCCAGTAATTCCTTTGACTTTTCATTTTATACCACTGACACACTTCCTGAACTCTAAAAGAAACGGAGCGCACCGCGCGCCAGGACGTTCGAATGACATATGTATTAGACTTTACTCCTGTGGTGAGAAAGGCGGTGGTGCTCCAATAGTTTGCTACATTCCTATTCCAATTAGTCTCTAGAGAGAGAATCTTCTTACACGAGTATGTACTCTCCCTGCCCCCCACGAAACACAGATTTCCTGAGCAGAAATTAAGCTGCGTGAATCTCACTCTCTGTCACTCCTAGAACCAGCAGGCTAGCGAGAAGTGTCACGGGGAGCAGCTTAAAGAAGACAATGCTTTCATCCCTCGGTGCAGAAGAAATCGACCTGGCCCGTGGTTCTTTTTTTGATGAATGATCTATACTTTCAACAAAATGATGCCACCGAGCATACTGCTCGCTCTTTGATGAGACTTTTGGAAAATGTCTTTGGGTATAGTATAATTTCAAGGGGACTTTGGCTTACACGATCACCAGATCTTTCACCGTACAACTTTTACTTCTGGGGAGCAGCAGTAAATGTGTTTTCGGGAGATCCTCGTGTACAAGGACCTCCCGAAAACTTTTGAGAAATTGAAGACAATGACATCCACGAACTTGTTTCTCTTATACGGAACAAATTCAAAAGCCTTGTTCAAAAACAAGTTTAAAAAAGTTGTACTATGCCTTCAAACTCCGGTCACCACCTCGACACTTGATGTAAAGTCTAAGGTTAAAACGAACATGCTGTAGAATGAAATGTAGTCAAAATATGAGGTGCTATTAAAATTAAAATATGCGTGTTTAAATCATCATATGAGTCATCATTACACCCCTTTGATGATGATGTTTCCATAGACTCTCCACCATGTGATATCCGGGTTGAGAGACATTTTTATGTGGCTCCAGATGAGTCTTTTAAAAGCAAGATTTGCACTAGTGATGACTGTCAGCCTGTCAACTGGAAGAGCCTATATTCTTTAGAATTCCGACTCGAGTTGAGTTCTTTGATTATCTCCGTATATAGTTTTTTCGCCTGTATCTAGATGATTGTAATTTTCTGTGTACTTTGGATGAGATGCAAGGTGACCCTTATCACACTTTTTGGGACTTAGTAACTGCACATCACACAGCTCAAAGGCATTACTGCTCGACTGTACCCTTTGATGCCGTTTGACGTCCTTCTTGGTTGTGGCTGTGATCTAAGACGACTTTGTCATGTTGTTGTTGTGGGTATCCGACTTCACGAAGCTACTTATTCGGCATTGTGTTTTTTCTAGTTATGACGACCGTATTGTTTACTTCTCGTTGTAATACTATATTTACCATTCAGTGTTTGAGCTTAGTGAATGCTTATTTGTCTTTAACGGTTTTCAATCATTTTGTTGTTCAACTTATATGATTATGTTTATTTTAATTTTTTTCGATGGTTGCGTTTTATGAGGAAATGTTGAACTTTGTCAATTTTATTTTATTTCCATTATTCTATTTACAATATACCAGGCATGTTGAGACATGCCTGCGGATTTTCAGAAACATTCAATGCGGAGGGACTTTCTCAACTCACCACGTATATTCAATATCTTCCTCTGTCTGTAAAATTACAATCCTTACATATTCAGCATTTTACAATTTTTTTTCTGACAGATTCGGGCACACTGTGAAAGTAATATTTTCAAACTGCACAGACTTTCTTATTTTTCTGAAAACGAAATGTATTTACGTTCAGCAAATATTGACTCTCATTTCACTTTGCGTATGCCGTTTCTGTTTTTCCTAACTTCTCCAAATCCTGGTGCTATTCTTCTACGAGAAAGAAGTGTATTATTCTGAAGAAATCTGAGTCGTGCAAATTTTCATCAGCTATATTCTTTTGAAGGAGAACATTTTTCTTGATACAAACTTACAAAGGGTTGCATTTCAATCGTTAAGGTTATTATACAAACAGCTTGCCTCTCATCGCCTGATGAAAAAGAGCGAGACTAATATACACTGTAATCACAATTTATTATACACACCGCACCCATCTACAAAACTGCCCTACCCCGGCACAATAATGTGGCCAGCTGCAAAACCCTGCGAGCTGCAAATAAGTCATCTGCTACCCGCGACTATGCTGATGGGTAAAAATGGTGATCATCCGGTGCAAGGAAGATGAAGTGTTTGTGACGTGCCTGCCTCGCAGGACGCACGTGAGATAAAGGCAGATAGCAGTGAGAGCACATGCCAGTGTAGTATAGTGGATAGCACTCGGAGCTCCGGAGCCAAGAGTTGTGGGTTCGAATCCCGCCCCTGGCATAAAAATGATGGAGAATTTTAATCCGTCATATGACTGCAGGACGTCAGGGTTTGCCGTTTGCATCGGTAGCACGAGTGTACCAGGACTACATAGAAACCGACAAAATCAGCAACCGCCCAGAGAGATGTAGTCGTAAATAGGTCGTTGGTATTCGACACCGATGCACTTACCCCGGTGGCTCTGTGGTCTAAGCTCTGTCTTCTGGCCATTCGTTCGAGATGGGTCCGGTTTCTAATCCGGGCGAGGCATGGATGTCGTTTTCGTCTTACAGTGCTGGGTCTTTCCATTCCCTGTAACCAGTGACCTTAAATTAGGAACGGACAGCTGTTTATAGTGTTACAGGGCTTGGTACTGAGTTATATTTCAGTGCCCTGTGTGAAGGGTTCGTTGATGAGTCGCTTTTAGACAGTTTTTGTTTCGGAGATTTAACCCGTATTTGACCCGACTGGAGCGGATAAACAAAATATACATAAAATAACAACTAAAGCTATAACTCGCTCTCGCAGTGAGGAAAGTGTTTGCTCAGTTGATATGGGGAAATTCACAAGCTTTGTCCCGATTTCTATTCATTCTTTATATTACTAACTCGTCGATTTTCTTCCCGTTGAGGCCAGTGTTTTCCCTAATCTTCAGTATTATCCGGTTTCACACTCAGGAACGAAAATCTCGCGCTACTTTCCACTCTGCCTTCCAACTGAATCCCTCCAGAAAAGTAAAGTCGACGGAGAAGAAACACTAAAGAGTTTCCCCTACCTCCTTCGTCCTCTTGCGCTACCCCTTCTTTTTCTCTTCCCCCACTCCTCTCTTGTCCAGCTATTCCTAGCAGACGCGAATGTTCCTCAACTTACCTTCTCTCTGACCCGTCAAATGCCACTGTGCACTTTCTCCCTCGTCGAGCAACAAAACCCCATAAAACTAACTTTCCCTCAGATAGGACGGCTAAGAAGTGAGAGCTATGCCCACTGACCAGCTGCATCGAAAAATGGCGAAAAAGGGCGCTGAGGAAAGGGAAGGTGATTCAAATTTACTATACTCAAAATGGTTACTTAAATTCACTCCTGTTAAACATCGATGTTTATGTTACAATATCCTATCAAGTTGCTCACACTGGTCTTTAAACCACCAAACAACACCTACGAAGGTTTGTGCAAAAGCCATTGGATGAATGATGGTGAGACTGGGATATGATATTTCATGCCCACATCTGGTACTCTTGTTAACATCACATCACGGAGCTATTCGTTTGCAGAGGGCGAAAGAACATCGCCACTGGACCGTGAGAGAATGAAAACGGGTAGCTTGTGCGGACGAATCGGAGTTACAAGTAGAGCACGCTGACGGGAGAGTTCGCATTGATGTAAACCAAACGACGATGCCATTGACCCAAACTGTCAAGTCTGAGCTTTTACAGGCCGGTGAAAGCAGTGTAATGTTTTGGGGCGTGCTTACGTGAACCACCTTTAGACCCCTTTGAGCTATTGAGATCATTTCTGCCCAAGGTCATTTTGACATAATCGCCAACTATCTGCACTCGTTCACTACTTTCCTTTCCTCATTTTTAGAAGCATTCCTTCTTTCAGCAAGGAAAAGCCAGACTCATCGCTCACGTTTAGCAAAAACCTGGCTTTAGGAGGCATTATGCTCTCATTTAATTTTTTCTTATTTTCATTTCTGAATGCAATTCCACCTATTTATGCACGTATATATTCTACTTGTACGTATAAGTTATTAATGGCTGTCACTGGATTATACGAAAAAAAAATTTCTAAAAATTTCGGACTTTATCACCAAAATGTTTCCTTTATCACAACATACCTAAACGCTTAATGTTTCACTCCATTAAAAACTATTTAGAGGTTTCACAGCACCATTAAATTTCAATATGATTTCTCCTTAATGCATTCGTTATCATCGTGCTTTTCGCACGATGATAACGAAGGCATCAAGAGTTAAAATCAGTAGACATCAAACACACTTCTTCGTATATTGACAGCAGCGTTTCAGCTTCAAAGCATGAATAGAATAAAATTATATTTAATAGTATGAGATAGAGAAGCACATAGAAAGGGAAACATTAATGATTTCGGGAGAAATTTTCACTCCGCGTAATTTCCAGTTTCGGAATTTTTTTCCTTCCGTACAAAAGGAAAGAAAAACATTCCGAAAACGGAAATTAGGCGGAGTGAAAATTTCTAGCTGAAATACAAATATATATGCAATAAAGTGATATTTAACAATAATACTCGACAGAGGTAACTTTATGAAAAAAAAAAGTTAAGCTTACGTCTGAGATTTTCTCTCCGTCTAACTTGTTTGTTGGAAATATTTCAAAGGCGGATTTCCCTCCCTAAAGGATGGAAAACTTTCACCAATGTAAGTGACTTTAAGTAAAATACATTTTCTTTGCGTAGCACAATGGTTCTCAATATGTTTGGCCGAGTTGCCTTCTGGAGCGTCGTGCAGGTCGTCAATTCAGCGCTCTAAGAGTACCGTAGGCATTGAACGTTAACACTTTAACGACCATAGCGCCCAAAACGCCGGAACATACAAACGACCATAACAGCCCGAAATGCCTGTATATAGTGAGTCAGACTGCCTTCCCTTTCCTGATTTTAAAATTTTCACAACCTATGAGGAATCAGCAGGAGTCACCCTCAGTCACAATTGTTGTTATTAAAAAAGAAGTGAACCAAGAGACAGTTTCGGGCGTTATGCTATTTAGAGTGATACAAGATTTTTGGGTCATGGTCGTTAAAAGGTTAAGGTAGGGATGTTTTTCTGTTGTTTTCTGTGCATATCTGTGCTGTATCATGCTGTGGAACCAAGAAATCATCATTACTCTTAAAATTTTAAATTAAAAATGCATGTGTCATAATTTGGAATCAAAATGATGTCGCAAATAGTTGATTAATAGTTCGCTAAAATCTAAGCAGATGAAAATCTGTCATTTTAAATGCTACTCCCGACGTAGCTCCTTGTACCCCCGAGGTACCCCAAATTAGGCATACCCCCAGGATAGACCCACTGGCACAGAACATATGCTCAACCCAACGGTAGATCGAGTGAATGACGTTCCCATTTGTTTGGATCGGTGTTTGTTGTGAATTCCTGCACAGTGCCAGAGCGAAATGGAATAAAAGTGGCATTTAGTGTGAGACAACTTCTGATGGTAATTTGCAGTTCCACAGCATCACCTTCCTCGTAACACATTCCCAAGTCTTCCAGCATCTGTTCAAAGGTATACTTATTAGTGTCCTAGCATCTGTTCAAAGGTATACTTATTAGTCTTCCAGCATCTGTTTAAAGGTACGCTTATTAGTCTTCCAGCATTTGTTTAAAGGTACACTTATTAGTCTTCCAGCATCTGTTTCAAGATATACTTATTAGTCTTCCAGCATCTGTTTAAAGGTATACTTATTAATGAGCTGTGTGACGTACCTACCTCACATGTGACGCACGTGTCAAAACGATAATGTTGCGTGATCAGACTCGTCAGTGTAGCTTAATTAGGAAAGCATTTTGCTCCGGAACAAAAGGATGCGGTTTCGATTTCCGGCATCGGCGAATAGCTTTTACTCTGTAGCTATCATAAACAAAACAATCTAGCAGCAACAAAGTCATTTATCTGAAATAGGATATGTCCTAATACTTTCCGAAAAACAGACTTGTACAGTATGCTGTTGTGAAAAACAAATGAAAGTGGGAGAATAAGGGGTTTTTATTCCACGAGATTTCATTTCCATGCAAATCATGGAAGTGTTTTCAGAGCTGTTTAATGATTTCGCGTAGGAAGCAATAACTCTTATTTTTTACATTTCTTCGTGCTTTCCAGCAAGATTTCGACTTTGGATATGCCGTTGCAATGTGTCTATGCTAAATTAAAATAACTTATGAATAGAATAACAGCTAGTGATTATTTTTACTTCCTCCTGAAGTATATTTCTTTTTTCGCTGGAGATTGTCGCGAATCAGTGATGAAACATTTGTGTCATGTTCATTCAAACGGTGCTAATTCTCTCGCTTCTCCCCTCTACAACAGATTGCCGTTTATTAGCTGCTGGTTGTTTCTCTAACACTAGCGTGCAAATTGGGATCGTTCTGAAAAAAAGAAAAGAAATCCTCTTCCAACAGTCTTATTAAATTGTTAATACGTAAACTGTGCGACATGTTTTGTAATAAACGTAGCCATTTTCATATGACTATGCACACAGAGCTATATTTGTTGGTTGTAACACAGGAGATAATATTGATGGTGTGGTTAATTTATGACATTAAAATAATGACATTTATAGTTCTGTCTGCGAGTGAAAATGCAAACAGAATGGAAAATTCTATTAGATGTACATTCTGCCTTTTATTACTGGAAGTAAAGGAATTGAGCACGTATTTTTGTATTTTTACCATTGTCTACCTGAATAGATTCTTGAAGCCAGAGTTTTCCTTTGGGATGCACCAATTCTGATTACTCGCTCTCCGTAGAGATTACTCGTGAACGCTTTAAAATGTTTTGGCTCTAAAAAATTGAAGCGCCTTAAAAAATAAAAACTGGGAAATACTGTTTTGTAGAATTTGTTTGTAAACATAGATTTTTCTGATACTCTAAAATCATCGCCAAGTATAGCTGCATTAAATATTACTTTACCTCAAGAAATTGTTTCGGGTGGTCTTTGCGCTTCGTGAATCCTTCCGTCAACGAAAATGTGAACCCGATAAAATATCCTCGGAGTTTCAATTTTATCAAAGACGCAGAAATGTTCTCTTATCGTGAATAATAAATCACACGTGTGTTCAATAAATCCCAACCATGTCAAGAACTGAAATACTTGATGGTAGGACATCTATTGAGAAGGAAAACTTTGCGAAACCCCAAAACTTTCAGAGTTTCAACGTAAAGCTCACAGAAATATGCTAATGCCACCAGGAATAAGTAGCAACAGCTGAATAGAATACAAGCTAGACACAGAACATTAAGCTTGGGAGAAATCTGAATCATACCCACGTGGCTTAGATTTATGCCAGCGATATTGAAACCTCTATCACGTAGCATACTTTACGCTCCGCAACTGAATGAGCTTTGCCAACGCAGTATCTCATCTGTAGTGAGAAGGTTATTTGGAAAGAAGACGGAGGAAATCGCAGGTTAAGAGAAATATTCTTGACGTTTTTTCCGGGCATTGTATCGAAATATCAGGAGATAACGGACGTTCAATGGAAATCGTAGCACCTCTCTAGTGGAAATGGTAGCACCTCTCTATCTATTCGCTTATTTGTGTCAAATGATTACGCAAAAGAGTAAAATATCGTTGATATTTACCTAATATCTTTGCTATCAAAATATTTGCCTTCGGAATTTATGCGCACATATTATAACCTCCCATTATTTTGTTAAACAAAAATTCGTTTCCTGAAGTACAGTGGAGACTGACGTCACAAAGAACTAGCATTTAAATGGATTTTTCCTTAAGGAGTTTTAGTAAGCATTAATGTTAACTTATGAAGAGAAGTGAGAGAAGTACGATGGATATTTAAATGGCATTTTCTGGGATGAGCAAAACAAGAGGAGTTATATGAAAGATAACTGCTTAAGACGACGAGTTGCCGAACAGACTCGGGGAGACTTTACTCTATCAATGGACTGAGAACGGTTGTTGTTGTTAATGATGATATGTGGCATTCCTTGAATTGGAAGCATGCACCACTTCACCGTTAATTTTAGTCCTTCGCATGCAAGACCGACCATTGAGTCAAAAATCGTTGCCCGAAGAATGAAATCTCAATAATCCCGAGAAGTTAGTTAACTTTCCAACAATGGAGTAGTCCAAAGCTTATTTAAGTCGGTGATCTGAAGAACTGGTGTTCTTTCTGATGAACTATTGTATAGCTGGTGCAACGGTGTCCTTACACACGCGTGTATATGTTGTTGTTTTTTATTCAATTGAATGTGGTGAAATTATCCCCATCATTCTTTGGAAAGCAGATTAAATTTCCCTTATACTTTGACAGCCTAAATGAGCTAATGTATGTAAATGCCCATAGCTTGATCAAGTCATTTAAGTGTAATTCAAACTAAAAGAAGCTGGTCTGCATTTTGTTTTTCAGTTTTGAGTTTGCCTTTTCTTTTGTTCAACTACATGTGGTGAAACTCCGGTATATGACAGCACAGGGACTGCGACATTCATGATGATCTATCCTCATGTCATTTTACAAAAGTTCACTTACAACACTTTGTAATGACGTTAAATCCTTCAAATAAGAAGTCTTATTGAGAATGACAAGTTGGTTGAAATTAAATGATTTACTTTTAAAAAATACCTACATTTGTTTCCTTTTCTTTCTCGACGACGCCAACGCTGAAGTTTATTAGTAATGAGTGGTTCGACAAAAGTGGCAAAGTGATTGTGGGGTTTGGAAATTGTTTGGAATGTTCTATGGTTTGGCGTGTGTCTAAAGATTTTTACTTAAGTGTTTTCCTTCATATTTTCTCTTCATAATACATGTATGATAGATTAAATTAAAAGTACGTAAGTTTTACGTCGAGTAAAGGGTCAGTGTATTTGGTGTGCTACAAGAAAAATGCTTTATTTCTTTAGTCGCATCCGCTGCCTCATTCGAGTGATATACACTCATCGCCAAAAAAATAGTTGCACCCAGAAGGAAGCAACTGACAGGAATGAAACTTTGTGGGTTGGTTTGGCATCGTGAGACACGCAATGATTCAAGTATCACGCTCGGCCGCGCATGTGACGCCAGCAAGGTGGGGTCGTAGCGCTGTGCCTGACTCGCTATACTTTTATAAGGTCTCTTCCGTGCTTGCCATTCTGACTCGTGCTATTGTGTTGATTGTATTCTTTGCAAGTGAAGTATGCCTCGGAGAAAAGTTCGGAAGCAATTCGAGCAGTTGGACGAGTTCCAGAGGGGCCGCATCATCGGACTCCTGGAAGCGGGATGGTCTTATCGCCATATTGCGCGCCATACCGGTCATGCGGATATCATTACAACACGCTGTTGGAGGTAGTGGATAGAACAAGGCACGCAGCAGCAACAGGAAGGGTCTGGGAGACCTAGACGAAACACGGAGAGAGAGGACCGACGCAACGGGTTGTCCGACATGCGCGGAGTGACCCAACAGCCACGATTGTGGATATTCAGCGAGCAGTGGGGCCCTCCGTGCATCGTCCGATTAGTGCCAGCACCATTGGCAGACGGCTGCACGATATAGGAATACACGCACGTAGACCGTTACGACGACTACCCTTAACACCACTGCATCGCCTCCAAAGACTGCAATAGTGTGCTAGACTGTCAAGGAGCTACTCAGAATGGCAGCGGGTGATCTTCAGTGACGAGTCCCGCTTTTGCCTTGGAGAAGACGACCAATACGTCCTTGTGTGGAAGCAACGTGGTCAGCGCCAAGATGGGCGATTTGCTTCCGAACGTCACACGTCCAGAAGGCCTGGTGTCATGGTGTAGGGTGCAGTTGCTTACGATGCCAGATCACCTTTGGTGTTCATTACAGGCACTTTGACAGCCCAACCTTACGTCAATGAGGTTCAGCAACCAGTGGCCTTACCTTTTCTGAACGCTCACTTCGGTGCAATTTTCCAACAAGACAATGCTCGTCCGCATTCTGCTGCTGTCTCGAGAGCTTGCTTTCAAGGCACTGACAGCAGCATCACCAGACCTATCGCCGATTAAAAATGTATGAGAGGCTATTGGATGCGCTATCCACACTCCACCTCTACCGTACAATCTGCAGGAACTGCATGATAAAATTCAAGCTGCATGGGATGGCTTATCGCAGGACACCATTAGGAACCTGTACAACTTCATGCCTGGACGTCTGGCATGCTGTGTAAGCAATCCTGGGAGACACTACTCATTGGCGTGTAGCTCAATAAATATTGCCTATATCAATCGTCTCAGTGTTTAATCATTCATTGTTCTTGATAACCTTTACTTTCCTTCCGAATAGCATTACAATCCGACACGTCCTTCTGGGTGCAACTATTTTTTTGACGATGATTGCATATAATTTGCATACATCACAGATGCGCCGTGCCTATGAAGGCCTAATATGCTCATATATGCCGACGAAATTCCTCGCGGAAGATCAGTTGTACTATCTGTATCAGAGCAGTGTTTCCATTGAGCTAGTCTATTGTAGTTCAGGACGCGATTTTAGACGAAGGCGTTCTGCTTGCTAAGATCGTTTTGAATTCATCTTACAGTGACTAGTGATTTACAGTGACTAAGGGTCCGACTTCGCTTATCAACCAAAGCAATGAAGTAATCGAATATGCATAACAGCAGGAAGAAGCTGAAAGCGTGGAGGTGTAACCTTTTAAATGGAAGCTAAGAAATTGAGCACGATTCTTCGAGGTACGTATTAAAATCAGGTTTAACAGGTGTAAACGTAGTCGTAAACATAACTGCCGAGCTTTCGCTCACACACTGGCGGGTTTCTCAAAGCACAAATACACATTCTATATGTTGTTTACAGTTATAGTTTGTAAGTTGCTTGCAGTTATAGTCTGTATGTTGTTTTTAACTCGACAAGGCCATCCACCTGTGAGCAAAAGCTCGGTACTTATTTCGGCGACTACTTTCGTACCTAATAATCTGATTTTAATACGTATCTTCCAGTATCGCGTTTATTTCTTAGTTGCCTCTGGTGTATTCACAGTTTTCTGATTTAATGGAAGCCGTCAATGCCCGCCGCACAACATGCCGGTCCTCTCGTTCGGTGGTATGCCGCGGCTGCGGCAATCGCTCACGTCGGTCCGTCCGTTCATCCTGCACCCACCGAATCCATATTCGCCTCACTGTGGCTGGATGTCGTCCCACACGGGCGCCGATGTCTCGGCACGATATGCCGCTATTCGTCCTCTGTCGAACTCCGAAACGTGCTGGAATGACTGCCGTATTCTGCGACGAGGCATCAGGAAGCTTCTCACGCACAGGTCCGGCATCTCAACACAATTCCACTACTTACACGCCGCCTTCTGTGCACCCTTCTTATAGTGCTTCTCGGTGGCGTGCCGGGCGTACATGATTTGCATATGCCCTGCAATGCTCATCGTTTGCATGTCCTCTCGCGGGCGACGCATGCTGCGAATTTCAGGCCAAACGGATGCTTCCTTCTTGGTGTTGCATTTTGGGTGGCCATCAGTGTATATTTCTATTTCGTTATATAAATATTTTATTCATCAGCAAATTTCCCTTTTATTTTTAAAGAAAGCAAAATTGGGATGCCACAGGAGGGCTAATGATGGATAATTCAACTTCCGGATGTGAATCAGTAGGAACAGTTGCGCCAATAATTCTCCACCACACGGACACAGGACTTGTTGGTCTCATGGGCCAGAGAAGCGAGAAATGCCTTTATTTTTTAAGAAAAACAAAATTTGGAAGAACGTTATTAAAAAAAATAGAACCGAAGGTGGATCGTGCTGAATAATAAAACACTGTTCGTCCCTGGGTAAGGGACCTTGAAATGCTAAGCAGCTATTAAAAAACTTCCTCGTAGTTAATTATTTTTAAAGCTGTGTCGTGAAAAGGTTTCTGCTAAATGTATCCCTTTTGGCTTTAGAAAATAGTACTAGAGGGAAATCTTTGTACGAGGGTGAGAACATGTGTTTCCAGCGAGAGTAGTCCATCTTAAGTCCATCTTTTTTCTTTGCTATATTTTATTAAATACAGTTATTCAGAAGGCATGCAAAAGGAATCAATAGAAGCTGTAAGTGATTTACATCTCCAAAACTAAAGCTATATTGCACCCAGTAAACTAGGATGAGAATGAAAGCAAAGCAATATTATTTATGTAGAATTGCCATGGGTATTTTTGCACATTTCCCAGGTTTGTGCATTCCTTCTGAGGTCATTTTTGTGTGGATGTTTGTTCTGTAGACATTTTTTTATTGATTCTTAAAATGTTTTGCAAGGAGCAGGTAAATAAATAGCTGTTCGTTTTTAAGTTTTATCAATATTCGCTTTAAATTTTATAGCTTGTGAATTTGTGAGCAACCGAAATTTCTCTTGTGCAAAAAACAAACTAAGCAGAAATTTCTTTGTGCAGGAAGAGAAAGGTGCAAGCATGTTTAGTGCTTATTGCAGAACGGATTTCCTTTTCTCTAGAAATAGGAGTTTTTATTGTTTTCAAACTTTTTCTTTGCTGTTTTTGCTACGAAAGGTTTTTCTAAACTGATCTTCTACAGATAAGCATTAATTTTATATTTATTTGTTATGTAGGCCCTTCAAACCGTGTGCCGATGCTCAGACTTGGAGCTTAAGATGGAATAGCCAGCACCATGTGACGGATTTCAGAATATCACCATGTTTCTAAGTAAAATAATATCACCTTGTTTCTAAGTAAAATTATAAAACTTCGTATCTGGGACAGAAGTTTTAGGAGGGAAGCGTGTGTAAAACTTAAAAAAAGCATTCGTCATTCAATGGTTTTTCTAGATCTTTTGCTGCGTGATTGTAAATGTGAAAAAAAATATCTTAATGCTTTTATTTATCTTTTATACTGTTCATAAAATACAGTAAAGGGGAAGCCACCGTTATATACTTTTTCATTTGTTTTGATTGCACAAACTAATTTTGTTTTCATAGAAAGAGCCTATTGGCATTGAAGAGGGAAGGGGGCCCACTCATTTGCCTTTTCCCGGGGCCCTTAAATTGATGGTTGTGCACTGCCTACAGAATCGTAGAAATTCGCCGTACAGAGAATTAAGATTAGATTTGTAACAAGTTTATCCAAGATGGTATGCATATTGTTGGGAAGTTATTTTGGAAGTATCGTTTTCGCTATTCCAGCGACGCCTGAAACTTGTATATCTGTTTCGATTTCACCGTCTTCGCTTTACCACGGGTCTTTGAGAATACTGAAGCTGGAAGTCCATTGAGCAAGAGGAAGGGTATAATTGAAATTAGCGGTGAACTTGTGATAAATAATTACAACTTCCACTTCTTATTGTGCGCCAACAACAAAGTCGGCCATCAAAATTCTTGTATCTTAATTCCCGAAGGCGATAGGGAAATCTGCCTCGTGCGCCATATGCAGTTTTCGTAGAAAAACTAACAGTAACACAGATCTGCACGTGAGTCAGAATGGAAGAGGATGAAAGTGATACATAACTACGTTGTGAGAGATAAGAAATTTCCCATCCAGTCTTGTGGCACTGAATCAAAAATAAACAAATAAATAATTAAATACAATTGAGTGAGATCTCTACCCCTCGGATCGAGACTCAGTTGCAGGAAGGTTTGGTTACCGCCTCCAGTGATTACATGACAATGCACGATAGCGTCATAACGCTACTAGAATTTCTAGCAACAAGGTAGGTTCAAATTGTAGTGCATTATTTAAAGATGGGTTACAGGCGTACGGTATGGAACAAAGCATCGAGGTTGATGCATCATTTTGTTATTCCGTTTTTCTCCCTTTTCACGATATGATACTGCATATAATTTGTAATCGATTCATTCGATGACGACGACGGTAAGGCTTAGACATAGTCCTCTTCAGCATGAGCTTGCATCGACCGGCGTAGGCTGACTTTAATGTAGAATTCTGCTCGGCTTTTTTCATAATGTATGGAAACATTGCATAGCAGTGGTTTCATTACTAGGTTTCAGCTGGAAGTTAGATTTCCTTGCGAATCTAGTAACTCGGCTCCTCTCAATATGGTACATAAGATGTGAAATTGCTTCTGCGTCTAGTCCTGGCGAAAAGTAATTTGTTCGTCTTTCGTATCTCTGACATGTCCAGCTTTTAAATTCCCAATGCAACGTACTTGGTCTTTCAAAGCTTGTGAAAATATTCAACGGTAAGGTTATTAACCATAGCGTGAGAAATACTATTAGTACTTTTAATGATCGTGCTGGATCAACTGCCACTTAGAATTTAGCCAAATGTGGAAGCTAACAGAAAGAGAGAATAAGAAAACACTGTAGGAGCTTGGTTTATAATGATCTATCAGAAGTCGCTGCCAATGAAAAATTGGGTTGAAAGTTGCTGAGAGTTTTTCATTGGTATCTGCAATCTTTAATTTTCTGCTGCGCGCCGAAATATCAACTGGTGCACTGGGGTGTGGCGTGTAAACGTTACCGCTCCGAAAATTTGTAATTTGAATCTTTGTTCTATTCCAAATGACGGAAATCTAAAATGGAAGATTTTTTGCCTAAAATTGTAGGCCTCTGTCAATGGTATAAAATGTGTATCGAGTGAAGGAATATCTCTGATTTTCAGAGTCGTAAGTAGTTCTGAATTTCGTCGCTCAAAAATCATATCAGATGGAAGGTATCACTTTGTGAGAGCCTTTGTCTTTTTGCATAAGTTATACGCTTCCTGTAAAGATCTTTTGGTCAGGATGTCAGTATCTTCTGAGCTAGAATGTTTTCGTAGACATTAGTGTTCTCGCCTAGAGCTTGCAATGCTTGAGTGTGGCGATATCTTTCGGTGAAGACATGATTAAATGCTACAGAAGTAGAATCTCGTAGTGGCCGCATATACAATAAGATCAAGATAATTTACGTGAGTTTAAACTAGACAGTTTTTATCCCCGTACCTTTTCGAAGATATCGTTGACATGAGCATTCCATGTAATGCCTTCCATTAATCTTTTTGGCTTCCCTTCTAAGTAACTTCGTAAGATTTTTGGCAATTGAGATTTGCCATCGATTGACGATGCGAATTGCTCGCAGATGTGCTGCCAACTAACGATATTTCCTAATAGACGCAGTCTAAAGGTCGACAGCGTCACGGTAGGTAAATCCGCCGGTGGAGGTGGAGGTATGGTGAACATAGCTGGAACACGATTACAGAATGTTGTGGTAGGCAGACCTGCAGTAAGTTCAGTTGTTCGATTAGCCTTTTGAACAGCACGTTAGACTTCATCGTATAATCCTCACACATGATTGGGTCTGCCCATACCCAGGGTTTTGCATCAAGTTGTGCAAGGAATTGTTCAAATTCCTTAGATCGTTCAACGACTCAGCCAATCTTTATTTCCAAATTAATTCGAAGAGGCCGCATAACCCGCATTACCAACTGCAGCCTACTGATAAGTTCAACAATACTTTTAAAGCGGGTGATATCGGCCTGAATCGTGGTTATTTTTCTCTTAAAGGGCGTAAGCTGATAGTTTATCCATGCTGGTTATTAATTTAAATTGTAGCAGAAGAATATCTTTGATATCAAATCGGAGCACAGGTTTTTTCATAAACTTCGAATTAGATTCTAACACGCGGTAACCTTGCTAATAACACATTTCGATGGCTAATGTTAAAACATTGTAATAGTTCTTCAGTCTTGCGCTTGGATCGAAAACAATTCAAAGATTTTGACTGCAGTAATTCTGGATCGGCGTGTGTCCACCTTTCAATGAAAACACCAGAAAACATCGTTCAATGTTTTCTGGTAAACAGTGGAATTGGGTTTTTCTGAGGTCAAACACTTCGAAATTCAGCCATTTTGACAAGGGCTCCTTAAACGGAAAGGCATTTGCAAACCAAAGCTATTTCCATTATTCATTTCCACATGCCGCTGCGTATGCGGATGTGTTGTAAGTGACGGATTTCAGAATATCATCTTGTTTCTAAGCCTCAGCTATACCAAGGACTTAAGAGTTTTGATAACAAGTTGCTGAGGTTGTGATGTTTCTCAGTGTTTAAAACGTGTATGTGTAGCTTTGGGAATACTACGTAAAGTTTATTCTTCTTATTCTCTCGCTTTAAGTGAAACAGGAGTCAGTTCAAATAAAGTTCAAGAAAAAGTTACTTACAGTTCGACTTTTATTCAGCTGAAACTCTCTAAGCACTTTACTAATAAAGAACTCTTATGTAATAATTCCAATACCAACCATGGTCACTTAATCTAATTAACGTTAATTAGTAAACACAATAGTAATTTCACGAGACTCTAACACAAAAATATACAGGGTTCAAAGGAAAGTCCTTATTCAGGACAATAACTGGGGAAGGAAGGGCCCGAGTGGTACACAAGTTAGGTCTATGTATAGGAAAGGAACGATGACCAATCGAATGAAAGCAATTGGAGCGCCCCAAGCTGCAAAGGTAAGAAGTTAGGAAACCTAACTCGCGAACAACGCAAGATAGAAACAAAATTCCAATTACAAAGTTGTAGCGCATCGTCTAATTAGTAGGAAACGACATATGGTGCGCACGAATTATGTACATGGACGGGTCAAAATGCTGTTAATTCGAAATTGGTTAAGCGGGTGAAACAGACACAAAAATAATGACACGAGACAGAAGCTGTGCAGGCTTATTTATAATACTGAAAAATGTTAACAGGAGATATGGCTACTTACAGGCACAACGCACATCTGCGCGAAGTTAATGTACAGCTGGTTCGAAGTGGTCACCATCGGCTACAATGCACATTTCAAAGCGTGTAAGAATAGCTTATCGTACACTATGTAGCATGGCAGGTGTCACTGTGCTGCAGGCGCACACAATGCGGTGTCGTAAATCTTCCAGACTAGTAGGTTCTGTAGCATAGACCTGTTCCTTCAAGTAATCCCACAGGAAGAAGTCCAAAGGTGTTAAGTCCAGTGAGCGCGGATGCCATTCCACCGTACCGCCATATCCAATTATCTGGTGTCAGAATGTTTCAGCCAGGAAACTCCGTACGTTGGCTGCCATGTGAGGTGGTGCACCATCATGTTGATAAAAGATTCGCAGCAGATCTCTGAAGGGAAGATCATCTAGAAAGTCAGATATCGGACCTCGTTAGAGCTGAAGGTACCGCTGTCCTGTTAATGTCCCATCATAGAAAATGGGTCCAACTAGTGTGTTTCGCCAAATACCACACCAAACGTTACTTGCTTAACGTCGTTGATGTCGAGCAGCTCGTCCCATAGATGGGTTGCTCAGAGCCCGCTAATGGGTGTTATTCCGATTGACTATTCCGTCCCGTGTAAAACGGGACTCATACAATATATCCACAATATATCCGCCAAGAAGTTTGGATTAACCTCCAACGTGTTCTGTACAAAGTTGCAGAATTTTTTTTTTTTATTGGAGGCTTAACGACCACCGTGAGCAACTCAATGGGCTATAAGCAGTCGCCCGTCCCTAATTTAGGGTCACTGGTTGCAGGGAAGGGAGAGAGCCAGTGCCGTAAGACAAACACAACATCCATGCCTCACCGGGATTCGAACCCAGACCCCTTACGGACGAATGATCAGAGGCCAGCGCCTTAGACCACTGCGCCACCGGGGCGGCTTGCAGAAATCGAAACGCCTTCCGTGGTCTCCATCCATCAAACCTTGCACTGGCTGAACGTGGTACGGGTGTGCTCCCTGCTCGTTCAGGATTTGGAAAGTACGTTGTGCTGTTAATCCGCATGCTTCGGCGACTGCTGTGACACTAATGTTGCGATTCGCTGGGACATATCCCAGGACAGCCTCAGGATGCACTGCAACACATGATCCCATATATCTGCCCAATCACGGACGTGCCTGTATGCTTCCAGTCTCTCGTAGGTAGCGAACACACTTGTTAATAGTCGATACAGTTGGATGTTGACCAGTCGGAAAACGCTCGGCATACCGCCTTGCAGCTTCGTGGACATTGCGATGACATTCGCCATAAAGCACGACCATTTCGCAGTACTCAGCGTTCGAGCAGCCCGCCATCAGTATTTGCAACGTGTACGTTGACTGAAGTTCAAATTCCGAGCCTTGGTATTTTATCTCACCTAATGGCTTCTACATCCCTATCAATATTCACATACGCATTTGAACCGTTCTCCATCGTGGGCCGGTATTTTGAATTGCCTAACCATCCAGCGATTACGTGCACTTTATCAGCATTTTGACCCGTCCATGTACATAATTCGGGCGCACCATATGTCGTTTCCTACTAATTAGACGATGCGCTATAACTTTGTAATTGGAATTTTGTCTCTATCTCGCGTTGTTCGCGCGTTAGGTTTCCTAACTTCTTACCTTTCCGCTAGGGGCGCTCCAATTGCTTTCATTCGATTGGCCATCGTCCCTTACCTACACATAGATCTAACTTGTGTACCACTCTGACCCTTCCTTCCGTAGTTATTGCCCTGAATAAGGACTTTCCTTTAAACCCTGTATATACAACACATATCGACAGACTATCTGTACGAAAATTACCACTTACAGCTTAAGACAACTTCCACGGATACTACACCACATTTTGTCTGCTAGCTCCAGACATTATAACTCATTCTTAGCCTGTCAAACATGTACATCTCATTATTCACTCTTGATCTTAAAACTGCTACCAACATAATATTCAGTGAGTGAGAAAATACAATGTTACGATTGAAACGCCAAAAGAGAAAAAACTTGAAATTTACATTAAGACAACTGAAAATGAAAGTTATATTAGAAATTAGATTCGTCATAAATGTTATCACTGCATATCAGGTGACTGGAAGATAGCCCTCTCTTCCCAGATTTTGGCATCAGAATATTGTGAGGGGCAGATTTGTTGGTGTCACTATGTATAGGAAAGATTGCTTGTGTTCGAGCTTTGGCTCATGAGGTTAAGAGAGTCCCAGTAGGAGGTGGGCATCCCATAGCACCTACTGAGGGTGCTAAGTGTTGTATTACTGATAGCCTACAACATTTAAGTTAAACAAGTATTTAATAAGACAACGCTTTTGCCGCTACTAAAATAAGATCTCACCGCAACGAACGGAACAGCACAACTAAAAGAAACAGAAATATATAATTCAAACTGTAGCAGTCTTAAGCACAGGCATGTATCGTGCGATAACCTATCAGGATAGCTCGCAACATTTAAGGGGAGTTCAAATATTACGAATTAATGTGAGAGTCTAGGGTCAGATGTATTACTTACGTCATCGGAACAGCACGCATTTTGTAACATTGTTTGTCCACATATCTTTCGTATCTTTCTTTTCCTTTGTATACCTTCAAAAGACAATTGTGACGTACTACAGAGTTAAAGCTCGTGTCATGACGACAAATCTGCAGCGATACATTCCGTCCGTGTAGCTTAGTTTGAAGAGCAACTCACTCCGGAGTGAGGGGGCGCGATTTCGATCCCCGTCACGGACAAATTGGTGTTTTCACAATGGCGCCCGAACGTAAAATTTGAATGTACTGGCCGTTGGGTTCTTCGGAAAACCGAACGTAAAAATGGATGTACTGGCCGTTGGGTTCTTCGGAAAACCGAACGAAAAATTGATGTACTGGCCGTTGGGTTCTTTGGAAAATGTGTGATGTTTGTTCCACACATCGTCTAGAATTAATGAAAATCCGTTCTTCCCTTAAAAAAAAAAATTTTAAGAAGAGGAAGATGATGTGACGTATTACAGAGGTAAAGCACATGTCAAGACGACAAATCTGCAGCGATACATTCCGTCCGTGTAGCATAGTTGGAAGAGCAACTCACTCCGGAGTGAGGGGCCGTGATTTCGATCCCCGTCACGGACAAATTGGTGTTTTCACAATGGCGCCCGAACGTAAAAATGAATGTACTAACCGTTGGGTTCTTCGGAAAACGTGGGATGTTTGTTCCACACATCGTCTGGAATTAATGAAAAGAAATTCGTTCTTCGCTTCAAAAAAAAAAAAAAAAACACATTAAGAGCGAGATGGCGTGACGTACTACAGAGGTAACGCACGTCTCAAGACGACAAATCTGCAGCGATACATTCCGTCCGTGTAGCTTACATGGGAGAGCAACTTACTCCGGAGTGAGGAAGTGCGGTTTCGCTCTCTTCACGGACACATTTGTGTTTTCACACAATGAGGGACGTGTTTACTTTATTTAAGAAACGCTTTAAGCGTAGTAAATCCGTTTATTCCTGTGGTATAATATGCAGAAAAGATTCGCCAAGCTTCCGCTCCCCACTGAGAGGTTTTTCAATGCAATGGTAGGCACAAAATGCAGGAAATTAGAACACGTAAGAAACAAAGATGATTTTTTGAAAATAACATAGGTGACATCACGAGAAGTATTACGTAAGTTTTTATCACGCAATTATACAGTGTGCCGCGATATGTTTCTATCTTTTAATAACGCATGCCAAACCCTTGGTAGTTCGATAGAGACGATGTCATTGCAGGCTAGTTTGCTGGAAAGGATTTCGACTGTTTCCCTGAGAACAGTCTCTTAAAGTGCATATAAGGGGCAATTCTTCTAATACTATTTCATACAGGAGCGGCCGAGCAATGCATGAGTTCTCTGGCAAGGGCTGTGTTCTGCATTTTCTCGTTGACGCTTTGCACGTGTTCTTTACATCTAGTATCCAAGGATCGGTTTGTCATTTCGATATATATCTTTTCCGTGTTATCAGGATACACAAACGGCATAGCGTACACACCCGCTCCTTTTACGCTTTCCAACCGTAGGTTAAAAAGCGTATATGCTCGAGCTTTGTCCGTCTGTCTGTCCGCACGATAACTAGCGTAAAAATGGTTCGATTTCGATGAAGTTTTAGCATGTGGTAGGGAACCACCTGAACGAACCCTATTGAAAATGGGCGAAATGGGGTCAAAGGTCAGGACATAGGACTGGGATCTATTCCATTGTTCTTATGCGTCATATCTTGCGTAAACATGGTTAGATTTCGATGAAGTTTTAGTATGTGGTAGGGAACTGCCTGGGGACGAACCCTGTTAAAAATGGAAGAAATGGGGTCAAAGGTCAGGACATAGGAGCGGGATCCATACATTGCCCTTATGCGTCATAACGTATGTAAAAATCCTTCGATTGCGACAAAACTTTAACATGTTGTTCCGGATATAAACTGAACCGGTTCTGTTTAATATCATCGAAATGGGGTAAAAGGTCAGGACACAGGAGGGAGATTTCTTCCACTACCATTATCTTCATAACTTGAGTAATGATGTCTGGTATGTTGGAAAGCGTATCATAATCAGTGTATTGCATGATTTTAGTAACTTGTTCATTCTCATACTGTGTTTCCTTGCAGCTTGATATTGTATGGGATAACAGGATCAGTGATTTTATTGCTATTGAGATGTAAGTACTTACGCAACAAATTGCTCAACCAATATGTAAAGCCTGGGACATATGTGATGGATCCTGCGTATCTCATCGTCTTACTAGTTGGTTTTGTTATCCCAGACATTATATGATTTATTACAGTTCTATGTATTCTGTCTATGACGTCTTTCTTATATCTAGCCTTTAGACCTTTGCTATAAATACTATCAATTTCCTTATTATTTAGGTAGTCGGGTTTGCATACGTTATACGCTCTATGGAACCATGCTCTAAATTTGTACTCTTTCGGGCAGTGTGAATCAGCCAGGATAAGGTTCGGTACTGCGGTTGGTTTTTAATAAACGTCAAAACCGGAGCTGGATGTTCCATTTCTTTTAAGCGCGACATCAAGATAATTCAGCGTCCCATTCATTTCAAGCACCACAGTGAATTTTAAAAATAAATTTATCAAGTTCACCATGGTGAACTTGAAAAATAAGCTGATTTTCTACTCTTAAAGCGTTTTTTGAATATACACGATCCGGCGTATTTAAATAACGTGTTTACTTTATTTGTGCAATAGAACATACTTACATATAACCATGAATATAGTGTTTCTTTTTAAATACGATTTAATTGTAACTTATGGTGTGCTTTTTATTCGTTCTTTGAGCGCACATATAAGAACTCATAAATATTTTATTGATCACCATAGAAGTGATAATGCTGAAGTTATTGGAAGTGTAATTTCCTCGTTCATTCACGATTTTCTATAGAAATAAAACGTAGCATCACAATATGTTAACAACTAAATTTTGAATCTCTCTCCGCAGCTGTTTTATCTTTGGTATCTCACTAAAGTACTCCAACATCTGTAGCTGCATCTGTTTGTGTTCTTTCGTATTTCTCACAAAGCCCTGTTTTTACGAAAATTAAGCATTTATGCTGTCTAACATTTGTCCGCCCGTTGTTTTAGAGATATGTCAAGGATATGAACCACTGGATTTTATGACTTGACAATGTCTAGTAATTGTATATTTTATAATTTAAGAGATTCCTTTTCTGTGTTTTCTATTTGCTACAAACGCACATCTACGATTTGCAGTTTTCTGTAACTTCCAAGTTCGTCATTCATTTCGAGTTCATGCTTTTGATCCCTACATCAGAACTGATACGACGGGATCAATGAATACCTTTTTTAAGACTCAAAGCAATGCTGTGTTGAAAACTAATTCCACTCCGAGTTGTGCACATTTCTTGTTTTATTACTTCTGTTGATAATTTTTAGAATTCAGTTAGAGTAAGTATACCTGGTAACCGTTCACAAATTCACTGCAGCTCTTCGGTATTTGCGAAATGATCAGCCGGAATCAATGCATTAATCCTTTTCAACCATGTTTCCTGTTGGAAGAATAAAAATGTGTAAGAAATGAATAGTTTTGACGAAACAGAAAGAAAATTGGAAACAAAAAATAATGTTTTTTTGCTTGCTTCAATTGCTCTGAAAACATCAAGCAGGAAATCCAATTCCTGATCCATTGTTACAAATATTGTTGTGAGTATTCAGGCGACAAATCATCAACAACCGACTGACTGGAGATGTCATACGATAAATGTTGACGATTTTATTTTATTGGATGGAATTGGAATTGGGATTCCTGAGAGAAGTTTATCTCAACGACACTATTACAAGTTCAAGCTCAACCTGGTTGTCATGACGTTCATTGTTTTTCCTGTTATAACCGCGATTCTCCCCTAGCGCCGGAGGCGTGGCAATTTATCACGGTTTTAAAAGATCTGAGAGTCAGCTTGTCTATTCGGGAGATGAACTTTCATCTCACGTTTGATGTGGCTTCTAGATTTTGTGTTTCCGCATGGTGAGCTGTCAAAAAAACCACGTGAATTCCTTTTTTCCCCTTTCATTACACGAGAGTGCGGCGACGATTTCCCTATAATAGATGATGCGGAGTTTCTTCTGTTTCCCAATGAGGTCCTGCACGGTTTTATCAACAGACATCATCATACTCTAAGAATGAAAACGTCATGGAAATAAATAAGATGTGATTTTCCGTCTCAACGTTTAAATTAATTTGTATTTATTCAGTGGAAAGCTCGACTGTTGTCACGAGTTGCTGATGGGGCGAAATGGCACTAATGAACCTGAATCGAACCAGAAAAAGGCATATCTTTGTACCTCTCTCCTTGCAACAAGGGTACCTCCGTTGCGCATACTCCGGCTTTTGCCAAATCTGCCCCTTCCCGAAATCTACGCAGCTAATTTATGAGCACATTAGGTCAATTGAATAAATTCCTCCCTGGTAGACGAGTGGAAGGAGAAGCTGGCTTCTGACCGTTCGTCCGAAGTAGTTCCGGGTTCGAATTCCGTGAGGCATGACTGATGTGTTTGTCTTACGGTATTTTCTCAGTTGTTCAAGACGGTCGTTAAATTCCTAAAAATTAAATAAAAACAACTGATAACGGCAATTTTTTCTTCAGAGTTGTAAATGAAACTTTTGTTGAGTGCTATATTTGAACTGGCAAGTGTTTCGTCACATTATCAGCAATGGCCTTCCTTACTGAAAACTTTGATTCAATATTCGATTTTTTTCGGGTATTATCGACCACCATGAGCATTTAGGAAGGCTATAAGTAATTGAATTGCCGATTCTAATTGAGGGCCGCTGGTTGCAGAAAAGGGAGAGAACCAGGCCCATCTGCCAAGCGCACTCCCATGCCTCGTCCAAGACTGGAGCCGGAGCCCATCTACAGCAAATGACTCGAGGCAAATGCCTCACACTGCTCGATCTCCGGTAACGCGTCTTCGATTTAATTCATTATATAAAAGTATACGCAGATTTTATTACGTTATACACACTACTGTTTGTGAAAATTACAACACCAAGAAAGAATCGCACTATCCAAATGAAATTTATATGACAGATTCTGCATGTTTCAAGAGATAACTGATTGCATTTGTAGAGTCATACAACAATTATTCGCTTCAAAGATCAGTATCACGTGAAGACACCTCCAGCAACAATAGCAGTCTCTACACAGAGTGGTACTGAATGGAAGAGGTTTCTGTTATCCTCTTGGGTAATAATAGCTTCTATGCAAGATCAGAATTCATTTGTGGTGACTCGCAGAGACGCTGGACTGACCAGTCACTTAGCTACTATGTCCCAGACATGTTCGATTGGAGATATACACAGTGCGTCAAAGAATTTCTAAGACTGGCGCTAGATTTCGGCCTATGGTGGCGCCATCACCAGTGTAATCGCGAATGCGTTATAAACCGTGACCATCTGCTTGCTTTCTGCCAAAAGTACTGCGCAGTGTTCAAAGTAATTCAAACGAAACGGGCGTTCATTAGAGAAGTAAAATTTTGTTCATGTTGAATTATTAAGATGGAACAAAGGGCTGTTATTAAATTTTACGCAAAACTTGGTAAAAGTGCATCGGAAACGTACCAAATGATGAAACAACTTTACGATGAGTTTTGTTTAAGTAGATCAAATGTTCTCCTGTGGCACAAACGTTTTTTAGACGGAAGAGAGACGCCAGAAGATGATAAGCATACCGGAAGACCAAGTTCATCTAGGACACCTGAGATTATTGAAAAAGTGCGTGATTTCGTGGAAAACAATCGATTTACGTCACTAAGAATGATGGAAGAGTCTTCAAACATCAACAAAGAAACTATTCGAACCATCCTGCATAAAGATTTGGGCAAAACAAAAGTCTGTGCTAAATTTGTTCTACACACGTTAACCAATGAACAAAAATCAAGGAGAAGTGCACATTGCAGAGACATCATTTCAGCCGTTGAAAATGATCCAAACTTCTTAAAATCGATTGTTACAGGTGATGAAACATGGTGTTTTCAATATGATCCTAAACCAAAGCGACAAAGTGCAAAATGGAAGTCAAAAAGCTCACCACAAGCCAAAAAAACCAAGAAAAGTTCCATCGAAAATCAAAACAATGCTCATTACATTCTTCGATAGTAAGGGTATTATCTACAAAGAATTTGTTCCAAGTGGACAAACAATTAGTGGTGAGCTTTATTTAAATGTTTTGAGGCGCTTGATGGGAAGAATTCGTCGCATTCATCCAGAATATCGAGATGAAAACAGTTGGTGTTTGTTGCACAATAATGCACCCAGTCACACCTCACTTCTTGTTCGTAGATTTTTGGCGAAAAATGCCGTCTGTGTGTTGAATCATCCACCGTATTCGCCTGATTTAGCACCCGGCGACTTTTCTTTGTTCCCGAAACTTAAAATGACGTTAAAAGGGTGTTATTTTGATGATATTTCGACCAAACAAATAGCTTCGACGCGTGCTTCGGAGGCAATTCCGCAAAGTGAACTAGAACAGGCATTCGAATCATTATTAAATCGCTGTAACAAGTGTATTGAAGCCAGAGGGACTTATTTTGAATAACAAACCAAAACAAATTATAATTTCTTGTTTCTATTTCATTTTACAGACCCAGTCTTAAAAATTCTTTGACGCATTGTGTATTCACAGAACGTGCAGGCCAAGGAAGAAGTGGTATGTGCTATGTATCGAAGAGGTCTTGGATATTCTGGGCCAGATGCGGCCGAGCATTTTTCTGGTGGGATATAGTGCCAGGACAATTCTGAAGGAAGGGTATCACCTCTGCTCCTGAATCATCCCTGATGAATCGCTGGCTAATGAGGCTTTCCTCAATTCCTATAAAGCTAGATCTCGAATGGAACCCAATGTTGCACCAAATCATGTCACTTGGCGTTGGGTCGGTATGCCGCTGCAGGATGCCATTCAACACGGTGTCTTCGAGCACGTATGCGACCATCAGGGTACATCAAGTTGAATCGTGGCTCGTCAAAAAACACGACCTGTTGCCAGTTAGCCCTTCCATGTCTGTGTTCGAGTCCCCATTGCAGCCTGAGGTGTTTGTGATTGAGGGGCAGCAATGGGCTGCTAGCGACCAGTCCTCTGTTAAGGAGACGACGTCGAATTGGTTTGGAAAACAAAAGCTTGACCTATAACAGTGCTCCACTGCTGCGCACAGCACCGTGGATATCGCTGGGCGATCGGTCACTGCCATGCGGTAGAGGTGTCTGCCATCCCGTGCAGCCGTGCGATTTTGGGTTCCATTTCCTGGATTTTTGTGTGCCCGAGCCTCATCTGTTCACTGACGTCACGTTCTCATCCCTGTACTGGCATTTCATCTCTTACGAGTGGCAATTTCGTGGCACAAAAAAATCCAGCTTATCTCATCCCAACAATCCTTCATTCGCTCACATCTGTCAGGCTTTCATAACGGGACCTTTTTCGGCGACTTGCTTAGTGAGACACAAGAAACACCTTTTCAACTGAATGTCGGCTTTTCATTGATCGCAAGATCTCGTTTGAGCCGGCCCCTTATACACAAGATACGACAGTTCAGAGGGCGTTACTCCGAAACCGCAATTGCATTTTCACTGCCATTTTAATCATTTGCATGTTCCAATCTGTTATAGATATCCTGTATATTTTAAGCTAATTTCAGCAATCCTTCGTGGTGCGGCAATTTTCAGAAAGAATAGTGTATATTATTTAAATCTGAAGAAGTGTTCAGGGTCTACACACTTTTCTGATGGTCAGAAGCTGTCAAAAAGGAATAATAGGATGTCAGTTACACAGCTCGACATAGGAAATGCCATATACCGAAGAAATGCATGAAATTAGACGAAACTTACCGACATGTCGCAAAGTAGGTGTGAGAGAACTGATATAATTTCTGAAAAATTGCATGTATGCAATAGGTAAAGAGACAGTATGTTTGCGCTTGAGTCAGTAGGCTGTACGACCGCCATGCTGAGCTAGATATTCGACAACACGGTGTAGCATTGAATGAAAAAGTCCCCGGATGATGTCATGAGGTATCGCCGATGGTGCCTCGATGTCCTGTGTCCACAATTCATTGGGATTTCGAAGGGGTCGTGCAGATGAGTAAATAGTCTGCCAGTGAATATGGTCTCTATTGAGGAGAAATATGGAGATCGTCTGGGCAGGGCAGCACCGGCACCTGAACCTTTTAAGTACTGACTGCTGACGTTGGCAACGTGCGGGCTGTCATTATCTTGTTGAAACTGGGCGTCAGGAATTCTACTGATATCAGCAACGAAATGAGCTGCAGCACCTCATCGACGTATCGTCGTGCAGTCATTGTACCTACTGTGCGTACGAGTGGTAGATGGCTGTTGAAAACGATTGCGTCATATTGCTCCTTTGCTTGTTAAGGAGCCATATGACGCTTTTGAATGGCAGCAAAATTTGCCCAGTGACCACATCGTCTCGAGATTCTCAATTGGGATGCTGCACACGTCTATGCTGTATGCTGCACACGTCTAATGCTGCTACATCACGTCTCGGTTCCATGTATGCTGCTTCACTTCTCGGTTCCATTCGTCCCGTTACGCATGTTTGGTCCGACACCACTGTAACCTTGTGCAACGATGTGCTGCGGTGAGTGACAGTCGAGATCGCAAACCCGCAACACCCAATCTGCGATTAACAGTCGGTGTCTATACGTGGACGTCCATAGCTGAATCTACACCTCGTCGAATATCGTCCGTTGGGAATTGAGACGCTGCTACGACTTGCCGTCGAATGTGGCGATCTACGCGTTCGGACGTCAGCTCACCTAAACCAGTTCCACTACGGGGACTCACGTTATCTTCCTACAACTACTGTCGCCACACTCGGCGACATTTGTCGCATCCGGATGTCTTTCTGCCACAATGCGACGCAGGGACCTACCAACCATACTTAACACTATGATGAAGCATCTGATAAAGGTGTCTGCGTGATGGTAGGATTCCCGTTGACAACGCCCACCCATTCTCAGTCCACGTAAGGGTGCCCAAACTTAGCTACGTCGAGGCTTTTTTACCTCTTATTTCTCTCATCTAACACGTGATTAGTTCGCAACTGCAACAATTTTCGTAACTCAACTTTCGACACATACTCATCAATTTGCATGGCACCCGGACAAATACATTCCGGTGTGGCATTTCCAATGCTGACGTTAATGCAAAATAAAAACGAAGAATTTTCGTTCAAGCTTTGCTAATTGAGATACCTGTAAACTACTTTTTGGCACGTCTTTTGTAAAACAAAAGCCGTGCGTATGCTATCACTCTGTCCATCCGCCTGTGGACACCCTATCTCTGCAACTATTAATTCAATTGACAGCTAAAATTATATATAATTTATGACTGCAGAACTTGCGGTGTTGAGATCAAATAAAAATACGAGCGTTTGCCCCAATCAAAGGTTTATTATACATCGACTATAGTTGCGCAGAGTGCTTGGCTCGGCATCATCAGGACGAACTATTAGTCCGATTTGAAAAATTCTTTCTGCATAGGGAACTTGAAATGTGGGAATGATGATCCTTGCATTTCGGAGTTTTTACGTAAACAACTTTGCCGCTAAGGGCGCAAATGCAGATGATGTCAAATTCAAAATATATTTTATTCATATATTTGCCTCTAAAAATCCGATTGAAAAAATTATTTTTCCGTCAGAGACTGCTAACTATGAAAACTCTCTGTGTGTGCATTTTCTTTCCAAAACAATGCACCACTTCATCACTAGGAGGCGCAAACTTCTGATCTGTTTTTTTGCAATATCTCTGCTTCTAAACGTGCGATTTAAAACTTCTTTCAACACCGGATGCCATTTGCCTCGCAGAACACTTTGGGGTTTATTTGAGGAATTTTGTAGTTCATAGTTCTGTCGCTAGGTGGTGTTTGTGTACTTTTGTTTGCAGCTGTATCTCCACTTCTAAAATCCTTACTTAGAAATTTCTTTTTTCTGTATCCCGTTTGCTACAGTAAAGATGGGGAACATTATCCTCTTTAAATTATGCGCAGCTTTCTGGCTTGGAGGCGTAAAGGTCGAAACCTTTTTTCTTCCTACATCTGCTTCCGGATTACGTATTTGAAAAGTGATTTTTCCTTAGCATAGCTTTTTCCATAAAAAATATTTTTCGCCTATTTTCAACTTTTCGATTATGCAAAATTCTTCCACTAGAAGGCGTGGAATTATATGACGTTTCCTTCAATATTTCTTTTTTTAACTGTTCGATTTGAATATGTTTCACTCGTGACACACGAGTGAAACTTAATGTTGGTTGGAGGAAAAGGAATAGGAAGAGACCCAGGATAGAAAGAATAAAGGTTGATAGGCTCCTTGAAGATCATCAGCGTTATTCTTACTTACTAAAAGAACGACTGAAGGAGCTGAAGTCTAGTGAGAGGGACGTAGAAAAGAAGTGGGAATGTTTTAAGAACTGTGTTGTCACTGCTACTAAAGAGGTCTGTGGCACCACATAAGTGGGTAACAATAGAGGTGATGCTTGGTGGAATAGTGAGATTGAAGAGGCAGTAAAAAGAAAGAAGGAAGCCTATTTGGGGATGTTGCAAGGTAGAGTTTCTGTGGATGAATATCGCTGTAAGAAGCGTGAAGCTGCTAAACTGGTTCGCCAGAGTAAGGCAAAAGATAGGAAAGAGAAAGTGGAAAGGCATGAACTGGCTTTTTGGAAAGATAGGAAGTCTTTCTGGAAGTACATGAGACTCAGGAAAAATATGGGAAACAAAGTTGTAAGTTGTGTGAAGAATGAGATCGGGGAAATGATATGGGAGCCCAATTAGTTAAGTGAAAGATGGGGTGACTACTTCTGTGAGTTATTAGATCAGGAAAGCAAAGATGATTCTGAGACAGACGCAGATGATGTCACAATGAAAAATGAAAGCACAGGTGGGATCTCATAAGAAGAAGTGTGTAAAGCTCTAAAATCTCTTCAGAATGGTAGGGCTTCGGGAGTTGATAGCATAACTGTAGAGATATTGAAATATGGTGGTGACTCTGTAATTGACTGGTTAACTGAAATTTCCCAGTTGTGCTGGGAGTTAGGAATGGTCCCTCGGGATTGGAAGGATGCTATCATTGTTCCCTTGTATAAGAGAAAAGGTGATCAGACTGAATGCAAGAACTATCGTGGTATTAGCCTACTAAGTGTGCTAGGGAAAGTGTTTGGTAAGGTTGTTATTGAAAAAGTACAGGGTCTTACATCAGAGAGAGTGTGGGATGTTCAGAGTGGTTTTATGCCTGGCAAAGGCTGCACTAACCAGATTTTTGCATTACGCACGATGATTGAAAAGTATCTCGCTGTTGGTAAGAAAGTTTTTGCTGCCTTCATAGATTTAGAGAAAGCTTACGACCGAGTAAATAGGACACTTTTGTGGAAGGCATTGAATGAATATGGTGTTACTGGGAATCTACTTAATAGTGTAAAAGCCATATGTGCTGGCAGTAGAGCTTGTGTACGAGTGAATGGTGTTTTATCAAAATGGTTTTCTATTGGTGCAGGAGTTAAACAAGGTTGTGTAATGTCACCATGGCCGCCCCGGTGGCGCAGTGGTCTAAGCGACGGCACTGGCTCTCTCCCTTACCTGGAACCAGTGACTCTAAATTAGGGACGGGCGACTGCTTATAGCCCATTGAGTTGCTCACGGTGGTCGTTAAACTTCCAATAAAAAAAAATGTCACCATGGCTGTTTAATATATTTATGGATGCGTGCATGCGTGATGCCAAAATCGTTGATAGTGGTTTATGGCTTGGTGATATCCGTGTGTGAAGAATGATGTATGCTGATGACACTGTCCTGTTGGCAGAGAGCAAAAGTGATTTGCAGAGTATGTTGTCTCGGATGTACGAAGCTTGCATGAAATTCAAACTGAGTATAAATAAGGGAAAAACTATAGTTATGGTGTTTGAGAGAGAAACTGGTAGCACTGAATGTAATGTAAGTATTAACGGTACTGTAATTGACCAGATGAGTGAGTTTATATATTTAGGAAGCATGTTTGGCAGACAGAACAAATTGGATGGTGAAAGTAGTAGGCGAGTGAATTCTTCATTGAAAGTCATAGGATCCGGACGACTCCAGGCGATACTACATCGGAATGACCAAACGTTCGTTTGTAATTAGAATCAGCGAACATAAAAGGGATACAAGAGACGGGAAAATAACCACTGCCCTATCAAGAGAAGTCAAGTTCAAGTCCGCCGATCCTATATGGAGTGATGTAAAGAAATTAGCTTCATACTCCACACCCAAATCTACTGCCATTCGCGAAACTTTGGAATTCTTGACCAGCTGCGAGGCTTGCAACGATAGCGTCTCTCTGAAGTTACCACTTATTTGGAATCAATTCTTCAAATAATGCTGAGATTTCTACCATAGTACCGCGTGCCCAACCAACGTGACCTCGTTTCTTCGAAATATCACGTTTGCTCCTAATCATTTATTGTCTAGTCAAGTCACCGCGTTTAAAGTGTTGAAACGTTCTATTATCCTGTTTGCAGTTAGCTTTCTACCTTCCTTGAGAAAGCCATCTGGTTGATGTGCGAAAGCTTGGAAATTTTGATTATTTATTCTACGCCAATAAATTTTCGGATTTTTAGTATATAGTTATACTATTTTGAGACAACAATAGTGAGTTTATATTATTTTCAAGGCCAAAATCTGGTGTGTTTGATTTGGAATTTATGCAAGGAATATCTTATATACTGTTTCCGTAACGCTCAGCCAGTTCATACTCTGTTATCATACGTAAAACATACGTATCTCTATACAACTTTCCTGTAGGAATAACCTTCATCTAAGGGTAGATGTAGAACTGAGCACAGTATATCTTGCGCAACTGTAGTGAGAAAGTGTAAGGTTACCGGAAGACGGCAGTGTGAGTGAGCCTACAATGCAAGAACTTGGAATTCGCAGCGGTCCCCTGAGCAGTAAAATGTTCACACAAACCAACAACACACACAAAAGGAACCAACAAAAGCGAAGCCAAAGGAGGGGAATTAGCCTTGCATGATATTCCCTTGTATAATATGTGGTAGAGCCTTTGGTTAAAGCAAGATGGCGAAGGTGTGGAAACAGAAGTCTACAGAACTGCTTCTTTAATAAGCATCTGAACTGAAGCTAGTGGAGATTTATCCATATGAGCAGCAGCTGATGAGGGCAAGGTGAGGCAGTAGCTCCGAGGGTGTCCGTTGACCTCACATAAAGAGCACAAGACACCTGCCCTAACGTAAAAATCACATATGTCATCATTGAAGGTTACAGCGTGTGGAACGCTCAGAATATTTCCCAGCACGTAATCAAAAGTAACTTTAAAGACGGAAGCCTACGAAAGTCCAAAGGATTCTTCCATTGAGGTGAAGTTCTACGCAAAAGTGTGCATGCACCACTTCTAGTGGTGCACTGAAAATGGTAGTTCTGGGTATGAAGTACATCGAAATTCCGACCCCTTAATTATACATCTTAAAGTACAGGAGCATCTGCTGTATTTTAAATTGCTAAAAATGCATGCCCAGATCTTCAGTGAGACAACCATTGGGATATACCATTGCAACAAGAAATGAATTGCATTTCTTGTTGATAATCATTACAATTATCAACCGGTGATACAATTCATTACAAGACGAACATCACAGAGATATCCGTAAACGGCGAGACAGGGATAAAATAGGTTTAGGCACTCCAGCTGATGTTTACCGACAGGTGGCTGAAGTAGCAGACAAACAAAGCTACCAACAGATGCAATAAATACACGTAGACACAGATTGAAGATGTATCAGATGCAGATACGCTGTGACGAAGAAGGCCACCAGGTGATTACATCGTATCTCCTGTATAAAGCATTAGGCTTTAAACCAGCTTGGTGGGGAGAGGAAATAGGCATCATAATATGAGCAAACAATTTCGCGCTGAGAAAAAACCAAATTCTTAGTTTTGAGTAAGATTTGCCAAAGTCCTGCAAGAAGCGGAAGCCGTCATCTTTGTGATTAAAAAAAAAAGGACATAATATTCGGTATTAAGACACACCATCGAAAAAATATCGCAAAAGAATACTGAGTAAATGTCTGACACAGGAACACTGAACCATTTTTTAGCAAAATGCACATAGTTCCTTCTTAGCATTGCGAACAATAAACCATGGCAACAGCCGTCAGAAGATGCTGCCTTGTCTGTTTGATACATATTATTATTACGCCTGCCTACCAGGACGAATCTAATTCTAAACGAATTAATGTCAGGAGCGAAATTATGGCAATTAAAATTTTATGTTGATTTACTAAAAGCCATTTTAAAGTACGAAATATCTACTTCGCATAATTTAAATGTATGCTACAGTTTCTTTAAAGAAGAAAAAATTACTCAATAATCTCGTGAATCGGTTCTGCAAAGGAGTTTTATTTCTATTTCCTCATTTTGTTATAGCCAATATGTACATTAAAATATTACATTCCTCCTTTAAACAAATTATTAGTAATATGAAAAATTTATTTCCATGGTCTTGGGGATGAATGCTGCATTACGTCTTCAGAAACGACATTCTCCATGTTGCCATCCGTTACAGGCACCCTTGGAAAACCGTAAAGAAAAAAGAGCGCCCCATTCAGTCTCTGAAAAAAAGAAACCCTCGATGATAAAAAATAAAAAGAATGAAAAGTAAAAAAAACATTAAAATTGAAAACCAGCGTCATAATGGATTCATCTTCGTTTGATAGAATTGAGGATATTCCAGCGCGCAGGCAATTTCGTCAGTTTTGAAGGAGAAATAAATCTAATCGAAAGATAATCCCCTTCGCAACGAATCAAAATTTTCTTTCTTTCATTTTTGCATCACGTAACAAAGGAATGTTTTTTCTAGATAATGACAGGTCTTTTCAAAAAATGTTTCCTGAATTAAAAATGCTGTAATATCGAGCAGCGCATCATATCTTTAAAATATTTTTAATGATATAATATGAGTGTTGAATAAACGTTCACGACGCATTTTCTGTTTCGAATTTCTTTTCATGATTTAATACGTTCAAGATGGAAATGTGTGTATGCGATGTGATAATGAATACAATTAAGGTAAAATAGCATTTTCTTAAGATATTTTACGCGAACAAAATGCGCAGGAACCAAAGGTTCCTTCTTCGTAACAAACACAGATATTGTTGTCTTTAAGTTTTAATTTTTTTTTAAACTTTTAGCTGTTAACGTCAACGAGAAAACAATGGAGAAATCATTTGAAACTGGGATGAAGACGTATTAAAAATAAACAACGGTATAACATTTACGCTGAAGAATTTTGGTATTAACATTCTCCATTAGTATTAAAGCGGACAGAATGATGCAATTTGTTTTCATAATTTTAACTAGTTTCAGCTTGAATTGTTGGCGCGGTTAATTTTAAGTGTTGAAGTATACGTCAACTTATCACAAGGTCATTGTTTGCCAATTCCTGTCGTTGTAGCAGGGAAGCAAATAAATAAATATTTAAACAAATAGAACGTAACAGCAGATGTTTTCTTTCGCACAAGTCTTTATTCTTCGCAATGGGGGAAAGGGGAAATATTGCCTAATCAAAATAAATGGTATATACTTCCAGAGGGAAATGGATATTACGGACGGCTTTCTCTACGTTTTCCCCAATAAATCTGTTCTTATCCCTACGTGCCTGCATGACCGTGCAAAATACTTCGTCATTCTACACTCAAAATCTCCAACAAGACTTTTCGTTTATGACTACCCCGTCTAATCCCCTTTCGCTATCTGTCCCTGAGTAAGATGCTCCTGACGTAGGAAGTTTATTGTTAATTGCTTACTCGGACTGTCCCTGGCGGGCTTTCTCTGAGGGAGAGTGTCCTCCAACAACAGGAGATAGAGAAGGGGTGGGGTCCTTTTGTTCGTGGGAGGTACCACGGTCCGTGAAAGAATGGCTTTCCCCAATAGAGATCTTCGCTAAGCGCCTTTTTAAGTAAAGGCGAATTTCTCTAGCTGCCCTTCGCACACAAATTAACCAAAGTTATTATTTAATTATATTTTAAATATTTCCATATAACAGGATTAACGAAAGAGACTGATGCAGTAGTTTCTTTATTGCTTCCCTCACATCAGTTCTTGGTTAACGGAAGCAGAATAACGTAACCATCACCTTGTATATAAAAGAAGCAGGTCAAGGATGCAGATGGAAGTAGCATCTTGTATGCAAAAGCGAGAGCGATTCATGGATGCACATGGAAGAAGCTTTTCGCACACAGAGACGTGTAGCTTCGGCATGCAAAAGAAAGAAGCTTCTTATATGCTGAGGTATGCAGCTTCTTTTACGCAGAGGCGAGCAGCTTCAAAATGCTTATTCCAGTAGCTTCAGCATACAGAAGCAAAAAAGTCTTGTACGCAGTACAGACAAATGACTTCTTATGGTACATTCAATGGACAAAGCATCAGAGATATCTACCTAATAGCGTGTTGATCATCCTCTAGCGTGAATAACGGCCTGTACAGTGTACAAGCCCAGGCACCGACTCCACGAGATGCCGGAGGGTTTCCGGAGGTAATGTCAGCCATGTCCATAGCAGCACTGTCCACAACGCCGCCCGAGATGTCGGTCCACGATCTATGGATTGGATGTTCCTCTCCATGGCATCCAAGAGAGCTTTCACTGGGTTTAGATCCGGGGATCTTAGAGACCACTGGATAGTTTCCAACTCCGATAAGTGTTCCTCGTGCCATGCCTGGGTGGTTGCGGCCTGCTGGGACGGCGCATTTTCCTGCTGGAATAAACTATCGGCCGCAGGATACGCGAAAGATCCTAGACATGAAGGTCCCTAGGTGTCTAAAGCGTGTATGTGATCAGCCAGCATATGCTGGTAGCGTGCAGCGGTTAAGGACCTCTCCAAACTCACCACACACCAAGGGGCATAATGTATCCTACGAGAAGGCTCCCCAAATCAAACACACCACACACCAAAGGACATAATATAATGCATTCCACGAAAAGGCTCCCCAAATCAAACACACCACACACCAAGGGACATAATGCATTCCCCGAAAAGGCTCCCCGAATCACCACAAAGCCAGCACTGCTTTGAACAGAGCCGATCTGAGATGACGAGTCCATGGCCTCATAGTGGCGTTGCCAGATCCGCACCCTCTCGTCAGCTCGGTACATCTGAAAACAGGATTCATCTGACCACGAGACGTGACGTCACTCTGCAGAGGTCCAGGTTTGATGTTCCCGGCACCAGGCGAGGTGTAATGTCCGATGACGAGCAGTCAACAGGGGCACACGAGTAGGGCGTCGGCTCATGATATGGACCATAGTATACCGCGTGCGCCATACCGTTCCCTCGCTGACGCTGCTGGGACCTCCAACATTTAACTTGGATGTGATTTGTGCCGCCGTTGCCAAGTGGTCGGTCAGTACGATCCTGGATAATCTACGTCGACCCCGGTCATCAATGGCGTATGGTCGGTCACCGCTTGTATGTTCGGCACTTTCGTCGATGGTATACTCGATGTACACGCTTCATACGGTTGCCCTCGAGAACCCTAGGGTTCTTACTACTTGGGCTATAGAAAGACCCATCTGTCTTACGCCGACAATGCGTCCACGATCGAAGTCGCTCAGATCACCACGTTCACCCTTATTCGTCGGTAGCGATACACTGTTGGGAAGACTTGCTGTCCGTCTACTTATCACCTGCGTTCAGTTTGGGTCTGTTCCACTTTGTGCAGGAGATGCCCATGTCAGATGCCTATCACTAGTATCTCTAATGTTTTGTCTACTTAGTGTATACAGTATGGTGGTATATAGCGTGCGTGCCGAGCAAGCAGTTTCTAGCGTAAAGGAACAAATAACTCCTTGAATGTAGAGACAAACAACTCGTTTGGAGATTTCCTTAAAAAGAACTGAAAATATTAAAATACACTCTTTGCGAAAAAAAACAAAAAAAGAAAGAAAGAAAGAATAGAAAGAAAGGCGCCCACAAGGAATCACCAATCAAGACGAAAATTGGTGTGCGCAATGTACATGCATAGGAAAGGAAATGATTTCAATTTCTGAACGAACAGTTGCGCGATTTATTCGGATAAAACAGCTACACAAGTGACTACGTTGTAACGCCACCTCTGGATCGTATACAAGCTGTTACTGGGCGTGGCATAGACGCATACAGTTTACGGACACTGTTCTGAAGTAAAGCCTGCCAGATGGTGTCCAAATTGCGGTCCAGTTAACCACATTCAGAAATGAGTGTAGGTGGTGTCCCAACATGTCCCAAACATGTTCGATCGGTGAGAAGTCGGTAGATCGTGCGGGCCATGAAAGGGTGTTGACATTACGGAGGCAGGCCTGGGAGAACCGTGACGTGTGTGGCCGGGTATTATCTTGTTGAAAACTTTCTCCATGATGCTGCGACAGGAATGGCACCACAACAGGTCGTAGAATGTCGTTGGTGTACCGTTGAGCCGTGAGGGTGGTACGGAGGACTACCAGGGATGTCAAGCTATCGTAGGGAATGGCTCCCAAGACATTCACTCCTCGTGTGCACGCCGTGTGCTGTTCCACGATAAAGGCTGTCCAACTCGTCTCCAGACACGTATGCACTGGTCATCGGCGCCAAGTGCAAACCGTGACTCATCACTGAAGACAGCACGACGCCACTGGACACCATCCCACGGTGATCGAGCCCGAAACTACTACAACCGGGGCCGGCGATGCTCAATGGTCAGGGGTAGGCAGCGGAGTGGCCTCCACGAATATCCCTACCCTCAAGCCGACTAGCAAAGGTCCAAGTGGCCCCTTCTGTACCTGTGGACGACGCAACGTGGCCACTGATGGTTGAGAGCGACAAATTGGGTTCTATTCGTGCGGTTCTCACAATCGTTCGATCCTCGCATTTTGTAGTTGCCCTCGGCCGTCCACTGCCCAAGTACCGCTGAGTTGTGCCCTTCTCGATCTGGTGCCAACATCGTCCGATTGTCACGTCGCTCCGACCCAAATGCCTCTCGATACAGCGACTTGGACCAACCGTCCTATCTCAGCTCCATTATACATCCTCTGTCAAACTCGCTCAACTACTGGTATTGTTCACCAATATAATGTCGAGGCATTTTCACAGTCCGCAGAGGTTAATGCAACCGCAGTCCGCTGTCACAATTGTTCCTGTGTACTAGCTTTGCTCTCGATATACCCTCCTCGATGCGCGGTTCCCATGCGCTGTGGTGGGCCACTATTTAGTTATTGGTCGTTATTTTTTTTAATCATTTGCATATTCAGCCTTGTGGTACTCACATGTGGAGTTTCATCAGGATTGAACAACTTCCTCGAGTGACTCGATTTTTTTTTTTTTTTTTTTTGCAATTTTTTTTTTTTTTTTTTTTTTTTGCAAAGATAACGATTTCCCTACCACTGATATTTTTCTCATATAGAAATTACATATAAATACCCTCCTGTCTTTTACTGGAGCAATATCAGCATAGAACAGATTAAAACTCAATAATGTGTCTATTAATTACTGTGAATTTATTTTAATTGAATCTGGTCAAGCAAAGACAGTGAATTTGTATACAGAACTATTGGATTTTTAAATGTAAATGGACGATGTCATCACTCTTTCCACGTTATTTTTTAAACAACGCATAGCGACTGAATATACAATTTTTCAGTCGCTATGCGTTGTTTAAAAAATAACGTGGAAAGAGTGATGACATCGTCCATTTACATTATCTCCACGTATTTGATATATATATTGGATTTTCGGGCTAAATTATTTCCCAAGGAGGAAAGTCTTGTATTTAACAACCGGCTGTGTTGGCAAATCAAATTAAATTAATGCTCCTTATTATTTCATTTGATAATTTAAAATAATTTCCCTGACGATGAGTATTTTTTGTTCAACGAATACGTCATTTAAATTATTTTATTCTGCAATATTTCGAAAACGACAAGGAAAGGTTAGGGCAACGTAATGACTGTTATTGCTTAAGCAGTCGTCTATATAAAAGTGACATCCTAATCTACTACGAATCATTTTAACCAATACTCCCATGGGATAACATCCTAAAATCCAAGCATTTTCCCACGGAAAACTTCTGCATTTGAACTTCGCCGCCTGGTCTGAAATGAGAAATAATTATTCGATTGTTGCAAGCTGTGTCTTATCAGTCACAGATGGATAACTTCATACATTTCCCATCTTCTACCACACGCGGAAAGCGAAAATCATTAAAACGAATTTGCATTTGTTTCTGCTGCCACAAAACCTCGATCGAACAGTGAGAAAACAATATGAAGAGCAGGTTACAAACACGAAATCGATTTCTCAATTATTTTCTCCTTTCACTCTTCAGCAGATAGACAAATTTCGAAGAAAGATCTGCTTATGGCAATCAATTCATCTGCGAAGATAATTTCCGTGAAAGTTTTGAGGATTTAGAAAAAACTTGCTGAAAATAAAATAATTTAACAGGCAAAATCGCGAGATAAGAAATTATGCGACGTGTTACGTATATTATTACCTATTTAACTTTCCGTCTTGGTTGTTGTCTCTTATGTACACATTTTTTATCTCTCGTTACGCCTTCCGGACTTAACAGCATGTCTGAACATCCAAGTTCCTCTTCTACACGTGGCAGTCATACAGAAGTCAGGCAAGCTACATAAATACGGAGTTTGAAGTGTAGGAGATGTTAGTTTGATAATAAATTAGGTACAGTGACCTCTTCTGTTTAACTTTGTCAACTTCAACGCGATATATTTTTTTATTTCACAGGGGGTTAACTTAGTCAACGTTGTTATGTTGGTTCGAAGTTTTTGGCGTTAGTATTGTGTGTGTGCATAAGTTCTACCCGTTTTTTGCAGGCTACAAAGAAAGGAGGAGAACGCAACAAATAACGTACTTAGGGTATTTGCTAACATTCTGTATGACTTCTTGCCATGTGTTTATGAGTAGGTGAATCCCACGCCGGAAAAACTGTGTTTCAGAACCAAAAACGTCATGTAATACCGTTTTCACATAGGTTCTGTAACGATCGAAAAAGGTGGTAGTCCGTAGGTGCCAGGTCAAGGGAATACGCTGGGTGAGGTAACACTTCCCAACCAAAGTCCAGTAATTTTTGCAGAGTGATTAAACAGCATGAGGTCTGGCGTTATCATGATGAAGGATCACGCCTTTGCGAATGGCGAGTGGTGGCCGCTTCGATGTCAGTTGCTCTCGCAATCTCTCCAAATGTTGGCAGTAGGAGTCAGCATTTATCGTTCGGTTAGGTGCCAACACCTCCCAGTGGATTATTCCCTGGACATCCTACCAAACACTCAATAACATCTACACCTACCAGTGTTGATGCAGTCCTCCTTTTGAGGTCGATGGAGCAGGATCCGCACATTGGCACACAGTCAGTCGACGCTTTACATTACGGTACAGTACCCATTTCTCATCACCCGTTAAAATTCGTCCCAAAAACTGTTCATTTCTTTGACGAGAAAGCAAAGAAACACAGGCACGGATTCTCTGCTCTCGTTGCTTTGCAGAAGGCTGGTGCGGAACCCAATTATCGAACTTGATGATGAGCCCTACTGCATGCATCCGTCTTTCGACTGTTGTTCTGTGTACCGACAACGTTTTCGCTAATTTCTGAAAGGTTGGGTGTGGGTCATTTGTTATGGTTTGGTCCACATTCTCGTCAGAAACCACGGATGGACGTCCAGGACGTGGTTGATTTTTACAGCTTCTGTCTCCGTTCCGGAATTTCCGAAACCAAAGTGACATGTGCTATCATCTACTGCATCCTCCCCATACACGTGACAAATGTTGCGGCAAGCCGCGGCTGCATGGCGGACTTTATAGAACTCGTACAGTAAACGATGTATAATGTGTTCCTTATCGCATGCCATGTTACACAGTCCGTGATTTCCGTTACGAATGACTTACTCGGACAAACTTAGTGTCTCTATATGCTGTACTGCTCCACGCTTTATTGGCCGAAAATTCGGCATCGCAGTGTCATCTGTAACGTAACTACTCCGATCGCAATTTGCATCTATTACGAAAACAGGTAGAACTTTTGCATGCACCCAATTGTCTTCTTACCTGTTTCAAATTTTAATTTAATTATTCAACATCTTACTTCTGCAAGCTATTTGTGAGAGATTGCTACTCTTATCGTGCTGGTATACAAGTCATTACAAGATTTTGACTGAAGAACTTGTAAGTCTGTTTTTATATTACCTTCAGTTCATTTGCTAGCTTTAAGAACCCATTACATGTGCTTAGTTGCAGCCTTACAGGCAGTAGGTATTTATGTGATGGAAATGTAGGTTTCTCGGCAGTGCAGTGAAAGAAAATACAAGAAAAGTGAAAGTATGATGATAAGCTGACCAAACTGATATTTTTTCAACTTAATGCAACATGAGTGAGCAGGCTTTTGTTAAACAGACATGAGCCTTCTCACTCACATAAATCAATTTCATTTTGTAATGCTTCTGATTTATGTTCATAAAGCATGTCGTCACAATAGGAGACTGAATTTCAACATCCGAAATATGCCAAGATATCGTGTACTAGAATGTTGCAATAGCATCGCACGAAGAATTATAGGAGAAACAAGAAAGCTAGCATACTCGTTTAACTTCCGTCGGCCTTTCCACACATCCTTTAAAGTTTAGAATAACAACGAAGCGTATCCTTCATCTTTGGAGATAGTTCAATACACTGTCCGCCCCATATATACATGGAAATATAATTTTGTAAACGAAAACATTTGCATGCAGAAACTAACAAAGACTTCTAGTGGAACATTTTGTATTATGACCAGCAACATAATGTACACACGTCAAACGCTGTTGACAGCATATACTTAACATAATATTCTAGTTTTTATGAAGTCAAACGATGTAACATTGTTCCAGAATTTAACAAAAAAAATAGAAGAGTATTTAAATGGCAAACACAATTAATAATCAATTGACTCTCGTTTACGCGCAATAAGCTGAAATATGCGTTCTGGCATACTGTATATTAAATTATGCATAATTGTACTGTCAATATGCTTGAAAATTACCAGGTGATTGGCATAAACACTTCGAAACAAAATTCCCCAAAGGTTTTCAATTGGGTTGAGATCCGGGCTGCGAGCTGGCCACTGCAGTAATTTGAAATTGTTCGATCTCAGCCAGGCCATCGTAGAGGTTGTTCTGTGAATGCTGGAAAACCCAATTAGGACCACGTATTTCAGCAACAGCTGGGAGCAAACTGTCTTTTAAAAGTTACTAGTATATTACGGCCTTTTAACGTCCTTACAAACACCAGATATTAACTTGCCCATTAAATCCAAAAAAGTCCCACACCATCACGGAACCTCCTCCGAATTGTCGGCTGAATATTTAGCGATTTTCCGTTCTCATATCATTCCAATAGTATTTCGAACCGTCTGGACCATCTGAATTAAATTTCTGTTCATCACTAAATAATACTTGGAGCCATTCGTCCTTCCATGACATATAGTCTTTGGCCTAGTTTAATCGAGCTTGTGTGTGCTATGCAGTTATTGGCGGTTTCTTTAACAGTCTTGTATATTTCACGAGGGCTGTCTGCTGCAATACTCTGTGAACCATACTTTTCAACATTTTCACGTTTCTATGCTGACTTATATTCCTTACAGACAGATTATTATGCAAAGAGAGCTTCCAGACATGTCGTTTCATTTGAGGAGAAACATTACTTTGCCGTCCGGTTTTTTTCTGCGCTGGATATTTTTTGCTACCACTTGAAAGGTTATAAATAGAAGAATTGGATCGTTTTAATTTGTTCGAAATCGCACTTACTTTCATTCCTTGATCGTTCAACTCTCGAGCGTGAATGATCTCCTCCGCTGACAGCTCTTTCCCACGTGACATTGTTACAAGTGAATCAGCCTCATCACGTTTACTGACTATTTATCCTGTTCTGACGCCAGGCTAATTTGCATAGCAATGCGTGTTAATGTTCGCGCGTTTGAGTGAGGTTCCATATAATTGTGGGACAGTTTCAGTACACTACATGCTTAAAACGTTTAATAAATATCCGAAATTATTATTTTCTCATCCGCAAAATATGTCTGCAAAGACTATGTGGTTTATTTTCACCACTGTGTTGATGGGTTGCGTACATTTTTACTAATCGTAGTTTTACTCTGTTTTAACACCTTTCCATGTAATTGTGGGACGGACTCATTCCCATAATAAACTTCCCGTGACTGTGACTTGAATACAAAGCTTGTATGGACACTTCGGGGCTATGAATTGTATCAAAAGGTTCTCAGAAGAAACTCTAAAATAAAATAAGTACATATGCAGAACGGAAAGCTAATGTACACCGAGTAATCACTGAATTATGACCAGTCCTATCAAAAGTGGATGTGGGCCGTTGACCATGTGATTTCCGAGATGGCGCAATTAGTCGACCGACGCAGCATATGTAAGGTGGAAGTGGAGCAGTAGGTAGTACAATTCGGAGCGTGATGGGTAAACGGAAAGATTTATCGGACCTTGAGAAAAGACAGAATGTGTTCGGAAAGCCGGTGCCTCGATTTCCCAAACGGCTGAAGTGATGGCTTGTTGGCGAGCCGACGCGACGTAGTTAAATTGTATCAGGACTGGCGTGAAAATGGCAAAACAACGACTTGGATGAATAACTACACAGGGCAGCAAAAGGTTGATGTGAGAGGTGAGCACCGGGTCAGATGAATCGCACAGGTCAACAGACGCAGTACTGTTCAACAGTTGAGTACCCAATACAACATAGGTCAACCCGAAACAGTATCTGTCATGTTGCACGCTTGCACATATGGGCTATCACAGCAAACGACACCGACGATATCCTCTCCTAACCATGGTTCATCTGCGCAAAAGGCTCGACTGGTGCAAAGATAATGCGAATTGGACCAGGAGTGACTGGAAAAAGTGTGCTGGTCTGAAGAGTCGTGGATGGTTCTGTACGTATTTGGAGCAAACAACATGATACACTGGATCCATCCTGCATGGTTCCCAAAGTGCAAGTCGGAGGAGGTCGTTGTATGATGTAGGGCATGTTTACCCCGCAGAAACTTCGACTCCCTGGTGCATGTGGAACAACGTACGACAGGTGCCCACTATCGTGAATTGCTTGTTTACTCTGTACACCTGCCATGCAGTGTTGCACTTTTCCCGAATGGCGACGGTGTCTTCTAAGATGCGCCGAGCCCGAGGTCCGATGTTGTGCAGAAATAATTTGAGGAATACAGTTCAGACTTCCAGAATATGGACTGGCCTCCGAACTCCCCAGATATCAACCCCATAGAGAACTTGTGGGATACTATGAAACGGCATATCTGCCACCTTGACACACCAATCACCTCCATAGCTGCACTGAAGGCCGCTTTACACACAGCTTAATTGGCCATACTTCCCGACTGCTTCGGGCATCTTATTGAATCGATGCCACGCCGGATAGCTGCTGTACTGAGGGTTAAAAGAGGACCACCTGCGAAGTACTAGGAAGGCGGTCGTAATTCAGTGATCACTCAGTGTATTTTATATATCGTTATTTTGTTTCATTTTCCTCGTAAGCGTATAAGTCATTTTGTTATAAGGGTGCATATGTTTTTCCTCTTAAGGGTATAAACTCATTATTAATATTGATATCAGGGTGTCTACCAAATTTGGGAAACACAATTTCTTGCCCAGTAAGAAATTTTCATGACCACTTTTAAAAGACCTCAATATCTATATGTATATTCAATTCAATTCAATTTATTGGTATAGCTGTTATCATACACATACAAAATATTCATTAGAAAATAACAAATTTGTAGACATACAACAGCTAGAGAGATCAAGAAAAAGGCTAAAATTACCTGACAAGTTCTGGTCTCCCTTCGAAAAATGCACAAGTCAAGAAGTAAAATAATTAACATCAATTAGACATAGTGTTAAATACATTAGTAGATAGTAGTGAATGAATGTTATCTGTGTCTCTATATGTTGCGTGCAATATTTATAGTGAACAAATAGTAGTGTTAGTAGGTTGTGTTATCCAACAAAACCATGCATTGCTGACAAGAGTAAAGAAGTGGGATTAAAAATGAACTTTCAGAAAGCAAAGTGATGTACAATGCTTTTACAAGAAATGAAGATTTATCGATTGATGGGGAAAAGCTGGAGATAACCAATACCTACATTTATCTTGGACAGCAGATATCAAATAAGGGTCACATTTATGAAGAAATTAATCGGCGTATAAAACTTCCCTGGATAGCGTTTGGAAGAAACAGTATAATTTTCAAGAGCAATATGCCATTATGTCTTAAAAGAAAAGTGTTTAATCAATGCATCCTTCCAGTGCTTACATATGGTGCAGAGACGTGGACCTTAACTGAAAGAGACATACAACGACTGTAGAAAACTCAAAGAAGGGTGGAGAGATGCATGCTTGGTGTAACCAGGAGAGATAAGGAGAGGAACTGGTGGATCAGAAAAATGACACGAGTGGAAGATATCATGATCAGAGTAAAATACCTGAAGTGGCAATGGGCTGGACATATTGCCAAAAGGACAGACCATCGATGGACAGCTGAAATTTTAGACTGGATTCCAAGGAACAAGAAAAGACCCAGAAGAAGACCACATGGGAGATGGGTGGATGAAATTCGAAAGTATGCGGGAGTAACATGGAAGAGACTGGCACAAGACAGACCGTTGTGGAAGAAAATTGGCGAGACCTTCGTCCAGCAGTGGATCGATAATGGTTGACAATGATGATGATGATATATCATCATCATCATCATCATTGTCAACCATTATCAATCCACTGCTGGACGAAGGTCTCCCCAAGTTTCCTCCACAACGGTCTGTCTTGTGCCAGTCTCCTCCATGTTACTCCCGCATATTTACGAATTTCATCCACCCATCTCCAATGTGGTCTTTTCTGGGTCTTTTCCTGTCCCTTGGAATCCAATCTAAAATTTCGGCTGTCCATCTATGGTCTGTCCTTCTGGCAGTATGTCCAGCCCATTGCCATTTCAGGAATTTAACTCTGATCATGATGTCTTCCACTCTCGTCATTTTCGGATCCACGAGTTCCTCTTCTTATCTCTCCTGGTTATACCAAGCATGCACCTCTCCATGCTGCTTTGAGTTGTCTGCAGCCTTTGTATGTCTCTTTTAGTTAAGGTCCACGTCTCTGCACCATACGTAAGCACTGGAAGGATGCATTGATCAAACACTTTTCTTTTAAGACATAATGGCATATTGCTCTTGAAAATTATGCTGTTTCTTCCAAAAGCTCTCCAGGCAAGTTTTGTACGCCGATTAATTTCTTCATCAATGTGACCCTCACTTGATATCTGCTGTCCAAGATAAACATACGTATCTGTTATCTCCAGTTTTTCTCCATCAATCGATAAATCTTCATTTCTTGTAAAAGCATTGAACATCACTTTTGTCTTCTGAAAGTTCATTTTTAATCCCACTTCTTTACTCTTGTCAGCAAGTTCCTGGATCATACTCTGCAGCTCTGATGGGGTAGTTGCAAAAATGACTACGTCATCAGCAAAACGAAGGTGGGTTAGATAATCTCCATTAATCTTTATCCCTTTGTTTTCCCAGTTCAGTGATTGAAAAACATTTTCCAATGTGGCATTAAAGAGCTTCGGAGATATGGTGTCACCTTGTCTCACTCCCTTTCCAATTTTTATGTGTGTTGTATTTTCAAACAGCCGAATCTTTGCACTTGCATTTTCATAGATGTTATTAATAATATTAATGTATGCATCTTCAATACCGCAGGATTTCAGAGCCGTGGTAACTGCTGATGGTTTCACCGAATCAAAGGCTTTTTCATAATCGATAAAAGCCATGCACAATGGAAGTTCATATTCCCTCGCTCTTTCAATTAGTTCTCTCAGCACATGGATATGATCTATTGTGCTGTAGCCACTCCTGAATCCAGCTTGTTCTCTCGGTTGAGCCATGTCCAGTGTTACCTTCAAGCGGTGTGAAAGAACTTTAGTGAAGATTTTATAAACCACTGATAGGAGGCTGATAGGTCTGTAGTTCCTGAGATCCTCAATGTCACCTTTTTTATGTAGCAGGATCATTGTAGCATTGTTCCAATCCTCAGGAATCTTCCCTTCATTAAGGCATCGAGTGAAAATTTGGGCGAGTACTGTTTCAATTTCTCCACTTGCTTCTTGTATGATGTCTATAGTAATTCCATCTTCTCCTGGAGCTTTCCCCCGCTTCATGTTCTTGATTGCATGTGCAACTTCTGCTGGGAGGACTGGAAGAACTCTGGTACCTTTCATGATGTCTGGAGTACATGTATCATCCCTTTCATATAATTTGGAGTAGAAATCTTTCACTCTTGTCAAAATTTCGCCTCTATTTCTTGTTATAGAACCATCTTCTTTTCTCAGAGCCATAATCTGTTTTCTTCCCTTACTGAGATGATATATATATATATATATATATAGAGAGAGAGAGAGAGAGAGAGAGAGAGAAATAAATATATACACACACACGCACAAATACATATTAAAGAGGAGTAACAGTCCGCCCCCTTTTTTCATTTACAGAAAACGTGCCCCCTGCTGTTCTGGTAGTAACAAAAATCTACGAGTGCCCTTAAAAGTAAGTTGAAATACTCACCAATTCGCTACTAGGTTTCATTAGACGCCCTTCTTTAATATTTATACCTGAAAAATGTCCTGACGAAGAAGGAACAAATGCCCCCTTTTCTTGGAACTTAAATCGTTAGATGGATTGAGACTTATATTGTCGGTGCATAGAAAATTACTTAAGATCATGAATGGAATACGGGATTACACCATTCAATGCAAATTTTGAAGTTGACAATCCGTTTTTTGGTGTAAACATGACAGGGATGGTAAGTCAGATAATATCCGAAAACTTGAAAATTCCGTCGTCCAGGAGCGGGAATCGAAACCGCGTCTCCCAGATAGCGCCCGGGTATGCTAACAACAACACCACCCAGAACGACCAAGCCTCAAGTTTCCGATTAATTTGAATATAACCATCACACGATTCGCTAATCCATGCAACCGGCATTTAAGTTTAGCGAATCTGGAGGTTATGAATCCTAGCCCGTGATTTGCCTGGAGGAGCAAAAATAAAAAAAAATAAAAAATTGACACTTGGTCGTTCTGGGTGGTGGTGTGGTTAGCATACCCAGGTGCTATCTAGGAGACGCAGGTTCGGGTCCCGCTCCAGGACGACGAAATTTTCAAGTTTTCGAATATTATCTGACTTACCATCCTTGTCATACCAAAAAAACGGATTGTCATCTTCAAAATTACTTAAGATGTTTGCCAGAAAATGAAAAACTACTAAAAATAAAAAGAAATTCATGGCTCCCAAGCAAAATTCGTGACTTTTTCTTGACTTTCATGACATTTTTCTTGACTTTCATGACCTTTTTCTGAATTCGTGACTTTTTCTTGACTTTCATGACATTTTTCTGAATTCGTGACTATCATGATTTTCATGACCAGTAAACACACTGGATATTTACGCAAATCATCTGTGACACTGGTGCAAGCTGTCGAGCCCGAGATATCAACTGTTAGCTCCTTAGAGAACACCATGACATTCACATCACACATGACGATAACGCACTCCACTCCTGTGGCTCAGTGGACTGAACGCTGCTTGCTGATCAATTGTCCGAGAGTGTTGGTATCACGGTGAGACATGAATGTTGTCTTTCTTACGGCATGGACTCTCTCCTTTTGCTGGAAACAGTGGCCCTCAATTACGAACGGGCGAATGCTTATATACATCTTCGAGTTGCTTACGATGCTCGTTAAACCCGCAAATAAACAAACAACTCACCCTGAGTGTGGCTGGTAATGTTTTTGATATAAGAAAAAAACAATGTTTTGACATAAACTACATTTTTTGTAGTAAACAAATCGCTGCGGGAACCTTCTCATAAAAATAGGGAGAAATGCAGCTCTGCATCCCCCTCCCTATTTTATGACGGTGTAAGGAGGACCTACGAAAGAAATGCGGTGCTGCATCGTTTCCATATTTGTAAACGAGTGGCTGTGAGTGTGAAAATGTTGCCACCTATGGAGTATCTTGCCAACTGAGCCCTTCTTTACGACACGTTAAACATATTTTTCAATATAAATGGACAAATATCGAAATAATTACTCCTAATACTTCTTTAAATGAACGGTTTACTCCGAAAAATAAAACTCTGAGTGCGCAATGATTCGGGTAGCAAGAAATTCCAGAACACTTCAGTGAGTCTTTTGAATATCTGTTTTAATGGTTATAATGAATTTGTCTACGATCACAGAAAAGTGTCATACACTAATGATTTGAGTTCTAAATAACTTGTGGCAATACAGAAAAGAACGGAAGAGAAATTCTCTTTTCCTGTTGCCCCAATCTACCTTAGCAATATTTCTGAGATTTGAGTTCTTTACTTTAAGAGCCCTTATGGAATTCGATCTGTTTGATTCATTTCCCAACGTTCACGCATCACTGCGCTGAAATTCCTGCATTAGAAATAATAAAAAAAGCGACATTCATGTCATGCGTATTTTAATTAAATCAGAGTAAATCTTTCCCAGAAGAATTTTGTTTGCATCCGCAAAACGAGGCAGGAGGATTCTGCATGAAGAGATGGACGACAGCTATCGCAGATCTTGGAATGAATGTGACATCCCTTTTTAAATGAGATTCCTGCGAAACCGAGTTTAATACCCTGCGCTTGAGAGCAACTGGAATGGCGGTGACCTCTCTCCAACAACTGTGTGATCTTTTCTCGTACCACTAATTCTGTCACGTATGTATGTGGGGCGGCACTTGTATGCTAGATGGGCTTTATCGCAACTGGATCACGAGCGATCTGGGACAAGTGGTAAATCAGCTTTCTGCCGAAACCGATTTACTGGATGAAAGGCACTTTAATGTTAAGCATGTCATGAATAACAGCATCGCCGGCATATCCAAGTTTAAAGCTTTTAACATACCACTCCAAGTAGTTAATCGATGGAATTCTCAAGTAGTGTGCAAGAAAAGAACCACATGGTACCCATTTAACTGCATATTTGAGGAAAACTTTACTGGCTCTTTAGTTATCTCTGGCCGAAAGTCTTTCTTAGGAAGCAATTCTGGAATTCGTCAGAAAATCTTTTTTCAAGATTAATTGGAAAGCTCAAAGAGAAAATGAAGAACTGGCAGCAGTTTATCGCGTGAAGGCATTGCGCTTTCACTTTTGAGCAAATTAATACAAAATTGTCATCAGGAATCAGTTGAAAATCAGTAAATGACCCGATTTAATTTAGAAATAGGCGGCTGTATGATTGCACTAATGCACACCGAGCACAAGATCAGCAATTTTTTAAGTATTTATGATCTCAATATTTATTTTTTTCCAGAACGCATGAATCGAACGTCCTTTCCTCTCAATTTGAGTGAAGACACAAGTTCGTCCGCGACGAGATCGAATCTGCGCCCTCTCACTCCGGAATAAGTTGCTCTCCTAACTAAGCTACAAGGATGGAATGTATCAATGCAGATTTGTCGTCTTTACACGTGCTTTATCTCTATAGTAAGTCACGTCATCTCCCTCTTAATTTTTTTTTAAGCGAAGAACGAATTTTCATTAATTCTAGACGATGTGTGGAACAAACATCACACATTTTTCGAAGAGCCCAACGGACAGTTTATCCATTTTTACATTCGAGCGCCAACGTGAAAACACAACGTTGTCCGTAACGGAGATCGAAGTCGCGCCCTCTCACTCCGGAGGAAGTTGCTCTCCCAACTAAGCTACGCGGATGGAACGCACAGCAGCAGATTTGTTGTCTTGACTCGTGCTTTACCTCTGTAGTACGTCACATGTGTAGAATCACATCCTATCTATCTCTGTATAATGACACAATTACATTGGAGCAGGTCTCCGCGCCCAGTCGCTCTCTCCTATTCCTCAGTAATCATTTCTCCTCTCCAGAGGGATATTGAGAATGTTTATTACAACAACGAGACAGACTGTGCTCAGATTGACGATGATATCCCGCTAAATTATATTAACCGCAGATCGTGATGTTTTCCCCTTTCAATGCGTAGGATTTTCTTTCTATGCCTTTCACTAGACATCGATACCGAAAGAGAAGAAGCAGAATTTATTGACTGTATCTTGTGTAGCAAATTACTTTGACAACCCACAAATTATCAGTTTCTCTTCCGGCACACCATACAGCGTTTTGCCAGAATTCAACGCATATAAAAAACCGATCTCTTAAAATAATTACAAAATTATAGCTGATTGCTTATATTTTTATTGGAAAATAAGCATTTCTGAAATCAAGGCCTGTAATTTAAATGTTTCAAAATTTCGATCAAATGCGTACGTATGTGAGTTTCAAAACTACAGGTGTTGAATATCGAACTTAACAACATCGTGTGTGGCTCAAATGTCGCCGGCAAAACAATGTTTCAGCAAAGTATGTAGAGATATGAAGACCCTTTTGTGTTTTTCAATATGAAAAATTCTCATGAAACGCATATAACGTATTAAATCCGTTTATTTTTGTGGTGTAGTAAGCACAGAGATTCACCAAGCTTTCGCACTTCACTGGGAGGCTTTTTCAAGGCAATGGTTGACATAAAAATATTTGAAAAAGCCCCCCATTGCCTTGCATAAGCCTTATAGTGGAGTGCGAAAGCTTGGCGAATCTTTGTTTACTACACCATAAAAAATAAACGGATTTAATACGCTATATACGTTTCATAAGTATTTACAGTCTGGTGCATTTGAAATAAAGTTACCAAATGAAAAATTCTTATAAAATTTCTCGTGAAGCATTGTTAGTCTCAGAGTTTGCTTCATATTGCCCTTTTGTTCAGTTATGGCTATTACCACATCACTCTTTAAATCATTTCCCACATTTTTATTGTTTAAATAGGACAGCCATTTGATGTTAGGTAAGCTATTCCGTTTTTCCAGTAGCTTCATATTTATACTACGCACTCTACACATTCTTAGTTCTTTCGCAACACATTTCCATGCAACACAAGTTTCTTAAAAAATCAACGTCACACTAACTGTTGCTCTTAGTTTCATTTTTTTTTTCGGAGTTTAACAACCACCTTGAGCAACTCCAAGCTTTATAAACAGTTATCCGTCCCTAATCTGCTCTACAGTTTCCGGTAATGCCACTTACGTACTGCATAAGAAACACAGCTAGGAGTGGACAGTCACTGCGACACATGACTTTCTGAAAGAAGTGAGGGAAATGTGTGTTTTTTTGTTGTTGTTTTTTTCTTTGAGGGGGGGGGGGGCTAATGACCATGCAAGACAGAACATTTAGTGCATAGCGCAAAGATAAATTCCGTTTTCTCATTTTAAAAGGAGTAGTTGCTCAAAAGAAGCTTATTTGCCTTTAATTTTAATGCCTAATACGCAGTCAAAATCTTAACACGTAAGCCATTTCAAAGTTTTGATGCATAGCATTGGAAGAATTAGTAATGTTTGCTTAGTTAACAAAAAGATGTGCATTGAGTGATTGTGTGCGTAGTAGCTTTTTGGAAAACTGCGACGGGAGGAATTAAGACAAACACTTTCCATTGTGCCATTGAGTTGTAAAACACAAAATCCCTCTTCATTAAATATCATCAGTTTAAGTGTTGATTTAATTTTTGCAAGATATCTCAGGGGAGGGCTGGGCTTCTGATAAATGTAATAACAAAATTCGTACAAAGAGAAATTTTCTCTCTTTCGATAGGCATTCCACAGTTTTTGAACTAAATGTTTGCAGTGAAAGATATATGCCCATGAAAACAAAGAAGTTGAAGAAAATATTCAGATGAATCACAGACAGAGGACTGGTAGTACATTGTTATCCATTGTTATCCTTCTGAAAATGATCTCTGTGATGACATGCAGGAAATGGTATCCACAAACGGTTTTGAAAATGAAAGAACGCTTCGGAAGCATTTATTGCTCTTCTTCAGTTACTCAACTTTCACTGTAGTGTAATGAGATAACCAAATGCCATAAAATATACCATAACAGGAGTTTCTTCTTTCCACTTTTTGAAAAACTATACGGTGAACGTAACCTTTTCTTCAAACTCTGGATCAAATTCAGTTTCTAGAGTCGTTGCTGATGATTCTCTAGAAAAAAAATTATATTTTCCAACAATGCAAGGCGCTTTTTCATCTTGAATAGTCTGCATCATTTCCGTAATTTTATATTGCAACCGTTTGGTTAGAATCTCACATAGATTCGAACCCGCTCATAACGAAGTCGTATTTATCGAAATCTCGGATTTAACGAGTGAATCAGGAAATTAATTTACGTATAATGTTAATTCAAAGCTCCGTAATATCGAGATAGAGAATATCAAGGAAAGGTCCCTGTCTTGAAATGGTTGAATAGAAATGGTGGCATACGGGATCACGCGTTTCGTGTCTGCTCCCATGACTGAGCCCGAAATCCGAAGGATTTCTTTTTTACACTTTTTTCATTTCCGTGCGAATACAGCAATACGAATTTCAATTAATTCTCCAACAATTGTTGCGCTCGTAAGTGAGGATGGTGCGTGTCTGATTGCCATTAGGTGTTTCCAGTAATTTACTACTTCAGTGTATTAACGTGGGGTATTGGGAAACTTCCCCACTACGGCTCCATCGAATCACAACCTTAAATAATGGGCGGGCTGGACGAACTCTAAAAACACACACATTTAATCTGATGTACACTTACAATTGATAACAGACTACACTAACAACGGAACCTACTCGTTCCGCTAAGAAATACCAAAATGGCGAACACATCGAACATCAATCGAACACACTTCGCCACACAGCACTGTCTCGGTGTTTACACTTCAGAACTCTCTGCAGCTCTACTTCTTGTCTCTGGAAGCATGTTTTAGTGACGCGCCGACGTCCGATGCTCACGCCATCCAACGGTCGTTCTTCTGTGTAATGATTTCGGCATTTCACCATCATGACGTCACATACCGAAAACCCACATTAATGACGTACCAGATTATGGCGAAAGAGACGCCTTTGATATGTCTCTCGCTATTATGATTTGACTTCCTCCGAAGTGATGCCAAATTGACTGACGGACAGACTTTGTACAGAAAGTAACCATATAAAACTTTACTGATGAAGAGACAAACGAAAGAATACAAAACATGTTTTGAGTTCATTCTAGGACATATCAAATGAACAATGCAAAGCATTTGTTACAAATAAGCACGTTTTTACAAAAATAAATTCAGACTTTTTGACCACTCGGCAATCCCACACGCATGAAAAAGCTTCGCGAGGAGCATAATAAAAATGCCAGACTTAGCGTGCGTGTGGGCAATAGAGAAAGTCGCACAGCTGTTTAAGTGATTTATCTGCGATATGCTATTCTGATGAAAAAGTGGGAAGCGAAGGCTGATGATCTGTCCTTGGACTTGATGTTCTAGTTTCCTCTGCGCAATTGTTTCGCTCTTATAGACTACTAACTTTTACTTATTAAACAATCATCTGACTTTTGTGCACCGAATGAAAGTAAACTAAGACAGCAGATAGTTTCCAATAATGTAAGATACTGTTGTTTTACTTGATTCCTTGAAGAGTTGGACTACGTTTATTTTAATTGAGATTCACAAAATTCAGATGTTACATAAACATTACATCTGTTCTGTACGATCAAAATGTTACCCATGATTCGTGCTTCAAACGGCCACAGTATGTAACATTTCTCATTTGCGATCGATTTAATCATGTTAATTAAGATCGACGCTTGTGTTGAAAACGTTTTTGAACATATGACCAATCATATATATATAACAGTAAATATTTAAGGAGATAAACCTTTATAGAAACGGAAAAGGAATTTACTTCCCGAATTTCTAATCACTTCCACATTTATTACATCTACAGAAAAGGTCAAAACATGTTTCCAGCTTCTCCAAAAGCTGGCGTTTAAAATTGTCTGAGGGTGTAATTTACAGGAACGTGTATAAAAATGTCAGTAACATTCTCGTGGGACACACACATAACCCCAGGGAAAAAGAACTGAGAAAGGTTGGAAATATCGGGGAATTTAGGTATACGTTCGGTTCAGGTGGCCTACTAATCAGCACGAAAGATTTCATTTTTAATTTGTTTAAGAACCTTATTCTTATACAAGCTCAATCGAAATCAGAAGTTTGTATTATTTCACCAATGAAATTTTTGAGAGGAATCAATGTAAAGAATTTCATTGACATTCGGAGCTACTGTATGTTAGCAATTTTATGGTGAATGGGTTCCAAATGAGACCTAAACGCAACACGCACAGCACAGCTCCGAAGAAAAGGATTTTCTATCTAAGTTTAACGCCTTCAAGATCTATAAAAATCATCCCTTCTGTAATTTAGGCTTTCTGTTTGCACATGAAGAAGAGAACCAAAATAAAGACATGCACCTTTCATTTAGAATTACAATCAGACCCTTCGTTGCAAAAAGTTGGGATTTTTTGTTTTCATTTCAGCTACCATACACGGGAATAAAAGACACATCGGAAAGAAAAGATCTAGTCAAATAGTTGTAACGTATACTCTCGATTCACTTTCCTTTTGATTTTTACTATCTCTGGTTATTTTATTTTACTATGTAAATTATCTTCTTACTGAACGAGATGTTATTTCTCCCGCTGAATGAGATCTGGCAATGAGTGTAAGTCATGACGTGGTGGTAGCCAGTATAAATAGGCGTGTTCAACGATACGTAGGGAGAGCGTTTGTTGTTGTATAGGGAGAGCGTTTGTTGATGTGCGTAGAGTGAGCTGTTGTTGTACGAAGTGAGCTGTGGTTTATGTGTCAGAAAGCTGTTGTTGTATAAAGAGATCTTCGTTTATGTGTCAGAAAGCTGTTGTTGTATAAAGAGATCTTCGTTTATGTGAGAGCCAGAAGTTTATCAAATAAAAGATTGTCATCGTAAGTACGTCTTTCTCAGTTCATACTTTTGTCAGATCTCTGTCTGGCTGTTAGGTTTATTTCATTAGTTGATTATTATTAACAACCAGCATAAGACTTTATTCATCTTAATTACTACTACAACATTACTAGCAGTTAAAAGCTTGTTCATTATTATTACTACACTACTAGCAGGAAAGTTTATTCATGATAATAATTAACACAACAACCATTAGAAGAAGCATTAGCTTAGTAGTAGAAGAGTGATATTCATTATAATTCAGTAGTAAAAGTGATATTCATTATAATTAGCTTAGTTAAAAGTTATATTCATAGAGAAGCTTGGATGCATACTATTGTGTAATAAAATGACTTTCTTTCTTTGACTAGTCTGAGGGGCTATTGCTTTCCTCCACCGAACGTATGGAAAAAAGCAAATGCGCATGTGTTGGCGCATTTCCGAAGCGCATTTGAAAATGATAGTGAAGTTTTGTCTTGATAAATACCTTTATGGACTCTTTGACCGAAACACATCAATCAGGGATATGCATTTAAGATTTGTACCGATAAACAGTTCTCAAGGGAAACAGAATTTTAAAAGTATCCAAAACTATGATTTGAATATGCAGATTAGGGAAGCATACGTTAGATTTATTTTAAACATTTAAAGTGAAATGTGTTCAAAATCTGTTGATACGGGACTAAAATTACATCAAATATATTTACAATAGTACAAAACATTACTAATTCGAGAGATAGACTAGGCAGAAGTGTCCACAGTCATAACACTCCTCACTATATTTCTACATGGTAGATTTATAATATGCATTTCTCTGTTAGTACATATTGCCCCTGTTCACAGTAAGTCTAAGTACGTTACTGCAAAATATGGAGAGCTAATATATGCCTCATTCTCTAAATGCCGATTATACACATCTTCATTACATTACTACATCGTATACAGTTTCATAATATGCATCATTATGTCACAACCGGGTACCCACATCCGTAGTTCTCCTCATTGTGTTAAAAATGGTATCCCATTCACAGCATGCTCCAGTATGTTAATACATGATACCAATATTCACAGTAAGTTTTTTGTTATTTCATATAACTTATATTTACATTAAGGCTTATTATGTGATCACATTACGTACACATCAGTCGCATGCTCTATCAGATTGATCTTTCATTTCCAAATTCTAGATCTCCCTAACAGTGCTACTACGACTATTGTACTCACTTTCGTTGTATACTTCATTGTGTAAGGACACAGTACCCACTATGTTAAAATGTAGCACATTACACAGTACACATCATTGTGTTACTGTGGAGCACGCAGTTTCGTATTGTGCTTTCTTCTTATATAGTCGCAACCATTTTCTAGCTCGTAAGCGAGGATTGTGCTCCCCTTATCTTATCTAGATGACTTTTCACTTATAAAACATTATTTTTGAATTACAGTAGAGCGTCAAAAATCCAAACAAATTGGGACCGGATTTTCGACGTGTTCTGATGATCGAACACGTAAAAAAAATACAAATACACTAACATTTCTACATTATATTATCCAAATACATGTACTGAAAATAAGTAACTGCGTACAATAACAGTTACATAAGACAAAGATTTTTTTTTTTTTTGCTATTATGCAACGCGAAACAAGTTTGCCATTTTTACTACTTCTGTGAAAATTTTAGACATAAAAAGTACAAATTCCAAAACTTACCGATCATTACAAGCTGGTTCCGATTGTCAAAGGGTGTACTTTATGCTGAGTGCAAAGGGGATAACTTTACTATCGGCTTACAGTGAACAATGGGGCTGAGGGATGAAAGAAGGGGTGGAAATGCCGTGGTAATTGGTCGTAAAATCTTAGCCTCGCAGGGAACAAGTGACTAGGAAAGGTTTCACCTTTTGTCTCTGAGTATCATAAGTTACCTCCACCTTCGATACGTCGCCCCCAAAATGCTTGCACCCTCAAAATGAGAAAATGAGGCGATTCCATTATCATCAAGTGTCAAGTTAAAATGAACGGACAATACTTGAACTTTCCACCACCACAAAAAAAAAAAAAAAAAAAAAAAAGAGAAGAGCTTTTTCGAATTTTGGACCTTTTGGATTTCTGACGCTCTATTGTACTACAAAATACACGGTCGAGTCACGTTATTGTGACCACCAGCTAATATCCAGAGTAACCGCCGTGTGCAGCGCGGACAGCAGCTAGACGGGCTGGGGTTCGCACGTATGTGGAGCCATGCTGAATGCAGTGCATCTGACAGCTGCTCAAGAGTGCGTGGTGGAGGATCCATAGAGAGGACAACACGATCGAGGTGGTTTCACAAATGCTCAATTGGGTTTAAGTCTGGGAAATTAGAGGTCCAGTGAAGTACTTTGAAGTCTTTATCGTGCTCTTCCACCCACTCTCAGACATTTCTAGCTGTGTAACACGTAGCATTGTCCTGCTGGAAGATCCCGTCCGCTCCGGGGAAGACAATCAGCATATATGGATTCATAACGAATTCAGTCCATAGTGCCTTCCACAGGTATGAGTGAACCCAGAGAATGCCACGAAAACATTCCTCAGACCATAACGCTGTTCCCACCAGTTTGTGTTCTTTCAGCAATGGTTGAAGAGTGTTTGTTGTCCTATGTTTCTCGCCTTATACACCAACGTCTATCCGTTCGATGAAGCAGAAAACGTGACCCATCGGAGAAGGCAATCCTTCACCAATCAGCGGAGGTCCAATTCCGATACTGCCGTGCAAATGTAAGCCTTTTCTGCCGATGCACCTTCGTTAGCATAGGTGCAGTGACCATCCGTCTGCATCGGAGCTCCATACACAGCAGGGTTCGCGGAACTGTCATTTCAGACACACTTCCGGTAGCCCCTTCTTCATTCGGCCAGTGAGTTGCTCCACTGCAGGTTGTCGATCGGCCCTCACGCACCTCCGCGGCCGATCTTCACCTCTCACATCAATGACCCGTGGTACTCCGCAGTTTCCACGTCACTTATTCGCAATAGTGCCATATCTCCAATCACGATACACTTCAACCACAGCAGCACGCGAACAGTTCACAAACTGCGGTGTTTCAGAGATACTGCCACCCTTAGCCCAAAAGCCGATAATCATCTCTTTTTGCAAATCTGATTAATCGCTGCTTTTATCCATGACAGGAACGAGTGATATGTTTTCAGATTGCCTACAGCACACCTTATATACCCTCCCAACCAGCTCATGACGCGTACCTTCTTTCATTGGCTACGCGCTGTTGACGTCAAAAGTAGGAGGTGGTCACAACAATGTGAATCGACCGTGTACAATACGAACTCCATTTCTTCCTTACATTGGATGCATATAGATAGCTAGCAATCGTCATCAAACTCTCGATAATTATTTATCTTCTACATAGCGAACATTAAATTTACAGGATCTGTACCTTTCTACTTTCAAGTGAATCCACTGTTTCATTTATTCTTGAGTTATGCTTCTCACATTCATTATGATAATTTTCCTCAAAGCTTTTCTGTTGTCTTCTTTATCCTTTTCATATTGGCAGATATAACACTTATGCATCTTTCTCTGAGATAGGATGATTCCCTAACGTGCGGAAGACGCCTTAGATTTCATTAGTTTCTCATGAATCATATAAAAATTATGGAAGGTTTCTACAGTTGCTCTTTCGGTCGTCGGCACTCAAATTTGTCTGTTTTCTGAACCAGCTGGTAATGGATTGGCTTAAAAACATCAAATGAACTGGTGTAAGCATATACTGTTTTAAGGAAACGCCAGTCCCTAATTTAGGGCCTTAGTTCTAGAGAAGGAATAGAACCAGCACCTTAGGATGAACACACCACTCTGGCTTATCAGGGACTCGAATCTTACTCTAACGTAGACGATTGTTTATCTTTGTGCATCGAAATAACTAATCAGGTGCTTATTAAGCGTGCAACCAGTTTCACTGGGGAAAACATTAGCTGTCCTAAAACGATTGCCCCAATCGAAACATAACAGTAACTCTTTGAGGTTCCGTTCGTAGCACAATTACTGTTTCGGAAGATTCCCAAATTTTGTAACATGAAGCCACACATGTTTTTCTTCGCTAAACTGCTTGCTAACCATTTTTGTATTGAAAAATATTTACTCACTGAGTTGTTATTACATCTTATCGCTTATGATTTATTAATTCATTTCTTATTTTTTTTTTTTTTGATTGGAGGTTTAACTACCGCCGTGTGCAACTCAATGGGCTATAAGCAGTCTCCCGTCCCTAATTTAGGGTCACTGGTTACAAGGAAGGGAGAGAGCCAGTGCCGTAAGACAAACACAACATCCATGCCTCCCTGGGATTCGAAACTGGACCCCTTTCGGACGAATGATCAGAGGCCATCGCTTAGACCATTGCGCCACCGGAGCGTCCATTTCTTATTAACCGAATGCATTGGATGAATGCAGAAAATGAAATGTCCTATTTGATTGAAAACTTGTAACCCAACAAAACATATCAGAATTCAAAAAAATTGTTTCGTTTATGTAACGATATCACAAACCATCTAAATCTTAAACAGTTTAAGAATAACTGAGATGGATTTGATTGCAGTAAAATGGAGCAGAAGCGTTGTCCGTTAAACTGAAATCAAAGAACCTTTTCCAAGCCATTGATTCTTCAAGGTAGAAATCCAAACCATCTGAATTTAATTAATCGAATTAGAAGCAGAATTTCGTTTTTTGTTTACAGTCTTAAAACTTCAAAGGTTGAAATACTGGCGAGCACAGTGGAAGTCCTTTTCATTTTCATTTGATTGCGCTTCTTTGTTTATAATTCCAGTTCCACAGTGATAAGTAAAACAAGAGCGAATAATCAAACGAAGCATTTCGTCAGCTCTCAGAGAAATATGGAGATATTTCAGCTAGAACTCTTCCGCAGTTATAGCTTCAGAATTATCGCTTACGCTTGAATCGCTTTTCAATCTTTAGAAGTATATTCGCCAAAGTTCAGCTGTGAATCCAGACCATTGTCAGCAATATTTGGGACGAATCCAGAAAAATGACTGTTAAAAATATCATACGCAGAATAGTTCGCAAACTCTTCAACAGTGAAATCAAGATGAGATGAAATTTGTTCTTTCTGTTCGGAAAATGTTAGATCGAGAACTTTTTCATCTGGCAATTCGTTGATTTGAAAGTCCAGCTAGATTACCTAACGTGTAATCGTCACTTTGAGAACTGAATCCATTCGATGAAAACTGGTTTTGCCTGTGTTTATTCCTGGCAACTTGAAACTGAGAATGTTAAATTTAAAAACTCTCATTCGATAAAGTGAGAAAGCTGAAACGATTCTTCTGTAAACGCATAAAACAATTCCTTTCTTTTTTTATTACGTGCGAGCAGAAATCTTACTGCACTGCTGAGTTTGTAAGGTTGGCTCAGAATATTTTCTTTTATGAACCACAGAGATCCCACATAAAACAAGAGCTTCATGATTCGATTCCAAAGAGGCACAAAGAACTGGGAAAAGCCTTACATTTAAAACTCTCCTTTTCACAAAACTGACAGTTTGAGTGCCAAATTCAGCGTAATGAACTAGTCACCTGGAAGAACATTAGCAGCCAAGGCTTGCATCTGGGTTACTTACAAAATCCTCTACATGGTTGAATTGTGAGAGAACAACATATGTGAGTGACGGCAGTGAAATGACGACTAGCTTCTCTAATATTAGATCGATTTTTTGAAAATGATTAAATATTAATTGCAAAATAACTGAAGCCTTTGCTCTGATCCCCACTATTTTGAGAAAAGCATTTCTCATCTCGCAGCTCACACACACATAAAACTAAAGCAAACGAGCAGATGACATCATTTGATGTCATCTGCTCGTTTGCTTTGGTGTCGTGGCGTTGAATTACAAAACAGATACTTCTAAAGAATATTTGTATGTCCCGCAAAGCTGTACCAAGTTGCAAAGTTTTGATATTTTACCTCTTTCATACAGAGTATGGCGCTGGGAGACAAAAAAAACAAAAAAACCTACGATTTTATGGTCATTCACTAAATTAAACTGAATGAGCCACATGTCAAAAACAGTTAGTCAGATGCTTTCCCTACTATGGCCCTCTTTATATGTAAATTCCGGTCGTGTTCTTTTTCTGGTTTCAAAGCTTTGACAATAAATCTTTTTCTTTGTAGCACATATTTCTCGCAGAATGGAAAAGCATTACATATGGTCAGAACTTTTGGCGGCAAAAAATTGTGCAGTAGGTATTTATAAAATTAACAGTAATAGAATTTTTCATTTTCTGGAAGAGGTAACTAGTAGCACTGAGTATCCCTACTATGAAGTTATTTAGGTGCTTCCAAGTCAACTGTATGTTATTCTGGCTAAAATTATTACCATAATAATCTCTTTTCATTTTACGAATTTTTGAATTTAAGGAATTTCTGTACAATTTAAAAGCATCCTAATCAGTTTGTTGCTTACTTTTTAAGAATTTAAAAAACAATCTATTTTTCTTATTTATTTGATGTATAAGGTGTGATGTAATCCATGGTTTAGGAATTTATTTTTTTTATGTGTGAGTGGGCTCTCGAAATAATCGGAAAAGCACGGACATCGTTTTCCTTAAAGACTCGAAAAAATTTATCAAATGATGTATTTGGAGAGTCATCCAGTTGTAAGTCATCCCATCTTATTTGAATTAATAATTATTTAAATTTTTTAATTTTTTTTTATTTATTTTACGTGATAATATTATTGTGGGTTTCTCATTATAATTTACAGTATTCTCCATAAAAACAAAAGTTGGTAAATGATCACTTATATCAAATTCAAGAATCCCTGATATAATTTCAGACTGAACATTTGTAACAACCAGATCTAATGTAGTTTGTGTTAGTGAGGTAATGGAGACGTAATTACATTCCAAAAACCATATGATGATAGCAACTGATGAAACTTAGCCTTCTCTTGAAATTCCCAATGTTTATGCTAACCCTGTCTCTTACATCGTTCTCCATTCTTCTCCTTGCTGTTCTTTAAACCATTCTTCTTATGTCCGTCGTTTCAGGCATTTTGTTACTCTGAACCCACTGATGATCCTAAGTTAAAGGCAACATACTCTCAGTTCCACTTTTCCTTTCTGATAGTGTTTTATTACTCGTTTTTCTCCATTCCTCTTAGCTCTTTATTTGTGACTTGTTTTGTTTTTCGCAATTATCTTCGGGAACGCTTTAACTACTCGGTTTTTTTGTTTTTTTTATCATACTCGTAGTCTTGATTTTGTAGCCAGTTCGGCTTGAGCATTCATCTGGTGTGTATAATTTCAAAGGCAGTTATTTTCCATTCATTGCCTTCTACTATAGTCCAAGTCTCGCCTTCACAAAGGATGAATGACGTACACAGAATGTTGAATCTGTCAGTTTAAGATGTTCGTAGACATCTGTTCCTTACAGTTTTGTGTATTGACAGCCTTTGGCCCGCTGAGGCCTTTGCACACTTTAACTTCAAACAACTATACAAGCAGTTCTTTTTCTTTCCAAAATACTGTTTGGTTGAAATACTGATTATTAATTTCTTTCCCTGAAAAAATATTCTTTGAACTTCTTTCGTCAAGCGGTCAAAATATCTGAATTTCTCACTGCCACACCATATTATTCAGATCATTACTAAAAATTTAATTTTCACTTATAACCACGATCATCTCGTAGCTCCTATTTAAACTAAAATGTTTTCGAAGGCGCTTCTTGTGTATTATGCAGCTACAGAATCCTGAAACGAACAGAACAAAGTAACTTTAAACGTTGCAATATTAATTTATTGTGTAACAACTTCCCGGAACTTCAAAATAGAGCAGCTGATATTTTCTTACAAGTCTTCCGGAAACTTTAAAGAACTGCAAAAACATATATTCTAATGCTTTTTGATTTCAGGTAAAAACAGCGAAGTAACTTTCAGCTTATAACTAGCATATTTGGGTTCAACGTAAGAAATTAAAGCAAAAACAGTTTGATTTATTTTGTGAACTGAAGACTTGAAAACTCGTCGCTTTAAGCAGATGTATCCTGTATTTTGTGCTAATAATTTTCCGTTGATTATTTTTCTCTGAGATGCTTTAAAAATCAGTCGAAATATAATGAATTATAAATTAGGAGATCCAAAAAAGCGTGGTTGAAAATAATAACATCATTGTTTAGTAAAAATGTCATTTGGTGTTCAGACATTTCTTTGAGAATAACAAATTTTATGAGCCATTTCATTGCAGTTTAGAGCAGAAGCAAAGATGTAGTATGAATAAAATACTTAATGGATTGGTAACTGAGAAATCTTACCTCGCTGGGCATGTATTTCACTGCACAAACAGCCAGTTTCGAAAGTAGTCTGAATTCGAAAAGATCGTATTGATTCAAGAAATTTGGGAGAAATGAATGGAATCACGAACATGTCCGTCAAAGAAATAAAGAATCTATGGAGAAAGGAAGTTGTATTTAACTAAAACGAAAAAAATGCAAGAATACGAGCTTTAGAAATTCTTCTTCTTTCATATGGGCAAAGGAATGAATAATAAAGTGTTCAACTAGTTAAGAAATAATGGAATATCGACATTATCTTACACGCAAATCGGCACGATACTCATAGAATGTCGTTGCCTAAGTCTAAAAGAGACGTGTTTGCTGCAAAATGCAGCGTGGTATGTAGGAATTGTCGTTAATGGAGATTTTATGCACGTTTCATTCGTTAAGAGAAGAACGGGTATAAGTACAGACCTCGATCACCCCTACGCATTTCACTGTAAATGGCAATTTTTGGTTTTCTGTCATTGATTGAAAGTTACTGTCATAATTTTAGTATGATTTAAAGGAATCTATAGCGTGTAAAGTAAAGGGAAGTCTGGAAGTTTGTGAGACAGAGCGTTCCGTGTCACAGGACTTCGAAGTGTTACAAAGCGACATAAGTTGTGGAATCGTTTCCGAAAATTAGGAACAATTTGAAACGTTGTTTCAATGCCTCATTACCGTGGAGCTCTCTGTAAAGACTGCGATTGGAGCATTGAACAATGGCGGTCAATTCTATTTAGCGACGAGTCGCCGTTCAGCTTACAGCTTGAGAATCGACAATTCTTCATCTGAAGTGAACACTGAACACGTGGTATAGCCTCCGCTGTTCAGAAACGGTATCCTTTTGGTGATGGCTGAGTTACGGTTTGGGAAGGCATCAATATCTGTTGGCATCATCATCATTGTCAACCATTATCAATCCACTGCTGGACGAAGGTCTCTCCCAGCCTCTTCCACATGGGTCTGTCTTGTGCCAGTCTCCTCCATGTTACTCCCGCATGCTTTCGAATTTCATCCACCCATCTTCCATGTGGTCTTCTTCTGGGTCTTTTCCTGTCCCTTGGAATCCAATCTAAAATTTCAACTGTCTATCGATGGTCTGTCCTTCTGGTAGTATGTCCAGCCCATTGCCATTTCAGGGATTTTACTCTGATCATGATGTCTTCCACTCTTGTCATTGTTCTGATCCACGAGTTCCTCTTCTTATCTCTCCTGGTTACACCAAGCATTCACCTCTCCATGCTACTTTGAGTTGTCTGCTGCCTTTGTATGTCTCTTTTAGTTAAGGTCCACGTCTCTGCACCATACGTAAGCACTGGAAGGATGCATTGATCAAACACTTCTTTTAAGACATAATGGCATATTGCTCTTGAAAAGTACAGACCGCTATATCATCAGGAGTACGTTGCTGATAGGGATAAGGTATAAAAATTAGATTCGCCGAGATTTCCAATAGTTCTTTCCTGTGAGATAGCAATAAGAAAACTATACACAAGAAACGCATATAGCGTATTAAATTCGTTTATTTTTATGGTGTAATAATCACAGAGATTCTCCAAGCTTTCACACTCCACTGGGAGGCTTTTTCAAGGTAATAGCTTGGCGAATCTCTGTTATTATTACACCATAAAAATAAAGGGATTTAATACGCTATATGCGTTTCTTGAGTATTCATATTGTGGTTAATTAAAATAACGTATAAGAAAATAATTCATCTTAATGGACGATAACGCTTCTCCTCGTAGATCTCAGCGTGTCATAAACATGTTTGATGAGAAAGGCATTGAACACATGGCCTCGCCTGATGTTGACTCTATTGGACGTGCTTGGGACTTATTAGACAGACATGCTGCAGGTTTCCAAACACCTCCGATGACACTCCAAGAGCTGAAACCTGCCCTTGAGGAAGAGTACTTAAACATCCCCCAATAAGTCTATGATAACCTCATTTTATCGATTTCACACACGTCTGCTGTTATGTTGGAAGTTAGTGGTGACCATACACCCTACCAGAGGTCCTTGATTTGGTTTTGTTCACTTTTCAGACCGATTTTTTGTTCGTGTTTGCATCACAAACTGAGGTCATTTACTTCAAGCACATCGGATTTGCAATAAAATTTCGTTTTATTTATGTTTGTCATGATTAATTTTACCGTTGACTGACCATCATGCCTGAAATCCAAATTAATTAACCTCAGAGCTACTCACGTTTGGCATCCAATCGCCCATAATTATTTTGAGCGGTGTATAAGAAAACACACGAAGAAAATTTTATGGGAAGACTGTGAGTTATGTCAGAAAGGTAAAGCAATTCATCACTCCAATCAGAGAAATAATTTCAAGAAGTCGCGTTATTTATTACGACAAAATTTCAATGTTGTTTGCGATTCACTGAGTTAATACAGTAGAACCCGTTTCTAACGAGCCCGTATTGAGCAAGATCCCGGATTTAATGAGCAAAAACGAAAGTTTTGTTTGACATAATGTTAATTCAAAGCTAATTTGGGCGCTTTTAATGACCAAAATTTAATGAAATCTACGGATTTAACGAGGCAGAAAACATCTAAGATGATAAACTTTAAGCAAACTAACGAATGTTAATGAAATTCCGTATTTGACGAGGCAGAGAAAACTTGCTGCGTACTGTTCTGTAATGGAGGAAATAGAAATGGCGGCTATCAGGGGAAAAATTGCCAAAGAGCAGCGGTTTTTTTTTGTTTTTTTTTTGGTTTTTATTTATGTTGGAGTTTTAACTACCACCGTGAGCAACTCCATACGGTATAAACAGTCGCCTATCCCTAATTTAGGGTCTTTGGTTTCTGGTTCCAGGAAAGGGAGAGAGCCAGTGCCGTAAGACAAACACAACATCCATGCCTCGCCAGAGTGACCAGATGACTTTTTCGAATGAGAGGACATTTTTATTAAAAAAGAAGGACATTTCGATGAAAAGGAGGTCACAATAAATTTTTACAAAAATAAATATGAATGTGTATACTATGTATTTAAATTTTACATTTTGAGAGTTTATATGTGTGAAACTTTAAAAGAGAAAGAAATATTTTAGTCTGCTGCACATTTTTACTTATGTTTTTCACTGGAACAGATTTTCTTCAGTAGATCGGGTTTCTTTAACAAGTATTTGTGAAATTCAGAGCATTATATATCTTTCCAATTTTATTTAACTAGCAGTATACCCACAGTGATTGATTAAGAAACTTGAAATATAAATAGAAAAAGCTCACAGCAACGACTCACAACACACAAAACAAGCAGTATGAGCCGACTGTTTACGTTAACACACGACACGACACTGCTCGGCACGGCACGGCTCGGCTCGGCACGGCACGGCACAGTCCAGTGCGATGAACGAAAGACAGACTAATGTGCACTGGCGGGTTTTCTCTGCGCTGTTGACTTGCAAGTGACGCACTGCAACAGGCAGCTGTAGGATTGCAGGAATAAACTGAACGGGGGGGAGGGGGCGCAAGCGAGAATCCAGATATGAATTAATATATTTTAGCGGGGGCTTGATAGGATATGCGATTACCATAGAAGGCTTTGACCAAAATGTATTCGGACTTTTCCTTTTTGAAAAAACCGGACATTTAGGCAATGTCCCTTAATGCCTACAGGACAGGAGGAACCCTGACCCATCTCGGACGAATGGTCAGAAACCAGAGCTTAAACAACTGCGCCACAGAGGCGGCATGCTGGTGTTCTAGTGGAACAATGTTGATAGAAAAGCAATGGGAATGTAGTACATATATTAAATGCTCAACCAACGAGTTTTGCAAGAGAGTCTCCTCCACTCCGAGGGACTATGTCTTGGAAGTATCGCCTCAACAGGATTGAAAACAGGCGCCCTATTCCTATGCAAAAAATTAGATGCGTGGGGTTCACTTGCGTGTATTGAGTCGGTCTCCAAACGACGAGCACAGAAAGGAATAGGGGAGTAATGGAATGGCGATGTGGCTGGATTTCCTGGACTTGTGTCTATTGCCCCTTTTTACCTTCAAATGAGCATAACATTGGGAAAATCGGCGTTGCGTTTGCTTCGTATGTGTCGTCAAACAGCGATCAATCTGATGTAGTTGCCAAGAAGAATATTCTAAACTTTTATAAATGGCAAAATGCCTAAAAGAAAAGTGTTGTCCTTAAAGGACGAAATACCCATCATTAGAGAGCTAGAAAATGGTGAAAAAATGTTGCCACATGCTATGATATCTGTAGGTATATACTATTAACGTACTGTATATGGATATTGTCGCGTATGCATATCTTTCATTGTGGGATTTTTCACGTCAAAGCGGTTTTAGTGAGCGCCCGGATTAACGAGGATTTCCGTCGGTCCCGAGCTACTCGTTATAAGCGGATTCTACGTGAAAACACATGTTCCTTCGTGACGTTGATGGAGCTGCGCCCCTAACTCCGGGGTAAGTTGCGCTCCACGGACGGAATGCACCGTTGCAGATTTGTCGTCTTGACACGTGTTTTACCTCTGTATTACGTCACATCAACTCCCTTTTAATTTGACTTTAAAACCGAAGGAGGATTTTTTTCCATTAAATCCAGACAGTGTGTGGAACGAACATCACACGCTTTTTTGAAGAACTCAACGTTCAGTACATCCATTTTTACCTTCGGGCGCCAATGTGAAAACACAAGTTTGTCCATGCCCCCCTCACTCCGGAGTAAGTTGATCTCCCAACTAAGTTACACGGACAAAATGTATGACTCCAGATTTATCGTTTTGACACGTGCTTTACCTCTACAGTACATCATATCTATTGTATTTTACTTGAAGTCATCGCTGGAAAAAAGGACAAAAACATTGCAAAATCATTTCAAAACATTTGGTGAAATCAAGACTTGTCTTACCAAGGTATTGCAATTGCCCCAACATCAAACTTTCTGTATACTCCACAGAAAGTAGGATTATAAAACGTAAGAACTGTATTAAAATATAGCAAATCTCATGATTCTGATGAAATTTCAGATGAATTAGAATAGATGATGAAATCCGAATAACTATTGATTTATAAAGGAATTGCACATATTGAGGAGGAAACTGGACAACTTCAATCTTACTGGAAAAAGTCGATGTTTTTTACATTCCTTTACATACATGCGATAAAAAGGAAGTGTTTCAATTACATGAATGTCTGTAATGTTCGTGGAAATATGTCTGTCAGAACACTGCATAAATTCGTTCTTAATAACTTCACTTCTAAGCGAATCAGGAGTCTAGAAAAGGTTACTTGGTTAGGAGTCTAAAAGGTTACTTTAAAAGGTTAGGAGTCTAAAAGGTTACTTTAAAAGGTTAGGAGTCTAAAAGGTTACTTTAAAAGTTTAGGAGTCTAAAAGGTTACTTTAAAAGGTTAGGAGTCTAAAAGGTTACTTTAAAAGGTTAGGGGTCTAAAAGGTTATTTTATAAAAGATTTTTGTTGTCTTTATTCAGCAAAAACTTCATTGGCACGACTCAGTCTTCAACAATATTAGTGGAAAAATCCAATTACTTGTTAGAGAACGTTTAACGAGAAAGTGAAACACCAAATCTAAATATTAAATACGCAGACGTCAGAAATCAGAACTTCAACTTCCACAATTATTATTATATCATTATACAACCATCATATCCACACCTTTGCTGCTGCTCACACATTACACAGTATATCGTTCTGTTCTCATCTGACACATCCACACGTCATACGTTCTGACCACAAGGTGTTGCCAACCATACTCTTGCGAGAGAGAAGATATCGCGTTAAGTTTGAAAAACGCTGAGAAGACAGAACACAGATTTACATGGAGAAAGAAACTAAAAATGAAAGTTAAATTAGAGTATACATTACATGCCCTTTTTTAACTTGGTCTGCAATTTCAAGGTGCACCAAAGAATTATTTTACTTAATTCCGAACGATTGAAAAACGGATTTTTATTTTGTTAAAATGACAAGCAATTATAAACTTGAGAAATAATACCTAAGGCAACAAAGCAAGTCAAAGAATCATCATCGGTAAGCAAGTTCTTTACGATTAATTCTTACGATCAGTTTAAAAACTGGAGAAAATATCTTAGAACTTTAGTGCAAGTTATTAAAACGGATGATTTGTTCATGAAAAAAATAGTTACACCGGTGGAAATCAAAAAGGTTTGATCTGAAGGATTTACCTAGTTAGAATTTGCGCCTTATCAAAATATCACAGAGAGGAATTATTTTTACTCTGTGGATATTCCTACAGATTCAACACAATAATATAAAAAAATATTTAAGTCAACGCTCCTCCTTACTGAGACCACACACACACACGTATTCGGTATTTGATTAGATGGACTTAATACCCTGGTAGGTAAACTTCAAGAAGTCCGAGTTTTTTCCAACAATGCGTTCTTCTAAAGGGAAAAAAAATCCACAGTGAATTCTTCCCATTCCTACTTCGACGCAGAAAGTCTGATTTGAGCGGAAACTGATAATATCATAGAATTACCGTTGCTGCATTTCTCCCACTCAGTTTACATTGCTTGATAAAATTTGCCGTCAAGAATTTGATTTGACTACACTTTGACCTCATTGAATCGGGAATTAGTTACACTTTGACCTCATTGAATCTCTGAATAAATGATACCATCTCTTTGCTCACATTTTTTAGTTAAGTCGAAAATCATTATTAATAAATTTATTCAGTTTGCATGTAGAAACGAATTTTGCTTTTCCGTTCTTCGAAGCGGAAATTATGAAGTCAGTATAGGAGATAAACACTTAGGTTTACCACAAACTTTTTTGTTGCTACGTTGCTACCCATTAGGGAGCCTTTCCTTTCTATTATAAAGTTCACACTGTGGAATGCTTGTCAACACACAAAAAAAAAATATGTACCTCAGTGCAGATATTTTGGATGAGACATCCATCGCGAAATTGATTACTGTCATTACGTTACTTCAGTTTTCCAACCTGCCATCATTGATACGACGTAGAAGTGTGCAAAGCTTCAAAACCTCCGCCTTAGCAGAGAATTCTGTTTTCATATCATAGAGGTGAAAAAATAAATGCGATTTATTTTTATATTTCCATACGATCTGCTAGTGTCGACAAGAATATACAACCTTTTAGTATTTTCTCGATATATGTTATTTGATAAAATGCTTTCGTTTCCCTAAAACTTCAAAATAAGGTGTAATTTTCAATATGAAAGCAAAATCTTTTAAAATTCTCCCTCCCACAATCCTAGAATTCATCAAATAGCATGCGTTTAAAATTTCTAAAAACAATTTTAAATGGATTTGAGATTTATTTCCACGGACCGAAATCATCATAAAATATCGTTTTGCGCGGTTTTGGATATCTTACCGAGAAAAAAAAAACTCAAAATTTTCAGGTTAGCTGATTCTAGATGGGATTTTGCATGAAAGGGAAGGTAAAATTGTACACTACTTTGGTATTTGTAATTAGGATAATCAAAAGTACATTTTTCTGGTCTCTTTAAGGTTCTATGAGAAATGATAACATGCAAAGCAAGACTTTCAGGGCGAAGTCTCATACTAACATAAGACAATGAACAATTCGCCGCTCTGGTGGCGCAGCGGTCTAAGCTCTGGCCTCTCACCGTTCATCCATGTTGGCCTTGTTTCGAGTCCAGTCATGTGGGGTGTGCTTGTCTTACGGTACAGGCTTGTCTTACGGTCTCTCCCTCGAATCAGTAGTTGTAAGTGTGGGACGGACGACTGCTTATAGCTCTTAGAGTTGAGCATCTGGTCGTTAAACCTCCAAATTATCTGACTTACCATCCTTGTCATATTTACACCGAAAACGGATTGTCATCTTCAAAATTTGTATTCAAGATAATAATGTAGATCTACAGCATGGAGCGAAAATGAAAAAATCAAAAATGAAAATCATGCTTGCTGAGTAAAATATCTTGAAGAGATGCAAGAACTCGAAAGTCATCCCGAAATTTATTAATTTGTAGTGTTGTATTAATCAGAAGAAACGAAATTTCTCATTTGGAGGCAAACTTTATCATTTGCATCTGAATCTTTCCAATCAATACCACAATTGGAAATGGCATGGTTTTGAAGCGATTGGCTTTCATAATTCGGAAAACTGTTGTATTAAAAAACTGAGGCTCTAAGGCCCAAGATTCAGCTTCTCGTAATCAAAAGTGCTTGTACTGTTAATTCGGAGACTACTTCACCAGATATCATTGATGTTACAAAAAATAGTAAAATTGTAAGTTTATCATCAAGGGTTTTATCACCAACTGAGAAAGGTACCCTGTAACTGGGATTGGATTCCTCTATTGCATCAATGAAGACCTTTACTGAGGACAAATTAACTAATATTGAAAGTAATTCGCTATACCTGAAAGTTATTGATCCGGCTTTTGCAGACAACGTAAGGATGAACACACGAAATATTTTATTGAACAAATACATATAAGTCCACTATACTTATCCTGCCACAGGACGTAAGGGCCTGCCTTCGGAACCTTAAAAATGGTAACAGTATTGCAATCACGAAAGCATACAAAGGGTGATCCTTGACAAAGGGAGATACTTAGACACTATTGACAATCTTCTGAAATATTCTACAGTTTACTCCGAAATCGAGAATGAGAAGAAAGAATCTGTTCTGAATAAATGGCATGAATATATCAAACATCAAATAAAATCATGCAAAACTCTTACCAGTTGTAGAAAAAAATTATTGTTTCCTAAGAATTTCAACTTACCAAGATTTTTTGTTTTGCCAAATACATAAAAACCGAACTAGTTTTCAGACCCATTGTGCCTGGCATTGGTTCATCTCATCACCCTGTTAAAGCTTTAGGACAGAAATATTCATTTTTGACTAAATCACACTCGTATTCCATAAAAAAATCTATTGATTTCTGAAAAAAGGATTAAATATTTGATTTTTAGACCTCAGGCCCTTCTTGTTTGTTTTGATGTGGTGTCGCTCTTCACGAACGTCCGAGTCACTGAAGCAGTGGAATGTTTGCGTTCCCGACTACTTGTGGCCAACCTATCACTAAATGAAATGGAGCACGTCATTCAGCTGACCAACAGCTGCACCTCATGTACACCATTTGAAGCTAATAATAAAATGTTCAGTCAAGTTATGGGCTTTACAATGGGATCTCCTCTTTCATCCGTATTGTGTGAACTTTTCATGGATAAATTTGAATCAACTCTACTTTCATCTTCTACAAAGAAGCCCTAAATTTAGTTACGTTGTATTGATGATATATTAGCCATCTGGACAGATAAAAAAACATCCTAACAGTTTCACAGTGTTATCAACAATCATTATCCCAGTATTTCTGTTAAAATAGAACTGGAGACGAACACTTCTTTAGCGTTCCTGGATGTTAAAGTCCTTAAGATAGAATCTCGGAAACTCAGAACCAGAGTATACCGGAAACCATTCTCTGTTGCAATGCCACCTCACCTCAGGTCATGCATACCACGGCCGTTCAAGGTTTCGGTATTTTATGGTTACGCCTTCAGAGCGGTAAGCATATGCTCCAATGAAGAAGACCTCCGAAATAAAATAGCACTACTGAAAAAAATTGGCTCTAACAGGGAATTTCATCCAAAAATAATAGACAAAGGTATCAAAAAATTTAAGGCTTCTGCTAAAGTGAGTGGTTCCGCTACACTGGCTTAGTTTGATAAAAGGACCACTCCCTGCTCCATTTTGAAGTAAGATCTATTAATTTCCACAAGGATTGGTAATGTTTTCTCTAAAGCTACAAAGTGCAAAATTGTGTTTAAAACCTCCAAAAATTAAAAAAAACCTCTTCCATCACCGAAGACCTCGGCTCCAGATTACTGCTAGGCTGAAGTTTGCACTGTACTTTGTGTTCGTAATAAATTCTATAGGAGCCAAACACGAAGAAATCTCTCTGTCCGCATGAAGGAACACAAACGTGCAGTGAGGGATCAAACTATCATAAAATCGGCTCTAGCGGAACATTCAACTGACCCAAACCATGTTAGATAGGAAGATGTAAAATTAATTTCTAAATCTTCTTGCTTCCCTCTTCTCAACGTAAGAGAAATATTCAAGAAAAAAATATGTTTTTCAACAGAGATTTAGGCCCAGCTGCAAACATTCTGAACTTTTGGGATCGTGTTCTTGGATGATGAACGCACCTGATTTAAAATTGAGTAATTACGAATCCATTTCGAATGTTTCTTTTTTTTCAAACTGCTGTTTCGCTAAGTAAAAGAATTAGTAGACTTGCTTCTGATGAAGACATAGCTGCAGCCCTGGTGGCGCAGTGGTCCAAGCGCTGGGTTCTGACCATTTGTCCGAAATGGGTTCGAATCCCGATGAGGCATGCATGTTATGTTTGTCTTACGGCACTGGCTCTCTCTCTTCCCTGGAACCAGTGGCCATAAATTAGGAACGGGTGACTGCTTATAACCCATTGAGTTGCTCACGGTGGTCATTAAACTCCCATTAAAAAAATAAAACGAGACATGGTTTATTTAGGTCGAAACATGTTGATCTCACAATTTTGTAAATTCGTTTAGTTTACGGATGATATTTTGTGTGTAAAAGAAAAAAAATGTCGTTTCCAACCAGCAATACTATGATCAATACACACGGAAATGCTTTGCGATTTTATGTTTCCTTTGTCTCACGCGAGTACGTTTCTGGACTAAACCGTCAACTCGCCGAACTTTCCAATTCGCCGCGATTTCACGTTTGTTGCCCTCTCTCCTTTTGAATCATATAAGATTTAGTATATGCTTATCTTATACATAAACACAAAACGTCTGTTTGTTTCAAGCAGCAAAAACTCTCGAACGCTGAATTGTGGCATCGTGAAATTTGTGCAGCTTATTAATACTGGAATTTCTAGGTCAACGCAACTATTTTAAGATGTCTACGTTGTTCCGTTCGCGAGTTATGAATTAATTAATAAGCTACTCAATAAAGTCAGCGTTGTTTGCTACGTCATCGTTATCCTGGTCCAAATCTGAAAAGCACGTGACTGCATTCATTGCCGCGGCACACCCACAGGTTGTTTCTATTCTTTGAGAACTGGGCATAAAAAATGAAAAAAAACGAACTTTGCGAAATCTTAACGAAAATGGCTGAAATTTTTATCAACACCATGAATTGGTAATAAGAAGAGTCCCTCAAAATTTCACTGGAATCCGGTCAAAACTTTGTAAAATAGGCATGGAATTTTTTAATTCATCGGTAAACAGAAATTATATACGCAGAAACGGTTAATAAAATTTTGACGGCTAATTTAAAAAGTTATTTACCGATTAAGACAAAATTTGGAGGTCATGTTGCTATTAACGATTTAGGGTGTTCATTAAAATTTCAGCCGGTTTCATAAAATATTCGAAAAGATAAGTTTTTAACTTTTTTATCCCAGAGATTCGCTCCACAAAGACTGTAACGTACCAGGAGATGTGACGTACCTGCCAGAAGGACGCACACGACATAAAGGCAGATAGGAATCGGAACAAATGTCCGCGTAGCTTAATTGGTAGAGCAACTTATTCCGGAATGTGTGGACCCGCGTTCGAACCCCGGCGCGGATAAAAATGACGGAGAAATTCACTTCGTTATAAGACGTCTGAAACGGAAAGCACGCGATGCATTTGATCGTCGATAACAAATTGTTAAATAATTTTGTTTAGTCAGTGTTCTAATGCTGTGTCTCCTGGACGCGTGTTAAATAATTCGTAATGCTTTTGGTCCGTTTGATTCTACAGATTCCATACATTCCGTACCGGGCAAAGCCGGGTAGTAAAGCTAGTTTCTACATAAACTTCACCTCACTAGGAAGTATCAATTCAGCAGGATTCTTTTAGAAGAAAAATAAATCGCAAATATGCTAAGTTTCTTTTAAAACCTACCTTGGAAAAGTCCAAAGTCCTTTTTTCGAATACCAGGAAAACCAAGAATGCTGTGTTCAATACAAATTTGGAAGATGTGAATCCGTTTATTGGTGTAAATGTGCCATGGATGTTAACTCAGATAATATCCGAAAACTTGAAAATTTCGTCGTCCTGGAGCGGGAATCGAACCCGCGTCTCCCGGATAGCGCCCGAGTATGCTAACCATTACACCACCCAGAAAGACTAAGTTTCAAGTTTCCGATTAATTTGAAAATAACCATCACAAGATTCACTGGCCGAAGCAACCGGCATTCATATATAGCGAATCTGGAGGTTTATAATTCATTCCCGTGATTGCCCGGAGACGCAGAATATCCATGAATTAAATACGGGATTACACCATTGTACAATACAAATCCCGCATTTCATTCCTTGATAATCTGCGCCTCCGAGAAATCACGGGAATGAATTCTAATCCTCCAGATTCGCTATATGTATATGAATGCCGGTTGCTTCGACTAGCGAATCCTGTGATGGTTATATTCAAATTAATCGGAAACTTGAAACTCGGTCGTTCTGGGTGGTGTAGTGGTTAGCATACTCGGGCGCTATCCGGGAGACGCGGGCTCGATTTCCGCTCCAGAACGAGGAAATTTTCAAGTTTTCGGATATTTTCTGACTTAACATCCATGTCAGATTTACACCAAAAACGGATTCACAACTTCCAAAATTTTATTGTACAGTTGTGTAATCCCGTATTTCATTCAGTGCTGTGTTCATTTAAGTACACTATGTCGCTTACTTTTCGGGAGCTACGCAGTGGTTTTAATTTTCTTGTCCGCAATTGTTTGTATAAAGATTAGATACTAATGAAGGTCAGTAAACACCAAAGTTAGAAAACTAAATGCCGGAAAAGCATAAGTAAATCGAACTGAGAAGTTTAGGATTCGTTTAGTTAGAAGAATCTCTCAAGTTGCATTGCTTATTAATAAAAAGGAAGAAGTGAAAATAAAATGCGAACTGAATTATTTTGGAGATTTTTACAAAAAGTAGTAATTTGTATTTTAGAGTTGACAAAAACGTGGAAAAATATTTTGAGGGAAATATACCAAATATTCCGGCTGGTGGTAAGGTGTTATAAAACGGTTAACAGTTTAAAAAATTTTAAGACCATCAAAGTCTCCGGATTTCCTGCCTATATTACGAAAGTATTTCGTTTCGAAAGAAGTGAAAAGCAAATTATGTGCCAGCTGCCCAAGAAATATTCTTGTGACTTAATTTATTCTAGGCTTGTAAGATGATTATGTTCCGCTGTTACAAGCTTAAAAACAATTGCAAGGGAAAGAGCTCAAATACTCTTTCGATTCGAGAGACCAGAGATAAATGGTTTACCCTTATTTAATGAAAAGTGATGGGTATGTTCAGGATTTATTTCTTAAATGCTATCTTTAAGACACACACTCAAAAGAAAACGCCTTTTTTTCTTGCCTGAACGCCGCTGAAGGCAGAAACTGCTGCAAAAGATCTCGCATCTGCGTCCTGCTGTCCATGAATTTAGTCACCCTTGGCAGAAAACGATTTACTTTTTAATTAAACCATTCTTGGAAGAAAAATGTCTACTTTTCAGATATATTGTTCTTGAAAGAAAATAATCCATATTTTAATTAAATACTTCTTGGAAGAAAATGATCTACTCTTTAATTTAATCACACTTCAAAGAAAACGCTCTATTTTTAGTTAAGCATTTCTTGGAAGAAACAGGCGTGTTTTTTAATTAAATCATTCTTGGAAGTAAACGGCCTACTTTTTGGTTACATCATTTTTGAAAAAAAATGATCTAATTTTTAATTATCAGTCACACTTGAAAATGCTCTACTTTAAAATTAAATTATTCTTGGAAGGAAAACGGTCTGCGTGTTACTAAATTCATTCTTGGAAGAAACAGGCCCAGTTTTTAAAATCTTGAGTCTAGCAAAGATTTATCTGCGTCTTTTTTGTAATGTTTTCTTTGCTGAACCGAATAGAAAGATTGCGCGAAGTCTGGCAGAAAAGAAACCAAAAGCGTTTGTCAAAAAATGGAAAAAATAAAGAAAATCTGAATTTAGACAAATTCTTATTAATCTGAATTTAAACAAATTCTTTTTTTGTGAGTTTAACAACCACCGGAACAACTCAATGGCAAGTACTCTTCCGTCCCTAGAGGTTGGAATAATGAAGAAGAAATCAACAGCTACCTTCAGTTTCGTAATTTTATTATGAACTTTATATACAGTATAGTTATGTTTTTATGAGGATATTTGTGTAATCTATTTTAGTTTTTGTTTTGAATTAAAGAAGACGAAATAAAATAAAACAAGTAAAAATCCTCCAAATGCGTGGCGTCAGTAAATAAATAAATACATCGCTCTTTCCACGTTCCAGAAACACACAAATAAAACACATCAATAAAAAATAACTTTTTCAGAAATAGGGGTTGAAAAAGGTTATAGCTATACTAGGAGTTCATTCTCATAGAGGGACTGGCCCCATCTGTATATTATATAGATTCATGTTTATAAGCTCTACTGTTTTCTGTTGATGACCCATAGTTGCGTACCAAAAAACAAAAAAACCATACTTTTTGAATAGGATGGTAAGAACTTATTCAAATAGAACGAAATAAATCGCCCATTTGTCCACATACTACTTTTCCAATATTTGAATGATTTCAAACAAAAATCAACCCATCTGGTGAGGGATTAGGAATGGGGTGTGTTTTCCTATTTCCCTAATCCCTCACTAAGTCCTATCCTCTTTTTCCAGTTGCGGACAGAACGGGGATCTGTCCGCAACTAGGAAGACACCATTTTTTTTTATTGGAATTTTAACGACCACCGTGAGTAACTCAATGGGCTATAAGCAGTCCCCATCCCTAATTTAGGGTCACTGGTTCCAGGGAAGGGAGAGAGCCAGTGCCGTAAGACAAACACAACATCCATGCCTCACCGGGATTCGAACCCGGACCCCTTTCGGACGAATGATCAGAAGCAATCGCTTAGACCACTGCGCCACCGGGGCGGCACACCATTTAGGACCACTGGTTCCAGGAGAGAGAGGGGGGGGGGCAGGGCCGTGGGACAGGTTCCCTAACCCATGTCTCACTTCGGACCCGAGCCAGTGCCCAGCTCTGACGTATGATCAGAAGCCAGCAGTTAGACAACTGCAACATCCGGACGGCATTAAGCAGATTATAAACCTCTTGACATTTGGTAGATTGCGAGTTAGCTCAGGTGTTCTAACACCTGGTGTAGGACACCTAAACCAACTTTAAAACGCCTGAGGCTGTACAGAAAAGAGTAGATTGTCTTAGATCAACAACCAAAGATCAAAAACTTCCTTTTACAAGTACTGCCGTGGACGTTGGTGCTACGCGTCGTCAGACCTTTCTCTAGGCCATGCCTTGGGGCATTAATTGAAGAGAATCATTAGGCCTTAGGTTGTTAACCACACCAACTTCTCACCCTGTTAGAAACACATTTACACAGCATGTGTTATTTACTGCTGAGCTATTATTAATTACTCCTTATAAAACAATAATCGTGGTCATATGAGATCCATTTCCTGTCGAGCTATGTAAGTGTGGTCCTGATAGCTTTGGAAGCACATTCATTTCAACCACATCAAAATTTAGTAAATCCGTATCCGCAAAATACAACGCTGATCATGAAGATGTACCTCTCAGGACAAATGCTTATTTAAAATTATGAAGAAAATAAATTTTAGCTTTTATGCAATGTCAAGAAACATTACTACAGATTATTATTTTATTATTACCCCCTCATATATTACTGCATTTGGGTTGCTCCTACGTATTTCTCTTCAACAGATGCAAAACGAAAGCTTTTCATTTTAGTTTCAAGAGACACACGGAAAAAGTTAAGAAGAATACTGTGGATGTCGTTTTCGATTTTGGGAAAAAAATCTTCATTTGCCGAAAAGTGAAAAAGAGGACCCACGGCGATGGTTTGTCCCAATGGCTGGTAATTTTGGGCGTTATCTTGTGAGTCGTTTTTCCTTTGCTTATCTTTAGTGAAGAAATCAAACTAGAAATTTTTCTCTTTATGAGCGACTCTTTTGGTATCTTTCAATTTTTTGCAAATTAGCGATCACTTCTCTCTGCTAGATTCTGTCCATTTGGTATACGAATTAGTTATTGAAACTTTTTCGGGTCATGATCGTTAAATCGTTTTTACCGCGCCTTTGATTCCCCCTTAAACTATTTTTATGCGCAAGAAATATTTTACTCCGACTTTGCAGCAGCTAAGAAATGCACATTTCATTTACATTCAAAGTCCGTTTTCCTTTTTTTATTTTAATTTATCACAGATTTTGTTGACAAAGGGTCTAAAAAGGCCTCGGGAAAATACTTGCTGCCATCTTGTTGTTCGAAAAGGACCGTATCCCAGAACACAGCTGCCTCCTGCAGCCATTTGATCTGACATGCACTTCTCCAAAAGTATTTTTTAACGCTGCACAAAATAAAAAAAATGCCATGGATACTTTCCCGAGAGAACTTGCATGTTTCTTCTTGTTGATAACTCCATCATATTTTTAAAAACAATGTTAATTCTACTCACTGTTATGCGCTAATGGTATCTAGAACCGTTTTTTGAATAGCATAGCTTCGTTTCACTGCCAATCTTCGAAGGATACTTTCAATGGCAGTTCGTTCATTTGCAGAAGAAAAGAAGAACGTAGTTTCCCTTTGAAATGTAAATGATCACTCCCGATTTTATTTCTGTTTGGTTCGCGCAGTTTACGGTCGCTGTAACCTCGTTCCACAATTTTACGCATTTATTGTCTATCGTCATGAAAGCTTTTGAACCAAGGAGTGACCGGATCGTCTTGAGATTGAGGGCTTTCATGAGATTATACGTAAGAGAAAAATCGTGACTTCAATGAATTCACTATGGTCTTATTTTCGAAAAGAAAAGAAACCGCGGTAAAGCTCTGAAGAAAACGTACCTAGGGAGTTCAGTTCTATTCAAGATCAACGAGGATAAAACTTCAGGAACAATTTGCGTTACTGAATATCATGCCGCCAACATTTTCCTCCGAAACAGCGGAACATTAAAGCGCTTTTCTTCAGATAAAACGCTTCGGCGATGCAATCCCTTGGGATCGTTTCGCAAGAACTTTTTTCCCTTTTAATTCAGCACTAATGAAGGTGCATTACCAAAATTCATTTTCTTGTAATCCATCATTATTTCGGAATAATATATATAAATAATCCGAAGAAAAACAATTTAATATTTTTATTCCTGAAATTCTTCCATGTATAAAAACCAAAACGAAAAAAACAAATCATGTTCTGAATTAAATACAATAAGTACCTTTATTAGAGCTTAAGGCAAGATTTTGCCCCACGTTGAATATTTTAGGATGCCATAGTTGTCTTTTTTGAGTTTTTTGTTGTTCTTAAAATAGGTAGCCCCAATAGAAACCTATTGGCATAAAAACTCTATTTGCAAAGTGATTATACGAGGTATAACGCTCACAGACTGCTAAAAAAGGTGAAACACAACGATCTTTTAGCATGTATTTTGGATAAATACGTGATAAAAAATGTGGACAACATATCTCTGTAACTATTAGTACGATCAGAAAAACTATTTTTGCAGTCGAAATCCTGAACTGTGAGAACGACCTTTCGTACATTTTGGTCTTTTTCCGATTGATAACCCTGCCACTAGGGGGCGTAAATGCACATACTATTAAAATAAAAATCTATTTTGCTTTATACAATTACTTTAAAAAACTCATTCAAGAAATTATTTCTACTTTCCGATACTTAATACCACTTTGGTCATTTTACATCTAGTTTCTATTTAATACAACGCAGGCGTAAATGTATATCGTATTTTTCCCGAAATCTCTGCTTCTAAAAATTGGATTTTAAAAATTATTTTTATTTCAGGTAAAGGTGTAACGCCGATGAATATTTGGCAGGTATCTTACAATTTTTCGGCAAAATACTTTGCCACTAGGGGACGTAAGGCCATATTTCTGTTCCTAACATGTTAGCAATCGCATTTTCCCTTCAAAATGTCTAACTGAAAATATTCTTCTTCGGTCACGTGTCACTCACCGCGGAAAACCTTTATACAACCTACGTACGAAAAGTTCCAGGACTGATACAACGAAGAATATAAAAAAGTATGCCATATTCACAATTAATACTGGTCTCCTTCAAATGCCGCTTCTGAATCAACATACAGTTTCCAGCGTTTCTAAAGTTCCTGAAAACAGTTGTGGAAAGCACTTTCCGGGATGTCCGCAAGTTTTTTTTTGTCTCGGCTGTTTAGATAGATGTAATGTCTGTATGATACCTTCCTTTTAGTACCCGTTTTATCCTGGGAACAGGAAAAAGTCACTCGGCGATAAATCAAGGGAATACGGCGCATGTGGCAGCACAGTGATTTGATGGTCAGCTAGGAAGCATTGGATTGACAACGCGGTATGTGGTCTTGCAGTATCATGGAGCAAGAACCACTTTCCAAATTCCCATAACTGAGGATGACGGCGACGAATACTGCTGCGTAAACGTCGTAAGACTATTTGAAGATTTATTGATTTACCGTTAAACCCACTGGTACGAATTCCTTGTGGACCAAACTTTTCGAATCGAAAAGGTTATCAGCAACGTCTTTCTCTTTGATGGTTGCACGCTCGCTTTCTTGGTCGATGGTGACTGGGTGCTTCTCCATTCAGCGCTTTGTCTCTTGGTCGATGGTGACTGGGTGCTTCTCCATTCAGCGCTTTGTCTCTTGGTCGATGGTGACTGGGTGCTTCTCCATTCAGCGCTTTGTCTCTTGGTCGATGGTGACTGGGTGCTTCTCCATTCAGCGCTTTGTCTCTTGGTCGATGGTGACTGGGTGCTTCTCCATTCAGCGCTTTGTCTCTTGGTCGATGGTGACTGGGTGCTTCTCCATTCAGCGCTTTGTCTCTTGGTCGATGGTGACTGGGTGCTTCTCCATTCAGCGCTTTGTCTCTTGGTTTGTGGATCACACTGCGGGGATCATGTTTCATCGTCTGCAATAATTCTGGAACAAAAATCAGGTTCCTCATCTGCAGTGCCTAGCAGATCGGAACAGATCGATGAACGAATGTTCTTTTGGTCGTCATTCAGAATGCGGAGTACCGATTTGGCATTAAGTTTTCGTTTTTCCTGATACTTGCGCAGAATCTCATGATATATAGATTTCCTGATGTCCTCCGACTCAGCTAAAAGTTTCACTGTAATTCGGCGATCTTTCTTTAACTTATTCCACACCTCTGAGAATTTTTCCGCTGTCCGCACACTTCGCACTAATTTTCGGCGCAGTGGTCTTGTTATCATGGATGACAATCCTCTTTAATGCTCTCCTGTCTTTATCAATGGGGGTCGTTTTCCGGCAGCTCTTGTGTTTCGCAGCCGAGGTTTTGCCACGAACACGGTATGCTGTAACAACGCTAGACACAGTAGCTCTCGATGCCCCTACTACCCTGAAGACTGTTGTCACGGAGGCATCAACTAGCCGACCACCAACAATTAGCCCTCTTTCGAAGTCCGTTAGGTCACTCATTTCGTCGTGATCCTGAAAGAAATTTTGCAAGACACTCTAAATGCACTTAAACTGCACCTTGAGGTTCTAAACAAAGCTATTATAACCAAAAAGTGGTGGATACCTTTGCGTATTGAGACGCACACAGCTGCATTATAAGGCATGTCTCTGAGCGTGGTGTTCACGTTATTATGTCCAGCCCCTGTAGGTTGTATGTACTTTTTTATTCAAAGTAATGCCTTGGTGGTCCCGATAGGTTGGTTAGTGTAAATCTTTGCTTCTGGAAGTCCTATTTAAAAGATTCTTTTTGCTGCTTACAGCGTTTGTGGCGAGGGATTTTTTTTCATATATTTGCCAGTTTTTGTTCACTATAGTTTTGTCATTAAGGGATGTAAGTGTTCATTTCTATTTGTACTACACTTGGAACCCTATCTTCGTTCCTATAAACCGGATTTTAAAATTCCCCTTTGCTTTGCATATCTTTCGTTATGAGAAGTGGTTTACGCGCAGCTCACATTTCAGCCGGTAGTAGACGAAATTAGGTACAAGGTGTGATCAAAAAGTATCTAGACTGGATTTAAAAAAGAAAAAAAAAGACTTAGATTTGGAAGTTCGTCGCCTTCGAAGTAGTCCCGTACCCTTCCGAAGCCATGTACTTAGCCTAGCGCTGTTTCCACTGATCGAAGCATTTTTTGAAGACATCCTTTGAAATAGCGAACACCTACTTCATCGCGTTCTGCTGTATCTCTTCAACATCGCGAAATCCTTTTCCTTTCGAGTGGTATTTGAGTTTGGGGAAAAGAAAAATGTCGCAGGGAGCGAGATCTGGCGAGCAGGGTGATGTCGGATCTTTGCAATGCGGTGCTTAGCAAGAAACTGCTGTGTGTGTTGGGATGCATGGGTGGGCGTGTTGTCATGCTGGAGTTGCCACTCACCACTCTCATGCGATACCTGCCTTTTGCGACGAATTGCCTCCCTCAACCTCAAACGCCTTGACAGTAGTGTTTCTCGCTGATTGGCTGTCCTCATGGAGAGTATTAATGATGCACAATTCCCTCATTGAGAAAAGCAGTCAGCACTGTCGTGCTTGTTTTTTTTTTGGGGGGGGAGAATTTGGGGTTCCAATTGTGGAGACTGGGCCTTATTTTCTGGATCATATCCATAAACCACGATTCCTCACCAGTTATGATAATTGTTTAAAAGTTTTCGTCGTTTTCGACGCATTCAAGCAGGTCACAAGTAGCTGAAACATGGGTCTGTTTTTGTTCAGCTGAGAGCAGGTTTTGCACAACTTTGGCTGGGTCGACTGAACTGGACCGAAATTAATGTTGAAATCTTCAGATAACTCTCGAATAGTGTGATACGACTATTTCCCCCCGCAGCTGTGTGCACAAGTTCAACATTGCTTTTACTTTTGGTAGTTGTGGACCTCCCAGACCGTTCATCAGTCTCACCACTTTTACATTACTCTTTAAAACGTTTATACCACTCATAAAAAAAACTTGCACACGATTTTGTGTACGTTCATACCGCAGCCTCGCTGCTGGCACATAGATGCTCGCTCAGGCACTTCGCTGCTTGCATGTAGCTGCGATGCTCGGCATGGAGCATTTACCCTGCAGCTGTTCACATCGCTTTATTGTTATAGGAATCACGACTGTATCTCTTATTGGCAAACATACTTTTCCAGTGTTATGGCACGTTTTACAACCACTGCATATGAAGCCACCAACTAAAGAAGAATTCAAAGAAATCGCTGATATATTTTACAAGAAATGGGCATTCCCTAACTGTCTAGGTTCTATCGATGGAAAGCGTATCAATACGCCGCCCTCAATTGTCAGGCCCCATGTTCTTTAATTATAAAAGCTACTTTTCAATAGTTCTTCAGGCCATCAGTGATGCACACTGTAAATTTATTTTCATTGAGGTCGGAGCCTATGGAAAACAAAGTGATGAGGACACTTTTAGAAAGTCTGCCTTCTATGACAGAATGAAAAAAGGTGTGTTTAACATTCCTGAAGATAACTTCCCACCAAGTACTGACATCCAAGCTCCCTTTGTGTTTATAGGTAATGAAGCCTATCCCTTACTGAGTCACGTGATGAAGCTTTATGCTAGGAAAACTTTTGATCAATTCAAGGAGAAGTTCAAAAAAAATAAAAGCTCAAATCACAGTTCAAATCACAAGAAAACTCCACAAATAAGACTTGCTTCTATAAAAACACAACACGGTTTTTAAAGATACGAGAGAGATGACTGCGTAGTTTCCCACTCGGTTGGGAAAGTGGGTCAACGGACGGGAAGAGTGCCCTTGAAGAAACCAATCACAGCGTAAGTTTGAGAATGCCTGGCGATGGTCGAGGCTCGAAAAACAAACCAGTTTGATATCATCGCTGTAGCGATGATCGCAGCAAGCAGCGCAGATAGCATTGCTGCTCCACGATAAATGTACCTGTAAATATTTATGGTTTTGTTGCATCATCGCCAGGGATCCATGTGCACAGCTCGGCGATGTGCCAGCAGCGAGGCTGCAGCATAAACGTACCCCAATACAATCCTTCACATAGACTTTCTGTTACTTGAAGTATGTGTCTTTGCAAGTTTCTCCAAGTTTCAGACAAAATGTGATGCAAATTTGTTGATCAGGTTTTTCCGAATAGCTTCTCACACGTAAAAGCAAAGCGCTGCTGAACGGCACCGGATGAGCAGAGGATACATGACTCACGGCACATGCGTAGTAGGTTCCAAGGTCAACCTCTGCCAAACCTCTTCCTACTGTGTCGCGCGATTCCCAACTTATGCAGTCAGTTCTGGATACTTTTTCTTCTTTTTTAAATCGCACCTCGTATTTATAAAATACTTGCGGCTCTTTTCTCCATTGTGTGGAAATCCGGTTGTTATATGTTTTTTTTTTTGGAACTGGTTCAATACACTGTCAAGAACATTCTCTACATGGCACATTTTAAATTATGCGCAGATGTTCTGTAGGATACATAAACGCATTTTCTTTTTTTCGTGCCGGAAAAGATTCAAAAGACGTCCAGATTACATGCGAGAATTCGGTGTCGTCTCTCCTTTTTTATGTTCAAGTCTAACTCTATATTATTTCATCTTTCACGGCAGACGCTAAAGTTTGCTCCGTGTTAAACTTAATGGACAGCACTTTCCAAAACTTAAAATACAATTTCACTGTAATATCTTATCTACAGATAAAATTATGAGAACTTCTATTGCACCAGAAATGCTCAAAAACAATATTTGGGTTTTATTTCATTTCGTACATTTTATTCAAGTATCGTTTTTGTTTATATAAAATCGATAAAAGTTCGAATATAGGGTTCACAACCGGAGAGGGAGCTCTGGAATGCAGCACAACTGTTCATTAATAACTCCAGTGGTAGTCAAATGAAATTAGTTATGCATAGTACAGGAGCATTAGTTAAAATGGATTACGCGCGGTAGTCCAAAATATGTCCAATTATGTACAGCATCATTAAATAAAAGCACTTATTTATAGCAGTATTAAGTATACTCAACTGCAGTGGAATAGAATATAACTAATGCAGAGTGATAAAACTGTTGAGTTTTTGTTGAGCAGTTCGTTTGTTTTATTTTTTAGAATCGTCTGATTTAAGAATGGTATTTCTTCGACGCTTGGAGAGAGCCAAACCCACGAAGTCCGTCGCCCAGCATTTACGTGCCAGAAGTATGCTGTTCCTGGCACTGTCCATGTGACTGGCGAACTCCTATTGGGCAGAACTTTACAAGGGTTTCTGCCCGGTGTGTTTCCGCGTATGTATGGTGCTCAGTAACACGGCGGAAAAATACGTGAGTGTTATGCTGTTCCGACAAATAGGATATGGTTGTTTCTTTGATCATTTTTATTTTTCGAGTACGTTTCGGCTCCAGTTTTTGTCAAATACATGTCAAACACAGAAATAATCTTTTAAAGTGTCGATTACAAGAATATTTCGGGTGACTGTATTTTACATTTGTTAGATTTAAGGGGCTGGTGCCTAAAACCGTCGTGTATCACAAACCTGCAGCGTGATTACATCACCACAGCTAATAAAATGAAATAAAATAAAACCAGCTTCACTAAAATCAAATAGAACGATTTGCAATGAAATTGCGTGGGACAGATTAGAGTAAAATCTAAACTAGGTACCCAACTTTAATCCCCGTAATCCGTGTTAGAAGTGAAGAATTGATTGTAAAGAAAAAACATATTGTATCCACAAAACAAAGAACTTTATATGCATTTCAGGAAAGCAAAGATAAACGAAATCAGTTTCCATTAAAGTCAGGAGCAATCTTCTTCGCCATCATATAACCCGTTGACAATTCTCACTTGTTTGGTTTTGTTCCGAATATTCCTTTCAAATTATTTTGGCAAAACCACATTTCTTCCACAGCTAAATATTCTTAAAAAAAGAAAAGAAAAGAAAGGAGGGATTCTCTTTCAAGCTGTGCCATACTTTCCTTCTGCACGATTTTTCCCAAAACTTATGATAAAAGTTCAGCCAGTCGTAGAGTATCATTTCTATATTACACCCAAACCACCCTTAGAATTTCTTTGTGTTTTTCAGGAAAGAGAAGTTGCCTAATTAACAACTAGGAGTTCACTAATTTTGTTCAGTCCATTCTCAGCGTCAGGCACTGTTAGCTTCACATGTTCATATTTTACAGATACTACTGCACTCAGGAGCAGATCGAGACAATAAAACCAGGCAGATAATTTTAGTCATGCACACCACTGTGAAAGTACGCATGTCATCAGGGGAACACCTCATAAATTCCCTAACGAACAAAAAGCTATTTAAAAGAGATCCGTCTCTGCACGATAAATGATGACTAAAATTATAAGCCAAAAAACTACAATTCGATTAAAAACCATAGTTAAAATTTACATATGATCTCTCGAGACCACCATATTATCAGGTATGAGTTAAAAACTTACATCAAGAACAACACAGGTTTTAAGTAACCTACAATGGATTTTCATTACGCTAAAAACAGAGGAGCATGCGCACAAGTGTAGAGACAACTGGACGAAGCCATTTAGTTCATAAGGTAGTTATAGTTTTTAAGTAAGAGGTTAAAGTCTTTTATCTCTTTCGTCAGTCCGAAATAGTGAAATAAAGGAATTCACTACCCTCTTTAGGACAAGTCTTATGTGGTATCTAGTTCCAACTCAAAATCTGCAAATTTATTAACTGAAAGCTTGCACATTTACAGTAACTGTGGTTGGTGTTGTAACGATGAACTCCCCTACCTCATTCCTTTATCATGGAAACCACTATTTTGGGACTGCCGAAAGAGATAGAAGACCTTAACGTCTTACTTAAAAACTATAACCACCCTATGAACTAACTGGCTTCGTCCAGTTGTCTCTACACTTGTGCGCGTGGTCCTCTGGTTTTGGTGTAATGAACCTTTAATGAAGGTTATTTAAAACCTGTATTGTTCTTGATGTAAGTTTTTAACTCACACCTGAAGATGAACCACATGATGGTCTTGAAATATTTTATTTAAATTTTAACTATGGTTTTTAATCGTATTGAAGTTTTTTTGGCTTGTAATTTTAGTCATTATTCATCGTGCGAAGACGGCTCTCTTTTAAATAGTGTATTGCGCACGAAGTTCCGTTTTGAATGGGTAAAAATCTGTTAGATCCTAGATGAGAGAGAACTATTGAAATATGCACTGTTAAAACGCATTCAGTCGTGAACAAATTTTAATAATTTGCGGACGGAAGGATTTAAAAAATGCTCCCGTAATTGCATTAGCACCAAACCAAGGGTGCACGTTTCCACGAAGATCATTCTGAAAGTTGAAATGTGCACATGTCACATAGGAATTTCCCTGAGTAATTATTTTTATATTTACTGGGGCACTGATCCGCTACTGCTCAATGGTATCGCTTCCTTGAGCAGACGCCTTTTTTAAAGTCTACCCATTAGTTTTACCCGTGAGTCGCCATTTTACCATATGAACTACTACTGGTAAATCATTGTTTCTTGTAAGACAAATGTTGGTGAGACACGCATTTCGGAATATCTTCAGAGGAGGATCGCTTTGTGCTCTTCGTCAGTCTGTGAATCAGAGGGTGGGGATGATTGGCGATCACAACGGGTGCTAGTGTCTCCTTCAAGATTATAAAAGGAGGGTAGGTCGTCACAATGACCCTGAGCTCCAAGTGCACCGACCAACGTTTAATTGCAGTCAGATTTAAGTTAATTACTTTACAGCATCTTGGTTGATCCGGTTGCATTTTTGTTCTCATATAAGTACAGAGAATTGTTCCATTCATTTTAGATCAAACGCCCATCGCAGGTATAAGGAAATATCTTTTCCGAAAGAAAAAACCTCCAATAAATTTAACGATTATTATTCATAAGGGCCAAAATAATTGTTCGTTCCAGATGAAAAGAGTACGAGAAAGTGGACCATATCTCTAGTGGTCCGCAAAGAAATATCGCGGTGTCCCGGTGGGCTAATCCGCTTCTTACTTAAATCCCGGCTGTCAAGAGTTATCATCCTTCCCTTCTCAAGTTTGCATTCGAACTTCAAGAAACGCAGGCACTCCATGCTCCCTAAGCTTGTTCCTGACTTAGTAAGCCCATGCAAAGCGCTGTCAGTTCATTCATTTCTGCTTCATCATAACTTTGGAACTTCTTAACTAATTTCATTTCCTTTATGAGTCTCAACGCCAAATTATCTAGTTTTAGGATAAACAGCTACATTAAAACAAATTGGACCAATATCATTTGCAACATATATGCTACTTTTCACAATCAATTCTTCATTTGAATGGAATACATTCTGCTTACTCTAACGTTCTGTCCATTACAGGAAAGGATCGATCGATCAGTCTTTGTATAGCTCAGCGATGTGATCAATGAAGAACTCAAGTGAACCAACAGTGTTTTACTGAGCATTCATATCAAAGGAAGTTATGTCATCAAGGAATCTATTTAAATAATTATGCCTATACAAGTAGGAAAAGGTTACTACTCTTTAAAAAGCCCGTTTAAATCCTCGTTCTGAACCACTCACGCAGTAAAGAGCAGTCAACAGCATTTCTGGACATCCAGCACAATATGTTAATTCTACAAAAAAATATGGTCAGAATAGAGCAAAAGAAATGAACGCACGATAGTTTGGTAACTCACTGCCCTTGCGAACGCTCGCTTTTTGTAAGTTTGAAATTTTTAAAGGGAAAAATCTTTGTACGAATAATGACGTACTGTAGATAAAGGTGAACAGGATATCAGTTTTAATGTGAATACTTTTCACATAACTTCATTTCACTATGAAGCGTTCATAATTCATATGAAGAATACATGGCTCATATATATATTTTCTAAATAATCAAATATCAGATAAATGGAAGCACTGCACACGTTTATCGTAGGATAAATAACAGCAATGCACCGTCGAGTCACATTACTGTGACCATCAACTAATATCCAGAGGAACCGCCGTGTGCAGCGCGGACAGCAGCAAGACGGGCTGGGAGTGAGTCAATAAGGTGCTGGAAGGCGTTCACAGGTATGTGGAGCCATGCTGACTGCATGGCTCCATATATATGGTGGAGAATTCATAAAGCGAACAACACGATCGAGGTGATCCCACAAATGCTCAATTAGGTTTAGGTTTGGGGAATTAGGAGGCCAGCATGGACGGCGCCACGGGGGGGCTGGGGGCGCAAGCCTACCCAAAATTTGGGTGAGCCTCCCGTCAGCCCCCCAAATTTTTTTTTGGATAAATGAATAAAATGTAGTACACTTTACTATCGGAGCTGCATGTTCTTCTGTGGTAATGGGAGAATGGTAGCATTATGCAATTATGTTTCTCCGCTCACGATCCATGACTCAAACGGGAAACTTTATTTGCATGTTGGGCTTCCTTGGCGCGCAGATGTCGAAGACCAGCCGGAAGTTCAAAGAACATCGTCAGTCCGATGCCGCGGCTCATGCCAGTGGGTTGAAAAGTTGAATAAGCATCACTCTGCCAATCCCATCACCGCCCTGGCGTCCTCGCCGTCAATGGCAAGTAGTGGGAGTTATCACGGTCGTCGAAAACAACAGACAGTGATCGGCGTCAGTCACCACCAGACAGTGAGCGAAGTTCCTCTTGACTAGTTAGTAGTAACACTCATTTTCTTTCTCGTTCTGGTGGGAAATCTAATTTTTCCTGCTTTATTTATTTACTTTTTGCACATATTGTGCGTGATACGTGAAAGTGAGGCATTTCTTCCCAAACCAAGGTTGGAAATAACATGTCCACAAAACAATCAATCCATGATTTTTTCCAACAAGTGTTAATCAGAAGAAGAAAAGTAAATTATGCGATAGTGCCTACAAATCAGATAATGATTATCAGACGGCTTCAATTTCATCAACAGCGTGTGCTGAATCATTAGGAATCAACGAGGATGCTTTAAGTGCTTGTAGTGATTCAATGGAAAAATTTTATGAACGCAATGCTTGTGAAAATAAAACACTGGAAGGACCACATGGTCGCAAGAGAAGCAAGAAAGATGACACCGAATTTTCGGGTGTAATGAGCACGTCTTTTGAATCCGTTCTGACGCAAATTAAATTTATCAAAGCCATTCAAAGTCATTGGAACCGGTATGTAAAACAATAGTATCTGACGGAAGAAAGAAGTTTTTCAATCGGGTTTTTAATACCTCAGATATTGCTGTTAAGGGAATCGTGAGCTTACAAACTCGTAGAAACAGAGTTATCGACAAAAATAAGATATGACTTTACGTCCCCTGGGGGAAAACCATGCATTTTTTTAGGAAGAAAGTATTCTCAAAAAGTTTATCCATATGAGCGGTATCGTTCCAAGAAAAAATTTAATCGAGTTTTCAGGAGCCTAGATTTTGTTACAAATACATCAGAAGAAGAAATTAACACTTATGACCCCTCGTGGCCAAAACATTCTTTACCAAACATTAGAAATTATGTGAAAAATATTTTCCATCAGGTCTTGTATGCGATACAGGAAGAATGTTTCAAATCGGAGTTTTAGGAGAAGAAAAGGTAATTTACCTTTGTGCGCCCAGCGGAAGGTCTATGATTTACGTGAAAATTTTGAATTTGTAGGAAAAACATTTCGCATCGGGAACACTATCCAACAAAAAAAGAATTTTTCAAATCGGACTTTTAGAAGTAAAGATATTGACAAAAATAAGATATACATCTACGCCCCCTGGCGTAGAAACCATGCATTATTTCAAGAAGAAAATGTTTCCAAAAGGTTTGTCGCCATGAGTAGTATCGGTCTACAAACGACGTTTTTTTCAATCGAGAATTTAGAAGCTCATACTTTGCTGCAAATTCATCAGAAGCGGAAATTAAGATTTACGCCCCCCTGGTGGCCAAACCATTTTTTTTTTTTTTGCAAAAATTAGAAATTATGTGCAAACGATTTTTTATCAGGAGCTGTATCCGGTGCAGAAAGAATTTTTCAAATCGGAGATTAAGAAGCAGAGATATAGGGGGAAACGCAATTTACCTTTACGCCCCTAGCGGAAAGTCTATGAATTACTTGAAAATTTTGAAATTATATGAAACACATGTCACACAGGAAACACTATCCAAGAAAGAAGAAATTTTTCAAATCGGATCCCTGAAGTAGAAATATTGACAAAATTAAGATGTACATCTACGCCCCTGGAGGAGAAACTGTGGAATATTTTAGGAAGAAAATATTAAAAAAAGGTTTATCGATGTGAGTGGCATCAGTCCAAGAAAGAATGTTTTCAATCGATATATTTTAGAAGCTCAGATTTTATGGCAAATACATCAGAAACAAAAATTAACGCTTACGCCCCCTGGTGGCCGAAGTATTCTTTTCCAAAAATTCGAAATTTTATGCAAAAGATTTTCCTTCAGGAGATGTATCCGCTGAAAAAAAGTTTTAGAAGAAGAGCTATCGGGAAAAATGTAAATTTACTTTTACGCCCCTAGCGGAAAATCTATGCGTAATTTGAAAAAAGAAACTATATCTAAAATACTCTTCGACATAAATGGAATCGAAAGATAAAATAATTTTTTAATCGGATGTTTAGAAGCAAATATGTGGAATAAAACTTATTTGTGAATTCGACATCACCTGCATTTACGCCCTCTTGCGGCGAAATTGTACATCGTAAAAAAAATCGAAATAAAGGATCATCATTCGCATATTTCATGCTTCCGAATGCAGAAAAAATTTTCAAATCGGACTAATAGTTGCAGAGATACCGTGGGTACAGACGGACGGACGGACAAACCGATAACAGAAGCACGATCTGTTTTTTACAAAAGACGTGCTAAAAATGTTGAACTCGGAGAGCTTGATATAGCAACTTCACTTTCGGATTAACCCAGACAGCCTATATTAAAACAGTTCCCACAAAAAAATACGGTAAAGAACAAAGAAGCTTCCATACATATTAGTATAACATGTTTCCATGTCTTGCATATAGTATAAAGAGAGATTCCGCCTTTTGTTTTTCCGTGTAGAATGTTTTCATCGGACGACGAAAAACATGAGGTTACCTACGCTCAGCGAGTTTACAACAATTGGAAAAAAGCACTTGAAAAGGATTCGGGTTTTAAAAAGCACCAAAACAGCTTGACCCACAAAATTTGCTTGGTGTCGTGTACCTCGTATAAAAAATGAAATCACGAAGGGCAGATTCATCAGTTGCCACACTTCAAAGTGCTGCATGTGCAGCTGAAGTCAAGGAAAAGCTTTGTTTAGGGCAAGCGACGGCCGTTTTTTAAAATTCTTGACTTTAATAATATATGTATATATATAAAGCATAATTCGCCTCCCCCCAGATTTTGGAGCGCCCCCCCCCTAAAGCCCCCCCCTCCGTTGAAATTTTTTTGGCGCCGTCCCTGGGGGCCAGGGAAGTACTTTGAAATCTTCATCGTGCTCTTCCAACCACTCTCGGACATTTCTAGCTGTGCGACACGTCGCATTGTCGTACTGGGAGATCCCATCCGTCCCAAGGAAGACAATCAGCCTGTATGGATGTACGTGATTTGCAAGGAAGCATTCATAATGAATTCAGTCTATAGTGCCTTCCACAGGTACGAGTTTAACTAGTGAATGCCACAAAAAGATTCCCGGACCATAACGCTGCCCCCACCAGCTTGTGTTCTTCCAGAAACTGTTGAAGAGTGTTTGTTCTCCGATGTTTCTCGCCTTATACGCCAACGTCTATCCGTTCGATGAAGCAGAAAGCGTGAGTCATCGGAGAAGGCAATCAGCCTGTATGAGTGTACGTGATCTGCAAGGGTGGATTCATAACGAATTCGGTCTATAGTGCCTTCCACAGGTACGAGTTTGCCTAGTGAATGCCACAAAAAGATTCCCGGACCATAACGCATCCCCCACCAGCTTGTGTTCTTCCAGAAACTGTTGAAGAATGTTTGTTCTCCGATGTTTCTCGCCTTATACGCCAACGTCTATCCGTTCGATGAAGCAGAAAGCGTGAGTCATCGGAGAAGGCAATCAGCCTGTATGAGTGTACGTGATCTGCAAGGGTGGATTCATAACGAATTCGGTCTATAGTGCCTTCCACAGGTACGAGTTTGCCTAGTGAATGCCACAAAAAGATTCCCGGACCATAACGCATCCCCCACCAGCTTGTGTTCTTCCAGAAATTGTTGAAGAGTGTTTGTTCTCCGATGTTTCTCGCCTTATACGCCAACGTCTATCCGTTCGATGAAGCAGAAAGCGTGAGTCATCGGAGAAGGCAATCAGCCTGTATGAGTGTACGTGATCTGCAAGGTGGATTCATAACGAATTCGGTCTATAATGCCTTCCACAGGTACGAGTTTGCCTAGTGAATGCCACAAAAAAGATTCCCGGACCATAACGCATCCCCCACCAGCTTGTGTTCTTCCAGAAATTGTTGAAGAGTGTTTGTTCTCCGATGTTTCTCGCCTTATACGCCAACGTCTATCCGTTCGATGAAGCAGAAAGCGTGAGTCATCGGAGAAGGCAATCAGCCTGTATGAGTGTACGTGATCTGCAAGGGTGGATTCATAACGAATTCGGTCTATAGTGCCTTCCACAGGTACGAGTTTGCCTAGTGAATGCCACAAAAAGATTCCCGGACCATAACGCATCCCCCACCAGCTTGTGTTCTTCCAGAAATTGTTGAAGAGTGTTTGTTCTCCGATGTTTCTCGCCTTATACGCCAACGTCTATCCGTTCGATGAAGCAGAAAGCGTGAGTCATCGGAGAAGGCAATCAGCCTGTATGAATGTACGTGATCTGCAAGGGTGGATTCATAACGAATTTGGTCTATAGTGCCTTCCACAGGTACGAGTTTGCCTAGTGAATGCCACAAAAAGATTCCCGGACCATAACGCATCACCCACCAGCTTGTGTTCTTCCAGAAATTGTTGAAGAGTGTTTGTTCTCCGATGTTTCTCGCCTTATACGCCAACGTCTATCCGTTCGATGAAGCAGAAAGCGTGAGTCATCGGAGAAGGCAATCAGCCTGTATGAATGTACGTGATCTGCAAGGGTGGATTCATAACGAATTTGGTCTATAGTGCCTTCCACAGGTACGAGTTTGCCTAGTGAATGCCACAAAAAGATTCCCGGACCATAACGCATCCCCCACCAGCTTGTGTTCTTCCAGAAATTGTTGAAGAGTGTTTGTTCTCCGATGTTTCTCGCCTTATATGCCAACGTCTATCCGTTCGATGAAGCAGAAAACGTGAGTCATCGGTGAAGGCAATCCTTTGCCAATTGCCAATCAGCGGAGGTCCAATTCCGATACTGCCGTGCAAATGCAAGCCTTTTCTGCCGATGCACCTTCGTTAGCATAGGTGCAGTAACCATCCGTCTGCATCGGAGCCCCATACGCAGCAGGGTTCGCTGAACTGTCCTTTTAGACACAATTCCAGTAGCCTCCGGGTTCATTCGGCGAGGAGTTGCTCCACTGTAGCGTGTCGATCGGCCTTCACGCACCTTCGCAGCCGACGTTCACCTCTCACATCAATGGAACGAGGTGCTCCGCAGTTTCCAAATCGCTTACTCGCAATGGTGCCATTTTTCCAGTCACGATACACTTTAAACACAGCAGCACGCGAACAGTTCATAAACTGCGGTGTTTCAGAAATACTGCTACCCTTGGCCCGGAAGCCGATAAACATCCCTGTTTTGCAAATCTGATGAATTGCTCCTTTTTCATGGCAGCAACGAGTGATATGTTTTCAGAATGCCTATAGCACACCTTATACAGTATACCCTCCAAGCCAGCTCACGACACGTGCCTTTTTTCAATGGCTACGCGTTGTTGACGTCAAAAGTAGGAGGTGGTAACAATAATGTGACTCGACTGTGCATAATACTTGTAGTCTTGTCACTGATACGAAGTAAACAACCGAGAAAAAGTTCAGAGTTTTAGGATGTTGGAACTTAAAATGTCTGCGACTTTTCGATGGTTAAAACTCCACCTGCGAATATTTATTGTGAAACGCGAGGCCTTAGTAGATTCGACTTCATAAAACCCAAAATATCATTTTTCAACCATACTTGTTCCAATGTTCCCTTTACTCTTTTAACGTGAATTTTGCACTTTTAATCAAGCAAAATTGATCAATATCAGTTTTTTTAACTCTTAAGAGTTGAATGATAACCAAAATGTCTGAAAAATATGCAGTTCATTATTTTAATAAACAATTGAAAAATAATGAAAAACGTCTGAAAAATATGCAGTTCATTATTTTAATAAACAATTGAAAAATAATAACATACCGAAATTTAATTTCAGTTGGGAGTTCTGATATTCCACAGCAAGGACTTGCGGTGTATCTCAGTTTTGTTCTTTGCTGTTGAGCATCATTCTAGGTACTCAGGTGTTGCTTTGTCATCTACGGCTTTTCACTAAGTGCAAAGCCGTAGATGACAAAGAATTTATGGAATCAGTGAGGCTAATACATTACGTTTCACTAAACTTAATTATTTTAAGTCAATTTCTGGTTCAACGCTATTTGAATTATTTATTTCGTTTTTAAGCTTTATGTGCAGTGTGTAAAGTATTTGCGGTAATAATTTTCAGGAGAAAAGCAACTTTTGGTAACTGTATACAAGACGTTCTTTATAACTGCTGCAGTAACAAACCACCCACAACGCAGAATTATGAGCATCGGCTATCTTTGGAATGAAAGCTTTTTTCTGTTTTAGGAAACGCTCACTCATGATACAATAGTCCTGTTTTGTTTACTAGTAGCAGTTCAACGCCCCTAAAACTTAGGTGTAAGTCTTCACTTATTTCACCGTCAGCAGTACCCTGTTTGTCAAAAAAATTCCAGATGACAACATATCAAAAGCGTATTTTTGCAACATCCGGCGATCTAATTTTTGCTGATTTTGCTGATTATGCGCCTCTGTCACAAACGCCCATGCTGTACAACACATGGAGTTGGAGATACCCACGATTAGATGACAGAAAAAACTTTAGTGAAACTCCTTAAGGTTTTACTGTTATCCAGGTACTTGCGGTATTATAATTCGGTTGTATATTACTGCGAAGACGAATTCGCAATCTTAACAACAATTATATACCGATGAGCCATCACATCATGACCACCCCCAGCCTAGAAAAATCAGCGCGCCTGGAGACCGAACGGTGGCGCAGGCGAACTTCACAGAGCAGTATATACAACTCGATAATCGGTAATCGGCTTTCAGTTAGTATAATGTTCGGAGTCAGAAGGGGAAAAGCTGCCGATTTATCGGAGTTTGATAAAGGACAAATTGTGATTGAACAACACCCTCGGAACTACGATCTTGGAAAAGAGAAGGCTTGTAGGTTGTTCACGTGCCGCTGTAGTGAGTACGTATCAAAAGTGGTGCACAGATGGCCAAACGACGAATCGTCGTCCGCAGCTCATTGATGCCAGAGGGGAGAGAAGATTGTCACGCATTGTTCACAGCGACCAATCACCCGCAGCTACAAGAGAGATGATCAGGGCAATGTGTCACAGCACACAGTTCATCGCAGCCTTCTGCACATTGGCCTGTGTAGCCGAAGATTCAGCCGGGCCCCCATGATCACTGAATGTCATCGCCAACAAAGCATGGAATGGGCCCAAGATCATCGAGATTGAACCGTGGCTGATTGGAAGAAAGTGGCCTGGTCTGACGAATCAAGATTCCTGGTGCATCACGCAGACGGCCGAGCGCGGATACGACGATTACCAACGGAGGCTATCGCACCTGGATGAACTGTTGGGCGGAAACAGGCTGGCGGCGGCAGTATTATGCTGCGGGCGATGTTTTCTTGGGACACTTTAGGCCCGGATATCCCAATAGCACAATCCCGACAGATGTCAGGTATCTAAACATCGTTGCGGACCAAGTTCACCCATTCATGGCAATTGTGTTCTCTGCTGAAGATGTCTATTACCAACAGGATAATGCGCCACGCCGCTTTGCCAGAGACATCAAGGATCCTTGGTGTTTCTGGCAGAGTGGCATGTTCCTCGAACCCCTCGAGTGGTTCGAGGAACAGGCTGGTGACTTTCTGTTAATGCCCTGGCCTCCAAATTCACCAGGCATCAACTCAATTAAACATTTGTGGCTCGACTTGTAAAAATTGTTTGGCGCTGAATCGCCACCACTCGGAAATGTACGAGAACTGGAGGACCTGCTGTTGACATTATGGTATCAGATACCCCAGGTTACCTATCGCCACCTCATCGAATCGATGCCTCTCCGAGTGGCCGCTGTTTTGCGGGCTAAAGGGAGTCCTACAGCTTATTAGGTAGGTGGTCATAATGTAGTGGCTCATCGGTTTATGGTTCAATTAATCAGCTTTTAGTAATGCGGCCTCTCACTGATTTTATTTCTTTTCAGAAAACGATGCCTAACATTTCTGAGGGGCTTTCTCAACTCATTTTGTGAAAAGGCAATAGGTCAATTACTTAAACGGCGAATGTTTTCTAGAAATGTATTTTTAGATGTATACTAAGTGGTCACTCAAGAAAGAAGTAGCACTCAGAAGTGATGGAATAACAGGCACGTTTAACAAAATGTGCTTCAGAAATGTTGAACCAAGTCTACGCAAATCTTTCAAACTCATCAGTCCGTTTTATTGTTATACATTAAGAACACTGCATCTTAAATATACGAAATCAGTTCGTTTTCCAGAACACTGCAGGATAGAAAGCCTGAGAAATGATAACGTATGTGAATTTAAAACATAAAGGTGCGTTGATCAATTTGTTTGCGAGCTTTATCCAAAATTAGGAGAAAAACCCCTCCCGGAGAAATCGGTTTCAAAACTTCCAGCTCTCACATATTTGCAATTTAATGCACAATCTATGCTACAAATTGGTTACGTAAAGTTCAACTTGTTGCATTTCTAATCCTGAAATCTGCAAAATAAGAGCTGTTTGCTGCAGTGACTGTTCCTCCCGTGAGTTCAGTATATGTTCAGTCCACACTTGCTCAGTCTCGTTCAAGACATGACGTTTCTATCAGTTTTAAGAAGGAAACAAACTGACATAATAAAATGTCTATATATGTAAGAATAACATAAAACTTAAAAAGCCTGAAGGATTCGATTTGTAAACAGACTTTCAAAAACGTTGTATTTTTTTCTTTTTATGCTCGGATAAGAAGTTCCTTTCAACATGGATTTGGTCATACATCAAGGCGTTCGGCCATATTTCTTTCTAAGCAAAAGATCGTCTTTCCTTATTTATCTCCACACCCCTTCTCGGTATTATAAGTATGAGTTTCTGTTTCCAGGTCAATAAACTACATGCTGTGGTTTACAGTCTTGCGCAGAAATCTTCGGTTTTGTATACCGTTATCAACAGTCATTTATAACTCTACTGATTGAAAGAATCCATTTCCTCGTAATAGATAATAATGCCTCGCTGCTCCTGTCTTTTTCCAGTACGAGAACCTTTTTTAATGCTTTCGAACGCTTCCGCAAAAAAGGGAGGAAAAGAAACAAATATTACCCTCCTATTGAATTTGTGTTGGCCATCTTCTGAAGCAACTGCCTTAATTTCTGTTACAGCCCAGCTACTTTGATAGCTCCGGTTTATTCAGACTCCTTGACAAAATGGCGAAATGTTGACATTCCTCGCTTAGCGGAATTCAACTCATATTTTAAAGATAAATTTCTGTTTTCCTATAGCACGCAATGTCAAAACGAAAAAAAAAAATAGCAACTGCAAAATTTGCCATATACACAAGTGCCTTATTTTGAAGCATAATATTTCACTTTCATCCACTTTACATTTTTTCATTATTTTTACTTATTTTTACAAGTTTGTAATGCTACCCACTGAATCTGAAATTCTAGTTCTTGTTCGGAATTGTTTTTTATATAACAATACACAGTTGTGGTACGATACATTAAATTTTGGACAGTACTTCGTTTCAACAAAATATACTCCAATTTGTTTATTTCTTTTAAAAGGTTCAGCAAATTTCGCTGTCAAAAGTTCAGATACCCGACCAAATTTGATAACTGCATCTGAAAGCAATTTTGGTTTAGAAATGCATTCAATTCAAGCGTCTGGCAAACGTAGATAATTACAACATTCCAAGTAACAAGGGTATGTCAAATTTGAAGTATTTCTCCATGTTTTATCCAAATTATTCAGTTAGCCTTTTCACCTTTCTGTTTTTTAAGTTTCTATTATTTTCTTTTGTACAGAATGATTTATTAACTTCTCAAGTCAAGTCGCACGAAAAAATGTTTTGGATCTTTATTAGTTGTCAATTTATACCATGAAATTCGTGATATCTCAAATGTTTATATTCATCTTTCCCAAATACATCAGCCTTCACTTTCTTGAACTTCACATGCGGTTTTATTTCTTCTTTCACTATCCGGACCATTGTACCATTCAATACCGAAACGCTTGCAGCGATGTCTTTTTTAGTCAGTTCGCTTTGATGGCTTCGTTTTCTCGCCCACACTCTCAAATTCGCATTTAAATCACCGCTGTCTGCCATAATTCTCAAAAATAATGGTAACAAAGTCTACCGTTGGTATACAATTCTGCCTTCTTTGACGTTTCCTGGATACAGTGCTTGTTCTCCGTAAACAGCGTTGCAATCTGATAGCACTGCTCGGGGGTTTTGATCGCCAGGCTGAGTATTACAGCAGTTTTGCGACAATCTCGGGATTTCATGCAACTCGTGCTGGTCCCATCTGGGATTGCGGTATAATTAGTCTCCCGACCTGTAACGTAATTACTTTTAGCTTCTTAACGCGTCATAACGATAAATAGCAAGGTTCCGGGTGATTTTTCGTGGACTGTGTGCTAATTTGCCATCGTTATAAAGACCAGGAGTTACATTTAGATTTATTATAACAACCGACTGTTGCATATGAATTTGGTATAACGACAAGAATTACTCTTATGCTCTTGTGTTACCAAGCTGGGTCCAAAAAAAAATCATTATTTTATGCCTCCCGGAATGTCATGAATGAAATTCTGGACCTCAACTTATGCCTGGCTGAAACAACGGATTAAAAGTGCACATTTCATAACTTACTTTCTGGTAAGCATAATAGAACACATAAAAACAATTTATTTATTTATTTAGGAATTTGATCACATATGAGTAACTCATTGGGCTATAAGCAGGCGCCTGTCCCAAATTTAAGGGCATTAATTCCAGGGAAGGTGAAGAGCCAGCGTCCTCGGAAAAGCGCCTCATCCATGCTTCACCTGGTAAAACTCGGACGAATGGTTGCAAGAAAGCGTCTCAGACCTCTCGGCCACAGGGGCGTCCCCATTTATTTCCGATTAATCACTGTATACGTGCGTAGAGTATTTGAGAAGTACACTCATGTTCGTAAAAAACAGAACACTTTAAAGGAGTCGAGCTACGACTTTGAGTTTTACAGGATATGCTAATCAGGCAATATCGCAGAAATGATTAGCATTTTGACATTATTGGTGCATGCTTACCGCGTCCAAGCAAATCAGATCGCCCTTAAGTCACAGACAGGAAATCGGTCGTTTTTCAGTTATAAGCACCGCCTGTCTCAGTCGTTATGTCAGTGCTTGGTTAGCAGTTTGTAGGGACGCCTCATCGTCGTGTAAGACAGTCGTGCAGTCACATCAGCAAGTTTCCATAGGGGTCGCAGTATCGGCGTGAGAGACTGCAATTCTTCCCTCCGGGTGACTGCCGGTCGTGTGGAGGGCAGTGTATCCGTCTTGGCAAGAGACTGCAGGTAATGGCACAAAACAGGGCGTAGTAGACGGAGAAAAGCTTATGGACGTCGTACAGAGACAACGCCGAGGGACAACCATCATCTCATGAGGATATCTTTGAGTGGCCGTTCTGCATCATCAACGGTGTTGGCGCAGCAGTGGCGAACTCTGACGCATTCTCCCGTGTCAGCTGGAAAAGTACGTCGCCAGTTATTACAGTTCAGACTGCAGGCTCGTCGAACCTTCCTCAGGCTATATCTGACACCGCAGCAACAAACTGCAAGTGTGCATCGAACGAAGGGAGTGGCTTGACGAATGGCACAATATCGTGTTCTCGGACGAAACGCGCTTCTGTTTAGGAGAAAACGATGGCTGCATCTGTGTCCGCCGTCCGGAAGAGTGTAATCGCACCAGGCATACCGCACTAACACGAGACATTTTGGCATGGGATGCTATCAGGTACGAAAGCACATCACCTCACGTGAGAGTCCATACGGACCTAACGAATGTCTGTTACGTCCATGACATTCTACTGCCGGTCGTCCTTACCGACCTGCAGGACGTCCCCGGGGTCATATTTCAGCAGGACAATGCCACACCGCATGTTACAGCGAAAGTTCCTTCTTCAGGGACAACAACATTCCACTTCTGCCGTGGCCGGCTAGATCGCCGGATTTATCACCCATGGAAAATCTCTGGGACATGCTCAAACGACAGGTGTTTCAGTACGACCGTCCGGCTGCAACTCTTGATGAATTTTGGACGCAGGTCAATATAGCCTGGATGACTATTCCACATGACACCATTCACACATTATTGGATTCGATCCTTCAGCGCGTACAGCAGATGATACAAGCCGGAGGTGTTCACACCGATCATTAGCTGCATCGATGCATCTGGTATGTGTGACACCGAGATGATATACATTTGTTCTGTGTTGCTTAGTGAACGTATCCTGTAAAAATCAAAGTCGTAGGTCGACTCCTTTTAGGTGTTCTGTTTGTTTCTATGAACATGAGTGTACAAGTACTTAAAGCAATAAGATTTAAACTGAATATTTTCAATACCAAGAAGGACATGAATACTGGAAAAAGAGCGACGAGTAGTAAGCTAGTGATGAAGTCTCTCTGGGACGGATATGAGCGAGGTTAAGTATTAGTCATTTCTAAGAAGGTCGTGAACAGGAAAAGTACAAGAAACTTAGCAAAAGAAGTGCATACAATTTAACAAGATCGATGATTAATTTCACTGAGTGAAAGTTTAGTTTACCAGTTTACTCAGGACGGAATTACAGTTTTTGCAGAATTAGGCAGACTAAAGTTACGTTTTTGCATCTTTCATCGAATTTAGAAGGTCCCAGACTTCGGAGCTCTGCGATGGTTGCAACAAAACAACTGGCTTATTCAATCGATGAGAAAGTTTATTAACTAACTCTGGCTATATAGAACGCTATTTTAAAAGCATTAGAAGTATTCATTAGTAAACATATGTCGTGAAGTTAGAATGAGGAATAAAGGAAATAGCTAGAAAATACCTCCAAACACAGATAATAAAAATATATAAACGAAAACCGCATAAAAATGCAAAAACTATGTATTGGATTTTTGGATACAGTCCATAAACTATGCTTTGGAAAATCAATTTTGCAGAGCAGTCCAACTTTCTTAAGAATACGCTTCTTATCGCTTTAAAATTATGTATAATTCTCTTCTTTTCATTTTAACAGATTTACTTGAAGCCTACTTTTTTCAGTCAAATGAGAAATGACGTAATATTTACAACCGATCGTTATTCCAAGACAGCAAAAAACAGGACAAGTTTTGCAATCCCTGATGACAGAGTTATTAAAGCGAAATTTAACTGCATTGTGTTTCAAGTACTTTTCTCCTTATAAAATCTAAATAATTTCACGTATAACTGGAAAGCGTTGTTACCGAAACAACAACTCAAACATTAAGGAAGTTGATAAAGTAATTGTGTTGGCTTTGTGCCTGAACTATGGAAGCAGACTCTGCCAACACCTAGAATTTAAACTCAAAGTAAGAAGAAAAGTTTCCACGATGTTTAGCAGGAGGCGTAATCGCCAACTAGCTTTGCTTTGACTGAGTGATGGGTTGCAGCAGTCAGTGTTTGAACCCCAGTTAACACGTGGATGACCCTTTGCTCTTATAGGAATAGTTCTGGTTTTTTTCCTAGAACTAATTGCTACAAATTCGGGAAAGCGACTTCTTTTAAGTCTGGCAATACTTTGGAATGGTTATACCAAATAAAAAAGAGGAAGCGTTTCAATTAAAGTACGCAGTTTTACATTTTTTTAGACTTTAAAGTATATAAATTTTCATTTCTTTGTAATTTTATTAAAACTATTTTAAAACAAAAGAGTATAGTTGTACTAACTATAACGTACAAGTTTGTCCACACCGGGCGTCCCCTCACTCCGGAGTACGTCACTCTCCCAACTGAGCTACGCGGACATTTGCTCTCACTGTTATCTGCCTTTATCTCATGTGCGTCCTGCCGGGCAGGCACGTCACATAACCGTCGTTCATATGTACGCGACCAGGAATATGGCCTCGTACACCTGAAAACAGCCTTTACCAGGCGACCTTTTGCACTTACTCAGCGACTATTTATTTTTTTATTTTAGTACAAAACACTTTCCCTAATTCTTGAAATCAGAGACTACAGACTTGTGATCGAAAATACAACGTTTGTCACAAATAAGCTATTTTTTCAGGTCGACCAAGGTTTCGACCTGAAATTGGGTGTATCCTATCTTCATCAGGACGAATGGCACGTAAATATTCAAATTGTACATGGCATCATAAATGGTGCTTAAATCGATGCCTGTCTCCACGTTAGCTCCTGTGATGCGCCCATTACGAGAGAATTTTGCCATTATTCCATTTTCCCTTGACGTTGCCTTCAGATTATGAAATATTGTCAAATCCTGTAATTTTAAAGTGATTCTTAATCCCATTAACAAAATGAACTCTTTAGGATCAAAAGACTATGTTGAAGATAAAAACTCTTGGGTAATTTACCAAATTCCGTGTGAATGTGGCGCTTTGTATATAGGACAGACCTGTGAAGCCCTGCGTTTTCGATTGAAGGAGCGCAAGACCTACACTATCTACCAACAAGTAATTGGACACCTGTGATAGCAAAGGAAAACGAAGTTTATTCACCTTCAATAGTTGGTGGAGCCTCCACGAGCGGCGATTACAGCTGCGACCCTCCGGGGCATACTTTCAACCAGGCGTCGTACGACGGCTAGCGGCATTTTCTTCCACTCGTCTTGAAGAAGACAGGTCAGTTTCCTTCACCGATTTCGTACGGTGGAGCACCCCTTACGTCGACGCTCCAACTCGTCCCAGAGGTGATCGATAGAATTAAGGTCCGGGCTCTCCGTAGGCCAGTCCATTCGATTAACCCCATTGTCACCATATCAAGCCATGGTGGACCTCGCAACATGACAGGTGGCATTGTCATCCTGAAAGTAACATGGGTCTACCCAGTAAAACTGCCACAACGTAGGAAGCGCATGGTCATCTAAAATGGTGCCGAAGGTCTCGGCGTTGAGTCTTCCAGGAATTGCGACCAAGGGTCCCGTGCCATACCAGGAGAAACACCCCCATAGCATAATTCCACCGCCGCCGAACTTGACAGTTGGCACAATACATTCCGGCAGGAGGCGTTCTCCAGGCAGACGCCAAACCCAGACCCTTCCATCCGAACGGTAGAGGGTCAACCTTGATTCGTCGCTCCAGAGAACTTGTTTCCACTGTTCAACGGTCCACTGTCGACGTTCTTTGCATCACGTTAGCCGAGCAGCGCTATTGGACTTGGTGATCAAAGGCATGTGGGCCGCAGCACGTAAATGATTACCAAGCAGATGGGCTTCCTTACGGATGGTATTCATCGAAAGAACACTCCCGGATGCCTGTTGAAACTCCTCGCGGATGTGTCCCATCGATTTGGTGCGGTTCTCCCGAATTTCTCTGTCCAGCACCCGTCGGTCTCTAACTTCCAGTTTTGTGGGTCTGCTGGGACGGTGCACATTCCGACAATCACCTCTCATCTTCCACTTGGCTAATCACGTAGGCCACTGTGGATTTTGGGTACTTCAACTCGCTGGATATGTCACGTATGGATCGGCCATTTCTGTGATACCCGACGATTACATCTTTCTCGAAATCAGAGAGCTCCGAACTGCGTGGCATCTTGCATGCGACTGGTTGCGCTGTTATTTCCCACACGATATTTAACGGCGGCGGCCGTGACTTGTATCAGGACCGCAGATATCGTCGATTGCATGAGTGTCCAATTACTTGTTGGTAGATAGTGTATATTCAAAACTGTGACTTAAAGAAGTCGTCGATGGCTAAACACTGTTACGAAAAGGGAAATAAATTTCTCTTTGAAGAAGCAAAACTAATCGACAAGCCAGATTCAACCACGAACTTGATATTTTGGAAGCTTCTCATATATATCAGAATTCTTCGCAACTTGTTAATGACATGGCACCCACACCATTTCTATCAAGCCCATGAAAGCAACTAACCAAAACTAGTGACTGTGAACACTATTTATGATATCATGTACAATTTGATTATTTGCGTGCCATTCGTCCTGACGAAGCTAAGCGAAACCATGGTCGACTTGAAAAAATAAAATATTTGTGATAAACGTTGTATTTTCTATACAGGGTGAGTCAAAAGTCCTTAGACAAACTTTAAGGGTATGTCAGGCATGCAAACACAAGTCTTTTTTTACATAGGAACTTGTGGGCGCAAACGCAACGGGCGACCGCTAGAGGGCTCTTTGCAAGCGAGTGAGTTGGGACGTGCGTGGCAGAATCATTCGAGGCGCGGACATTGCCGGAGTAGGATGCTGGAGTACACTCGTACGGAGATGGCAGAGATGCATTTAATTTATGGGGAAGCGAAAGGAAATGGCCGTGCAGCACAGCGTTTGTATCGTCAACGCGACCCAAATCGGCGCGTGCCCCATCATCAGACGTTTGGGCGTTTGCACCAACGATTGTGTACAACAGGGGCATTCGACGTAAGCAGACATTGTGGTCGAGACCGAACGACGCGTTCACCTGTCACAGAAGAAGTGATCATACGCGAAGTGGAACGCTACCCAAGTACAAGTATGCAAACCATTTCTCGTAGCCTTGGGGTTTCGCAATTCAGTCTGATGCGCGTACTGCACAATGAGTGTTTACACCCTTACCACATTCAACGTGTTCCGACAATCCAAGCTGGAGATTACCCCCGGCGACTCTCATTTGTAGTTTGGTTTTTGTGCAGCGCAAGCCGATTTTCCAGCCTGGGTTTTTTTCATGGACGAAGCTATATTTCAAGAGACGGTGTTATGAATGTGCATAATTGGCACATGTGGGCCTATGAAAACCCACGAGCAACAAGGCCACATGGTGCACAACAACGATTCACCATAAATGTTTGGGGCAGGCGTTGTGGGAGATTGGTTGCTAGGCCCATACCTTCTGCCACCACGGATCGACGCGAGAATGTATTGGATATTTTTGAAGGATGTGTTACCATAGTTACTCCATGACGTCCCGGCAGACATTCGCCGTAACATGTGGTTGCTGCACGATGGGGCGCCCGGACATTTCAATCGGATTGTGCGGCACTATCTCGATGCAACACACCCAGCAAGATGGATCTGCCGAGCGGCCCCGTCATGTGGCCTCCACGATCCCCTGACTTGTCCCCCCTTGATTTCTTCCTGTGGGGCTACGTGAAGATAATATGATTTTAATGTTAACTTAAAAATTATGTTTATTCACATGCACATTACTGTTACCATGGCGACATCACGTGACTATTACGTATAAAGCACATATGTTGTCGCCGCACCACATGTATTCACAATTGGCTTGACAAGGGGCACCAAGGGGTGACCCGAAAGATCTCGCCTCATATAATTTTATCATTTTAACTGTAACATACTGGTTTTAATTGTAGTAAATCTTTCACTTCATCTTAAAACTGGTGTGTTGGGGTTTTAATGAAGTTTTATCGTGCTTTAGACAGCATTACAACATAATATATTTGGGAATGGTAATACGAATTCTCACACATTACTTTCGATATGAAGAACCTTGTTTACGAAACCCCTGTGACGACCGACGAAGACCTCGTCGCGAGAGTCATTGAAGCAGCTGCACGGATCCGTGAGAAGCCTAGCATCTTTGAAAGTGTACGACGGTCCATGCGTCGACGTTGCGAAGTGTGTATCGCTTCAGACGGCAAGTCCTTTGAACACTTACTTTAAGTATTATGGTACTGTAAAAGGTTTGTTGTTGATACATGTAACTGTAATACTACGTACTTCTTGTCATTATGCCGTTGTTTTTCAAACTTGAACCTGTAAACCTATGTTGTTGTGTTATTGTACATCTGTATTGCATTAAACCTGTGTTGTACATTTTCTCTGGTATTCTTTTCTTTTGGTTAATTCACTGTCAAAGAGCCCCCTCTAATGGTCGTCCGTTGCTTTTGCGACCACACGTTCCTATGTCAAAATGACTTGTGTTTGTATGCCTGACTTACCCTTAAAGTTTGTCTAAGGGCTTTTGACTCACCCTGTATACACTATATTGACAAAAGTAGCGGACACCTAGAAGAGAAACATAACATAGCATTTATTGACATGCATTAGTACGGTGTCGGTCCACCTTTGGCCTTAATGCATGCGCTGACCCTTCGAGACATGCTTTTGATAAAGTTTTGGAACACAGCGATAGGTATGCGCTTCCATTCAGTACATAATGCTGCCGCTAATTGTTGCTTAATAGTAAGCCTTGGTTCCAAACTTCTTATGCGGAGCTCTAATTCACCCCATACGGGCTCTATATGATTAAGATCAGGGCTCTGTGCTAGCCAGTTCACACACGATACGGAATTATCGTAAAACAACGCCGTAACAGTCCTAGTTTTATGGCTCGGTGCATTATCGTGCTGGTACGAACAAAGCTCGGTTCCATAGTATTGCCACAGAGTTGGTAGGCCATAATTGTCCAGAATATCGAGGTTGACGTGCTGGTTAACAGGTTTGTCCACGATAACCAATGGGCCGGGAACATACCACGAAAAACATCATCACACGAGTAGACTGCCAGCTCCAAACTTGACCGTAGAAACAGTACACTGTGGTAAATAGCGTCCTCCTGGCTGCCGCCATACCCACACACGGCCATCAAACTGATAGATCGAGTATCTGGATTCATCAATCCATAGGACCCGTTTCCATTGATCTACGGTCCACGATAAATGTTCTTTATACGAAGCTAAACGACGAGTAGCATTCCGAGAGGAGATGAAAGGCTTATGAGCAGCCGCACGACCACAGAAACCCATGGAATGGGTTATCGTGATCGTGTGTGACGTGCCTGCACCGCAGGACACACATGAGATAAAGGCAAATAGCAGGGAGAGCATACGTCCGCGTAGCTCAGTTTGAAGAGCAACTTACTCCTGGGCGAGGAGACCCGGATTCGATGGCCGGCGTGGACAAAAACGTTGGAGAAGTTTACTTCATTATACCCACTATAACACCGAACAATCTTTCCTTTCTCAAAGTCAGTTCTCTCCCACCGCGACATTTTCACTCAACCTCACAGAGCGATATGATCGAGGTCAGCTGCAAGCTTGTTTTCACACCGTTTGCAGCTGTACCGCGCATCTCAACAATTCAGCGGATCCGTTCATTTGCTTTTGAGGGGGTGTCAGGAGATTTTTGTCAATATAGTGTATGCACTTCCCATAATATTGTACCTCAGATTATGTGATGTGATCAAGATGAGCTTTTCATGTAATTTTCCACAAATTTCTTTCGAAACGCTCAGTTTCTAAGAAATATTTTATGATATTCATTTGGGGGGAAGACCAGGTTACTATGAAAATAAATGGCCAACACTTTGAAGGGAAAAATGAAATAAAACGATGTCTGTTCACTGCCGAATAAAACACGTACTCAAAAAATGCCGCTTTTCTCAGAGAAAAGAGTTAATTAGCTGTGTATATGTCTGTATTTATTAGGATCCCCCTTCGGAACTCAGCACAACCATCGTTTACTTTTCTTTTGATAAACACACGAAGTACGCCGCTTTCTTCAGCACTGCCTCTGGGAAGGGAGCAAAGAAAACGAGGCATTTGTTGGGCAATCCACTCGCTCACTCACTATCTTAGCACCAGCTGTCTCATTCCCAGTGGTTGCGGCACAAAGGACATTATTATTATTACTGTTGCGCATTACACCTGACTCTCTTCGTCTCGGAACACTTTGCTGAGTCCCACAAGTATGGCTGGGGAAAATGATTGCACTCAAACCTGTTCACTAAGAAAAAACGTTCAGCTGAATTTCTCAAGTTGTGCTTCTTCCTTATCGTCCCACAGACTGACTTCCGGCGGTAAAGTTCCGATGATTAATTTCTCTTTCGTTTCATATGTTCTCATACTTGTCAATGCCCACTGTCTAGTCAGATTATTCGAGAATATGTGGGGTGATTACGGAAATTAAAATACTGTACTTACAAAGGCTGAACCGGACAACATCTGCCTAAAACATTCAAATATTTTATTCCGAATTCATGTTTCCATAATAGGGAAACAAATTTCTAAATGAGTTGACTCCCAAAATTTGTACGTCTAAATTTATTTAAAATAGGGGAAAGCAGCAAAATTATTACCTGCATTAATACTGACATGCATGGGATGGCCGCATTCTTTTCTTTTTATTTTTAGATTTTATCACAAACTTTTTTGAAGGTTTCATCGTGAGTAACTGGTCTGAGGTGGTATGGCTTGTTATATTTTTGAAGTCAATAAAAAAACTGCTCCATTTTTCTGTGTTCGAGTTGTGTTCGGTGCATTGGTTCTTGCAAAAGTATCGCTTAAAATGGAGGCGTTGAAAATGAGCATTGCTCTCCATAAATACAGCATACTTTGTGGTATTCATAATACGAAATCTCAGGGTAGATTATTTCTTTTAAGGTGAAATAATAATTAGAAGAGCTGTCACACTAGTTCTATTTCAATCAATTAATGTGTACGTATAATCGATCCCTGAAATTCATTCGTTCTACTCTCCGGCTTTGGGTGATCAGCAATATGTCCAAAAATTGTATCTAAAAGATCCGAAGTGCTGGTTATCTTTGCAATAATTATTGCAAAGATAATTATAGTTTTGTAAGAAAATAGTTTACTTAGTCAATTTGTTTCTTAGTACGGACTCTCCGTTTGCTGTTGGTTCTGCATGATGTCTTTAATCTTGAGCCTGAACATTTCTTTTTATTTGTCACAACACAATTGCAGTTCTACCTTTAAAGAAATTTAAAGTTCCGAGCTAAAGTTAGAAAGTAGTTTCCTCCTTGGCATCTTTGAACTCAAAGGAATAGCGAAAAACCATACCCATACCCTCTACCCCGAAAAAAATTATTTTAGACCCATCCCCCTATAAAAGCAAGTTTTGCACACTTTTGATGATTCAGATATATCGTGACAACTTCTAATCATACATAGGCATGACGTGTCAGTAAATTAAAAATATATTTTATATTATATAAATCATATTTTTATATATAAAATTATATAACCCATGTAAAAATAAAAAAACTAGAAGGGGAGAGATCAGTCTCACAAAAGGACAGAAGAAGTTCAGTAAGGGAGATCGATCGCAGAAGAGGAATTAATCAACTCAGCTGAACTCTCTCTTTTCGGAAAGTGATGGAAGATCATTACTCCTACACAACTCAGAAAGAATGAGCAGTGCGGTTGCAGCTCAGCTCGTCAAGCCTCAGGCAGTCATTCAAAGCACTAATGAAGATCAGTTGTGATGATAAGACTCTCTTCTTCTATTTGGAGTTTAATGAGAAACAAGTAAATCTGATCCAACCTACTCTCTGGGATGAGAATATGAAAAGAAAATTAGTTATGGGGATAGCTCACAGTAAGGACGTTTATTTCCGGAAAATAATTCAACTTTATGAAGTGATAAAAGAAAGCTTTTCTTTAACATTGCAACGAATGCTCAGGAAAATATTGTGTGCAGGTATATCAACCCCCAATCCTTCTGGGACGCCCAGTACTGCGGGGCTGGGGAGGAATGCCACTGTTTGAACTTGATGCAAGCCTCAAATTCGAGCAATCTTATAATACTGTTATGATATTAGCAATCGTGCTTTTAAGCAACTGTAGAATTCTTTTCAATTCATTTTATCTTCGTTATGAAATTTCAGAAACCCTGTGAAGGTCTTAGTTTACATGGAGACTCTCATCCCTAATTTAGAGCCAGTGGTTCCAGTAACAAGAGGCATGGAACAAATATACTCATCCAGAATTCGTACCCGGGTCAAACACGGTTTATTAGCCAGAATCGCACGCCTTTGAATATTTGAATGTAATGCTGTATCTTTCCAGAGCTCTCTGATGTTGAACATGAAAACAAATACAGTTCTTTAAGAGAAAAATCTGTCACTCACAAATTTTCTTGAACATCTTTTACGATGGTCTGTACTGCTACTCGGTGTACCTTTCACAAATACTGTCATGGATACTATTCAGATCGTTGCCTGTATTCCTTCGGTCTCCCATAGGCTAAGAGAAACACAGCTCTGAATTTATTGAAAATCTCTCTCTTTTTCTCTCTCGCTCGCTCTCTCTACATATTTCTTACTTTTAATCACACATACACTCACTCACACACACACTCATTTACTCAAAGCACAAATAAACTACTTCTGGATTATTTCGCATTTCTGAAAACCGGTCATGTTGGAATGCGCTGTAGGCATTGCCTTTGTTAATCAATTGCCTAAAACGTAAAGCATGCGGGACTGCTTCAGAACTTTGCTTTAGCCTACACTGCCACAACAATGGAGCCTCGAGATCTCCGCATACGAAATTCGATTACCCTAACGTACATTATCACAGGAAACTATAGTTCTTAAGGGTTATTAATAAAAGAACTTAAGAACTTAATGAAGAACGATATCAAAATTCACTTTCAAGCAAATCCTAAAAGAAGCTTCCTTCCTTTGAAGCAATAACCGTACACCATTTAGTTGCACATTTTTTTAATTGGCAGTTTAAGCAGTCTCCCTTCCCTAATTTAAGGCCACTGGTTCCTGGGAAGGGAGAGAGTCAGTACCGTAAGAAAAACACAACATCCATGCTTCACCTGGATTGGAACCCGGACCCATCTCGGACGGATGATCAGAAGCCATCGCATAGACCACTGCACCCCTGGGGCGGCTTAGTTGCGCTTTCATGAAGACAATATGAATTGAAGTTCACTCATATGATGTCTGCATTTCCTAAAGTTGTAACACACCAATGCAAAACAACATTCTTAACTTCAAAACTAAATTAATTATACAACACCTTTTTTAATTTCGTGGATTAACGAGCACTGCGACCGACTCTAAGGGCTATAAGCAGACGCTCGCCTCTAATTTAGGGAAACTGGTTCCGGGGAAGAGAGAGATCCAGTGCGTAAGAAAAACACATGACCAGCGCATCATCCGTAAATCGAATTAGGGCACACTCGGACGAACGATCAGTAAATAGCCAGACCAATGACCGTTCGTCCGAGCGGAATGAAACGGATAGTGGTCTGGTTACTGACAGGGGGTTCAAACCACTGCGCCACCAGGAATGTCAACAGCTTTTTAAGACAAGCGTATCGACGACATTTGTCTATCTCATTGATCTCGCTGATGGTTCTCTCACTTCGTTGATCGCTGCACGATCCTATTTATATTCAACTCTTATGACTTGACTTTTTAGCTATTGTGACTCAAAGAATAAATTCTCGGGAGTTCCGACGTAAAGTTCAGTACAGAAGGCATAACAAGAGGTAACCAAAATTTTACATATGAGAAAGAAAACGAAAACCGGAAAATTAAAAAGTTGTGCACTTCAGAACAATTCATTGCGATTGTACTGGTATTTAGAATGTGCGTACGTCTATTAAAACAAATGCTCGTACTTCTTGTAACATTTTAAATAGTAGTTTTGCGAGAGCGAGTGCATCAATGACTAGCTGAACTTCCTATAACATATTGAAATCAACAGCAAAAAATGTGGCATCAGTTATTTATTAAATTACCAGAATATAGGAACTCAAACCTCTGAGTCCGCTTTCACTAAGGTCTCAGAGTTTTAAGTTCCTACCCGAGTTTCTGAGAAAACTTCCAACTGACCCAGTGGGCGAGTGGTAAGAGGTGTATTTTTCTAGATAGTCGTCCGACCTGGGCTAGGGAATGTGTCCTAGACGAGGCATGTGTGGAGAACCACGTAATAAAAAAAATGAAAATTCCATAAGAAAAATATTATCCACAGATGCTTTCATATGCACTAAATTTCATACAAATTATGAACTTTCTCACCATTGTAAAAAAATTTAGGAAATATATTCTAAGACAGGACACATTCTGAGTATTTAAGTTTCCGCATTCTTAAAATGCGGAAAAGCATGTGAGGCCAAATCTGTGTGTCTTACTTTGAATTTGTGTGGTGCAGCATTCCTTAAGCATGGTTCTTACTTGTAACACTTATGTATTTTAATAGTTATCCCACTTACGACCGTCCATTTCCATATACGTAATACGAAGGTGGTCCAGATACATTAGCGAAGCAGTTTAAGAATCCTACTGCGAGATGCATGTTTTGTCACTCCTTAGTGTTTAGTCTGATCATATTTAAAAGATTTACGAAATCCGTTATTACGGGCATTTGGTTTTTCTATACCACAGTACTTGCCCCAATATTCCAGTAATAAATTTCAATGACGAGAATGAAATTCACAGTTTGAAGTTATAAACTTTAAAACTCTTCATGCAAAGTAGAGCGCTTATCATAATCCATTAGTGCAGCTTCCAATTCACGAAGATATAATGCTTTGAATTGCTTCTTTATAATTCTACAATGAAACACTCCGTTGGTAGCAATATTTCTCTGCTCATTTGAGGCCTATGTATCATGCGGTGCTCAGTACTAAAATTGCACACATGTACACACATGTTGGATCATGTGTAAATAGTAGGGTTATCATATTGGACGGTTAGAGGAGCAGAGTTTATACGCTTTCTCTAATTTGAAAAATTTGGCTGATACTGAATTTAAACATAATTCTTTATAAATTTTTCATGGAGAGTATTCCCCAACTTCTAGTGGAGAACAAGATAACAATTTTCGTAAGACCAGAGATTATTTTGCGTGTAGACATATTTTGACCTGGTGTCGAAATGTTGCCGTACTGTTGAACTATCACAATGATTATGTTGGGTTGTAGTTTCCGTGTGACGTCTGTTACGTTCAAGTGAATTTTTTCTGACTCTCTCCAGCTGAGTTTGACGTTTTTCGTGATGCTCTATGCGATGAGCTTCGCTGGCTTTATGATGCTCTGTACGTTGAGTTCGATCTTCCTTTTTGCTTTCGCCTCTTACATTGCAACGAAAAAGCGTCAAATAAAGATTGCTGAGACTCTATGAAATAAAGAAGCATGGAAAATTGTCGATTTTCCAAAAGACCGTTACATGAAATAGATAAACATGCGATGAACGTAGAACATCTGGTGGAAATAAAAAAAAGGAATACGACAGTGAGATGAAAAAGTATATTATATTTCAGATACATTTTAAGTTGAGAAAACTGAAAGCCTGTAACGTGTGTCCCACATGCACATAATTTTAGAAGAATGACGGCCATTTCCAAAAGCTTCTGTGCAACTTGCAGAAATAAGGTTGACCTAGAATTCAACTTACCCAACGTGGTAGCAATGTTATTTAACCATCGAAAAAAATATCGAGTAAAGAGATGAGAATAGAAGCCCTTAAATATCCGGTAAAGTGCATGCTTGTTCAAGAACTCTAAGCCTACAACAATGTCTTGGAGCCGCGCTTCTGTAAATCAAAGATTTGTAGTTTTTCTATTTCAACAGGACTTATATTTTTATTAGGTTTTATTGTTAGCGCAAAATCGGTTTCTGTTCCCACCTGCACATACACCGAAAACTTTATCAAGACCCTATCTGCTGAAGATCTGGTTTTTGCGCCTTTTTTATTCTTTTCATTTCTCGTAATATTCTACGTACAAAGGAAAAGAAATGCATCCACCTTTTGAACTAACGATTTTCCAACCGCATGCATTATTACCATAAGATTCAGAATTGGAAGCTGCTACGCCAACTTTTCCCTTTTCATTAGCTAGCTTAGTTTCATGTTTTTTGTGTTTATTCGTGAATAGCTTCGATGTGCACCACATTATGTTCCTATGCAGTGCTACGCGAATTACAAGTGCTCTGTATAAGTCAAGCCATTTGAGCAATAGCTTTCCCGTTTCAAAAAGGAAGTTACTTTGATTCCATTTGCTTGTTCCCAAAGGTTTATTTGATCTCAGGAAAATGGAAGCGATGTGATTCAATTTCTTCGATAAGTGGGCTGCGTAAGTATGCTTTTAAGAATATTGTCCCGAGAACAGCTGGTACTGCCGCGATTCTGAATTAAAAGGAATTGTTCTCCTTCGCCGAAAAGTTAAAGTTCCATTTTTATGTCCATTTTGAAGTACAGTTATGCGGTTTTCGCTTGACGAAACAAAATTTATTGATCGTATCTAAATATATCATCATTTCGATTGCTTTTGCCTTAAAGCAGCACTTACCGTAACTTTGAAATATGTTTACTTTCGTTATGCAACTTATCTTTCTGGAACAAAAGAAGCAAATTTTGAAGTAAAATAAGTTAACTTTAGTTTGTTACTAATCGTAGTACAGCCCTGAGCTCCACAATTTGCTGACGACTAATAAAATAACAATACTCAAGCCAGAATATCTTTTTTTATAGAGGACATTTTTATTTCTAAGGCTCATAATAGTTTCTCGAATTGGAATAAAGAAACTTGGTGTACTATACGAGGTGGGATCAAAAAGTATCTAGTCTGGTTGCATAATTTCGAATCGGGAGACGCAGCAGGAAGCGGTTTGACACAGGTTGGACTTGGAAGCTACTACGCATGCGCCGTGAGTAACATCTCCCCTGCTAGTCCGGTTTTTTTTTTTTTTTTTTTTTTTTAGAGTAATGCTCTGTTCTTACATGTTGAAAGTGTTTGTCGCATTTATCATGTCGGAAAAATTTAATTAGCGAATTTGCATTAGATTTGTGCTTAACTTGACAAAACTTGCAAAGACATATACTTAAGGTGGTCGTCAAGTAATTTGCTTCCTATACTTCCAATGGAAAAATTTCTGTACACATTTTCTTCACAATTAATGCGTTGCCAAGGATAAAAATTTGAACAACGATTAAAATAGCTTCATTTTATAACTTGGAATACTTAATATTTTCTAAAACATAACTATAATTATGCAATCCAATATTTGTTTGTCTACTGACGTCATCAAAGTACAGGTCGCGCCATCTTTTTTCTGGTTTCAACACCACCAAAGGAAAAGTTATTGATTTTTAATATAAATATGGGTATGTTTTAGAAAATATTAAGTATTCCAAGTTATATGAAGTTATTTTAATATGTTTAAATTTTCATCCTTGGTAGCGCGTTAATGGTGAAGTTGATGTGTACAGAAGTTTTTCCATTGGAAGTATAGAAAGCAAAATTACTTGACGTCCTCCTTAAAGTTACAAAACGTCTATGGGGAGGATTGTACACTGGCGTGCAAAAATTAAAAATTAAGAACGAGACGGTTTTTCCAATGTAACGTCGTGCAGAAGTGCTCCACATTGACTCAAATCATACGATAAGATCCCCAAGATGTACGAATATGGGACAAGTGAGCAAAACCGTCCAAACAAGGAATCCAAAGAATACAAAGGCACTTAATTGAAAATGTAGCTTCGAGCACAACTGGACAGAAGACAGAAACGTCCATGTGACACGCGGCTGCCAAGAAAAATTCAGTCTTTAGTAGGGGACATGATCATCCCTGACTGCGTTGCAGGATTTACAACGTCTGTCCATGCTGAGGACGAGGTTGTAAAGGAACTGTTGAGGCATCGCAGCCCATTCCACTTGTAGCGCCAATCGCAGCTGCGGAATCGTTGCTGGCGGTTGGTGACGTGCTGCCAAGCGTCTCCCGAGAAGGTCCCACACGTGTTCGATTGGATTTAGGTCCGGAGACCTTGCGGGCCAATCCATGCGTTGAATATCTTCACTCTCCAACAGCTCTGCGACAGCCACTGTACGATGAGGTGTAGCGTTGTCGTCCAGGAAGGGGAACTCAGGACCCACAGCACCTCTAAACAGACGTACGTGAGGCAGGAGAACCTCGGTACAATAGAGGACACCAGTGACTGAACCTCCTTGGAAGATGTGGAGGTCAGTACGGCTACCTGCCATGATACCGCCCCAAAAGAGAACTCCGCCACCTCCAAACCGGTCCCTTTCGATGATGTTGGAGGTGTGATTGCGTGTTCCCTGCTCTCTCCAGATGTGTATACGTCCAGAATCGCTCGTCAGACTAAATCGGTTCTCATCCGTAAAGAGAACTCGACCCCATTGCTGATGTGTCCAGTTCTTGTGTTCCTGGCACCACAGAAACTGCCGTCTCCGATGTGCAGGCGTTAATGGCACACACCGTACTGGTCGTGATGCAAATAGACCACCTTTGTACAGCCTCCTGACCACGGTAAAACGCGATAACGGACGTCCAGGTGTCTGTTGCATGTGCCTTGGGATTTCTCCCGCTGTCTGCCGCCTGTCTCTTCTCGCCTGTAGGGCAATATACCAGTCGTCGGCCGCCGTGGTTGCTCGTGGACGACTACTGCTAAACTCTCGGACTGCTGTTCCTGTCGTTTGGAATGCTGTTCAAGCTCGTGAAACGATGCTGTGAGCGATCCGAACTCTTCGGCCACACTAGTCACACTTAGACCTTCTTTCAACTTCCCAATGACGCGACCTCGGGTAAATTCATCGAGATGTCGTCTACTGGATTGCCTATTGACCATATCACACGGTGGCAGCTGCTCGACGTCGTTCAAACCGATGTACACTGTGCAATAGCTTTCACCGAATTGCTGAGCGTATACCGCCCGTGTGCTTTATACCCTTCCGATACTCCCCCCCCACCCCTACGTCATGTTGCATATATGCGCTTGCCCTACCGTACCGGACCCTAGCTTATCTCCTGAGTGGTCTTTTGGTCCGTTCTGCCTGCTCGTTCCGCTGTTATGCTAATTTCTCCTCTTCGTCCTTAACTTTAACACACCAGTGTATGAGCCGTACACAAGTTTATGAGGGGTATCAACGTTTTAAAGATGGTCGTGAAAGTGTTGAGAGTAATGAACGTTCTGGGAGACTGGTGAACCAGTAAAAGTAAAAACAATGTCGAACTTGTGCGCACAGCTCTGGGGGGGGCGAATCACTATTCGTAAGTTGTCTGAAGACTTCAATATTAATTTTGGTTCAGTTCAGTTGAGTCGGTTCTTACGGACGATTTGGGTATGAGACGCACCTCAGCCTAATTTGAGCCGAAATTGCTCTCAGCTGAGCAAAACAGGCCCATGTTTAGTTGCTGGTGTCTTTCCTGAGTGGGTCGAAAACGACAAAAACTTTTTAAAAACTATCATAACTGGTGAGGAATTGTGGATTTATTAATCAGAAAATAAGGCCGTCTTCACAGTCGAAGACCCCAAGCCCTCCCAGACCCAAACAACCACGATAGAGCCTAGAGCCACACCAATGTCTAGACGATATAAAGAAAGTAATTCGTGCACCAAAGCTATTAAATTGAAAACAAATGCCGTCTCTTGCACGATACACTTTAATGATAAAAATTATGTACAATTAAAATAAATATAAGCTTGAGACCTTTCAACACCACAACGGTGTCTTCCTCAGAAACAAGGCAGCAGTGAACATAGAAGTGAGAGACCTATATGCTTTATTGAAACAAATAGCGGTTAATCCGCATATGCAGTATCAGGAAAGTCCAAATCAAGTTTCGTGGATTAAACTTAGTTGGTGGGCGTGACCTTGCTCAGAAGTCTTTTCCAAGGCAGGGAGACAAACACGGGGTTCATCGTTGCAACATCTTTCGCCATTGACAAATATGTGAATGCTTTCGGAGAAAAGTGTTGATCGACGATTCCTTGGAGAATCCAGAATAATGGTATCATTCCAACATGGTAGATAAGAACCATTTAAACAAAGTCTCGACAAAGATGTCGCCAGAATACGTTCCAAGACTGTATTGATGTCCATTAATGCGGCGCCCCAAATTACGAATAGTAGAGCCCACATAACAGAAATCGGGCTCAGAAGGGTTAGTAGTTTTTAGTGGAACCAAATATACACCGTGACGGTTCACACATTCGACACAGCCTCTGTCCTGTTTGACAATGCTAAACAAAGTACGAGACCCTACTCCAAACCTGAGTTCTTCCTGCGTCAAAAAAGACTTCTAAGCAGAGTCACGCCCACCAACTATGTTTTTACCCACGAAACTTGATTTGGGCTTTGCCGATACTACACATGCGCATTAACCGCTACTTGTTTCAATAAAGTATATAGGTCTCTCGCTTCTATGATCACTGCTGCATTGTTTCTGAGGTGACACCGTTGTGGTGCTGAAAGGTCTTAAACTTATATTTATTTTAATTGTACATAGCTTTTATCATTAAAGTGTATAGTCCAAGAGACGGCATTTGTTTTCAATTTAAAAGTCTAGACGATGCTGATGTTTTTATTTTCAATCATGAGGGAATTGTGCAACATCAATACGCTCCATCAGGCCAGACAATCAACAATTAGTACTATTGTCAAGTTTTGTGGCGTTCGATAGATGCAATTCATCGATAGATTCAATTCCTCGCAGAAGGTTGGCATTGCATAGGAGTGGCGCATGGCAACTCCATCATGACAATGCGCCTACCTATGCATCGCAATTTGTGCAGCAGTTTTTTGCTAAGCACGGGATTGCACAGGTTCGACAGCCACCGTATTCGCCAGATCTCGCTACGCGCGATTGTTTCTTTTCCCAAAAATCTTACCCCACTTGGAAAGGAACAGATTTGAAGATATTGAAGAATGAACAACGGAATGCGACGGAGCAGCTGTTCGTTATTTCAGAAGACGACTTCAAAAAATGCTTCGAGCAGTGGAAAAAGCGCTGGGCTGAGTTTGTGCCTTCCGAAGGGGACAACTTCGAAGGCGATAAGTTTCAAATTTATAAGTCTTGTATAAATTCAGTCTGGAAACTTTTTGAACACACCTTGTAAACTGCTCACGCACTGGCAGAACACATTGAAATATTATCCAAAGAAACATTGTGTGCGACAAATGCCAAGAAGGAGATACTGAAGAACATTTCGCGCGGCAATGTAGTGCAATGAATTCATTAAATTATTTTTGAAACTAAATGTAAAATTCTAAGAACACGATTTACGCGAGGAATATTTGCTAGCTTCGTATCTTAGTTGGTGTAGACGATTCATATAAAAGCATAATATTCAGTCCAATATCATTGACGAAAAAACTTTGCACGGACTTAATCATGAGGGCTTGCGGTAAGCATAGATGAACTCAGCACCCCTTTGCATAGCACATTGTTGAACAGCTCTTCCTTTCTCCAAGTGGAGGACATTATTTAAGGCTTCTTTAGTCATTTTTTAAACCGAATCGTCTTTCCCATGTTTATCCTAAATCCCTTGCCCTCTTTTGGTTAGAAATTAGTCAAACACTTTCCTGATAACGTATGTTTTAACACTGCATGTCTCTGAAGAATAAATTAGCAGATTTCTAATATGAAAAGCACTAATTATCAAATATTTGGTTTAACCGAGGCATTTTGCCTTTGCATTTTTGTTTGTTTTGGTGTTATACAGTATTACTTAAATGAACTTTATGGCCGCACATTAGTATTGCAGTTTAGTTAGTATGAAGGGTACGAGAGTCATGAACTCCAAGTACAGGAGTACCTGTTACGAGTTAAGGATTATACAAAAATATTATTCAAAGGCGAAGAATTTAAGTGTTGGGAATAACACAGGACACAAGTGAGAGCACAGAATGATGATGCAAATAAAGAAATTCCATGGTTTCGAATCACTGTTTTTATTGCGAAATTCACTTGCATATGACGCGATTAATAAAAGTTTGCTGTTAATAATGAAATCCTTGAGAATCATAGTTGTATGTTATATACTGTATTTCATAATGATAAATAAATAGAGTGATTGTAAACTCCTTCAACAAAATAAGAGGTGTGATAGTACACATCAAAACGAACAATATTTGCAATGGAACCTAGGGCCGCATTCCACTCCTAGTGCCAGAAAAGAGTAAAGTTACATATCCACGTTGAGACTTCAACAGTGAAAACAAAGAGACATACTAATTTATGAGTTGCACAATTCCAATCGCATCCGAGAAAAGATAGATTGGTGGAGCAGAAGGCCTCATAACCATAGAACGGATGTACATATAATCGTAGAACGTACACTGAAGTGCCAGAAAAGTTGGTACAGACGAGCTCATGCAAAATACATAACAACGTCACCTATGCGCGTACTCGGTTGCGTCCGCCAGTGCATATATAAAGCGATGGACATCTTTGCCAGCTGTCAAAGCTGTTTTCGGCATGAAAATGAAAAGTAATAACGATTTAAGCGATTTTCAACGCGGTGTCATAGTTGGCGCTCGTGAGATGGGCCATAGTATTTCGGACGTAGAAACGAAGTTCGGATTTTCACGGACGACCATTGCAAGGGTGTACCATGACTACAAGAATTCCGGCAGAACCTCCAAACTACGATACAAGTGTGGCCGTAAAAACCCATTGGGTGAACGTGACCATCGTCGGCGGTCAAGAATCGTTTCACGCGACACTCTCACAGGTATCATCGGAATTCAATGCTGGAGCCTCAACAAGCCTCAGCGTCCGGACTGTGCAACGTATCCTGCACGATATGGGCTTTGGGAGCCGACGCCCAACTCGAGTCCCCTTGATGGATGCACGACACAGAGCTATGCGCCTCGCTTGGGCACGGCAACACTGCCACTGGACACTTGATGACTGGAAACAAGTAGCCTGGTCTGACGAGTCGCGTTTCCAACTGTATCTGGCAGATGGAAGGATTCGTGTGTGGCGCAAACCCCATGAAGCCATGGATCCCGCCTATCAACAGGGAACTGTACCAGCTGGTGGGGGGTTCGTAATGGTATGAAGTATGTTTAGCTGGACTTTAATGGGACCCCTGGTACATCTACAAACGTCTGTGACCGGCCAACGCTTTCTGCGCATCCTTTCTTACGAAGTACATCCGTTCATGTCCTGCATTCATGCTGATGGGTTGGGCCTGTTCCAAGTCGACAATGCACCTCCACACAAATGTTGGGACGCCACATTATGGTTAGAGGAGCATTCATCTGAGTTTGGGGTGTTGCCATTCTCACCCAAGTCACTAGATCTGAACGTGATAGAACACATTTGGGATGATATGCAACGCGCTATCGAACACAGGAATCCGAGACCTCGGAATACACCCGAATTGTGGAACGCTGTGCAGGAGGTATGGTGTGCATTGCCTACAGCATATTTCCAGAAGCTAGTTGAGTCCATGCAGCGTCGTATTTCTGCAGTCCTGCACTCCCGTGGGAGACCTACCAAGTATTAGACGGTGTACCAGTTTTTCTGGCACTTCAGTGTATATATGGTACAACCGTCGAACTGATATATATATATAAATTGTATATAGGCTCGCGGCGTTAATGATCTCCATGTTTTTCTGAAAGTCCTACCATAAAGTACCAGGATGTTTTTCTCGATTCCTATGTATATCCGTATTGTTCTGTTTTTATTGGTGGTTTAACGACCACCGTGAGCACCTCAGTGGGCTATAAGCAGTCGCCCGTTCCTAATTTAGGGCCACTGGTTCCAGGGAAGGGAGAGAGCCAGCACCGTAAGACAAACACAACATCCATGCCTCACCGGGATATGAACCCGGACCCATCTCGGACGAAAGATCAGAAGCCAACGCTTAGACCACTGCGCCACCAGGGCAACAGCGCAAATCTTGAACTCATGAAGAACAGCGAATGAAGCTTCTTGCGTTTCCACTAGACCTCAGCATTGTTTCCCTTCAGGCCCCTCTCAGAATTCCTCGATACCTCAAAAAGACTCATTCTTCTGTGGCAAATATTTCTAATCGATGGGTTATCTCACTGAGGGTACGACTTGTAGGTGGCAAGCCTACATTTCTGGCGGATGATTTACTTTCCACACCCACTGTGCTTTTAAAAGACTAAATAAGCACCTTATTTTTCGGGGTTGTGCCTTTGAGTCATTAGTCTGTACATGTGATTGTATTGCTTTATAGTTATAAGGCATATACATTATCATCATCATCCATGGGACAGATGCCCGTGGGTATGTGGAGCCATGAGGCAATAGATTTCAATCGTCTTACATTGCTTTACTGCATGCGCATCGACACTCACCTGGTAAACCTAGCAAACCAAGGAAAGGGTGGTCCGAGAAGAAAGTGTGTCCGGGACCAACTTCAGAAAGAACCATCCACGCCTTCGCGTCCCCCAAGACGGGGAGTCTGCAGAAAACCCCAAACAAGAAGGTCGGCAGGACCGGGATTCGAACACCCGTATGAAATGTCTGCCTCCCGTACAGTGAACAGCGACTTAACGTACTACGCTATGCCGGTGGTATGTACGTTATACTTCATTATAATGGAAAGGAGGTTTGACAAATATTGGTTAATTACTTTTTGAACTAAGCCCAGTTTCTTTTTATCGGTACTCAGCGTGTGACTGGCAGGGCATGTAATTGTCTTTTCGAAAGATCTTGTACAGCATGAAAAAACTGTTTTGCCATCGGATATGTTTAGCTAATAAAAGTTAATGATGAGCATTTTCATGAAAGATTGTTTTCTTGGAGTAACATTGAAGGACTTCTAATCAATAAAAAGTAGCGTTGCGGCTACTTTCATTTCTAAACGCAGCAACAGAAGAATAGTGTTATAAATGCTAAGAAGATCGACGAAAATTCACTGAAAACTTTTCAGTGCGGCGATAAAAGAAATGGAAGATGAAATTTCTGGAGTGCAAAATTCATTGCCAGCCAAGGTATTTGGCCTTCATTAAACTTTTAAACCGAAGTAAAACTCCGGATACAAGATTCGAGTTACAAGTTCGTTTCTTTGAGATCTTACTTTTAAAGTGCGTGGAACTTCGTAATGAGGCTTTGATTAAAAGAGGATAAGATAAAGCCTTTTTAAGATGCATTGCACTCTGGAGAGAAACTTTCTTTAAAATTGAAAGCTTAATAAAAAGATCTCAAAGCATCCCTGAGGAAACGACCGTAATTTCCTCCAGAACACTGAGAGAACGCAGATATTTCTGGCATTAAATCATAAAGGTCTGATTGCTGTTACATTTTACGTTTTTTAGGGCTAAGGGATAATTAAGTTCCAATAAATTTAAGCAAAAAATTGTGCAGCAACAATTCCAGCTTTCACATAAACACAAACCACGATTACGTCCAAAAGAGAAGTTCCTGCTGTAATTACTAGCGGGTTTGCGCTAGATTCTACTTGAAAAGGGTAAATCATAAAAACTTAGTGGTCTTGAATTTAGCCTTAGAAATTAAAAGCAGCATCATTCCCTTACTCATGAAATATATTTTATGAAAAGAAAAATCCGATACGACGCAATTAAAACAAGTTTCACAATGAAGCGTTCAGACAAATTACTTGCCGAAGGAACTTCCACAGTAAAATACAGTCTGTTTGACCCTTTCTTTTATTTGTTTATGAAACAACCCATTATTTATTTCGTCATCAGTTTGTCTTGATGTCTTATTGGGTAATACGGCCTATCAGTCTAGAAAATGCGAATTAAGTATTTAGCCTTTTTTCCGTTCTCATGAAAATATGACTACCGGTCTTTTTAAATGAAACTAAAATAAAACCTCTGACAAAATGTATTTTTCTGTATGCAGGAAATGTGTAATAAAAATGTATAACACTACGGAGCTTTTATGCATTGGTGTCCAAAACTAAGGACGAACACTATTTCGAAAGGTTAGAACCACAAAATCAGACGCAACAGCTTATGGCAGTTTGAATAACTAGAGACGTTCAGTTGAAAGCCGGTTCACATGCAAAATGTCGAATCGTGAGCACAGGGATCAGGTGGTATCACTTAAACCGATAAAAGAGAAAAGGGCGCGGTAGGCGACATGTGTTTGAAGGAAAATCTGGACGTGAAGGCATAAAGGTACGAACGTGATATTTACGTTATGTCTTAAAGACATCAGATAATTTTACGCGGGGAAGAATTATAGGAAAGCTGGAAGATGGCTTCCAAGTGAGTGATGCTATCAGGGAGCTTGCAATCGCCCAAAGTGTGGTATCTAGGCTCTGGGCAGATTTCAAACCAATGGAATGTGTTCCAGCGCATGCTAGGAGGTTGCCCTCGCTCTACTACGACGCATGAAGACAGAGTTTTGTTTATAACAACAAAACGTAATCTCCGCACCACAGCCGGTCAGCTTGCGAGTCGCCTCCATTCCTGCACAGGAACGCGGATATCCCGAAGAACTGTGAGAAGACGTCTGTGACTAATATATTGCAGGGCTGTATGCCTGAAGGCTTGTAGTCTGCGTCTCTCTATCCGGAGCTCAACGCAGTACACGTTTCCAGTGGTGCCGCATCCACAGAAATTGGACACCTCATCAATGTACCAATATGCTCTTTACAGATGAAATTTGTTTCTATCTATTCGCGGATTCTAGACGCCAGTTGATCTGGCATGAAAGTGGTGCTGCATACTAGAGCGAGGATGTGTAGGAAAGGAACAGATATGGCGGTGTCCGGGTCATGGTGTGGGACGGAATCAGGATTAATGGACGCACTGAGCCACAGGTGCTGGAAAATGGGACTATAACGGGCGAACTCAACTATATTGCAAAGAAATTCTTCTACGCCATGTTTAATTACTCCGTGGTGCTGTAGGTGAAGACTTTTTGTTCATGGATGATGACGCTACAACTCATCGTACGATAGCAGTGCAGACACTTCTGGATACCGAGGATATTCGTCAAATCGACTGGCCAGCACATTCCCCAAACCTCAACCCCACTGATGTTCGAAATACCCCTTCAGGAAACAAGCAGTGCCTCTTCCGTGCTCTGAGGGAGGAGTGGGTTAATTTTCCTCAGAAACTCCTGTGTCACTTGGTGTTCAGCATGCAACAAAGTTGTGAGAGCTGCATCTCAGTTCGGGGTGGACATATTCCATACTGGAATGCCTCTTTATCTGGTTATGGATAAGTACTGTACATCCATTCTCCAGCAATGTCCTTAGGAAATGTGTAACGTTTACGTAAACACTGATTACAAAGTAATTTGTACGCCATTTATAAAAAAACCGTTTTGTGTCTTTTCATGTGTTCCTATGCTGGCAATATAACTATTTCCCCATTTGGATGCGGTCGTACATTGTTTTTCTTATACAGATGAAAATGCGGTCCGTCCTTGGGTTTTGGACACCAGTGTATTTGGGATTTGTGTTCCATAAATATCAATTGCTTGGTGCTGTTACAGATGCTTTAGCAGCATATGGTAATCCTGTTAAAACCATAGACATAATAATAATAATAATAAAAACATACGAGTACACATCGAAGAACAAGCTCATTTTGACCAGCACGTCTTCATGCAAATGAAGCAATTGTAGGTAAACGATGGTGCGTGCGAAAGTCGTGAAGCAATATACGTAAATAGCACATGATACTGAGCTCTGTTAATCCGTGTTATTCTTCAGATGGGAATGGCAGCGGACTTAGGCGAGTTTGACAAAGGCCAAACTGCAATTAGCCATACAACTGGGTCAGAGTATTTCCGAGACGGTAAGACCTATAAGGTGCTCACGGTCAACCGTGATTAATACCTTCTAAAAGTGGTTCGCAGAAGGAAAAACTACGAAACGCCCCGCAAGGTGTGTGCCTACCAGGTCTCATCAATGCTAGAGATAAGCGAAGGCTATCCCGTATAGTAGGCCAACAGAAATGCTACTGTGGCACAACTCGCAGGTAATTTGTAGGCTGATGACGATAGTAATGGAGTAATGTGTCACATCACAGAGTAGTGCATCGAACCCTGATGAGAATGTGGTTGCTTAACAGCAGGGCCCTCCAACTGCCCGTGCTAACTTCGTTTCACCGTCGAAAGCTCCTACAATTAACACGCGAGCATCAAAACTGAACTTCGAATGACTGGAAGAAGTTCGTATGGAATCACGTATCCTGTTGCAACATATGGATGGCTAGGCACATGTGTATGCTTTACTAAGGGAGGTTTTCGCACCAGGATGCACCTAGGGACGAAAACAATCCGTTGGAGGAAGTGTAATGCTTTGGGTAATGTACTGCTGGGAAATCCTAGGTCCAGTCTCTCATGTGCAGTATGACGTCTACCATGTACTGAAACATCACTGCAGACCAAGTACATCTTTTCATGGTAAAGGTATTCCCCCTACTAGTACCTTTCTTCAGGAGAATAATTCCCCATGCCACATTGCTGGGATCTTCCGAGAATGATTCGCGGAACATGAGGAAGACTCGAGGCATTACATTGGCTTCCAAACTCCCCAGAAATCAATCCAATCGAGCATCTGTAGTTTGTTGATAGAACAGAAAATCCGTTCTGGGATGCTCAACCTTATAACTTACAAAGAGTCAAAAGATCTTCTGGTAACATGTTGATACCAAATACGGCAAGACACTTTTAGAAATCTTGTAGTGTCTATACTTCGCCAGGTAATAGCTGTTTTGGTGGCACGTGGAAGACCAATATGATGTTAGCAGGTGGTCATAATATTTTGGCTCTTCGATGTATTTGCCTCTCCGTCTGACTGTGTTAGCCACAACTTATCAGAAAGTGAAGGAAAGAGTTCAAGATTTGGCAATAACTTGAGAATGATCATTAGAACTGGAGTACCAAAAATTAAGGTAATCACTGAGTGACCAAAATGACAACTCACGAAACAATCCCATTGCTTAGATCTGTGAATTTAACGCGCTTTCAAATCGAGCAGCTGTTACTTTGTACACGATTACTGAATATCTGGATATGTCCTTACTGAACACTTGAAATAACAGTCTTTGTACGGAGACATTCTGAGTAGAATTCATATGGAAAATTATGGAATGAGGGCTTTTAATAGTTGTAGTTCCTTTATATAATTCTATGACTTATAATCCACTTATGAAGTGTAATTATAAGTGATTACTGTAATAGATGGATTCAACAAGAAGTAAAACGGAATAAAAAAGAGAGGAAAAGCATAAGTTGTGAAGCGAAAAGTCGAAAAGTACAAATTTCAAAAGTAGCTCTAGATTGAAAACACTGCACGATACAACTAGGTAGGAGTATATGAAAGCAATGGATTGTTTACTTGTTTAGTGCTGATCTTCCGATTCATCCAGCGATTATTTATGGTATACATCTGTGTCGCTGACTGAATGTACATTAGGGCCGCCCCGGTGGCGCAGTGGTCTAAGCGATGGCCTCTGAAAGGGGTCCGGGTTCGAATCCCGGTGAGGCATGGATGTTGTGTTTGTCTTACGGCACTGGCTCTCTCCCTTCCCTGGAACCAGTGACCCTAAATTAGGGACGGGCGACTGCTTATATCCCATTGAGTTGCTCACGGTGGTCGTTAAACCTCCAATCAAAAAAAAAAAAAAAGAATGTACGTTAGGATGCTCGAAATTTTACGTTCTTTCTACCTTTATCGGATGCTTGAAGGTACCTCTCATAGTTCACTTCTCGGACTCGGGGTGAGTGGGGAATGAACGCCTTCGAGCTGTAGATAATGTGCAAATTCTGCATTGATCTATGTGATACATTGGCCTGTTGTTGTTTAAGGTACGCTTCTCAGACATGGGTTAAGTGGTTCACTAATACTTTTTATGTACTTTGGTTTATCCAAAATATAAATTAGTTGTTCAGGGAGTCACATCTCATGTATGACGTAGGGAGATCGTATTTGCCGCCGTTCTGTAATAGGGCCATCAAGAAAGGACCCAAAGCTTGTTTTTATTCAAAGAACCGTGTATTACAATAAAAAAATTTAATGCAAACTTTCAGTGACATGTTATTCAGTATTGCACCAACTGCGTCTAAAACACCACGTGGAATGAAATCTACAATGCTACAAAAAACGAGCTGTTATACAAACCGATATAAGAATATTTCCATGGAGGAAAAAGGCAAATAAATGAACTACATCCCTGTTGGGCACGCAGACGAAATGGTGATCAGGGGAATATCAGTTATGAGATGTTGAGCCATCGAAAGAGCAGAAGGGAACGCATATGGTATAATACCGTTGTAGTACCGGAAAGTAAGCACGAAACCACGAAGCATGAACAGTGGAATTACTCCAGGCAGATTCCTCAACGAGATACACTGTGAAATGTCTTGGTCATATTAATATATTACCGCAGTGAATCGATACGGTATCAGATTGAACATGTATTCTTGTGTCATTCGATTCTACAATCAAATTAGTCTGTTTCAAAAAAGAGTTTTTATGTTATTAAGCATGCGCATGCATGTATTAATTTACTACAGCTTGTAGACTGAATCTGCTTCCATGTGAACGACATCTTTTTAGCCTTGTCCCGTAACGGCTGCCAGGTATCAACATCAAAAACATAAGGTTTGCCAAAATATAAATTAAAGAATGTTTGATGTGAAGACGACAAGAAAGCTTATCATGGGTATCAGTTCTTTCTTTCCACAGGCCACACCACAGACGTGAACATTTGCTGTGATTCAACATCACGCTTGATGCTTGAGTTTACATTTTATATACGTCTGTCACAACTTGGAATTCCCGTTCGATTCGTAAAAAACATGATCAAATCATCATCAATAGCCAACATACGTATGCGGTGATAGGCTTTCTTTTAAGTCGTAAATCCAACAGTTTTCAGAAGTCCTCTAGTCAGGTAATTTAAAAACGGCTCAAATGCCGAGGCAAGAAGTCGTCCCAAAAGGGAATAGCTTTGTTTAATTTCTTCTCTAACTGGAATAATCAGCTTACATATCTGCCATACCTGGCACGTACAATTGCCTCGTGATAAAGATTCATTATGCATGTACGAAACAACTAAAGAAAGCCATACTGTTGCACAATTCAACGAGGTATACATGTGTGGTTGAAAAACTTTTTCTTTTCTTCGATATTGTTGCACACTTCAACGAGATATACATGCCTGTGGATATACATGCCTATAATCCATTTATAACGAAACCATTTTGGGTAGGGTTTCTTCTTGAAGTAATGCATAGTATTTTCGCTAGGAGCGTAAAGTTGAATTGTGATTTCCCCGATATCTGCTTCTAAAAGTCACGATTTGAAAAATCCTTTTTTGAGTCCGATAGCGTTTCTGATGAAAAATGTTCTGCATATAATGTTTAAATTTTCGTAAAGAACTGTTTTGTTACTAGGGAGGGAGCCTAAGGGTATATTTTGGTTCTGGATGTATTTGCAGAAATATCTGCTCTTCTGCGAATTGAATTGAAAAAAATTCCATTGTCCGTAGATACCACTCACCACAAGAAACCTTTTGCGCATATTTTTCTGTTTAAAATAATGCAAAGTTTTTCCTCCAGGGGGAATTGATGGGAATAGATTAGAGATGAGTTCTGCCCGGGCTCGGACGGGCTCAGAATTCATTAACTACCGAAAACCCCGGGCCCGGGCACGGAATTACACGCCTTGAATTTCATTACTGTAATTAATTCAACACGTGTAATTCCGAGTAGTATTATGCGTAGTATTTCTAAAAACATATTAATATTGTGAAGTGGATTAACTGAACTAAACTTTTTAAACTAATGATTTTTAAACTAATCTTTGCTTGGGCCATATCTTTGGCCAGTGTATAATGCATAATTGAAAGCCTTGATAAGCAAACTTTTCCAAGAATCCGGGCGCGGGCTCAGAAAACACATGTAATCAAAGAAAGCGGGCCGTGCCTGGGCTCCTAAAATTGAGCCCGAACTCACCTCTAGAATAGATATGTATTTTATTTTACTCGATATCTCTGATTCTAAGAATTCAATTTGAAATGTTTTTTCTTTGCCGGATAGCTTTTCTGGTGCGAAATGTTTGAATATAATTTCAAGTATTTTTTAACGAAAAAGTTTGCCATAGAGAGAATAAGCTCCCGTTTTTCCGTTTACAGGATATTTACTGCAATATCTGCACGTCTTATGCCTAAAACGATAACAAAATTTCTCCTCCAGAAAAGCGCAAAAGTTTAATTTCTTTTAGAGATATCTCTGCTTCTAAAAGTCCGTTTTAAAAACACTTTCAACATCGGATACTATTCAACTTGTGTAACATTCTGTATGTACTCGCTTTTAAAAATCCTATCGAAAACTTTCTTTTTACTGGATGCCATTAGCTACAGTAAAGATTGGGAACATGGTGCTCTTTAAGTAATTGCCAGTTTTCCCGCCAGGTGGCGTAAATGTCAAAACTTTTTTTTTTTTTTTTTTTTTTGCTATCTCTGTTTCCAGAAGGTACATTTGTAAACATTCTTTTCTTAGCGTAGATTTTGCTACGAAGAATAATTATCGTACATTTTTTGCTCTTCAGTTATTCAAAATTCTTCCACCATGGGGCATCATCGCATATCTCTATTTTAAAGAATTTATTCGATTCTAAAAATTCCTTAGTAAAGTCCTTTTTTTATGGGGTACTATTCCTTATGAAGAGTGTTTAGCAATCGATTTCTTCTTTAAGTGATGAATAGTTTTTCTGCTATGAGTCGTGAAGTTATATCACGTTTTTGTCTATGCATCTTCTTTTAATTGTTCGATTTGAAATTCCCTTTTGCCTCTAGTATCTTCCACTGTGAGAAAAGATTTGTTCAGTTTGTTAATTTTCGCAACATACTTTTAAGCTTCGCGTGGGAGTAAGTTGCAATTTCCATCTGTTTATCATTTCGTGTTTCGAATTATGCGTAGATTTTTCTTTCTAAACGGCATAAGTATATTCCTTTTTTTTTCTGTATTTTTAGATTTTCTGAAAAACTGCTTTGAAATATTTTTTTCATGCCTACAAGGATTCAAAATACTTGCTTATTACAGACGAAAGTCTAGTGTCATCTTTCTTGTTTTACATGCTAGTAGCATAACTATATAACGAAACAGAATTTTTTAAAATTATTTCTATGCCTGTCTGAAGGCTGTTTTATCTCACCGAAGGAGTTTCGAAATATTACCTTTCGGCGGCAACAAGTACCTAAATTGTAACGCGGCGAATCCAAATTGTCCCGATTTATTTCAAACATGTTACCGAGCGCGAAGACAAACCGCAAGCTTGACGCGAAAATTACGGCTTACGAGAATGATGGCTCAGTCTGAAGGGCTGAGCCATTCAGACTGAGCAAAGACGGTTGTTGTAGCGAGCCCCAAATGCCCACAACGCCTCGGAGAACGCATTAAGCCTACGGACCCGAGGTAAAGACCTCCTGTTAAAAGCTAGGACATCACGTCCTTTCCCCTCCCGCTATTTTTACCTGCTTCGCCCCTTTAGCAATAAGAGTGTCCTAATCCGTCGCTTCACTTTCGGTTCCGTTCTAATGCCTGAGACAAAGTTATCTTCATAATAAAGGAGCCAGGTATATACTTAAACTTGGAAGACATATTTAAGCTATTGTTCACTCTTTAGTTTTTGAACTTAGTAAGGGACTCCTGACCTCCAGGACAGCTGCGTAGAACGATAGCGTCCATCGAAAAAGAAAAACATCGACGTGTTTGTAGTGAATCACCCTGTGCAAAAGATATCGAACTGTAAGAAATTATATATGTATTAACGTCATCATTTATTGGCTGCTAACGTGGTGGTTCTTTTTTAAAATACATGCTGTAGATTTTTCTGCAGTTTTCTAATAGGTATCTGTATTTTTTTCTTTCAGGTTCTTCGTTTAATCACTGCCCCTTCAAGTGATTACTGAGAAGCAGAATTTTAAACTGGTACAAAATTCAAGCATCTATGCTCGATGTAAGGCACATTATTTCATAGGATGATATTCTTGATTTATCTCATTTCGTTAAAAGGTGCATCTTGTTTAAGAGAACAAATTGTAACGACATGGTCTAGATTCTGCATAGTTAAATGCATAAATATTTTTAAGTTGCGTTCACATTAAAATGCTTTTTTTTTGAAAAGAATTTGCATTCCTATTCAAATATGAAGTCCAAAAATATGGAACAAAGCTTTCCTATGTCTGTTTCTGGAGAGAAAGGGAGTTAACCATCTTCCTAACTCCACTCATTGTGGTGATGAATGCGATTGTTTTACATGATGAACGATTTCTCAATTCCTTCACCCGTGAATATATCTGTGCTGTCACTCTTTCCAATTGCTCTCACTAAGGGAATAGGTAAATGGATTTCGGAAAGCTTGATTTCGCTGTTTGCAAAGCTGGATTATATTTGTCACCTGCACAATCATATCATCTGGTATCGAACTAACAATCCTGCTCATCGCTGGGAGCGCACGGACGGATTTGTGGCTTATGAATAATATACACTTCGATAATGATCTAAACGATGCTTTCGCATTCACTGCTTTCTTCTCGGTATCCGTTGAGACTACTGCCACATGCCTTTATTAAACTATAAATAGACGACAGAACATACTGTGCAACTTTTATATTGCTGTAATATCTCTTTCGAAATATTCTGTTCTGAATGGCAAACAGCAATTTTGGCAATTATGTAGACTTAGAGACCGCTTCATTTACAATGGTAACACTTCTGTTCAGTACGTGTAACTAGGTGAAATGTTTAGAAATATTTTGCAAGTAATTAGCGGCTGTTTTCTTTTAACTGACAGGATCAAAACTGACAATCCAGCTTTCTTTCACCTTCTAACAGAGAAAGAAGGGTTTTCTTTTATTTCATAACAAAATTAATGTTGTTTATCTTCCTGTTACTCTACTATTGCCAGTTTTAATTTGCTGAAAGTGAGTCAATGATTTGTCCTGTTCTCTAACAATGATAATGTTAAAATGTGTACTTTGCTTAACCTTTCTCTCATGGAAACTTCCTGTAACGTTACGTCAATAAGATAAGTGCCCCTTACAAGAGATGATATCTATAATGCCAAATGTCTTTCAAATATTGTAATTTTCTGAAAACAGTTGGGATTTGTGTCACCGTAAGAAACTAGTATTCTTAAACAGCGACATTAAGAACATATAAAGTATCGTTGAAACTGTTTCTGCATAAAGTAAATACTGAAATATTCCTTTCCCCAAGAAAATTACTTTAAAATTTGCAAAATGAATTCGTGCCGTGATTATCCACAATACTAGCAGTTTTACATAGTTACCTGAAGAAAATAAAATTATCAGGAAATATTATCTAGAACATTAATGACATGTTTTAGTTTCGACTGAATATATAGGGATGCAAGGTCAGGTGATGCGCAACATCACAGCCTCTCCTTGGCAAATGTCAGCCCCGCCTTCTCGTGGTGCATCCTGTTCCCACTAAAGGGGCTTTGACGACCGCCAAGAGTGGTATAATTATACCATCTGGATTAGAGGAAATGCAATCCTACACTCAACAACCCGCTTGGCCAGCGTGGTGAGTTATAGCTAAACCCGTCCAAAATGACTCCACAACTTAAATCTTGGCTCTCAGTCTCCGGCAGCTGGAATGTACTTGGCCAAGGCAGCGGCCAGTGCGACATGAAGGCAGAAGGTGCTAAGAATCACCGGAGGACCTGACTAGGCTGCCATTTGATGCTGACCTTGGCTACGTATAATGGACGCCCCCTATCTTTTGATTCAAGGCTTCTTGAATTGGAAGAGGAACTACAAAGGATCAAGTGGGACATCGTCGGGCTAAGTGAGGTAAGGAGAAAAGGAGAAGATCTCATTGAACTGAAAAGTGGACATCTCTTCTACTATCGTGGGACAGGTACTGGCAGAGCTAGTGGTGTCGGATTTATAATAAACAAGAAACTGAAGGATAAAGTTGTAAAAGTTGCAAGTTCCTCTGACAGAGCTGCACGACTCGTTATCCAATTCTCGAGAAGATACAAAGCTCAGATTATTCAAACTTATGCACCCACCACAAGTCATCCTGAAGAAGAAATTGAAGAATTTTATGAGGAAATTCGTCATCTAAATATTAAAGGTAAGCAGCACTTGAAAATAATTATCGGAGATTTCAATGCAAAAATAGGGCAACGGCAACAGAATGAAACTTCAGTAGGTAAATTCGGTCACGGCAACAGAAACCAGCGTGGAAATACTCTCGTAGAGTTTGCAGAGGCAGAAGGGTTTTTCATCATGAACTCCTTTTCAAGAAAAAACCACACAGGAAATGGACATGGAGACATCCAAATAGGACGACAAGGGAAATTGATTTTATTACGTGTAACAAAAAATTCGCCATCGAGGAGTGCAGTGTGCCAAACAAGTTCAACACAGGTAGTGACCATAGATTGGTGAGATGTAAGATGCACCTCAATACTAAACTCGGACGTGGCAAGCTCATAAGACAAACAAAATGTATTGACATAACCAACCTTTAAAAACACCATAATACCTTCAAGTTGGAACTGAAGAACAGATTCTCGGCTTTAGAAGGCCTAACATCGGAAAAAGTGGATATTTCTGAAGTTTACAGAAAAGTAACCAAAGCTCTTGTGAAAACAGCAACAAAATTAGTTGGGTCTAAGAACAAGTTGCATGTGAACAAATTATCAGGAAAAACCAAAATGTTCATGCAAAAAAGAAGAGAGATGAGGACAACTAAAGAAGATGTGACTTCCAAAGTGGAATATATAGAGCTATGCAAGACAGTACGAAAAAGTATCATTGAAGACGTAAGGAAATTCAACTGTGAAATAGTGAGGAAAGCAATTGAAAACAACCAAAGCCTAAAGATAGCAAAGGGACATCTCAGTAAGGGAAGAAAACAGATTATGGCACTGAGAAAGGAAGATGGTTCTGTAACAAGAAATAGAGGCGAAATTTTGACAAGCGTGAAAGATTTCTACTCCAAATTATATGAAAGGGATGATACATGTACTCCAGACATCATAAAAGTTACCAGTACCAGAGTTCTTCCAGTCCTCCCAGCAGAAGTTGCACATGCAATCAAGAACATGAAACGGGGAAAAGCTCCAAAAGAAGAGGGAATTACTGTAGACATCATACAAGAAGCAAGTGAAGAAATTAAAACAGTATTAGCACAATTTTTCACTCGATGTCTTAATGAAGGGAAGATTCCTGAGGATTGAAACAATGCTACAATGATCCTGCCACATAAAAAAGGTAACATTGAGGATCTCAGGAACTACAGACCTATCAGCCTCCTATCAGTGGTTTATAAAATCTTCACTAAAGTTCTTTCACACCGGTTGAAGGTAACACTGGACATGGCTCAACCGAGAGAACAAGCTGGATTCAGGAGTGGCTACAGCACAATAGATCATATCCACGTACTGAGAGAACTAATTGAAAGAGCGAGGGAATATGAACTTCCATTGTGCAGACTTTTATTGATTATCAAAAGGCCTTTGATTCGGTGAAACCATCAGCAGTTACAATGGCTTTGAAATCCTGCGGTATTGAAGATGCATACATTAATATTATTAATAACGTCTATGAAAATGCAAGTGCAAAGATTCGGCGGTTTGAAAATACAACACACATAAAAATTGGAAAAGGGGTGAGACAAGGTGACAACATATCTCCCAAGCTCTTTAATGCCACATTGGAAAATGTCTTTCAATCACTGAATCGGGAAAACAAAGGGATAAAGATTAATGGAGATTATCTAACTCACCTTCGTTTTGCTGATGACGTAGTCATTTTTGCATCTTCCCCATCAGAGCTGCAGAGTATGATACAGGAACCTGCTGACAAGAGTAAAGAAGTGGTATTAAAAATGAACTTTCGGAAGACAAAAGTGATGTTCAATGCTTTTACAAGAAATGAAGATCCATCGATTGATGGAGAAAAGCTGGAGATTACAAATACGTACGTTTATCTTGGACAGCAGATATCAAGTGAGGGTCACATTGATGAAGAAATTAATCGGCGTACAAAACTTGCCTGGAGAGCTTTTGGAAGAAACAGCATAATTTTTAAGAGCAATATGCCATTATGTCTTAAAAGAAAAGTGTTTCATCAATGCGTCCTTCCAGTGCTTACGTATGGTGCAGAGACGTGGACCTTAACTAAAAGAGACATACAAAGGCTGCAGACAACTCAAAGAAGCTTGGAGAGGTGCATGCTTGGTGTAACCAGGAGAGATAAGAAGAGGAACTGGTGGATCCGAGAAATAACAAGAGTGGAAGACATCATGATCAGAATTAAATCCCTGAAATGGCAATGGGCTGGACATACTGCCAGAAGGACAGACCATCGATGGACAGCTGAAACTTTAGATTGGATTCCAAGGGGCAGGGAAAGACCCAGAAGAAGACCACATGTGAGATGGGTGGAAGAAATTCGAAAGTATGCGCGAGTAACATGGAGGAGACTGGCACAAGACAGACCGTTGTGGAAGAAAATTGGGGAGACCTTCATCCAGCAGTGGATTGATAATGTTTGACAATGATGATGATGATATGACTGTTTATTCTGCTTACACATTTGCTGGAAGAGTTATATTATGCTCACATGATCCTTCTTGAAAAGTAGTTTCTCTTTTTGATTGTGCATGAACAAAATCAAATAAGGAAGACCTCCATTAAGTGTCTCGGAATAATCTTAATCTATACTAGTTTGCGCTCAAGTACATAGATGACGAAGGTTTCTTTAAAAAAGAACATTCAAGAATCACTGATCAAGTTCGTCCTCTGAAGCGACATTAAAGTGTAAGACAACTTGAAAGTTTCCATCATCGTTATTAATAATTGTCAGTTCCACTACTGCATGAGGTCTCTGTATGTTTTTGTCGCTAAACTTTGTCTTGAGCAACTCTTTTTCTTGTGCTCTAGTTTCATTTATCCATCTGCCATATTGTCTGATTCACAGTCTCTGCATCCAACTGAATAGTTTTATTTTCAAACACTGGTGCTTGTAAGCTACTACGTGGCATGATGTAGATGACGTACTATTGAGGTGAAGCATGACTACAATTGGCAGTGAGGCAGGAATAAGACTTCCGGCGTAGTTCAGTTGGGAGAATACCCGCCTGAGGAGAAGAAAAGACGTTGATTGGAATCCCACTGCAGGGGAAAAAGGTATATGTAATATGCCTTCCTTCACTCACACACCCATCTATGATCCCCTGAGAGTCCTTACGTCACGCTAACTCTATACAGTACTTTGCTGAATACGTAAGTAAATCGGACAAAACTTCTCAAGCCTCATTATTCAAGTCGCGGATGTTGTTCAAACCTGAAATGGTGCTGATATATTCGGTAGATTGCTCTAGTTCGCAGTGCCGCCGCATGAGTGAGATCAAATGAATAGCAGGAGTTGCGTTGCGGCAATGCAACACGGAGACAGCTCGGGAAACTGGTCTCCCGTGAAAGCTTCTAATATATTTAGCTTGACATTAGAAGCTTTCCACATATACCGCAACCTTTCACGGCTTGTCAACAACATGACATCTACTTCATTTCTTTCAAGCAAGTAGAAATAACTCACTAAAATCCGTGATCGTCAGAAGCTGATGATGTTACAATGATTTGAATGTTTACCCTCCATTTGGCCTGATGAAGCCGAATAAGCGCTCAGTGAAACTATAGTAGATCCTTAAACACAATATGTATATGTGAATAAAGGCTTCTTACTTGTTCTATCTCAACATCATAAGTATTGTAGTCGTGAAATATATCAAAATATTGTGCAGTTTTTAACTAGCCATTACGTGGAAGGAAATATTTTCTCCGTCATAATATATTTATTCGCGTTGATATAATTCGCATCAGAATTTAGATAACAGTTCTGCCAAAATAAAATAAAAACCAGATGAAGACGTCTCAGTTACTGTGCCCAGTTACAGTTCTGCCAAAATAAAAATAAAAACCAGATGGACACGTCTAAGTTACTACTTCAGTTGCAGTCGGGAACTTCACAACTGAGGAGTGAATAATCCGTTTAAAATGGACATACATAAGTGCTCCGAAACATGTACGGAAGACTGCGGTGACTGTTTGACAAGGTATGATTAAGGAAATTAATAGTTTATTATAAGACTTTTAAAGTGTACATATTTATATTGATAAGTATCTTTTTGAATTTAGTGGATAAAGAACAATTAATGAATATATGTGTATTATAATAATTTTCGAAACATTACTGTAGTCAGACTTTTATGTAATAGTGTGACAGACTTTAAGGAATCTTAGTGTTGTTATACACTTAGTTCACTTCGGACAATTTGAATGACAATACAGAACTGTTGTTATGGCTTACAGGGAATCTTTAATACCGCATTTTCATTATATAACAAATAGAATTGATTTAAATGCGAATATACACTGGAGTATTGGGAATAAATAATGAAACAATATGATACTTTGTCGGCTGGTCATTATTGACATAGTTAGGAATCAACGTGAGTAACAGTATTGATATACGGCATTTCTTAATTTGAGTCTCCGCTGTAAATAATGACTTCTAACTTTTGAAAACGTTTGTTCTATCTCAGAAAAAGAACTAAGCTAGTGTGGAACTAATTTAGATACCACGATTCCGTTTTCGAATAGCAGAAAAAAAACTTAATGAAAATATTTCATGCCGCCATCTGATTTATAATGCTTAGCCATGAAGACAAACATAACTTCAGATATTCAATTGAAACATTTTGTCTTTAGTAACGTTTTCAGGATTTTTTCATTTGCATTACGTAAATGCCATATCTGAGCACAGCAAGGTAGGAATGAAATGTTTCTTAAGCATCGCGTGTTTAAATTAATAAACGTAACAAGAAATTATACATTTCTTGACCCGCAGAATTTTTGGCAAGGAAATTGGTATTAATCAACAGAAAGGGAAACAAATATAAAGGGCGAGGTAATCAAGATACGAGTAGCAATTCATTCGAGGATTTCCGTGCTTGTGTGGGTGTTCCTGAGTGTGTGCACAATTACGACTTTATCTCTTCAAGTAAAATGTATGCAATTGTTTCCCGAGACTACTTAGTTACTGACATTCCACAAAGAAGAACATTTAATTATTGCAATTGAGGGCAAAGCACTAAAATTTATCTTATGTACTTAAGTGTACTTAATTACATTTAATTACTGGATTTGCAAAAGATATACATAACTCCTTTTTAGAACAAGATCCACGAATCTAAAAAAATTCATGCCGTATGTAAATATTATAAAGCAAGGTACAGCAGAAATAATCGCATTATTTTCAGATAGAATGAAAACTTGGGGCATTGAAAAAACTGTTGGTAAATGACGTTCAAATTAAACTTGCGCCACGAACAACTTACAGCCTGGATACTTCATTATCATGCACAAGAATGCCTCACGCACAACCTGCGTATCTGCGCACGTATTTGATAAAACCCCAGGAATTTAAAATTCCTGGGGTTTTATCGTTATCGAAATTATTAGTGGCATCTCTTCAAAAACGAGCCACACACTTTCCTAATTTAAGAGGGGCGGAATTTTTTTCATCCCCTCAGCCTGGGAAAAGAAACGTATGACTCAATTGTGTACTAATAGTTCTTCTTTGCCGGGTCGTATAAAAGGAAGCCAATGCCTGAAAATTCATTGCATGCCTTAACCACGCCGGAGAATTTACTGGAAGTTTATAAACACGTATCTGTTCATCTGTTCGACTATTACTTTGTGTCTCCTCTTGGTAGGTAATACGTACTATTCAAACTCCAATGGTTAATTTGTAATATGCTAACCGCTGCTTATATGAAACCTCAGATATTCTGTCTTTTTCGCTTACATCATATTATGCACGAATTCTTAAGGAATTTGTAAGAATACCGATCTCGTACGATATCCTGAGGTCTAAATTCCCTAGTGAAACATAAGAATTTCATGGAAATTCAGATACTATATGACAAATGGTATATGTTTTAAATTTTGAGTTCCTAATGCTTTCTTTCTTTTTCTTTGTTTCGAAGTTAACACCCTCCGTTAGTGTGTAAAGCTATAAAGAATCGCTTGTCCTAAATTAGGGCCACTAGTTCTAGAGAAGAAACAGTCAGCTCCGCGGAGCATTCGCAACTGGCTCACGCCTCAACCTGGGCTTGAACGCGTGTCCAATCCTAACGATTATCCAAAAGCCCGAGCCTCTTAAAGCTTCTCCGCCGAGACTGCAGTAATTTTTTCCCGAGGAATCTTTTCTAGATGAATGCTTGAAGTACAGCATTTTTTTTACAAAGAGGGAGCAGTAAATATATAATTGTAGTTACATCTCATATTGTCGGTACCTTTCTAATAGCTCTTTGATGTTTTAAAGAAATATATGTATGATTCTAAATCTCACTGAGACAAAATCATCTACTTTTCTTGCCGCCAAGCCATAGTAACAAAAGGGAGCGTTTAACTCCTCTTTATTTTTTATGCTGATTCAGTGTATGCGTGCTTCATCTGTTAATCAAAATGTGGTAATTACTTCTGTTCATTGAGAAAAATATCTTTCTGTACATGAATAAAACACATATATACTATTCAGACGCAGTAACACAGACGGACAAGCTAAATAATCTGATACAAAAAGAGTTTTCCAATCTCTCTTCTAGAATCAAAGGTGGTATTTTCACAGACAGACAAACTGTTACATAGTTATACGGGAAAGCAGAAAGAAAAGAAAACTGTGGTCACAGTTTTCTTTATTGTTACAAACTGAAAATGTTAAATCATGTTTCTGGTTGTCAAATGCAATGTCAGCCCACCTTTAATTACTTTTATTTGTTGAACATTAAGTGATTCCTCTTTCAGTTAAGATTCATACTGTGATTCTGTTTTACAGGTAACGCAATCATGAGTGAGTCAGACGAGGCGAACAGTTCTCTCAGTTACTTTTTCGAAGTGGAAGAAGATAAGAATACGTCTGATTGGACATTCTTCTTGAACCCGAATCATAGTGTGAACTCTACAATTCCGAAAGCAGAACCTGTTCCTAAAGCAGTAGAAGCTCTAATGTACATCATGTACATTGTAATTTCCGTAGCTGCTGTTGGCGGAAACGGGATCGTTTGCTACATTGTTCTTGCATTCCAAAGGATGAGAACCGTGACAAACTTCTTCATCGTGAACTTGGCTGTTGGTGATATACTAATGGCGTGTCTTTGCATTCCATTTGCTTTCGTATCAAATCTGCTTTTACAACACTGGCCGTTTGGTACCGTGATGTGCGTTGTAGTAAGTTATGCTCAAGCGGTGTCTGTGTTCATCAGCGCCTACACTCTCGTCGCCATCAGCTTTGACCGGTATATTGCTATCTTATACCCTTTACGTCCCCGAATGACCAAACTGCAAGCGAAGGTCATTATTGCTGTCGTGTGGCTTGTGGCTCTGCTGACTCCTCTCCCAACGGCCATTAAGTCTCGGCTCGACCAACCTGAAGACTGGATCTCCCGAAATCTCACTGATCGCTACGCATGCACGGAAGTATGGGAAACCAATACGGCCAGATACCACTACAGTATGGCACTCATGGTTCTGCAGTATTTCTTTCCTCTCGCTGTCCTCATATATACGTACACAAGAATTGCGATCGTTGTTTGGGGGAAGAGAACACCGGGTGAAGCCGAGGACGCCAGGGACCAAAGAATGGCTGCCTCAAAGAGAAAGGTAGGTTGTAACTCACTAATTAGGATCATTATGATTATGATTATTATTATTATTATTATTATAAAAACTATTGAGATTCCACCTCTTCCTGAGGATTTTCTTCTCTTCCTTCCGGGTCGGGTACGAAGTACCAAGTCTGGGAAGTTGTAATTCTTTCACTCAGTTGTCCAGGAACTTCCTTGCAGTGTTCATGATAGCTGACTTCTGTAGTTTCATGTAAGTGTTAGGTTGAAGGTCTAGTGTATGTATAGAGCTGTGAATGGTCTTAGGTACAACTCCTGTGGCTGATATTACTATGGGAACGGTGGTGACGTTCTCCATATTCCATATTCCCTTGACTTCGTATCGTAGGTCGTTTTACTTTGACAGCTTCTCTCCGTGCGTCTTTTAGATGTTGCACATGTTGGGCACGGCTATGTCAATAAGGTATGTAGACTTCATCTCCTTGTAGACCAAGACGATGTCGATCCGATTGTGGGGGATGGTCTTATCTGTTCTGATAGATCTGTCCCAGTACATCTTGTGGGTGTTGTTCTCTAGAACCGTTGTTGGCTCATTCTTGTAGTAGGGGACAGGCTCAGTTGTAATGAGGTGGTGCTTTCTTATATTATTATTATTATTACTGGTTTTCTAACAAGGGCCGGCAAACATAAGGCAGAAAAAAATCCCCCTCAGGCCTCCGAGGAATTTCCATATGTCAGACATTTTAGGTTGGGTAAAGCAGTTGATATAGTCATTCTAATTCTTTAAGATTTATTTGAGAATTTCGCACAAAGTACCGGAATTTCCGATGAAAAAGCTGATGTACAGTCAGGCTTTTGTAGATATTCAAACGCACCGTTTACCGGATGTCCTCTATAAGAGAAGCCACCACATCTCATTTAATTGTCTTACTCTGTTTTTGTCAAAAATGCATCGTTAGTTTGACTGTTGCGAAAGGTCTTATGTGCGATTAAAAAGCATTCATTTTCTTTTCTTTTAAAAATTATATTTACGACGTAACCACTGGTGTGGCGTAGTTGACTAATCGTCAACCTTATGTCTGAGTGGCAGGCGATTGTTGTGGGTTCGATTCTTCTTTGCCGCCCAGGTAATTCGTTTTTTTTTCAGAATGTTACGCATATGCGGGGATGAAGACCCCCAGAATTAGTCCTGGAAGTCTGATACGTTTCCGACGGTTTCCTCTGTGATTTGTACTTTACCCAGCATTGGGCTTTCCGCCTCGTCTGTCGAATCATCTGCTGAAAATCTAAACGGAGGCAATGGCTCCCTTTCGAAAAAAGGGATCTCGATGGTTTGTAACTCAATAAGAAGAATTACTGTGTTCTCAAATATGACACGAGGTCACAAAGTATCATATAATTTCGATTGAAATTTTAAAGCTCAATGGAACGTAATGCGAATTTTTCACACGATGATGTCTCTCTTCTGAAGTCACAAAAATTTCCCAAATCAATGAGTGCAACAGTACAATTTTTATCTAGCAAATTTTTCTGCGTTATCCCTTTTAAGAAGATCGGGATCTGCTTCGTTGTAATGTTGTTCTTGATCATAATACACAAAAGAAAAAAGTATTGTTGATCAATGATCAACGGTTAGTTTTATGTAACGATAAAGAGATGAGTATTAATAATGATAAGCACCCGTTGGAGTCAAGCAAAAAAGACAGTTCAATCGCAATGCGAGTTAATGAATCACTTTGTTATCAAAATAAGAAGTCATTATGACCTTTCGATTTCCAATTAAACTGTCGGAAGTCACCTGTTCGAACGGATGACAGATATGTCCTCGAAAGGCAGTTTGCATCTTTAAGTCTTTCACAAACTCAGAAAATAGCACAGTTTCAAATAGTTTAACGATGTAGATCATGTGACTTTGATTGGTGCTAACAGAATAAGCCGGATAGAGAAACACTTTATTGCGGAAAACCATTCAGAACATTAGTGAGACATATTAGTTTGTCTAATCATTCAACCACATAATATAGACTCTTTATGAAGGAATTTCGATCATATTTCAAAAGGGCCCTTCTTTCCCGAAAATATTGCCCGGTGGTTTTGCGTGAAAAGTGTGTATAGATGAGTAATTGAAAGAGGTAATTGGCTGACCGAGCTGATTTTCGAAGGCTGTTGATCTGAGGACAAATGACAGAATCCGTTGAATTGCCTTTTAGCGCCTCATATATTTTAAAGGTGAAGAAATGGATTAAAAGGAAATCAGTTAGGATGGGATATTTTCTCCAATTTTGAAGAAGTGTAAGTCACTTGCTCTACAGGGCATCCAAATGACCTTTTGTACTTGGGTCAAAAGCCCAAAAGTAAGCAGGTTTTTCACTTTCCGTGCGAAAAATGTAATTCATAACGTTTCATTTTTCATTAAATTAAAACGTACTGAGCAAAAGAGAGCAGAAAAACTGCCTTGCTGATTCACCTTGATTGATGACAAAAAAACAATTTGTTTATTTCATTTTTTTTGTAATGTAACAACAACAAAAACGCAAATGATGGAGCAGCTATGTCTGAAGCGATTGAAAAAGTGCATGTTTGTCTCTTTTTAAGACTTATGGCATGAACACAACTGCCTGCTGAATTATTTGGATATGAGTAAATTTGATAATCCGAAAGTTTCTGTTTCAGCAAAGTGTGTCAATAAATTTTCAGTTGCGCAGCGTATGGAAAAAAATATGATAATGTTTAAAAATAATGATAGCGTTTAAATACACGGGGAAAATAAATTTCAAAGATAATAATCGGCATTGCGTTTCATAACATTCGATGATATCGAACCTTTGGCAGGTATTCCATGAAATGAAGTTTTATCACGGTTTTCCCTCTTTCTCTATCAAAGGGTTACTTACACACATTTATAATGTATTACCTTTGGTCATTCGGTTCGGAGAAAATATGGCTTTTCTTAATTTTGGTGATATCACGTGATCATAATACACGAATGATTAACTCAGAGCAAGTACGTAATTTGTCAAAATAATTTGCGTTATACAGGAAAGAAAGGGTCCTGTGTTTAATTATCATCGTACCTCATGTGATGTAATGTCTCGTTTTAAATGCATAGTTTTTATTTGTCAAGGCCTATGGGCCATTAATATGAAATTCGGTTGAGTTTGCACCTTTAGTTCTCAAGCAACGTTATTTTTACCATCACAATTTCTACCACATACTAGATTAAAAAGCTCATCCAGTTTCTAGATGCTTTAAGTCTTTCTCCTGCAATCAGTCACACTCAGACCTCCGCCCATAAGTCTACAAGTCATCAATCTCGTTGTTGAGACAGTTAATCATTAGAAAAGCGTAGTCTAAATTTTCAACTTTTTTTTATCTTGCTTTGAAGTTAGATCATACTGTCTATTCCATTAAAGTTCGTTATCTGTCTGAGGAAAATGTTCTTGATCTGATTTACTGTATAATCAGAACGAACAGTCACTCTCTTTCTTACCTATGAAAATTAATGATACATTTAAATTTTTAAATATGATAAATTACACCTGAGTTTGGAATGACAAAAATGCTTTTGAGTAATTGAATACACAAAACCAGAATCTCTCGGTAACTGGAACTACAATCATTTTTCAGTCAGACAGATGGTTGGAAACTTCAGCTCACAAAATGCGAAGCTCAAAGGAAAATTCCCACAATCACTTCTCATTGATAATGTTAGTGCCAAAACTGATGCTTTATTTCCCCGACTTGGTGAAACATTTAAGAGTAGATTTTTAAGAAATGAACCAACAGAAAAAGGGATTTTCATTTAGTGTTTCTTCAGCACAAATTTAAGATATAATTTCAAGCTGGGTGTTTCTAATACAACCAACGTTCATTCTTTAGTTTCGATATAATATTCATCCAAACAATTTAGATTCAGCTTTTGTCTAAAATAATGAACGTGATGTGTGTGTGTGTGATTGGAGATTTAACGACCACCGTGAGCAACTCAATGGGCTATAAGCAGTCGCCCGTCCCTAATTTAGGGTCACTGGTTCCAGGGAAGGGAGAGAGCCAGCACCGTAAGACAAACACAACACCCATGCCTCACCGGGATTCGAACCCGGACCCCTTTTGGACGAATGATCAGAGGCCATCGCTTAAACCACTGCGCCACCGGGGCGGCTAAACGTGATGTACATTAGGTATTGTAAAAAAACAAATATGTGAAAAACTATATATGTAACAGGGTGTTTACTGGTCATGAAAGTCGTGAAAGTCATGAAAAAGTAATGAAATTGAGCAGGTGGTCATGAAGTAATGAAAACTTAATAAAATTGAGTGGGTGGTCATGAAAGTGTCTCTTTTGTATCAGCACCTGAATGAAGACAAGTTTACGCACCTAGAAGAAAACACGAACCGGCACCCTTATAAACCGGCGTTTAGTCGATGCCCCGTGAAAGCGAAAAGCAATGGCTGACACAAGCAAGAGTACAGAGTGACAAGAATGCCGGGTAGAAGCCAGAGATGTCGATTTACGCAACTTACGGACTTTGAGAGAGGGCTGATCATTGGGCTGAAAACCGCAGGGTGGTCAGAGCGCCATATAGCCCGCCACGTGGAGCGTTCTGACCATACCGTCCAACTGTGTTGGGAGCAGTGGACACGTGACGGCACTGCCACACGGTGAAGCAGCTCCGGATGAACCAGGAGGACCACCGGTAGAGGGGATCGACGGTTCGCGCGCCAGACATGGACGGATCCCACGGTGACCTGGTCCACTATACAGGCAGATGTGCTATTGAAAATGACTGGACTGCATGCCACAAATCCCTCTGTAATTGTCCTGCAGTTCTCTTTTTGCCGTCATGTGTATCATTCATCAGCAGCATTATGTCCATAAAATTTCAGTTCAATCCTATGCTTGCTTCTTTGGTGCACAAATGTCATTGTCCGTGAGTGTACTTAATTTAAACTGAATCAGGTTTCTATGTGTATATTCTTTTACAGGCTTGTTACTAAAACAATTATAGGCTTGTTACTTTTCTAAAAGCTTATAAAAAGGCAAAAGAAGAAACTGAAGTTCTAGATTCTGAGATAACAAGTTTAGCTAAGATACTTAAACAGTGAGTTTTTCACTGTGAGATTTCAGTCTCCGTAACTTTTGTACATGCATAGTTTTTATATTGCCTTAGTAAAAATTTGTAATACAAATTTTGAAGATGACAATCCGATTTTTGGCGTAAATGTGACAAGGATGGTAAGTCAAATAATATCCGAAAACTTAAAAGTTTTCATCGTCCTGGAGCGGGACTCGAACCCGCGTCTCCCAGAAAACGCCCGAGTATGCTAACCACTACACCACCCAGAACGACCAAGTTTCAAGTTTCCGATCAATTTGAATTTAACCATTACAGGATACGCTAGTCGAAGCAACCGACAAATGCCGGTTGCTTCGGCATGGTGTAGTGGTTAGAATACCCTGCTTCTGGGTGGTGTAGTGGTTAGCATACCCGGGCGTTTTCTGGGAGACGCGGGGTCGAGTCCCGCTCCTGGACGATGAAAATTTTCAAGTTTTCGGATATTATCTGACTTACCATCCTTGTCACATTTACTCCAAAAATCGGATTGTCATCTTCAAAATTTGTATTATATGGCGTAATCCGTATTTCTTTCATGAAAAACTTGTAAGTTTTAACAGCATTACCTTGTTAAAAGAATTGGTGTATTAATAGATGTAATGATAAATATTTCTGAAAATAGCCATACCCCATCCTAGATGAGAGTTGAATGTTTTTATTTCTTTAAACACATAGAATTTGGTGAAGGGCATAGTGCAAGTCATACATAATTACATTATTCATGTTAACAAGCAATTTTAGTGGCATAAGAATTACATTCAGCTTTCATCTCAACTAGCTTTCAGGTAGGGGTTCATTAAAAAACACCCCCTCCCCCACAGTATAGCCATTTTAGCTACAATGATATTATAGGCACATCAGTTTTGCCTAAACTATTGTCGCATGGAATTAATTTCAGTGTTTGTAAAAATAAAAAATAGCCTGGGATCTCAAGCCAAGGGTACTAGATTATGAGTCTAGAATGGTTGTCATTGTGCCACGCATTGTCGAGAAGTCATGAATTTAACTGAAGATGTCATGAAAAAGTCATGAATTTGGTTCAGTGGAAATCAGTAGACACCCTGTGTAATAACTTAACGCATCTAATTACTTAATGAATATGTTTTATCTTTCTGCTTCTGCGCAAATATTACACAATAAATTAATGCTGTTGCTCTATTGTGTTACATTTACGTTGGACGTTCACGTAATGAATAATTTATTATGTATTCGTTAAATATAGTCGAATAGTGATTCAAACAAACGTCTTCTGGCACTGCATGCAACATTTTGTTATCCCCGAAATTTCTCAATATGCATATAATTTAAAACCGATGCGAAAATTTCCTTAATTTGCAATTCCTAATCGACAGCTCCAATACAGTTTCAATTCTGGTTTTACAAATTTTTCATTGTTTGCCATTCTGAGCTGAATGAATTAACATCTTAGAGTCACACTACGAAATTCATGTTGTTGTTTTTTCAAATTGCGTTACTTTCTTTTATTTTCTTTTGAAAGTAGAAGTGGAGTAAGGTGAACTTAACCGTGATTTTCCTGTTACAGTGATAACGGTGACAGTTGCAAGGAAGTAATGGTGACTTTAAACGGTGACAAAATCATCGTTTCCGACAGGAACGACGGAGCAGAAACAGGACAGTGAGTCACTATCACTTGTAACAGGGACAAAATCACTGTTACAATTAGCTCGCTTTGAATTAATTGTTTACGAACAACGCTAAGCCAAAGCAAAAACTATTTTAAGCGAGGGAAAGAGGGAGGCAGAAAGAAAGTTCACACCACAATAGTGATCTATATGATGTTTCAACAGAAATGGAAGCAAATTATTTAAACGTGGTGACATAGTAACCGGAAGTGTTACATTTTTCACTGGTCATAACGGTGACCGTGATTTTTCAGTAACAGTGACATCAAAGTATTAATAACAGTGATGTGGTTTTGAGCTCATCTTTAGTGGAGAGGATTACCATTTGGTCCGACTTTCTTGTGACTAAAGAGAAGAGATAGAAGCTTGCACTCTTTAGAACAAAAGAAATAAAAGCTTACACTTTGTCTCCAAAAACAGGAGAAAAAAGTGGAAATTTTGTTGCGGCTTTTTCCCAATGCAAGTCTGTACCAGCCCTGCAACGATTTGGGGTATACCGTAGAGCAAATAATTGCTCAGAAAAAGAACACCAATCTTACTCAAGACTTTTTTCTTTTCAGCTTTTTTTTTGGGGGGGGGGCGAGTATGAGTGGCGTTTCAACGCATCGGTGGTTAGTAAGAAAGTTCCAGAAACATTACAACGTTTTAACGTTGAACAGGAACGCGAGCACAGTTCTGAAGAAAAATAAAGACATAAAACTTGTAGAACTTGCAAAAATATTAAAATTATCACTGTCATGTTTAAATGCTATCAAAAATTTGGATTTTGTAGTTTATTCAATCTATAAAATGTATTAATAAACGAAAGAGCATCAGGAAAACAGAAAAGAAAATTCAATTATATCTCCGCATCAAAGCTTTGAACAACACTTATCGATTTACCAATGCTACTGCAAGAAGTATGCGTTGGTATGCCAATTAATAGTCGTCTTCTGTGAGACTGTGTAACGTATACTCTAGCTTCAGTTTCTTTTTGATTTTACTATCTCTTGTTATTTTATTTTCCTATGCAAATTATCTTCTCACTTAACGAGATGTTGTTTCTCCCGCTGAATTATATGTGGCAACGAGTGTAAGTCATGACTTGGTGGTATGCAGTATATATAGGAGGGCTCAAGTATACCAGGGAGCTTCGTTTTATATGTGATAGGTTCTTCCTGATTATTGATATGCGATTTACCTACGTTTCTACGATATTACGAAAGTTCGGGCTATCAGTAGTTGTGTTATTTTGGAGTGTGTATTTGAGTAATACCAGGAGCTCCCCAATAAAAGGTTAAAAGTGAGTACGTTTTCTTAGTTCATTTTATTGTCAGACCTCTGTCTGGCCGTTAAGTCTATTTCATTGAGTGTTTACGTTAAGTTCAGGGTATATTGTGTTTACCGCTCTAATAAGGAGCCTTCAAGGTACTAATGTACTAAAACCGAAGTTATATTACTGATATTCAAGATAATGAGGAACGTTGAGAAAAATAAATTCCATATTCTTGGAATTTATTGCACGTGCGCGTCTTACCTAAGCAAACTCTAGCACTTTGAAGATTAAGCACACTTTAGCTACGTCAAGTAACCTTTCAATAACCCTAACGTGACTTAACGTAGGCTTTCCTGCACTACACGTCCAGCCGGAGAATTTTATTCATTATAACTGCGAAGAAAATGGTAATACGGCTTGAACAGCTCACACCATCGATCAGGTGACGTAAATCATGAGATGGACCTTTAGGCATTTTATGTTTCTGTTGTTTATTTCAACGTTAAAGTAACTGGTATGGTCATGCAATGCGCAGCTGTGAGTTGCCAGTCCCTAATTTCGGACCATGGGCCCCAGGTAAATGTAAGGCAAGCTCACCAACCATGCTTGATCCGGTACTAGAGCCCCGGCCCATCTCGGACAAATGGTCAGAAACCAGGGCTTCAGACCACTCAATTGCCGGTGAGGCCATTGACAGATGCGATGTGTAAGACCTTATGTTCATATGAGGAAAGAGAATATTCTCATGCAGTGGGTAAGTGCATCACCATTAGGGGAAAACCATCGACCAATGTAAATCCCATGATAAGCTTATGTGCAAAAATTTATAAGAGGGATTTTGATGTAATGGAAAGCTGGGAGCATACGAACCCCGTATAGTGGAAAGTTGTACAAAAAAAACTATTCAGATCTATGCGAAAGAAATTTCCAACACAAACACGACTGGTCTTTGTTTAGTAATGCCCAACAGGATACTCACATTTCGTAGAGTCGACAGCTATTTCAGTAGGACACGCCGCGGGGTCACAGGGTGTGAGGCGTGGACTCTGGATGAGTCGTACGACATGGGCCCGGCTTGAGTCACGGATGAGGTATAGGTGGTACGCTCCCGTGGAACCGGTGGCCCTAAATTTGGGTCTATTGCGTTTGGAGTTGCTGATGGTGGTCATTAAACCTTTAAAAATGTCAGCAGGAAGAAAGGACGTCTTACAGTTCTCTATTAACTGGCATGAAAGCGGAAACTTGAATCAACGGCATCCAGAAAACTTGTCAAGCCATGCTAATATCGTACATTAGTAACTTTTTGCGTGCGATATGTCATCTGGTTTTTGTTCACGTTGCATTCCACCTTACCACCGTCGCCAGGGTGAGAAGCATGAAGCGCTGCTCAAAGTGTTATATTTTAAACACGTGTTATGTATTTTAGAATATGTCAAACTACAAAATAGGTCGCAGTCAACTAAAATGTCAACAGTTCTGCCCTGGTAATATGGAGACTTTGTTTAAATATGTGGGAAAGGTTTGAAGGGTGTAAACAACTTTCTTAAAAGGATTATAAGCCATAGTATCACGTTTAAATTTAAGAACTATGTACTTGAATGTGAATTCGTTCGGAATCAGCTATTGATATGTTGAAATTCGGAAATGTAAGCACAGTAATTAGAAGCGTTTTTTTATTGAAGTGCTTAAGGTAAAATTGATATACTTAAAATTTTGAAGTTCGATAAAATAACTAGAAACTTTTGAGATAAAAAACATCGTCTGCACAGGATAAATATATGCTATTAATGTTAAATACTAAAACGAAATATGTTGGATAACCGAGAAAAGACTTACCTCTGTTCTAAATACCGTGGTAGGCTTCCTCGTGCACAAGGAGAGCCACGGGACTTAACTTGCTGCAAAAACATTTCTCTCTCAAAAATTATGCTTTCATCGTCGATGCGTGCCAATGCCTTCCTCGGTTTGTATAAGATGTTCAGCGTTTGTGACTAAAACTATTCACTGCTAAAAATATCCCCATATTCTCACGATTTCTATGTCAACGTCTGTCTACGTTTATGTAAAGGAGGAAGGGCTAAATTAAAAGTAAAGTAGATGGGTACCAGAAGTCATTGTTGAGTTGAAAAGTAAAACGCATCGACTGCTCTGAAGAACAACTGCCCGTATAAAAATACGAATGGAGCTTTAGAGAGTGCAGCTGCAAACTCCTGATACACAGGTAACAAAGAAGCGATGAGGGCGAAAGTCAACAACACACAAATAGGTGATGACCGAATCTGAGGAATTACGTTTTCAAAGGACAGTAAAAAAAACTAGCTCTGGAATTAAAATCAAAAACAAGGAATTATGCAGCGGAAAACTGAAAACGTTTTCGATCAAATTCGCGACAAAGTGTTGTGCACGGCAGTGTTTTGAATGAGCAAAACCTTCGCCATGAAGGTACGCGAACGATTCAAAACAGGACTGGCTGCGAAATCTGATGCTCAAATTATAAAATTCAAAAGCACAATCTCGCTGTTCGTACATCGATGTACAGTTCATCCTCCAGCAACGAAGTACACAAGACACATTGTTTTCATACGAAATCTGTTAGTAGACAACAATCTACTTGACTTGAAGATAAAAAATTCATATCCTTGAATGATAATACGGAGTTGGCTTGAAACGAAAAGTAGCTGTTGAAACAGAAAACAAAGAAGCGGTCATTAAACTTAATGGCCTGAATGCCATGCGCTTCATCGTTTCAGAGTAGAAAATTATTGTTTTGCTGGTCGGAATGAAACCACCATTGACATTCATAAAATCTACTTTCTAGAAGAGAATCATCAGTAAGTGCGACGCTATTCGTAGTGTTAATATTTCAAGATCATGTAGATAGTGACAAAAAAACTGCTATCATGTGGTGTGGCGAGCTTGAATGAAATTCATGCAGACGTGCTAGAGCAGAATAATGAAAGCAATGAAAGTGGTAGTCAGGAAAGCAAAAGGGTCACTTTCAGTGAAAGAGTTTGAGGATTTGGAGAAACAATCAGTTAAACCTTATTTGAAGTGAATGTGTATGTGATGTCACCTTTAAGGATAATTGAAAGGGCTGCTAGGCGGCGACAACAAAAATTCAGTTAAACCTCATTTGAAGTGAATGTGAATGTGATGTCACCTTTAAGAATAATTGAAAGGGCTGCTAGGCGGCGACAACAAAAATTCAGTTAAACCTCATTTGAAGTGAATGTGAATGTGATGTCACCTTTAAGGATAATTGAAAGGGCTGCTAGGCGGCGACAACAAAAATTCAGTTAAACCTCATTTGAAGTGAATGTGAATGTGATGTCACCTTTAAGGATAATTGAAAGGGCTGCTAGGCGGCGGCAACAAAAATTCAGTTAAACCTCATTTGAAGTGAATGTGAATGTGATGTCACCTTTAAGGATAATTGAAAGGGCTGCTAGGCGGCGACAACAAAAATTCAGTTAAACCTCATTTGAAGTGAATGTGAATGTGATGTCACCTTTAAGGATAATTGAAAGGGCTGCTAGGCGGTGACAACAAAAATTCAGTTAAACCTCATTTGAAGTGAATGTGAATGTGATGTCACCTTTAAGGATAATTGAAAGGGCTGCTAGGCGGCGACAACAAAAATTCAGTTAAACCTCATTTGAAGTGAATGTGAATGTGATGTCACCTTTAAGGATAATTGAAAGGGCTGCTAGGCGGCGACAACAAAAATTCAGTTAAACCTTATTTGAAGTGAATGTGTATGTGATGTCACCTTTAAGGATAATTGAAAGGGCTGCTAGGCGGCGACAACAAAAATTCAGTTAAACCTCATTTGAAGTGAATGTGAATGTGATGTCACCTTTAAGAATAATTGAAAGGGCTGCTAGGCGGCGACAACAAAAATTCAGTTAAACCTCATTTGAAGTGAATGTGAATGTGATGTCACCTTTAAGGATAATTGAAAGGGCTGCTAGGCGGCGACAACAAAAATTCAGTTAAACCTCATTTGAAGTGAATGTGAATGTGATGTCACCTTTAAGCATAATTGAAAGGGCTGCTAGGCGGCGACAACAAAAATTCAGTTAAACCTCATTTGAAGTGAATGTGAATGTGATGTCACCTTTAAGGATAATTGAAAGGGCTGCTAGGCGGCAACAACAAAAATTCAGTTAAACCTTATTTGAAGTGAATGTGTATGTGATGTCACCTTTAAGGATAATTGAAAGGGCTGCTAGGCGGCGACAACAAAAATTCAGTTAAACCTCATTTGAAGTGAATGTGAATGTGATGTCACCTTTAAGGATAATTGAAAGGGCTGCTAGGCGGCGACAACAAAAATTCAGTTAAACCTCATTTGAAGTGAATGTGAATGTGATGTCACCTTTAAGGATAATTGAAAGGGCTGCTAGGCGGCGACAACAAAAATTCAGTTAAACCTCATTTGAAGTGAATGTGAATGTGATGTCACCTTTAAGGATAATTGAAAGGGCTGCTAGGCGGCGACAACAAAAATTCAGTTAAACCTCATTTGAAGTGAATGTGAATGTGATGTCACCTTTAAGGATAATTGAAAGGGCTGCTAGGCGGCGACAACAAAAATTCAGTTAAACCTCATTTGAAGTGAATGTGAATGTGATGTCACCTTTAAGGATAATTGAAAGGGCTGCTAGGCGGCGACAACAAAAATTCAGTTAAACCTTATTTGAAGTGAATGTGTATGTGATGTCACCTTTAAGGATAATTGAAAGGGCTGCTAGGCGGCGACAACAAAAATTCAGTTAAACCTCATTTGAAGTGAATGTGAATGTGATGTCACCTTTAAGAATAATTGAAAGGGCTGCTAGGCGGCGACAACAAAAATTCAGTTAAACCTCATTTGAAGTGAATGTGAATGTGATGTCACCTTTAAGGAAAATTGAAAGGGCTGCTAGGCGGCGACAACAAAAATTCAGTTAAACCTCATTTGAAGTGAATGTGAATGTGATGTCACCTTTAAGGATAATTGAAAGGGCTGCTAGGCGGCGACAACAAAAATTCAGTTAAACCTCATTTGAAATGAATGTGAATGTGATGTCACCTTTAAGGATAATTGAAAGGGCTGCTAGGCGGCAACAACAAAAATTCAGTTAAACCTTATTTGAAGTGAATGTGTATGTGATGTCACCTTTAAGGATAATTGAAAGGGCTGCTAGGCGGCGACAACAAAAATTCAGTTAAACCTCATTTGAAGTGAATGTGAATGTGATGTCACCTTTAAGGATAATTGAAAGGGCTGCTAGGCGGCGACAACAAAAATTCAGTTAAACCTCATTTGAAGAGAATGTGAATGTGATGTCACCTTTAAGGATAATTGAAAGGGAGCTGCTAAGCGGCGGCAACAAAAATTCAGTTAAACCTCATATGCAGTGAATGTGAATGTGATGTCACTTTTAAGGATAATTGAAAGGGCTGCTAGGCGGCGACAACAAAAATTCAGTTAAACCTCATTTGAAGTGAATGTGAATGTGATGTCACCTTTAAGGATAATTGAAAGGGAGCTGCTAAGCGGCGGCAACAAAAATTCAGTTAAACCTCATATGAAGTGAATGTGAATGTGATGTCACTTTTAAGGATAATTGAAAGGGCTGCTAGGCGGTGACAACAAAAATTCAGTTAAACCTCATTTGAAGTGAATGTGAATGTGATGTCACCTTTAAGAATAATTGAAAGAACTGCTAGGCGGCGGCAACAAAAATTCAGTTAAACCTCATATGAAGTGAATGTGAATGTGATGTCACCTTTAAGGATAATTGAAAGGGCTGCTAGGCGGCGACAACAAAAATTCAGTTAAACCTTATTTGAAGTGAATGTGTATGTGATGTCACCTTTAAGGATAATTGAAAGGGCTGCTAGGCGGCGACAACAAAAATTCAGTTAAACCTCATTTGAAGTGAATGTGAATGTGATGTCACCTTTAAGAATAATTGAAAGGGCTGCTAGGCGGCGACAACAAAAATTCAGTTAAACCTCATTTGAAGTGAATGTGAATGTGATGTCACCTTTAAGGATAATTGAAAGGGCTGCTAGGCGGCGACAACAAAAATTCAGTTAAACCTCATTTGAAGTGAATGTGAATGTGATGTCACCTTTAAGGATAATTGAAAGGGCTGCTAGGCGGCGACAACAAAAATTCAGTTAAACCTCATTTGAAGTGAATGTGAATGTGATGTCACCTTTAAGGATAATTGAAAGGGCTGCTAGGCGGCAACAACAAAAATTCAGTTAAACCTTATTTGAAGTGAATGTGTATGTGATGTCACCTTTAAGGATAATTGAAAGGGCTGCTAGGCGGCGACAACAAAAATTCAGTTAAACCTCATTTGAAGTGAATGTGAATGTGATGTCACCTTTAAGGATAATTGAAAGGGCTGCTAGGCGGCGACAACAAAAATTCAGTTAAACCTCATTTGAAGTGAATGTGAATGTGATGTCACCTTTAAGGATAATTGAAAGGGCTGCTAGGCGGCGACAACAAAAATTCAGTTAAACCTCATTTGAAGTGAATGTGAATGTGATGTCACCTTTAAGGATAATTGAAAGGGCTGCTAGGCGGCGACAACAAAAATTCAGTTAAACCTCATTTGAAGTGAATGTGAATGTGATGTCACCTTTAAGGATAATTGAAAGGGCTGCTAGGCGGCGACAACAAAAATTCAGTTAAACCTCATTTGAAGTGAATGTGAATGTGATGTCACCTTTAAGGATAATTGAAAGGGCTGCTAGGCGGCGACAACAAAAATTCAGTTAAACCTTATTTGAAGTGAATGTGTATGTGATGTCACCTTTAAGGATAATTGAAAGGGCTGCTAGGCGGCGACAACAAAAATTCAGTTAAACCTCATTTGAAGTGAATGTGAATGTGATGTCACCTTTAAGAATAATTGAAAGGGCTGCTAGGCGGCGACAACAAAAATTCAGTTAAACCTCATTTGAAGTGAATGTGAATGTGATGTCACCTTTAAGGAAAATTGAAAGGGCTGCTAGGCGGCGACAACAAAAATTCAGTTAAACCTCATTTGAAGTGAATGTGAATGTGATGTCACCTTTAAGGATAATTGAAAGGGCTGCTAGGCGGCGACAACAAAAATTCAGTTAAACCTCATTTGAAGTGAATGTGAATGTGATGTCACCTTTAAGGATAATTGAAAGGGCTGCTAGGCGGCAACAACAAAAATTCAGTTAAACCTTATTTGAAGTGAATGTGTATGTGATGTCACCTTTAAGGATAATTGAAAGGGCTGCTAGGCGGCGACAACAAAAATTCAGTTAAACCTCATTTGAAGTGAATGTGAATGTGATGTCACCTTTAAGGATAATTGAAAGGGCTGCTAGGCGGCGACAACAAAAATTCAGTTAAACCTCATTTGAAGAGAATGTGAATGTGATGTCACCTTTAAGGATAATTGAAAGGGAGCTGCTAAGCGGCGGCAACAAAAATTCAGTTAAACCTCATATGCAGTGAATGTGAATGTGATGTCACTTTTAAGGATAATTGAAAGGGCTGCTAGGCGGCGACAACAAAAATTCAGTTAAACCTCATTTGAAGTGAATGTGAATGTGATGTCACCTTTAAGGATAATTGAAAGGAGCTGCTAAGCGGCGGCAACAAAAATTCAGTTAAACCTCATATGAAGTGAATGTGAATGTGATGTCACTTTTAAGGATAATTGAAAGGGCTGCTAGGCGGTGACAACAAAAATTCAGTTAAACCTCATTTGAAGTGAATGTGAATGTGATGTCACCTTTAAGAATAATTGAAAGAACTGCTAGGCGGCGGCAACAAAAATTCAGTTAAACCTCATATGAAGTGAATGTGAATGTGATGTCACCTTTAAGGATAATTGAAAGGGCTGCTAGGCGGCGACAACAAAAATTCAGTTAAACCTCATTTGAAGTGAATGTGAATGTGATGTCACCTTTAAGGATAATTGAAAGGGCTGCTAGGCGGCGACAACAAAAATTCAGTTAAACCTTATTTGAAGTGAATGTGTATGTGATGTCACCTTTAAGGATAATTGAAAGGGCTGCTAGGCGGCGACAACAAAAATTCAGTTAAACCTCATTTGAAGTGAATGTGAATGTGATGTCACCTTTAAGAATAATTGAAAGGGCTGCTAGGCGGCGACAACAAAAATTCAGTTAAACCTCATTTGAAGTGAATGTGAATGTGATGTCACCTTTAAGGATAATTGAAAGGGCTGCTAGGCGGCGACAACAAAAATTCAGTTAAACCTCATTTGAAGTGAATGTGAATGTGATGTCACCTTTAAGGATAATTGAAAGGGCTGCTAGGCGGCGGCAACAAAAATTCAGTTAAACCTCATTTGAAGTGAATGTGAATGTGATGTCACCTTTAAGGATAATTGAAAGGGCTGCTAGGCGGCGACAACAAAAATTCAGTTAAACCTCATTTGAAGTGAATGTGAATGTGATGTCACCTTTAAGGATAATTGAAAGGGCTGCTAGGCGGCGACAACAAAAATTCAGTTAAACCTCATTTGAAGTGAATGTGAATGTGATGTCACCTTTAAGGATAATTGAAAGGGCTGCTAGGCGGCGACAACAAAAATTCAGTTAAACCTCATTTGAAGTGAATGTGAATGTGATGTCACCTTTAAGGATAATTGAAAGGGCTGCTAGGCGGCAACAACAAAAATTCAGTTAAACCTCATTTGAAGTGAATGTGAATGTGATGTCACCTTTAAGGATAATTGAAAGGGCTGCTAGGCGGCAACAACAAAAATTCAGTTAAACCTTATTTGAAGTGAATGTGTATGTGATGTCACCTTTAAGGATAATTGAAAGGGCTGCTAGGCGGCGACAACAAAAATTCAGTTAAACCTCATTTGAAGTGAATGTGAATGTGATGTCACCTTTAAGGATAATTGAAAGGGCTGCTAGGCGGCGACAACAAAAATTCAGTTAAACCTCATTTGAAGTGAATGTGAATGTGATGTCACCTTTAAGGATAATTGAAAGGGCTGCTAGGCGGCGACAACAAAAATTCAGTTAAACCTCATTTGAAGTGAATGTGAATGTGATGTCACCTTTAAGAATAATTGAAAGGGCTGCTAGGCGGCGACAACAAAAATTCAGTTAAACCTCATTTGAAGTGAATGTGAATGTGATGTCACCTTTAAGGAAAATTGAAAGGGCTACTAGGCGGCGACAACAAAAATTCAGTTAAACCTCATTTGAAGTGAATGTGAATGTGATGTCACCTTTAAGGATAATTGAAAGGGCTGCTAGGCGGCGACAACAAAAATTCAGTTAAACCTCATTTGAAGTGAATGTGAATGTGATGTCACCTTTAAGGATAATTGAAAGGGCTGCTAAGCGGCGGCAACAAAAATTCAGTTAAACCTCATTTGAAGTGAATGTGTATGTGATGTCACCTTTAAGGATAATTGAAAGGGCTGCTAGGCGGCGACAACAAAAATTCAGTTAAACCTCATTTGAAGAGAATGTGAATGTGATGTCACCTTTAAGGATAATTGAAAGGGAGCTGCTAAGCGGCGGCAACAAAAATTCAGTTAAACCTCATATGCAGTGAATGTGAATGTGATGTCACTTTTAAGGATAATTGAAAGGGCTGCTAGGCGGCGACAACAAAAATTCAGTTAAACCTCATTTGAAGTGAATGTGAATGTGATGTCACCTTTAAGGATAATTGAAAGGGAGCTGCTAAGCGGCGGCAACAAAAATTCAGTTAAACCTCATATGAAGTGAATGTGAATGTGATGTCACTTTTAAGGATAATTGAAAGGGCTGCTAGGCGGTGACAACAAAAATTCAGTTAAACCTCATTTGAAGTGAATGTGAATGTGATGTCACCTTTAAGAATAATTGAAAGAACTGCTAGGCGGCGGCAACAAAAATTCAGTTAAACCTCATATGAAGTGAATGTGAATGTGATGTCACCTTTAAGGATAATTGAAAGGGCTGCTAGGCGGCGACAACAAAAATTCAGTTAAACCTCATTTGAAGTGAATGTGAATGTGATGTCACCTTTAAGGATAATTGAAAGGGCTGCTAGGCGGCGACAACAAAAATTCAGTTAAACCTTATTTGAAGTGAATGTGTATGTGATGTCACCTTTAAGGATAATTGAAAGGGCTGCTAGGCGGCGACAACAAAAATTCAGTTAAACCTCATTTGAAGTGAATGTGAATGTGATGTCACCTTTAAGGATAACTGAAAGGGCTGCTAGGCGGCGACAACAAAAATTCAGTTAAACCTCATTTGAAGTGAATGTGAATGTGATGTCACCTTTAAGGATAATTGAAAGGGAGCTGCTAAGCGGCGGCAACAAAAATTCAGTTAAACCTCATATGAAGTGAATGTGAATGTGATGTCACTTTTAAGGATAATTGAAAGGGCTGCTAGGCGGTGACAACAAAAATTCAGTTAAACCTCATTTGAAGTGAATGTGAATGTGATGTCACCTTTAAGAATAATTGAAAGGGCTGCTAGGCGGCGGCAACAAAAATTCAGTTAAACCTCATATGAAGTGAATGTGAATGTGATGTCACTTTTAAGGATAATTGAAAGGGCTGCTAGGCGGTGACAACAAAAATTCAGTTAAACCTCATTTGAAGTGAATGTGAATGTGATGTCACCTTTAAGGATAATTGAAAGGGAGCTGCTAAGCGGCGGCAACAAAAATTCAGTTAAACCTCATTTGAAGTGAATGTGAATGTGATGTCACCTTTAAGAATAATTGAAAGGGAGCTGCTAAGCGGCGGCAACAAAAATTCAGTTAAACCTCATTTGAAGTGAATGTGAATGTGATGTCACCTTTAAGGATAATTGAAAGGGAGCTGCTAGGCGGCGGCAAAAAGACACGCGACAGTCGCGGACTTTTTCAAGTAGTAATAAAATTAGCGGCACCAGCAGTTCATTTGTAACTGATATAGAATCAGTTGCAGCGTAGTTTTATGTTTACCTCACATAAGATAACTATATATATGCATATATAACATAACAATCATCGCAAAATTCTAAAAAAACATAAGAAAACTCTGATTCGTATAAACAAAAGAAGAACTGAAGTGTCAACCAGAGGAAAAAAAGAAAGGATTATAGAACATATGGCAGCTGTCATCCATGGCTTCATGAGGGGCCAGCACAGATCACATCTCTCATACTTTTACATAGACCAGAAAGCGTGGGTTTCTGCATTATCCGGTTTGCAAGAAAACAAGAAAAAATATAAAACAAAAAAACCATACCTATTGCAGCAAAGCCACCCACAGCAAATTTTACCACTAAATACGAAAAGCTAGAAGCCTCCCCCTCCCCCGAAAAATATGTTAAAGGAGATTAAAGAAAATGAAGGAACTATACCCCCCCACACACACACAATTGCAAACTGAATAATTATAGCCCCTTGGGCTACAATTATTTAGTTTGCAACTGGGGGGGTATAATTCCTTAATTTTGTTTAGTCTCCTTTAATGTAATTTTATTTTTGGGGGTGTGCTTCTAGCTTTTCGTATTTGAGTGGTAAAATTTGCTGTGGGTTGCTTTGCTGCAATAGAGATGTTTTTTTTTTTTTTGGTTTTTTGTTATATATTTTTTTTCCTTGTTTTTGCAAACTGGATAATGCAGAAACTCGTACTTTCTGGTCTATACAGAAGTATGAGAAGTGTGACCATAGTCCATCAGGGGCTAGCGATGACAGCTGCCATATGCTCTACAATCCTTTCTTTTTTCTCCTGGTCGATACTTCAGTTCTTCTTTCGTTTATACGAATCAGAGTTTTCTTATGTCTTTTTTGAATTTTACAATAATTGTTATGTTTTGTGCATATATATATATATATATCATCATCATCATCATTGTCAACCATTATCAATCCACTGCTGGACGAAGGTCTCCCAAAGTTTCCTCCACAACGGTCTGTCTTGTGCCAGTCTCCTCCATGTCACTCCCGCATACTTTCGAATTTCATCCACCCATCTTCCATGTGGTCTTCTTCTGGGTCTTTTCCTGTCCCTTGGAATCCAATCTAAAATTTCGGCTGTCCATCGATGGTCTGTTCTTCTGGCAGTATGTCCAGCCCATTGCCATTTCAGGGATTTAACTCTGATCATGATGTCTTCCACTCTTGTCATTTTTTGGATCCACGTGTTCCTCTTCTTATCTCTCCTGGTTACACCAAGCATGCACCTCTCCATGCTTTTTGAGTTGTCTGCTGCCTTTGTATGCCTCTTTTAGCTAAGGTCCATGTCTCTGCACCATACGTAAGCACTGGAAGGATGCATTGATCAAACACTTTTCTTTTAAGACATAATGGCATATTGCTCTTGAAAATTATGCTGTTTCTTCCAAAAGCTCTCCAGGCAAGTTTTGTACGCCGATTAATTTCTTCACCAATGTGACCCTCACTTGATATCTGCTGTCCAAGATAAACGTACGTGTCTGTTATCTCCAGCTTTTCTCCATCAATCGATAAATCTTCATTTCTTGTAAAAGCATTGAACATCACTTTTGTCTTCCGAAAGTTCATTTTTAATACCACTTCTTTACTCTTGTCAGCAAGTTCCTGCATCATACTCTGTAGCTCTGATGGGGTAGTTGCAAAAATGACTAAGTCATCAGCAAAACGAAGGTGGGTTAGATAATCTCCATTAATCTTTATCCCTTTGTTTTCCCAGTTCAGTGATTGAAAGACATTTTCCAATGTGGCATTAAAGAGATTGGGAGATATGGTGTCACTTTGTCTCACTCCTTTTCCAATTTTTATGCGTGTTGTATTTTCAAATAGCAGAATCTTTGCACTTGCATTTTCATAGATGTTATTAATAATATTAATGTATGCATCTTCAATACCGCAGGATTTCAGAGCCATTGCAACTGCTGATGGTTTCACCGAATCAAAGGCTTTTTCATAATCGATAAAAGTCATGCACAATGGAAGTTCATATTCCCTCGCTCTTTCAGTTAGTTCTCTCAGTACGTGGATATGATCTATTGTGCTGTAGTCACTCCTGAATCCAGCTTGTTCTCTCGGTTGAGCCATGTCCAGTGTTTCCTTCAAGCGGTGTGAAAGAACTTTAGTGAAGATTTTATAAACCACTGATAGGAGGCTGATAGGTCTGTAGTTCCTGAGATCCTCAATGTCACCTTTTTTATGTAGCAAGATCATTGTAGCGTTGTTCCAATCCTCAGGAATTTTCCCTTCATTAAGGCATCGAGTGAAAATTTGGGCGAGTTACTGTTTCGATTTCTCCACTTGCTTCTTGTATGATGTCTACAGTAATTCCATCTTCTCCTGGAGCTTTTCCCCGCTTCATGTTCTTGATTGCATGTGCAACTTCTGCTGGAAGGACTGGAAGAACTCTGATACTGGTATCTTTCATGATGCCTGGAGTACATGTATCATCCCTTTCATATAATTTGGAGTAGAAATCTTTCACTCTTGTCAAAATTTCGCCTCTATTTCTTGTTACAGAACCATCTTCTTTTCTCAGTGCCATAATCTGTTTTCTTCCCTTACTGAGATGTCCCTTTGCTATCTTTAGGCTTTGGTTGTTTTCAATTGCTTTCCTCACTAGTTCACAGTTGAATTTCCTTACGTCTTCAGTGATACTTTGTCGTACTGTCTTGCATAGCTCTATATATTCCACTTTGGAAGTCACATATTCTTTAGTTGTCCTCATCACTCTTTTTTTTTGCATCAACATTTTGGTTTTTCCTGATAATTTGTTCACATGCAATTTGTTCTTAGACCCAGCTAATTTTGTTGCTGTTTCCATAAGAGCTTTGGTTACTTTTCTGTTAACTTCAGAAATATCCACTTCTTCCGATGTTAGGCCTTCTAAAGCAGAGAATCTGTTCTTCAGTTCCAACTTGAAGGTATTATGGTGTTTTTGAGGTTGGTTATGTCAATACATTTTGTTTGTCTTATGAGCTTGCTACGTTCGAGTTTAGTGTTGAGGTGCATCTTACATCTCACCAATCTATGGTCACTGCCTGTGTTGAACTTGTTTAGCACACTGCAGTCTTCTATGACGAATTTTTTGTTACACATAATCAAATCAATTTCACTTGTCGTCCCATTTGGATGTCTCCATGTCTATTTCCTGTGTGGCTTTTTCTTGAAAAAGGAGTTCAAGATGAAAAACCCTTCTGCCTCTGCAAACTCTACGAGAGTATTTCCACGCTGGTTTCTGTTGCCGTGACCGAATTTACCTACTGAAGTTTCATTCTGTTGCCGTTGCCCTATTTTTGCATTGAAATCTCCCATAATTATCTTCACGTTCTGCTTACCTTTATTATTTAGATGACGAATTTCCTCATAAAATTCTTCAATTTCTTCTTCAGCATGACTTGTAGTGGGTGCATAAGTTTGAATAATCTGAGCCTGGTATCTTCTCGAGAGTTGGATAACGAGTCGTGCAGCTCTGTCAGAAGAACTTTCAACTTCTACAACTTTATCCTTCAGTTTCTTGTTTATTATAAATCCAACACCACTAGTTCTGCCAGTATCTGTCCCACGATAGTAGAATAGATGTCCACCTTTCAGTTCAATGAGATCTTCTCCTTTTCTCCTTACCTCGCTTAGCCCGACGATGTCCCACTTGATCCTTTGTAGTTCCTCTTCCAATTCAAGAAGCCTTGAATCAGAAGATAGGGAGCGTCCGTTATACGTAGCCAAGGTCAGCATTAGATGGCAGCCTAGTCCGGTCCTCCGGGGATTCTTAGCACCCTCTGCTTTCATGTCGCACTGGCCGCTGCCTTGGCCAGGTACATTCCAGATGCCGGAGGCTGAGGGCCAAGATTTAAGTTGTGGAGTCATTTTAGAGGGGTTTGGCCATAACTCACCACCTGGCCAAGCGGGTTGGTGAGTGTGGGATAGCATTTCCTCTAATTCCGATGGTATAGTTATACCGCTATTGGCGGTCGTCAGAGCCCCTTTAGTTGGAACAGGATGTACCACGAGAAAGCGGGGTTGACATTTGTCAAGGAGAGGCTGTGATGTTACGCATCACCTGACCTTACATATCATCATCATCATCATTGTCAACCATTATCAATCCACTGCTGGACGAAGGTCTCCCCAAGTTTCCTCCACAACGGTCTCTCTTGTGCCAGTCTCCTCCATGTCACCCCTGCATACTTTCGAATTTCATCCACCCATCTCCCATGTGGTCTTCTTCTGAGTCTTTTCCTGTCCCTTGGAATCCAATCTAAAATTTCGGCTGTCCATCGATGATCTGTCCTTCTGGCAGTATGTCCAGCCCATTGCCATTTCAGGGATTTAACTCTGATCACGATGTCTTCCACTCTTGTCATTTTTTCGGATCCACGAGTTCCTCTTCTTATCTCTCCTGGTTACACAAAGCATGCACCTCTCCATGCTTCTTTGAGTTGTCTGCAGCCTTTGTATGTCTCTTTCAGCTAAGGTCCAGGTCTCTGCACCATACGTAAGCACTGCAAGGATGCATTGATCAAACACTTTTCTTTTAAGACATAATGGCATATTGCTCTTGAAAATTATGCTGTTTCTTCCAAAAGCTCTCCAGGCAAGTTTTGTACGCCGATTAATTTCTTCATCAATGTGACCCTCACTTGATATCTGCTGTCCAAGATAAATGTACGTGTTTGTTATCTCCAGCTTTTCTCCATCAATCGATAAATCTTCATTTCTTGTAAAAGCATTGAACATCACTTTTGTCTTCTGAAAGTTCATTTTTAATCCCACTTCTTTACTCTTGTCAACAAGTTCCTGGATCATACTCTGCAGCTCTGATGGGGTAGTTGCAAAAATGACTACGTCATCAGCAAAACGAAGGTGGGTTAGATAATCTCCAGTAATCTTTATCCCCTTGTTTTCCCAGCTCAGCGACTGAAAAACACCCTCCAATGTGGCATTAAAGAGCTTCGGAGATATGGTGTCACCTTGTCTCACTCCCTTTCCAATTTTTACGTGTGTTGTATTTTCAAACAGCCTAATCTTTGCACTTGCATTTTCATAGATGTTATTAATAATATTAATGTATGCATCTTCAATACCGCAGGTTTTCAGAGCCATTGTAACTGCTGATGGTTTCACCGAATCAAAGGCTTTTTCATAATCGATAAAAGCCATGCACAATGGAAGTTCATATTCCCTCGCTCTTTCAGTTAGTTCTCTCAGCACGTGGATATGATCTATTGTGCTGTAGCCACTCCTGAATCCAGCTTGTTCTCTCGGTTGAGCCATGTCCAGTGTTACCTTCAAGCGGTGTGAAAGAACTTTAGTGAAGATTTTATAAACTACTGATAGGAGGCTGATAGGTCTGTAGTTTCCGAGATCCTCAATGTCACCTTTCTAATGTAGCAGGATCATTGTAGCGGTGTTCCAATCCTCAGGAATCTTTCCTTCATTAAGGCATCGAGTGCAAATTTGGGCGAGTACTGTTTCGATTTCTCCACTTGCTTCTTGTATGATGTCTACAGTAATTCCATCTTCTCCTGGAGCTTTTCCTCACTTCATGTTCTTGATTGCATGTGCAACTTCTGCTGGAAGGACTGGAGGAACTCTGATACTGGTATCTTTCATGATGTCTGGAGTGAATATATCATCCCTTTCATATAATTTGGAGTAGAAATCTTTCACTCTTGTCAAAATTTCGCCTCTATTTCTTGTTACAGAACCATCTTCTTTTCTCAGTGCCATAATCTGTTTTCTTCCCTTACTGAGATGTCCCTTTGCTATCTTTAGGCTTTGGTTGTTTTCAATTGCTTTCCTCACTAGTTCACAGTTGAATTTCCTTACGTCTTCAGTGATACTTTTTCTTACTGTCTTGCATAGCTCTATATATTCCACTTTGGAAGTCACATCTTCTTTAGTTGTCCTCATCTCTCTTCTTTTTGCATCAACATTTTGGTTTTTCCTGATAATTTGTTCACATGCAACTTGTTCTTAGACCCAGCTAATTTTGTTGCTGTTTCCATAAGAGCTTTGGTTACTTTTCTGTTAACTTCAGAGATGTCCACTTCTTCCGATGTTAGGCCTTCTAAAGCAGAGAACCTGTTCTTCAGTTCTAACTTGAAGGTATTATGGTGTTTTTTAAGGTTGGTTATGTCAATACATTTTGTTTGTCTTATGAGCTTGCTACGTTCGAGTTTAGTGTTGAGGTGCATCTTACATCTCACCAATCTATGGTCACTGCCTGTGTTGAACTTGTTTAGCACACTGCAGTCTTCTATGACGAATTTTTTGTTACACATAATCAAATCAATTTCACTTGTCGTCCCATTTGGATGTCTCCATGTCCATTTCCTGTGTGGCTTTTTCTTGAAGAAGGAGTTCAAGATGAAAAACCCTTCTGCCTCTGCAAACTCAACGAGAGTATTTCCACGCTGGTTTCTGTTGCCATGACCAAATTTACCTACTGAAGTTTCATTCTGTTGCCGCTGCCCTATTTTTGCATTGAAATCTCCCATAATTATTTTCAATTGCTGCTTACCTTTATTATTTAGATGACAAATTTCCTCATAAAATTCTTCAATTTCTTCTTCAGGATGACTTGTGGTGGGTGCATAAGTTTGAATAATCTGAGCCTGGTATCTTTTCGAGAGTTGGATAACAAGTCGTGCAGCTCTGTCAGAGGAACTTTCAACTTCTACAACTTTATTCTTCAGTTTCTTGTTTATTATAAATCCAACACCACTAGTTCTGCCAGTATCTGTCCCACGATAGTAGAAGAGATGTCCACTTTTCAGTTCGATGAGATCTTCTCCTTTTCTCCTTACCTCACTTAGCCCCACGATGTCCCACTTGATTCTTTGTAGTTCCTCTTCCAATTCAAGAAGCCTTGAATCAGAAGATAGGGAGCGTCCATTGTAAGTAGCCAAGGTCAGCATCAGATGGCAGCCTAGTCCGGTCCTCCGGGGATTCTTAGCACCCTCTGCCTTCATGTCGCACTGGCCGCTGCCTTGGCCAGGTACATTCCAGCTGCCGGAGACTGAGGGCCAAGATTTAAGTTGTGGAATCATTTTGGAGGGGTTTGGCCAGAACTCACCACGCTGGCCAAGCGGGTTGGTGAGTGTGGGATAGAATTTCCTCTAATCCCGATGGTATAGTTATACCGCTATGGGCGGTCGTCAGAGCCCCTTTAGTGGGAACAGGATGCACCACGAGAAGGCGGGGCTGACATTTGTCAAGGAGAGGCTGTGATGTTACGCATCACCTGACCTTACCATCATCATTGATCATTGTCAACCATTATCAATCCACTGCTGGATGAAGGTCTCCCCAAGTTTCTTCCACAACTGTAGGTCTTGAGCAACCGTCCTCCATGTTACTCCGGCATGCTTTCGAATTTCATCCATCCATCCCCTGTGTGGTCTTCTTCTGGGTCTTTTTCTGTGCCTTGGAATCCAGTCTAAAATTTCAGTTGTCCATCTGTGGTCCGTTCTTCTGGCAACATGTCCCGCCCGTTGCCATTTCGGGGATTTTACTCTCGTCGTGATGTCTTCCACTCATGTCATTTTCCTTATCCACGAATTCTTCTTCTTATCTTTCCTGGTTACACCAAGTATGCATCTCTCCATGCTGCTTTCAGTTGTCTGCAGCCTTTGTATATCTTTTTTAGTTAACATCCATGTCTCTGCTCCATACGTAAGAACTGGAGGGTTGCATTGATTAAACACTTTTCTTTTAAGACATAAAAGCATATTTCTGTTGAAAATTGTGCTGTTTCTTCAAAACGCTCTCCAGCCAAGTTTTATTCTCTGATTAATTTCCTCATCAATGTAACCCACGCTTGATATCTGCTGTCCAAGGTAAATGTAGGTATCGATTATCTTTAGCTTTTCCCCATCAATTGATAAATCTTCCTTTCTTGTAAAACCATTCATTGCACATCACTTTTGTCTTCTGAAAGTTCATTTTCAGTCCCGCTTCTCTACTCTTGTCAGTGAGTTCCTGTATCTTACTCTGCAGCTTTGAAGGGGTACTTGAAAAAATGATTATGTCATCAGCAAAAAAAAAGATGAGTTAAATAATCTCCATTAATCTTCATCCCCTTGCTCTCCCAGTTCAATGATTGAAAGACATTTTGCAATATGGCATTGAAGAGTTTGGGCAAAATGGTGTCACCCTGTCTCACCCCTTTCTAATTTTTATTCGTGCTGTATCTTCAAATAGCCGAAACTTTGCCCTTGCATTTTTATAGATGTTTTTAATAATGCTAATGTAGGCATCTTCAATACTGCAGGATTTCAACGCCATTTTAGCTGCTGATTGGTTTACGGAATCAAAGGCCTTTTCATAATCGATAAAAGCGGTCCGGAGCATATGAGATCCCCACTTGTTTACGATATTGCAATATATATATATATATATATATATATATATATATATATATTTGGAAAGCGACGCTGAAACTTTGGTCATTTGCGTCAAGCGATCTTGCTGTAACTTTCTGAGTAGCTACACTTTCCTTTCAGGAAAGCTTTTGTTTATGTGAGTGTACATCTTCCTTTGGGATTCTAGGTACATCATTTACCGAGCAATGTAAAGCGAGTAACATCCAGTTTTTTTTTATTCCGCTGAGCTCTGATGAGGTGGTTTGTGCGTCCTCTTCAAGAGACTTATTACGTATAACGAGCAACTGGTTTTTGATGTTTAAAGTACACTGTGGGGGAATATCTTAAGCCAGTGATTTCTAATTTTTAGATAATTAATCTCCATCGCATTTTTGTTGTGATATCTCATTACTTTGTCACTGAAAATGTGCTGCCGTGCAATATCTTTTCCTCAAGCGTCAGATATGGAAAGCTAAACATTCCTTCAGTATCAGTTTCAATCAGTGTATGTAAACATAATGTCTGGCCAGTTTGGTATTGTAGGAACACTCACGATGTTAAAAATTGAAGAAACAGTTGCACGTAAAAAGTACACTGAAATAATGAAAGAAATGAAATATAGTAAAACATTCATATTTATTATCACTTATGATATTTCAGGTATATATAAAATCTATTACATTATATCAACAAATCTCTCTTGCAGATCCTATTCCTGCATTTGATTGAAACTAAAGACAGACTTCTGATATTGCCTCAATTTTCAGGACATGGTCTTTTCCTTTTCTTTTCAAACATGCCTTACGAACTTTATGAGGAATTTTTGCAATAGCATAGTGTTGATATATTTTCATGTATTTAGATAGGTTACATGGATTTCAACTTGATTTCAGTGTATTTCCCTTGTGCTGCAATTGTTCTTTGTAATTTACTTGAACTGTTTGTGTGTAACGTACCAGGAGATGTGACGTACCTGCCAGAAGGACGCACACGACATCAAGGCAGATAGGAATCAGAATAAAATGTCCGCGTAGCTCAATTGGTAGAGCAACTTATTCCGGAATGAGGGGATCCGGGTTCGAATCCTGGCGTGGACAGAAATGACGGAGAAATTTACTTCGTTATAATGGCGCCCGAACTATCCGGATGACCCGACCGTTCAAAATCTCGCAATGGTGTGATGTTATTTCCACACCGCGAGATAGGAAAAATAAGAGTATCCCTTCTCCAGCACTTCAAAAATAAAAAAAAAAAATTAAGGGGAGATGATGTAACGTACCAGGAAATGTGACGTACCTGCCAGAAGGACGCACACGACATAAAGGCAGATAGGAATCAGAATAAAACGTCCGCGTAACTCAATTGGTAGCGTGACTTATTCCGGAATGAGGGGATCCGGGTTCGAATCCTGGCGTGGACAGAAATGACGGAGAAAAATACTTCGTTATATGTGTTCTTTATAGGCGTAATCAGTGGGTGGTTCTAAAAGTAATACCGTAAACACCCAGAATGGTTTATTGTGTAGTTTCGAAGTATTTGAGTAGCATTCTGACTGACTGTTGAGAACATTTGGTACAACAGTTTTGCCTGAATGTACGTTCAATTTAAAATGTATCATTTTTTTCACAATAGCGAAATTTTTATTGGATAGAATTAACAATAGAATTCACAATAGTGAGTTCTATTCTTCAATTGAAATTTTAGAATATTATTGCACTACTAGCGTGTAGCCCGTCCTAGGACGGTTGTTTTAAAGCTTTAAATAAATATTAATGTATAGAGGATGTTGCCCGTTCCTGTGAAGGAGGGAAATTTTAATTGAAGGGAAATTTGAATTGAAGCAGATTGAAAACAACTCAAATAGACGCCGGATTTCTGTGAGGAAACATAGTAAAAACTTATGTAATAAGAATTCATTCATGTTAGAACTAAAAATTACATGCTATTTATTTCAGTTTTTAAAAAGACCTCGAGATAAAGAACATTCTGTGTAAAATTATGTGTAAACAACCACACACTCTGCAAAGTGTGGGTTGTTTAGCAGAGGAATTGTATTCTATTCATAAAGTTTAAACCCTCAAAGGTTGAGGATTGTCGTTTCAAAGGGAAAGATGCATTGAAACTACGGGAGGGGAAATTTATACGTGGACAATTTGATATGACGGCAGCATTCAAGAAGAATTCAAGAATGCAGACAAAAATAGCTTTTACAAAACAATCAAACAGCATGCTTAAGTGATGTACATCACTTCCTGAAAGTTAGATAAGAGTGCTAAAAGCAACAAAGCTACCCACTTGAGTGCACTTCGTGTTGGATTCGAAGCCCCTTCGTGATATTTATTTTTTTCATTGTACAAAGAAACAAGAAAAAGAAGCATCAGTGAAATCCTAAGTAGAAACACCATAAAACATAACAAAGATTGTGATCGCAGTTCTGAACCACATCTGAGAGTTTGCCTCGCTTCAGTAGTTCCAGATTTCAAGATTTAACGAGTGCCATCCATTGCACTTGGAGATTTCAAGATTACACGAGAGATCATCGGATACACTAACAAGCAATTGTTGATTTGAACAACAAAAACAGTCTAGAAAAAGCAGTTTTTAAAACAAAGAGAAAATCGAAGTATGTAACGATTTTTCAGCTTAGCTTCAAAAACTTTCTGCGGGTGATGTTTTTTGAAACGAATGCACTCATTTATGTAAACTGTCTCTCTTCCAGAAATTTATTACCACAAATGTTTGTTCAACACAAAATCTTTCTTACTGCACGCTATAGTTTCTCGATTATTCTTCTATTGTTATGTGTTATGATACCAGATGCAACTATTAGCAATACGCATGTAACTGTGGAATCAATTTACAGTGCATGAGCCAACCATCAAAATTAGCTGACCATACTTACAAAAGTGAGTTATTAGTTATACACAATGAATGTCTAAACGTTTATTACACCGACAACTGAGAACTTACACCAGCATCTCTCAACACAGTCCTCTTGATTTTAGAGGCGCTTGGAATTTTGGTCCAGTGTTATACGATCTCCCTTTTGCTATACGCCTTCACTCCTTGGTCCGTGGAATGGTACTTCACCTAGGAAATCACTAATGGGCATATTTTTGCGTCTCATCAATTATGAAACACGTGTTTGCCAGAATCATGGCACAGCGTTGTCATCAGCAGTGGATGTGGGCAGGTATTTCGCTCTTTCTCCATGCGTTGCACTTATGCTGACACTTCGCTGTTGCAAAACATTGTTTTACCGTCCCGATTGCCGAATGGTCAGGGGGAGCTGGTTTTTTGCTACTCTTCCGATATTTCTTTTTGTTTCGGAGTTTGATGACCACTACGAGCAACCCTATAAGCAGTCGTCGGTTCCTAATTTAGAGCCACTGGTTCCAGGGAACGGAATGAGCCACTGCCAAAAGACATACACACCAGCTATGCCTTGTCAAGGTCTCAAATCTGGGCCCACACAGACGAATGATCAGAAGCCAGCACTTAGACCACTTACGATCGGAGCGACCTTCGAGATGGGCCTGTTTTCGAATCCCGGATGAAGCGTGGGTAGTGTGTTACTCAAGTCTTATCCTACGGCGTTGACTGTCTCTCTCCTTTCTGGAACCAATGGCCCCAGAATAGGGTCGTGCGATTGATTTTAGACCTAAGATTTGCTCATGGCAATCGCTAAACTCTGAAACAAAAGAAAGAGCCCCCCCCCCCAATCTCTCTGAAAACCTTCAATGAATTACGAGGATAGATCCAAAAAAAAAAGGTTACAAGCAGCAGCATTGGAAAAATAATTAATGTGGAGGGTACATTTGTTGTCCAGAGTGGAGACAGATGGCGCTAGTTGTCTGACAGCGGTTGTTAGGGAAGTTAGTGCAAGTTCGCAGACGCATGAGAGCGATTGAAATGGCAAGACGTTTAGAAAAGTGGTCCCGCTTGGAGGTGCGAGCCGTAATTCGGTTCTTATGGGCAAAGAATGTGTCCGCATCTGCAATTCACAGTCAAATAGTGGAAGTTTATGGTGAAGAAGCAATCAGCTGACAACATGTAGCGAAATGGTGTCGCTCTTTTCAATCGGGCAGAGAGGCTGTGGGAAACCGCAACAGGGCAGCGAGCGGCCGTCCAAGTTCGTCAACGACAGAAATCAACACGGCTCGAGTTGACGAAATGATTCAAAATGATCGACGAGTAACTGTGCGTGCAATGGTGTCAGAGCTAGGACTCAGCTATGGTACCGTTCAGCGTATCATTTCTGATGTTTTGGGATATTCCAAGGTTTGCGCCCGCTGGGTACCACGTGCGTTATCCGAGGAGCAGAAAGCCACACGAATGATGTGCAGCCTCACGTTTCTGCAGCGTTACCATGCCGACGGCCAGCAGTTCATTGATCACATCGTTACTGGGGACGAAAATTGGCTTCATCACTTCGTCCCCACAACCAAAAGAGCCAGTATGGAGTGGAAACACTCTGGATCACCAACGAAAAAGAAGTTTAAGGTTACACCCTCTGCCAGTAAAGTTATGGCAACCATATTCTGGGATGCATGCGGTGTTATCCTTATCGAGTATCTGGAGCGTGGCCATACCGTTAATGCCTATTGTTATTGTGCCACTTTGACAAGGTTACGTGGAGCCATCCGACGCAAACGGCCTGGCATGTTGAGTGAGGGTGTCATCTTCCTGCATGCAATGCCAGGCCCCGTACTGCACGCACAACTCAAGAATTGCTGCAAGAGTTCAAGTGGGAAGTCTGGAGCCAACCCCCTCCCCCCCCATACAGCCCAGATTTGGCACCCATTGCAGTGACTATACTTCCTTTTTCCGAAATTGAAGGAACACTTATCTGGAAGAAGGTTCTCTTCCGACAGTGATGTGAAAACAGCTGCCGAGAACTGGATCAATGGGCAGGGACGTGATTTCTACCGAGCCGGGTTAAACAAGTTGGTCATGCGTTCCGATACATGCCTGAACAGATTTGGTGATTATGTGGAAACGTGATTGGCAAGTATGCCTCATAATTCCCTTTTGAATTTTCTGTCTATTGTTAATCAATCATTTTTATGACCCTTGTTACCTTTTTTTTTGGATCTATCCTCGTAAAACCCACATTACACCTTCATAACATAAAAAACTAGACCACTACTCACTGTTGTTCATTTGTTTGTACAGAAAACGGAAGGGTCATATTTTTTATGGTACGGCAATAACACACAAACTGGCTGATCAGTGCCAAAGCTATGACGATCAGATCATATGTAGAGGATTTTTAGGAAGGGAGTGTTCGACTCCAGGTCTTAAACAACCCTTATAAATAGGAAGCTAGGAGATTTAGGCTAGAGTTCCTGATAGGAAAGTGACACGGAAGCGAAGTAGAAAGGGGAGAAAGACGCCCTTATTTATTACCGGGGTGCCAGTACCCGGGGTCCGACGGCTTAACGTGCCCATCCGACGCACAGCGGATTTTTAGTGGTCCGAACCGGAGGTCCTTTCCGTGGCAGTCACGAACGTTGCCCACTAAGCCACCCACGGCCGAAGCTATGACGAAAGCACCACCACGTCTATGGGTGCTAGCGCAGCAAACACTACCACCAAAAGAAAAGGAATTCAAACTGCAGTGCGGATAATTATCAAGTCACCCTCTTACTTCGAGTGGGAAATATTTAGCACCGCATGGCATTAAATGTTTTGAAGGAGATATAATAGACGCAAATTTGTTGGTCTTCAAATAACACAAATGTCTGCTTAAAACTAATTGTGCTGAAACCAGTTTGATGTGAATACCTGTACAAAAATGTATTGTCAAAATGTCTTATCAGCTTCGAAAGCATTATTTCGCATTCGTGTTGGATGATTGCCACAATGCGCAGGAGGTAACAAATAATGTGGTTGTTGTCATGCTGTTAAACTACCAATTACTTGTAACACATAATTTATTCTCTGTGGAATTGATACATGCGTAACCTTCATGAAAGAAGGCATCAGCCTTTTGAGTGAATTTTTGCCTCTGTCTGTTCTCAAGAACTGAACACAGCTTTCGATGATATTTAAATGAGATGAACGTGCAGTCCATTGTTGGACTGTTGAACCTGTTTAACTTCATCCTCATGTTTCCCAAAAGAACTACTTGACACATCTTGCTGTGTGTGTACGCGTCAGAGCATTATCATATACAAAGATCTTGCTCGGAAACAATGGTTGAGTCATGGAATGCAGCAGCTCGTCTAAAGTGTGTACTGAGTCGTTAGTGATAATTTTGCCTAGAAGAACAGATGACTCGTGATAAAATGTCACGAGAAACACTGGAAAAGGACAGTCTAAGCACGATATGCTAGTAAAAGTCACGATGAGATAAAAAGTTTAATTACTGATAAAATACGCTAAAAATCGTTAGATCTTTTGGGTCCTGCCAGCAGGTACCCATCTTCAGACGCAATAAGACAACTAATGGATGAGGCAACATATGAACACACTAAAAAACATTAGCACCGTAGGACGCACGTGAGATAAAGGCAGATAGCAGCGATAACATACGTCTGCGTAGCTCAGTTGGTAGAGCTACTTATTCCGGAATAAGGGGACTCGGGTTCGATGCCCTGCGTGGACAAAAATGGCGGAGATATTTGCTTCGTTATAATAGGTGAAATGCGTATCATTTGCCCAGCACATTAATCCCTACTACGTAAAAACTTATACCATTTATTACCATTCTCCTCGGTGGTGGAATAATTAGAAGCGCGGATTTATGGCTTATCGACCAAGACAGGATCTAGTCCCGAATAAAGCATGGATAATTATAGCGTCTTAGGTTTTAAATATCTGTTAAAACTCAACTTAACCTAGAACACTATCTTACGGAAAGCGTTCTCTTTTAAAGGTTTGCTTTGCGATATCTTAACAAACGCTTCAGAGTTACAACTTGCAGTAATGTCACTTCAAGGAACTTCAAAGAGTTACAACTTCTCTCACTTGTTTCGGGCAACTCCAGCCCGACCAGGCCATTATAAACTGCACTCTCTAAATACTTAGCCCCTCTTACTCAAGGATCCACGTTCTCTGTTAGGAATTCTATTCAAGTGATTGAAAAGCTAAAATCAATTCAACACCATGGAGGCTCTTTCATTCATGCCTCACTTGAGGTCGTGGCATTATAATTAAATGTGCCTATTGACCTAACTCATCAAATTACCGAATTACGTCTTCTTGACTCTTGTCTCCCAACAGCCGAGATCTCTGCTATTATGAGTGCTCTTTACCTTTTTGAAAAACGTTCATATTTCCAGTTTCAAAATCCTTTTTATCAACAGACAGATGGAACTGCGATGGGCTCCCCGCTTTCGACCACCCTGGCGGAAATCTTCATGCAGCATCTCGAAGAAAAATTTCTGAATGATAATCCCTTAAACCCCTATTATGCTCTCGTTATGTGAACGATATTCTGCTTATTTGGCCATACTCAGTTGAAGAATTAAATATATTTGCGAATGAATTTTCTTCACAGACCTCATCCATAAACTTCACTATTGAAATTGAACAAAATTATAAACTACCTTCTTTGGATATACTTATATCACGCTCACCACTTAATAATAACTTCAGGTCATTTTTTGTCTACAGGAAACCAACATCTATACCAACTATAATTCCCTATGACTCAGCCCACACGCCTAACCAAAAACTTGCCTCTTTACGCTTTCTTCTGAGAAGAGCTTATATCCATTCCTCTGACTATCCAACTCGTATTGAGAAGATCCATTGGATAATTGAGCTGCTAAAGCATTTGGATACCACACGTACTTGATCAACATAACTCATTCACGTGTTAGGACCACCTTGGCCTCTTCGCTACAACATACTGATGATCACTCGAAAAGATACGTGGGCTCAATAGATTATATTCCAGCTCTCACTAAACCCTTCCAAAACATCTGTCACCGTTTCTCTTTGCATTTCGGCACCAAATCTCGCAATATGCTAACCATGATCCGAAAGGATCGAGAAAGAACCCCGGAAGAGCAAAATAGATGTATCTACATCATTCCCTTACTTGATGGGACAGGCCAGCTTTGTTCTTGTTATATCGGATCTACAGCTTATAGTCTTGCCTGCAGAGTCCGGAAACACAAATACAACATCAAGGCAGGGCTTCAAAATACTGCCTTGACGTGAACTGTCAACGATGGAACTTTCTACCCGCATTGTGACCATGCAAGAATTCTAGTAACACCACGATCCCGTTCAATGCTGTTATTGACTGAAAGTCTATTTTTTGTAAATCCCGTAACAAATGTTGTAATGACTATATACCATGTGATTTACTACCTGTATGGAAAAATATTATATAATCACCCAGATGAGATTGGACAAAACGGGGGGGGGGGCTCCACTTTAAACATCGCTGACGTAACATACACATACTATGTTTACCCATACTGCCCTGGTTTGTATAAATTGCAGCACTGTTCAAATGTTCACTTTACATCTGAAGATGGGACCAAAGTGGCCCGAAAATACTAATGTGTACGTTTAGATTAAACTAATGAATTGAAAGTTTTACGGCTTTTAATGTTATTGGTTCTTTTGTTTTTTTATTCATTTGTTCGTACAGATAGGGTGTCCTTTATACTCATTTTTCACGAATGTACGAGTGTGTGGTTTTATATTGCAGTAAAAAAATAGGTTTTATTCCACCTCAAAGCTCTTCGTTGGCACAACACATTAATGATCAAAAATAGCACGCCACTCTCATTAAACGCATCAGCACAACCTCTACAAGATGAGGCACAGACTTGCACTGGGTATATATGTATATTGGGTTGGAAAGAAAGTAGTGTTCGGTGACGAGCTACCCTAAATCGAAGCCCCGGCTCGGCGCACATTGGCCATTGAGATTGCGCAGCACACCGGCATGACACCAGAGATAGGTGGCTTAAGTCAGTGGCAGTTATCCCTCAGCAGGCGAAGAGTGTAAGCGCCTGCCAACATGGAAGGGGACGAAGAACAAATCCGTCATGAATGCTGTATGTGTTTCGTCGCTCAAGCATCCCTGAAAGTGCTGTAAAGATCATTACTAGTGTGTACTACAATGCCATGTCACATCGCCAATACCGTCGTTGGTTCGAACGGTTTCGAGAGGGAAATTCTGACCTGTCAAACCGTCCCAAAGCCGGAAAACCCTCAACAGTGGATATGGACATGCTGAAGACCTTAGTGGCGACCGAGCCACGTGTGACTACGCGGGAGTTGTCCCAACAGATAGGGACTACCCACACAAGTACACTGGTGTGCACAAATAAAGGACGAAGAGGAGAAATTCGCATAAGAGCGGAACGAGCAGGCAGAACGGACCAAAAGACCACTCAGGAGATAGACTAGGGTCCGGTACCGTAGTGCATGCGCATATATGCAGCATGACGTAGGAGGGGAGGGGGTGTCGTAACGGTATAAAGCACACGGGCGGTGTACGCTCAGCAATACATATATGCTCAGCAATTCGGTGAAAATTATTACACGGTGTACATCAGTTTGAACGACGTCGAGTTGCTGCCACCGTGTGATATGGCCAACAGGCAATCCAGTAGACGACATCTGGATGACTTTACCCGAGGTCGCGTCATTCGGAAGTTGAAAGAAGGTCAAGGTGTGACTAGTGTGGCCGAGGAGTTCGGGATCGCTCACAGCATCGTTTCACGAGCTTGGAGAGCATTTCAAACGACAGTAACAGCTGTCCGAGAGTTTAGCAGTGGTCTTCCACGAGCAACCACGGCGGCGGACGACCGGTGTATTGTCCTACAAGCGAGAAGAAACAGACGGCAGACAGCGGGAGAAATCGCAAGGCACATGCAAAAGACAACTGGACGTCCGTTATCGCGTTTTACCATGGCCAGGAGGCTGCATAAAGGTGGTCTATTTGCACGACGACCAGTACGGTGTGTGCCATTAACTCCTGCTCATCGGAGACGGCGGTTTGTGTGGTGCCCGGAGCACAAGAACTGGACACATCAGCAATGGGGTCGAGTTCTTGTTACGGATGAGAGCCGATTTAGTCTGACGAGCGATTCTGGAGGTATACACATCTGGAGAAAGCAGAGAACACGCAATCACTCTTCCAACATCATCGAAAAGGACTGGTTTGGAGGTGGTGGAGTTCTCGTTTGGGGCGGTATCATGCTTGGTAGCCGTACTGACCACATTTTCCAAGGAGAGGTTCAGTCACTGGTGTCCGCTATTGTACTGATGTTCCCCTGCCTCACGTGCGTCTGTTTAGAGGTGCTTTGTGTCCTGAGTTCCTCTTCATGGACGACAATGCTACCCCTCATCGTACAGTGGCTGTCGCAGAGCTGCTGGACAGTGAAGATATTCAACGCATGGATTGGCCTGCAAGGTCCCCGGACCTAAATCCAATCAAACACGTGTGGGAGCTTCTCGGGAGACGCTTGGCAGCACGTCACTAGCCGCCAGTAACGATTCCGCAACTGCGATTGGCGCTACAATAGTAATGGGCCGCGATACCTCAACAGCTCCGTGACAACCTCGTCCTCAGCATGGACAGACGTTGTAAATCCTGCAACGCAGTCAGAAATGATCATATCCCCTACTAAAGACTGGATTTTTCTTGGCAGCCGCCTGTTACATGGACGTTTCTGTCTTCTGTCCAGCTGTGCTCGAAGCTACCTTTTCAACAAAGTGCCTTTGTACCCTTTGGATTCCCTGTTTGGACAGTTTTGCTCTTTTGTCCCATATTCTTACATCTTGGGGATCTTATGGTATGATTTGAGTCGATGTGGAGCACTTCTGCACGACGTTACATTCGAAAAACCGTCTCGTCCTTAATTTTTGCACGCCAGTGTATTATCACGCACCTACATCAAATTGGGAGGGTTCGCAAGAGGGGAGTTTGAGTACCCTATCAACTCACAGTTGAGGTAAAAGCATATCGCTTGAGGGCATGCGTTTTCCTGCTTGCACGTGACAAGTTGAACCGTTTTTAGACAGCATTGTGACAGGTAAAAACAGAAGCTATGCCCACCTCCAAGACCGGCTTAAATCAACGTAAATTCCTGCTGTCTGTTTGATGGGGTATACAGGGTGTCGTGTTTTTGAGCTGTTGCCGGACAATACCACTATCACCACCGATGGGTACTGCTGTCAGCTCGATGATCTATAGGCATCGTTCACGTCGAAACGACCAGCACTTCTGAACCGCAAGGGCGTTCTCCTACAGCAGGATGGAGTGAGACCTCACATAGCGCGGGTGACCTGTCACAATATCAGGGACCTGAGCTGGGAGATGCTGCAGCATCCTGCTTATTTCCCGGACATTGCTCTAAGCGACTACCACCTGTTCCGGACTTTGAAGCATTTCGTGGACGGATAGTGGTTCACCAACCGGGACGATGTCTAACGCGTACTTACTTCTATGCGTCCAAGCCACCGCAGTTTCTTTTTATTGGAGGTTTAACGACCAGCGTGAGAAACTCAATGGTATATAAGCAGTCGCCCGTCCCTAATTTAGGGTCACTGGTTCCAGAGAAGGGAGAGAGCCAGTGCCGAAAGACAAACACAGCATCCATGCCTCACCGGAATTCGAACCCCGACTCCTTTCGGACGAATGATCAGAGGCCATAGCTTAAACCACTGTGCCACCGGGGCGGCCCACAGGTGTGGTATGCAATGGCTGCCAAGACGATGGAAGCAAGTCGTGGAAAACGATGGTGACTACGGTTTGGACAAGTGGTTCTTTTATGTACGGTAATTAGCACCTCTCTGTTGCCTTACATTTGCAGATATTACTCTCTTTCCAGCCGAATATATATATTCTTGAAGAAGGTACAACAAACAAGACAGAACTTTACTAATTTAACCTCAGTTTACATTGCTAGCTCCACACATTACACTCAACTTCCAAAAGTCTTGAGATAGCAGTATGCAAAGTTTTAACTGGCGCTGACGTCGTATAAAGCTTCGACGCAGACCACGGTTTTTATCAGTTGCAAGGTGTAATCTCGTGAATCAGGCTGAACAGCCGCCAGTAGGATTATGGCAACCGGCATGAGATATCGAAGTTTGAACAATGCATGGTAGTGGGGGCCAGATGGATGGCACATTCAATTTCCGAAGTTGTGCGAACATTCAACATTCCTCGATCCACTGTGTCACGTGTGTACCGAGAATACCTCATGGAAGGCATTACCACCCACCGTAGACCGCACAGTGGCCGATCACGGGTGCTGAATAACCGTGACCAGCGGCGTCTGACTAGGATTGTCCATGCTAACGGACAAGCGACACTGACTCAAATAACATCCATATTCAATACAGGAGGTACCGGAGACATATCCAATACGTCAGTGCAGCGTAATTTAGCGTCCATGTGGTATGGGAGCAGAAGACCCACCTGAGTGCCTTTGTTAACTCCACGACATCAGCAACAACGCCTCACCTCGACTCGTAAACATGGTAATTGGACCCTGGAAGACTGGCAACATGTGGCGTTGTCCGATGAGTCACGCTCCCAGTTGTTACGAGCTGATGGTAGGGTTCGGGTGTGGCAAAGACCCCATGAGGCCATGGGCCCAAGCTGTCAACAAGTCATTGTGAAAGCTGGTGGTGGTTCCATACATGTGTGGGGTGTCTTTACGTGACACAGTTTGGTCATCTGGTCCTCGTAAACACGTCATTAACCGATAATCGCTCTGCTGTTCTGCTGGATATCCATTTGCAACGCTTCATGGACTTCATGTACCCCAACAACAATGGGATTTTTCAGGTGGACAAGTTGTCCAAAATTGGTTCCAGGAGCATTCTGGACAGTTCCGACGGATGGTGTGGCCACCACGTTCACCCGACATGAGAGCACTTATGGGACGTGGTGGAAAGATCCATTTGCACCCAAGATCCTGCACCTACAAATGCCAGGGAACTGTGGACGGTTGTTCAGATGGCATGGCTCAACATCTCTCCAGAAGTCATCCGGCCACTTGTGGAATTGATGCCACGTCGAGTTGCTGCACTTCGCAGGGCTAGATGAGGTTCTACACGATACTAGGTACGTATCTCATGGCTTTTGGGCACTTCTGTATATATATCGTGCTCATCTTATTAATCATGCAAACGTCATTCAACCCTGACTTCAAGACTGTTGCCAGATAGCATTCAGTAAGTGAGGAAAAATAACGTCAAGATTGAAACTCTTAAAGAGAACTAACTCAGTATTTACGCAGAGAAAGTAACTTAAAGTTAAAGTTAAATTAGAATATGCTTTAAACGATGCCCTTTCCGGGGACCCAGCACTATTCTCCCCTCCCTGGATCTACGGCCGACAGGCCAGTCACGGATGATTTCTTATAACTTTCGTTGCTAACTGAGATTGATAAAATTCGAAAGAAAAAAACATTTTTCTATTGAAATCGGTGTTAAATATGTTCTGAGAAGTACGTATTTTTAAGAAACGGGAAACAAAATCCATTATGCTGACACGCAATTTAGACTTTGTTTTTAATTGTTAATACGCCATGAAAAATGTGCTCCGTGGTTTTCCACTGACAGCAGAAAATTTAACTTTTTTACATGCACTGTTTTGATTTACAATTTTTTTATGACGAGCTCAATTAATCAAAGGAACTTATCCTTCACAGCTCATTGTAATTTATATTTTAATTAAATAAATTTATTCCTTGGAGTCTTTTAATCTTAATTGGGTGCACGTAAAATTCGAATCTATACAAAAAGAGACATGTGTATCAAAAAATATGAAGTCCTATTTGGTTATCAAAAAGCTAATGAAAGGTGACAGGTAACACCACTTTTCAGAAATAACTAGAGAATACTTCTCATTAATCACTCGAAACTGTTTCTCACCCATTATGTTTCTAAGAATTGCTGTTCCTGATTAAAAGCGGAAGATTTATTGTTTCATACGATGGGAATTTTTCTGCGGTGGCTGAAAGTCGTTACAATAATCGCCTTGTTTTTGAGAGGAAAGATATGTTTTATCGGCAGAAACGGATTTTTTTGTTTAAAGAGATTTTTGTTTCATCACAAAACTGTTTTCGAAAGTATAGAATCCATGATGTAACGTAATCGATTCCTGTTCCACATGCAAGGGACTTAGAGCCGTTTTCTCATGCGTGACTTATAAAGTTACTACAACAGCGAAGCACGAAAGTGGAAGTCCCCATTACTTCAGTCTGACATGCTTCGTCATTTGGGTCAGTTCGTGCAGAGGAAAGCGATTTCAGTTTTCGTTGCTTGCGTTAGCTGGAACTGACTCGGCTGTTCAGGACAGAGAGTGACCGCGTTCATTAACAAATTGTGACACTAAACACTGTTGACTTCATTTTAATGCCACAATAGCTGAATGTTGCAGTGTAGCACTGAACACAGAAAAAAAAAGAAAAATACTAAAACGCGCACAGTAAGAAGTTTAGTAAAAAGTCCGAAACAGTAAAAAAGAAATGAAGTAGCGAAATAAGTAATACAAATTAACAAAACAGAAAGGAAGATTATGTAACACGGAAAATCATATCAAAGCTATCAAGCATAAAAACCATACAAAACGGTGAAGCATGCAAAAATGAAGTTAGTTAATCACCAAAACATAGCCAATAAAAGCTTAAGAGGCAACCGGTAAGTAGGGTTAAAGAGAGAACTATTTTAGATTTAGATAAATATTATCTAGATTTGCCGCAAAAACATCACTTCCTGCTTTTGCAGAATGAACACAAAACACCTCACGATTCATCCAGCATCCACCAAATTTCTTTAGCATCCTAACTAGGAACACTTAGAAGTTCGTTAAAATGGCAATGATCTTTGTTGCACCCATTGTTACATGATATCCTGAAAGCATTTTCTAGACATTTTTCAAATAACTAAGGTCGCTGAGCATAAAAACAACAAATTTAAATTTCCAGATTTCCCTTTGCCATGTGTCCAGTCGTTCATGGCGTAAAACATGGCCGTTCTTTTCAACTCCTCCCTCCGGACCTTGTCAGATGTATATGTTCTAGATCCACGGTGGCCAACCCAATAACATTTCGTAGCATGTGACGATTTATAACGAAGTAAATTTCTCCGTCATTTCTGTCCACGCCAGGATTCGAACCCGGATCCCCTCATTCCGGAATAAGTCACTCTACCAATTGAGCTACGCGGACGTTTGTTCTGACTACTATCTGCCTTTATGTCGTGTGCGTCCTGCTGGTAGGTACGTCACATCTCCCCCCCCCCGAAAGAGGGCCGGGGGCATGGCCCACGGGTCAGCCGTGACCATGAATCGTTGCTGGCAGCCATCCACTGTAGAACGTGCACTTGAGAACTCCCAGTCAATCTGGTGTGTGGAATGCAACGACACACACATTTATTTTTCGAAGCGCTGGAGAAGGGATTCTCTGATTTTTCCTATCTCGCGGTGTGGAAATAACATCACACCATTGCGAGATTTTGAGCGGTCGGGTCATCCGGATAGTTCGGGCGCCATTATAACGAAGTAAATTTCTCCGTCATTTCTGTCCACGCCAGGATTTGAATCCCGGCGTAGACCAAAAATGACGGAGAAATTTACTTCGTTATAGATTTTATTATAAAAAGTGGAGGTGAATTTGCCTTTTGGTAATTAAATATTTCGGAAACTGGACAAATTGAAAAAATATAAAAATGTAAAATGTGTGGAAAAAGACAAGAATGATGCATCAATGTCACAAACAATATCCAGCTTCACAGTCAGTTTCTCTTACCTATTTTTTATAAATGGATGCCAGAGTTCGATGCAGCAGCAAAATGCACAGTGCGCATATAGCCCACGTTTGTCGTCCCACGGCAGCTGGCAACAAATCAATATGGTGTCTAGTATATCCAATTCGTGAGCCATTTCTTACTTCCAAGATGACGCAATCTATTGAATGATTTCCTTCGTTCCGTCTCTTGGCCTGTCAGATGTCACTTACGATCGAATATTTTTATAATCATTTTTACGTAAATTATTGTTTCGGTGAGTTTTATTTTTTTAAGAATCGAGTTGCTTCAACAATACTTATTTTTGGCGACTTAATTTTTTTCTGTGTTTATAATATTTCATTTCCAGGGCAATGTGAACAGATTTGTAATCAGAAAACGATCTCAACCAACAGCAACTCCTGATCACCATCTGTCGAATCAACATCTACTGAATCAAGCGAAACAAATAATGGTAAAAATAAATAATGGCCCCACCAACATCTGCTGAATCAAGCGAAACAAATAATGGTAAAAATAAAAAACAGATAAAGTTATAACAGACCCAGAAAACAGAAATCAAGAGGCTGGAAGAATATTCTTCAAATATTTCAGGACATACGGGTTTGAATTATTGAAGTGAAGGTAAGCAACAAGCCAGTGTGTCTTTTGAGCAGCAGATCGTTCGGTGAGATCATGGCTGACAATTTGAAGAAATACTTTCTAGCTCAGTACATCGCTTAAATATATTAAAATAATAAGGGATTTCGGCTTGATACTTATTCTTGGGCTAATGAAATTAAACGTCTAAAGTTGTAGTTCTTGAAACAACGGCGTAATCTGAAAACGTTTCTTGTCTGTAAATGAAAGTATAACGTTAGCAAACTACAAAGCTGTCAGGATTTCAGCCGGTAAAAAATCTCTTTCTCGTGTAAGAAAGGTGAAATAAATTCTGGTTATGTTTTAGAAGTTTTGCTTGAAATTTTTAAAGAGTGAAAGACAAAATCACAGTAAACATGAAGATTCTGCAATTAAGTTAGAAAACTATTCTTTTCAGATTGCTGCATATATCCCAAAATATTCAGAAACAACTCATTGATCACCTGAAAAATCTCAGTGTTATTCTTTTGCACTTAATGGATGACAGATATTGCTAATGAAGCACAGTTAGTCATTTCGATTCCAATGGTATCATCAGATATGAAACATCAGAAAAAAATGCTAACAATTTATGCATTGCCAAATAGCGTTAGTAACTAGTGATGCGGCACCTGCCATGATAAGAAGAAAATCGGAATACATCACTCTGCTTAGAGAAGATATGGGAGGAAGTGGAAAAGTTAGAGACATGCCATCGTTTCACGGTATTTTCAACCGGGAAAGCATTTGTGGTCAGATATCTGGGAAGGATTCTCTGAAACAAATGATGAAGTTTGTTAAAATTTTTAATTATATTCGAAGTGGAATTGCTTCGAGTCATTGTCAGTTTGTTGAAACACCGAAACAAGCGGAAAATTGTGATTACGAGGATTTCTTCTTTGCCAATGTTCAATGGTTAGCTCGTGGCAAAGTACTGGAAAGATTTGTTTCATCGCTTCCAAATACATGGAAATTTCTGGCCGAGAACCAACAGTTTCCGAAGTTTCCTGAAACTTAAGATTTGATGTGGTAGTGTGATCTTCATTTGTTGTGTGACATTTTGATACAACTGAAAGTGTAGTTTCAGGGATGAAAAAAAAACAATTAGTGGGCAAGCCCAACATGTTCGCAAATTTATCGCAAAACTGTCATTTAACTTAAACAAGTTGGAACCCGTTCTCTCAAAATTCCTTGAAAAGGTGAAGTAGTTTATGTTCACAATGAGAATTTTAAACTTCATCTTGAATGAATGAAATGTCTTTCTCGAAAGTTTGGAATGGACTTTTCTGATTGAAAAGTTTAAAACAACGTATATATTTCTACGTGAACCATTTCGAATTTTATAGTCTTCATTTCAGCAATGAAGTGGCTTCATTGTTGTATTTGGGTAGGCGTGTTTTTGAAAGAGATGTGGCTGCCCTGGAAAGCGTTGAACATCTATAGGCTTATAAGCATCGCTCAATCAGCCGGATGTGGAAATTACTTCTGACTGAACAGCAGTCTTTGGTAATTTTGAAACTCAGAATTGTCAAATTATTTTTAATTCTTGGGTCGAGGTGTTTGTGTGAATCAAACATTTCTGCAGTGAAAATCATAATGTCAAAAAGCTGATGTTGTACCGTTGAATGGAAATCCGGGATCTGAGTTACGTTGTGAAATTTCAATAATTCAGCCAGAATTTCTGAAACTTGTCAAACACTAAGAATGTCAATGATATTGTTGGTCATTTTTCTACACATGTTTTGAAGCTGAAAAAGAGAAACTGAAGAAAAAGAAAATCTGAATAAATTATTAAAAGCTCAGATATGTATGTGTATTTTTCAATACAACAGATTGTGTACTCACTTTCGGAAATGTGATGAATTTTGCGTTGTGGCGAAAAAGAAAATACGTTGGCCACCGCAGCTCTATGTGAACTTAAGGATGTACACACAAGTTACGATGATATTAATACTGCCACAATAAAAAGGCCCCTCTTAGCAGAACATCCTGATCCAAAAGATCTTTCTCAGATCTGAAATTTTCGAAAAGATCATTTAGAAGAGCTGTGTTATCCACAGAACGAGATTTCTTAAGAGGAGTGAAAGAACAGAGTGACGGAATTTCAAATTCCAGTTGCGTCGCTGCGAAAAATTTCTATGGGTTTCCTTTATTAAATTTATAGATTTAAAGTGCTCCGAAAACTTTTACAACAAAGAAATAAATTGAAGCCATATACAGGGTGATCGGAATCGACCGCACAATAAACCGACCGGACGATTCCTCGTGGAGAAAGAATCCGAAAACGTTGTCCGATCGGACGTCGCATTCCAGAGATATATGCGCCGAAAGATCGTGACGTCACATTTGGTAAGAATACAGACATTAGAAATAACTTACCCAATCACTTTGACAGACAACATTTAAGTTATCGATGTGTACCACTACCACACAAGTGATAAAACACGTGGATTAGTGTCAGATTACAACATGTGTTTAAAATGACCACCTTGTTATGTGGAACAGGAGACAGCCCGCCGAGGAATAAACATCTGTACGCGTTGCAGCACAGCAGGAGTTACAGTCGTGAGAGCCGCGTGTAAGGTGGCCACGAGGTCGTGCAGGCTATTGGCAAGCCGTCGATATGCCAGTTCCTTTAGATGACCCCAGAGGAAGAAGTCCAATGGGTTAAGATCCGGCTATCTAACGGGCCATGCGACAGGACCACCACGACCAAGGTATCGACCGGGATATTCCGTATCCAACCACTGGCGAACATTTGCAGCGTAATGCGACTGTGTTCCATCATGCTGGAACCATAGATTGCTGAGAACAGTTTTCCAGTAAGTCCAGAGAACATCACGTAGTTCCATCATGCTAGAACCATAGATTGCTGAGAACAGTTTTCCAGTAAGTCCGGCAGAACACGACGTAGGAAAACCATGTAGTTGGCAGCTGTGACACGTTCGGGAAGAAGATATGGTCCCCCTAGGATATTACGCCCACAATACCACACCAGGTATTAACACCCCACCGGACCTGGTGAGCGTGTTCATGTGTTGCGTACGGATTGTCCAATGCCCAAACATGACTATTATGGGAGTTGAAGATACCCTGACGTCTACACCTTGCTTCATGAGTCCACAAGATCCGGCTGATGAAACTATTATTGCTGTAGCATGTTGCTGTAGCAGCCACTCACGGTATTCATGTCTTCGAGGATTATCCTGTGGTAATAGGCTTTGCACCCGTGTGATGTGATATGGATGAAGGTCTTTTCGTGTAGAACGGCAAGTACGGTACTTTGGTGCACACCGAACGGCCGCGCGATCGCACTGCTGCTGGTTGTTGGCTCCTCCTCTATGAACTCTAGTGTGCCGTCCTCGAGGGATGGTATTCTCACAGAGACTCCAGCGCAACTGTCTACACTTGGACGTGATGCGACATTGCCTGTGTCGCGCATTCGAGCGTCAAGCCGCCGTATGATCTGGGCGTCCAGGTGCCGTCGTGCTGGGTATCGCTCGCTGTAGGCCCTTGATGCATGCAATGCTGAACCATGGCATTCCCCAATAGGAGACACATGTCACAATACTATCTCATACTGTACGACATACCGCTACCCACACAACTGTCAAATGTACCAACGCAGTATGAGCTTACTTGCTACCGTCGCGAACCCTTTTTATCTCTACCTGCCGTATCGCGCAGGCGTTCAACTGATGGTTTCACGCCACCACGTCCTTCGAATTAGCATACCCACCCCCTGCCACATTTTTAAATGTTGATTGCCTTTTTTTTAATTGGAGGTTTAACGACCACCGTGAGCACCTCAGTGGGCTATAAGTAGTTGCCCGTCCTGAATTTGGGACCACTGGTTGCAGGGAAGGAAGAGAGTCAGTGCCGTAGGGCAAACACAACATCCATGCTTCACCGGGATTCGAGCCCGTACCCCTTTCGAACAAATGATCAGAAACCATCGCCTTAGACCACTGCACCACCGGGGCGGCTTGATTGCCTTGTGATACGTGCGTCTGTATAACTATCCACGTCGCTCTTCAACGAGCATGTGCGTTATAGGATGTGACGTCACGAAACTTTCGGCGCGTATATCTCCGGAATGCGACGTCCGATTGAACAACGAACAACTGTTTTCTGCTTCTTTCTCCACGAAGAATCGTTCGGTAGGTTTATTCTGAGGTCGATTCTGATCATCCTGTATACTGAGTAATCACTGAATTATGACAACCCCTATCAAAAGTGAATGCTGTCCATTGACCACGTGAATTCCGAGAGGGCGGAATTAGTTGTCCGACGTAGCATATATAAACTGTGAGTGGAGCAGTAGGTAGTAAAATTCGAAGCGTGATAGGTGAACCGAAGGATTTATCGGACTTTGAGAAAGGGCAGATTGTGGAAGCTCGGAGAGAGGGTGTCTCAGTTTCCCAAACCGCTGAACTGGTGCGTTATTCGTGAGTAGCCGTAGTTAAAGTGTATCAGGACTCGGTTGAAAATGGTCATACAATGACTCAGAGGCGAAACTGCATAGGACAGCAAAAGGTTGATGTGAGAGGTGAGCGCCTCGTACAGGGCAACAGACGTAGCAGTGTTGAACAGTTGACTACCCAATGCAACAGAGGTAAACCCGGAATAGTATCTGTCATGACCATGAGCCGTACACTGGCACATATGGTCCATAACAGCAGACGACCCCGAAGACATCCTCACCTAACCTCGGTTCATCGGCGGAAAAATCTCGCCTGGTGCAAAGATCATGCAAGCTGAACGTCTGATGACTGGAAAAAAGTGTACTGGTCTGACGAGTCGCTTTGTTTTTTCTCCACTCCGTGTATGGTCGTGTTCGTATTTGGCGCAAACAACGTTAACATCCTGCATGGTCTCCACAGTGCAAGTCGGGGGAAGTGGTTGTATGGTGTGGAGCATGTTTACCTGTCAGGAATTTGTACCCCTGGTGCATATGGAACAACTTATGACTAGTGCTCACTATCGTGAATTGCTTGCTGACTCTGTACACCCTGCAATGTTGTATTTTTTTCAGAATGGTGAAGCTGTCTTCCATGATTACAATGACCGAGTCACACGTCCAATGTTTTGCAGGAATGGTTTGAGGACACAGTTCAGACTTTCAGCTCATTAATTGGCCTCCGAAATCCCCAATATTAATCCCATAGAGCACTTGTGGGATACTATGAGAATATCAGGCGTCTGGATACGCCAATCTTCATACGTGCACTAAAAGCAGCATAACACACAGCTTGATTAGCCACATCTCCTAACTGCTTGCGGCGTCTTATTGAATGGATGCCACGTTGGATGGCTGCTGTACTGAGGGTGAGAGATGGGCATACGAACTATTAGGTAGGTGATCATAATTCAATGGTGACTCAGCGTATGGACAATGCTAGAAATAAAATTTCAGTGAACAGTAATAATAAAAAATATTTTGCGAACTCGCTGTATTACGTATTACACTGGCGTGTAAAAATTAAGGACGAGACGGTTTTTCGAATGTAACGTCGTACAGAAGTGCTCCACATCGACTCAAATCATATCATAAGATCCGCAAGTTGTAAGAATATGGGACAAGTGAGCAAATCCGTCCAAACGAAGAATCCAAAGGATACAAAGGCACTTTATTGAAAAGGTAGTTTCGAGCACAACTGGACAGAAGACAGAAACGTCCATGTGACAGGCGGCTGCCAAGAAAAATCCAGTCTTTAGTAGGGGATATGATCATTCCTGACTGCGTTGCAGGATTTACAACGTCTGTCCGTGCTGAGGACGCGGTTGTCACGGAGCTGTTGAGGCATCGCGGCCCATTCCTCTTGTAGCGCCAATCGCAGCTGCGGAATCGTTGATGGCGGCTGGCGACGTACTGCCAAGCGTCTCCCGAGAAGGTCCCACACGTGTTCGATTGGATTTAGGTCCGGGGACCTTGCGAGTTAATCCATGCGTTGAATATCTTCACTCTCCAACAGCTCTGCGACAGCCACTGTACGATGAGTTGTAGCGTTATCGTCCATGAAGAGGAACTCAGGACCCACAGCACCTCTAAACAGACGCACGTGAGGCAGGAGAACCTCGGTACAATAGCGGACACCAGTAACTGAACCTCCTTGGAAGATGTGGAGGTCAGTACAGCTACCAAGCATGATACCGCCCCAAACGAAAACTCCTTCACCTCCAAACCGGTCCCTTTCGATGATGTTGGAGGTGTGATTGCGTGTTCCCTGCTCTCTCCAGATGTGTATACGTCCAGAATCGCTCGTCAAACTAAATCGGCCCTCATCCGTAAAGAAAACTCGATCCCATTGCTGATGTGTCTAGTTCTTGTTTTCCTGGCATCACAGAAACCGCCGTCTCCGATGAGCAGGCGTTAATGGCACACACCGTACTGGTCTTCGTGCAAATAGATCACCTATGTGCAGCCTCCTGGCCACGGTAAAACGCGATAACGGATGTTCAGTTGTCTATTGCATGTGCCTTGCGATTTCTCCCGCTGTCTGCCGTCTGTCTCTTCTCGCTTGTAGGACAATATACCGGTCGTCCGCCGCCGTGGTTGCTCGTGGACGACCACTGTTAAACTCTCGGACAGCTCTTCCTGTCGTTTGAAATGCCCTCCAAGCTCGTGAAACGATGCTGAAAGCGATCCCGAACTCCTCGGCCACACTAGTCACACTTCGACCTTCTTCCAACTTCCTAATAACGCGACCTCTGGTAAAGTTATCCAGATGTCGTCTACTGGATTGCCTGTTGGCCATATCGCAACTCGACGTCATTCAAACCGATGTACACCGTGCAATAGCTTTCCGCGAATTGCTGAGCGTAAACCGCCCATGTGCCTTATACCCTTCCGACACCCCCTACGTCATGCTGCATATATGCGCATGCCCTACCGTACCGGACCCTAGTCTATCTCCTGAGTGGTCTTTCGGTCCGTTCTGCCTGCTCGTTCCGCTGTTATGCTGATTTCTCCTCTTCGTCCTTAATTTTTGCACACCAGTGTATTTTCCCTGATTCAAAGAAATATAAAAGGTTATTAATAAATAAAGCATTAGTTTTTTACTACGAGCTAGCATTCTTAAGTCAAACCTTTAATTTGAAAGAAACTGGTATTATTCGCTTCCATTGACAATACGAATGAAAATTATGAATATATTTGCCTACCAATTAAAAGTCTTGACATGCCAGAAATTTTACAGATCTATTACATATATCGACAATAAGAGTGAAACCATATCCAGCAAGCAATTTTTCAGCGATCATTTCGATAGAGATACTTCATTTTATATATTGATGAAACAAACATCAGTTTGTGTTACGGTCTGCGATTTGTAAGTGGGTTTACGTTAATGGTTTTGGTCTGCGGCGCGGAGCTCGCGAATAAAGGACTGAATAAATTCTACTTTGGCATGAAGACCAGTTGAGTGCGAGTCCTAAGTTCTTTCAACTGAAATTTCATAGCGCAGAAGCGATTCAATCACTTTCTGTTCTGAAATGCCAGCACCTGTTTCGTAAATTGCTTGTATGTGCAGATTGCGAAAGTATGTGTTCTTTGTGTTATTAAAGTGCTTCGTTCATTGCTTAAACTGCATTTCCTTTTAAGATCAATTTCCAATTGAAATTTCTCCCTGTATTATGTATGCTTTCAAAACACTTAAGGATCTCTATGATTATTCATTCTGACGTCCAATTTAGGGGTCTGTTAAAAACAGATATTTCTCATGATCAGAATCTCCTAATCCACCGGAGCTAGAAAAAGGTGACTGAAATCTCGGTCACCGTGATACTCTCTACTACACTGACGGAAAAAAATCCCAACACCACGAAAAAATAATTGTAGAGGAATGAAATGGCGGCAATACATTTGTATAGGTAACCTATTTAATCAATTAAGGTTTCAAGATCACATTTTATTGTAAGCGCGAGAAGAGCCATTTTAAATGTGAAATGCTGGTACATTGATAACCGGTGTAACCGCCAGAATGTTGAATGCAAGCACGCAAACGTTAATGCATTGTGTCGTACAGGTACTGGAAGTCAGTTTGTGGGATGGAGTTCCATGCCGGTTGCACTTGGTCAGTCAATACAGGGACGGTTAATGCTGGCTGGGGGTGACGGTGGAGTTGTCGTCCAATGATGTCCCATACGTGCTCGATTGGTGAAAGATCTGGTGATCTAGCAGACCACTGTAACATGTCGACACTCTGTAGAGCATGTTGGGTTACAACAGCGGTGTGCGGGCGAGCGTTATCCTGTTGGAAACCACCAACTGGAATGCTGTTCATGAATGGCAGCACAACAGGTTGAATCACCAGACCGACGTACAACTGTGCCGTAAGGGTGCGTGGGATAACCACGAGAGTGCTTCTGCAGTCATAGGAAATTGCTCCCCAGACCATAACTCCAAGTGTAGGTCCAGTGTGTCTCGGCCGCAGACAGGTTGGTTGCCGGAGCTCACGTGGCCTCCTTCTAACCAACACACGGCCATCACTGGCACCCAGGCAGAACCGGCTTTCATCAGAAAAACACAACAGATCTCCACTCCGTCCTCCAATGAGCTCTAGCTTGACACCACTGACGTCGCAAACGGCAGTGGTTTGGAGTAATTGGAATGCACGCTACAGGGCGTCTGGCTCGGAGCTGTCCTTCAAGTAACCGATTTGTAACAGTTCGTTGTGTCACTGTGGTGGCAACTTCAGCTCGAATTGCTGCCGCAGACGCAGTACGATACGCCACGGCCATACGCCTTACACGGCGGTCTTCCCTCTCAGTATTGCCACGTGGCCGGCCGGAACTCGGTCTTCTTGAGGCAGTACCTTCCCTTGACCACCGCTGCTAACAATCATGCACAGTGTCTACATTCCTGCCAAGTCGTTCTGCAATATTGTGCCTTCTCGTAGCCCTATTGCACGACCTCGTTCAAACTCCGTGAGCTGTTGATAATGGCTTCTTCGTCTTCTTAAAGGCATTCTTGACTAACATCAACACACTACGTCGAATCTCAACGATAACATAACTAACGCTCACGAACGTTACAGCGCGTATTTACAGCAAACCTGTTTTGCATGTTCCGAGGGGCGCTAGTAGCGCCACACGTATGCGCCGAGCGCTAAATTTGCATAGACGTCATCTTACAGATGTACTCTCACCGCCTACCAACTGTCGTTTATCTAACACAACCCCTTCTTGGTGTTGGGATTTTTTTTCCGTCAGGGTATTTGACCCAAAGTAGCTGGTTTTCAGTGGAGAAAAACCATCACCCAACTTTATTTTTGAACTAGGTTAAAACGAAATTTTGATGATACTGCTGAAGCCGAACAGCAGGCACTTACTTTCGGTAATCATGACACTTTTCCCATCACATGGTCCAAACTGACAGCAATTATCAAAACGTAATGCAGCACCCATCCCAGTCAAGATGCATTGGAGTTGGATGTTGGAATCGTAACTGTTAAGTCGACAACATGCTAACAACAAAAAAATAGTTGCATGTGCTAAATACAAAGTTACACTTGTAATGTCGGATACCACCTTCTCTCTCTACGTCCTTGAAGAGAGAAAGTGGTGTCCTAATTCCCTGGCAACAAGATGTTTTCCAACTTCAAGCGTTAAAGTAGGTAATTTTAGCGATACAGAGAGCCATGAATTCCCATATCCGCCACGCAAAATGAAAACATCTCGTGATAAAAATAAGAGCTCTTCTCAGTTTTCGGGCGCATAATCTTCGATAGAAAGGTGCTGCAGAGACTTTTCATTCTCGTGTAGAGGTATTGTGCCAGTGGGTATAACATACATCGTGAGAAAAAAAAAATCAGGAATTAAAATTTGAGCTATTCTTTACAAAGTCAATTAGTCAAAATTAAATATATATATTAAGATGTTTCCAGCTTTTAAACGTATGTTTTGAAATATTAAAAACAAAGATTGCCGTCTATACTCGATTTTAAAAATTGTAGTTAAAAATATATGTACACAAAGTTAAAACATTAGCACTTTCAAGTCCACTGTGGACCCGTCATCAGATGGTGTGGTTGCGTTATGCTTTGGAAGCGCATATATATACACTGAGTGGCAACTTTATTATGACCACCCTCTCAGTACTTTGTTGGGCCACCTTTTGCCTTTAATACTGCGTCGATTCTTCGTGGCATGGACTTCACGAGATGTTGATAGGTGGTTTGTGTAATCTGAGACCATGCTTGATGATAGCACTTTCGAGGAGTGTGAGATTGCAGGGTTGTGGATCCAGCTGTCTGATGGCTCGTTGAGCTTCATCCCACAAATTCTCAATGGGGTTGTGTACAATACGAGCATTATGGCAGGACGCTTTATCTTGTTGAAAGTAGCCATTGCCTTTGGGATAAACTATCCACATGACAGGATGCACTTGGTCGGCAACGAGGCTTAGATATGATGTGGCAGTGAGACGTTGATCAACACGAACTAAAGGACCCAAAGCATGCCAGGAAAACATTCCCCAAACCATAACGTTGCTTCCACCAGCTTGAATGGTTGTAGCAATGCATTTGGGGTACATTCTGTCGTGCTGTTTCCGCCAAATTGTGTGGCAACTGAAAACGTGATTCATCGGACCACATAATTTGTTTTCAATTATCGACTGTCCAATCCTTGTGCTCCTGTGCGAACTGGAGACGTTTTCTCTTGTTAACTGCAGACAGCAAAGGTGTTCGAACAGGCCTTCGGCTGCCATATCCCATCCGATGCAGTGTACAGCGAACAGTGCGTGCAGAGATCATTTGAGTGGATCCTTGATTAAGATGGTCTGTAATTTGCTGCACTGTTGCCCTTCTGTGGTCTGTTACCAGCATGGACACTCTCCGTTCCGCCCGAGCAGTCACTAGTCGATGACGACCACACGTTGCTCGTAGAGACCCAGTTTTTTGGCTGACAGTCCAGTCTTTAAACACTTTAACAACAGCTGCTCAGAAACATTTCACGAATGCGGCGGTTTCGGTGATACTGGCTCATTGGCTCCGAGCTCCTACAATCATCCCACATTGAAAGTCCGTCAAATCGCATTTTTTACCCATCTCGTCACCCAAAAATCACTTCTACTACTGTCGCAAGCACTAAGCTTTCCCTTTTTATACTAGCCTCACCCTCTGGCGGCAACAGCGTGCAGCCATAGCTCATTTGCTTAAAACTGTCAGGTGGTCATAATAAAGTGGCCACTCAGTGTATATAGTAAGCACATTGACGAAACAGTATTTTTTTGTCATGGGCATGTTCATTACGTAATCATATCGTTTCATTGGAGATTGGGTTGTTGCCGGTATTGTCTCTTTCGCTGTAGTAGTTACAAAGCAGTTTCTATGGTAACGGTATAGTGATAGGGGTATTGCCGTTACAACATTCTGCCCTATATTTGTGTATCAATAAACTTTCGGTCAATAGGACCGAAGAACAGGTAGTTTGCTTTTTTAACATAGTAACATCGTCCCAGATATACGGCAGAATGTTGTAACGACGATACCCCTATCACTATACGGTTACCATGGAAACTGCTTTGTAACTACTACAGCAAAAGAGACAATACCAGCAACAACCCAATCTCCAATGAAACGACATGATTACGTAATGAACATGCCTATGTTAAAAAATACTGTTTCGTCAATGTGCTTACAATACATATATACCCTTCCGAGGCATAACGCAACCACACCATCTGATGACAGGTCCACAGTGGACTTGAAAATGTTAATATTTTAACTTTGTGTATATATATATTTTAACTATAATTTTTAAAATCGTGTATAGACGGCAATTTGTGTTTTTAATATCCTTCCGCACGAATCAAAGGACTTCCTATGGTTCCTATCCTACGTGTTTTGAGACCAAAATTTCGATTTTCCATTTCAAAAGATCAATAATATTTGAGGAAAGTAGTTATTTGCATATCTGCATCTTAAGTCTGATTCTTACAGTTCAATTTACAGGTGTCCCGCATAAATTTTCCCAGCACTGGTAATTAAATAGATATGAACTACTGTTTGTGAAAATTGCAACACCAAGAAGGAAGGATGGTAACCACGTGAAACTTACAGGATACAGAGCAGGATAGAACATGCAAATGAGTAGAAGGGCAAAGTCATTGCGCATGCCTGGGCCCGGCAGCGACCTCTCAACAGTCGAGTGAGGGGTATAAAGAGAAGGTTGTTTAGGATACAAACCAATAGTGCATCGCGGACAGGTAGTTGTAAAGGGCCTCCAAGATCCAATAATGCTTCGGCAACGCCAAAGGGCGCTATATCCCCATATGAGAGAGTTTGAACGGGGACGAATAATTGGTCTGCGTGAAGGTGCATTTTCGTACCGCAACATTGCTGCTCGGACGGGACATAATGCCACAACAGTGATGCCTGTGTGGCTTCCAGTGGACTGAGGAAAACCAGGTGCATCGACAATCCGGAAGTGGACCGAGAAATGTGACGACACCGCCGGATGATCGACTCCTCATCCGCATGGCAGTGACAAACCGTTCTTCATCTTCGCAAGTGTTAGCACAGCTGTGGAGCACTGCAATCGGTGTGGCATTGTCTGCCTCCACAGTTTAACGCCGTCTGCTGCACAGAGGACTGGTTGCACGCATCCTTTTGCGGCAGATTCCTTTGACCCTGAACCATAGACGCCTCAGGATGGAATAGGGTTTTCAATACAGACAATGGCGTGCTGATTGGCAACATGTTGTGTTTCCGGATGAGTCCCGATTCACCTTGGGCTACCATGATGGCCGCATACGCATTAGGCGGTATTGTGGTGAGCGCCTTCTTCCAGCATGCATTGTAGAGCATCATTCGGACGAAACGCCAAGTGTGATGGTGTGGGGTGCCCTTGGGTACCATTCGCGATCTCGGCAACTACGACTTGAGGGCAATCTCAACAGCGACCGCTATATCATGGTAGTAGTACAGGCAGAAGTCATACCCTTCCTTCATAACACTCCTGGCGCTATATTCCAGCAGGACAATGCCCGACCACATGTTGCCAGGAATGTTCAAACCCTCTTCGCAGCACAGCAAATACCGGTTCTTTCCTGTCCTGCACGTTCGCCAGACATGTCGCCGATTTAATATGTCTGGGATATGGTCACTCGGCAACTAGCCCATTAAAATTCTCCAGAGGTCAGTACCAATAATCTGTGGAGCCGCGTACATGCCGCCTGACAAGCAATTTCCCAGGACACCATTCAACGCCTTTTCGATTCAATGCCACGCCGCCTAGAAGTTCTTGTTCAGCTCGCGGAGGCTTCACAAGATACTGATTTTTGCAGGTAAACGATTGCTGTATTGTTCTGAAAATTAAATCACTTATTTACAGTCATATCAATAATGTGTGGTATAAATTTCATTCGAATCGCATGGTTCCTTCTTGATGTTGCTATTTTCACATGCAGTAGTGTATTTAAAATGACATTTACACGACGATTACTGAACAGTTATCAATAATAATCATATAGTGTGAATTCTTTGTTTGCTAAAAGTTATTGTTATGTAGTGCGATTCCTACAACTGAGGTGTAGTGTATTCATTGATTGCAATATATTACAACAGTTGAGAACTTACAAGGACATTATTCAACAGTCTCCTTTCTTTTCATCGCTCATTATCAAGCTTTGCAAGAGATGTTTTCTGCCTCAAGGAATATTATTTTCGCTAAAAGAAGAACCATGTCTCTTTCACTTTTTTGTTTGTTGCACTTCAACTGACTCTTAAGGCGTCTTAAATGGACCAAATATGTGATAATCCGAAGGGCCGAGATCAGAATTATATGGATGAACCTTCAGTGCCTAGTTGCTCATTTTCTGGAGGGTTTCGGCAGTATAAGGATACGTTCATTGTCGTGCAACAAAAGGACTGCGACAGTACTCAACGTTTGCCTCAATTTGCAGGCTTCAGATTTTTACGTGGCGTCTCATTGTAAGAGCATTTTTGACTGCTTAACCTCTCTCCCAAAGTGTTCCACTACTGGCTCTTGGAGGATGCCAAAGATAGTGAGCAAAACTTTTGCAGGTGTTGGTTTTTACCTGTATTTCGGTTGTTGGTTTTTACCTGTATTTCGGCTGGTGACCCCGATATTTCCACTCCGAACTCTGAAGTTTACTCTCCCTCTCCTAATGGTGGATCTATGTTTCATCCCATGTAATGATTCTTTTCAATATAAAAAAATGGCGTCCGGTTTGTTACCATTCTGGTCCAAAAGGCGATGGCATATATTCAAACGGCAGCCCCGGTGGCGCAGTGGTCTAAGGCGCTGGCCTCTGATCATTCGTCCGTAAGGGGTCCGAGTTCGAATCCCGGTCAGGCATGGATGTTGTATTTGTCTTACGGCACTGGCTCTCTCCCTTTCCTGGAACCAGTGACCCTAAATTAGGAACGGGCGACTGCTTATAACCCATTGAGTTGCTCACGGTGGTCGTTAAACCTCCAATCAAAAAAAAAAAAATATTCAAACGATTTCGTTGGTGCACATCTGTGAGAAGATTTTGGACCGTTCCCGCCCTGACTTCATGAATGTTACATCTGTTTTTAAATATAATAGTATAACTATACTAGTGATCCGAAATTTCTTGGTGTAGAATAAAAATTAAAGTTTCCTGCAGATAGCTGTCTACCTTCCTTGAAAAAGCCATCTGGTTGATGTACGAAACCTTGGAAACTTTGATTTCTATTATACACCAAGAAATTTTGGATGACTAGTATAGTTATGGTATTTAAGTACAGTTCGTGTACAGTTCCTTGTTATTTAATTAGCTACATATGTTGCGGATTATTTCGTCGGAAGAACCATGACAAATGTGCATAACTTTTGCCGCTTTATCGATAGTCAGCCATCTTTTTCAACATGGTCATGAGCAGTGGACGTGGACAGGCGTCGCGCTCCGTCATAATGGGTTACACTTGTGCAGCTTTATTTCAACTTGAGAATAAATTCGTAGGCAATCCGTTATCGCAAAACACACGTTGTTTCCATATTGCTGAAAGTTTTCGATGAATTTCATCCCCCTGTACACCTTCAGTCTAGAAACAATGGATCACTTTTCACTGTTCTTCTTTTATGAATGCGAAAAGCCCAGCTTCAAGGTTAAGGGCACCACAGTAACACAAGAACAGACCGATCAAAGTCAAACCTTTAGACACTGACGACAGGGACACACATGCGCGCGCAACAAGCAGTACATCCAACCGAAAGGAATTTGAAACTTCATTGCGAATGATTTTTGGCTTACCATCGTGACTCATTGCATCCTGAGCGGTAACTATTTACAGATCCGGAATCGATAATGCAACTTCCTAGGGTGAAAATGATACTGATGTAGCAAACGCACACGATGATGTCGACTGCTTTTCTTAAGATTCTATCCCATTTTAAAATAGGCCGTTTGTACCTTCTAGTTAAGCGACTCACCGTAATTTCAAAATATTTTCTTCTCCTAGCCAAAGAATAAATTTCATCTCTCCTGCCGTGTTTCTGTGGAAATATTTAATTGTCTCCTTACAAATGTTTTTATCAATGGCAATAAAGACTAATCGTCTCAGTGAATAATATGCTGAACACTGGGCTTGAGGGTTCCTCTAAATGATCTCCATGACGCGTAGATTGCTTTAAGTAACTAATCCCAATGTAAATATTTCTCATTATAAACATGTTCTCTACTCCTGGACTTCGAAAGAAGCCACTAGCCTCTATGTATCATAAGTAGAACCCTGTTGGGGTTTACCAACGAACAGCTACTAGCAATTAGGATGTTGAAGTAATTCTGAATGTCGTGCAGGGTGTTATTCCTTTTTCCTCACGTGAGAGGATTTCTTCTACTTTTTAGAGAAATTGAGAAAATCTCTCTTTGAGCTGCTTGAGATCACGTAAAATTACACCATGAGGCAGTGGAAGTGTATAAATGAGCTTGTATTTTTTGACATGAGATGCTTGCGAGTGTCTGGTGTTTTATCAAAAGCTAGTGTTGTCTCCTTGCATTTTCTGTGCTTTGTGATCACCTTGTGCTTTGCTTAAGTCGCTCTGTGTTCTATTCTTGCTCTTTCCAGATGGTGAAGATGATGATCGTATGTGTGCTGGCTTTCACTTTCTGCTGGTTGCCCTTCAACTCTTTAATCGTCATCGGTGACCAGTATCCGCAGTTGTACAGCATTGCCAACATCCAGTACCTGTGGTTTGTGTGTCACTGGTTAGCCATGAGTCATGCCTGCTGCAATCCCCCTATATACTGCTGGATGAACGCCAAGTTTCGCCAAGGCTTCCAGCTGGCGTTCCGTTGGCTGCCGTGTGTGCCGTCGCCAAGGCCACATTTCCTCAAGCAGTCCACCATTGTTGCTTCCACAGCAACAACCCTGAGCCTGAACGTGAACGCCATGAGAAACCACAGAAAGATTGGAGATGACATCCCCGGCAAGGCCTGGTGCCAGACGAAACTCAGTATGACTTGTTGGGCGTATGCTGTGTCTATATCGCACGTTACTACTGTGTTGTCTTGTGCTGCATGACCCAGTAATTGGTGCCTGAATCATAACGCTGTACTTTAGTATAAGCTTCCAAGGTCTGGTCTCTCTTGAAAATTTATGTTTTATTATGCTTTAGCTGCGACGATGTGCCTTACACCACACACATCTATCATAACAATACTTGATGAAAACATACTGTAAATACTGTTAGGACGGAAGCATCGTGCATGAAAGAAATAAGAAATTTAAAATATTTTATTTTCCCTAGAAAACACAGGCATCGCAATTTCTAAAGAGAAGATCCAGAAGTTCCGTACCTGCTAGTTATTGGGCGGCCCAACTTCGATTACATGCAGGTCGACATCCATGATACAAGATTGCATGCATGTCCAGTAGTTCACGTACCTACTAGTTGTCGGGAGGCCCAACTTCGATTACGTGCAGGTCGACATCCATGATACTCACAAGGTTATATGCAGGTCCATCATCTCACATACCTGCTAGCTGTCGCATGTGCACCTAAGTAGATTTGCCTAACAGTACACTGCTGTTAATAGAAATTGCAACGCCATGAAGGAATGCTCGGATTTGCATGATATTTGCAGGGTGGATAGAGCACCATGGAAATACAAATGATTACAATTGCAGCGCACATGCAAATGTCACGCGCGCAACGCCATCGGAAACGTCACGCAAGGGGGTATAAAAGAAGGCGTACAGAGAGCAGGTTTTTAATCTTGCTATCGCTAAACTCGACTGTACGTTCGCAGTTGTTAACATGTAAATATGCCGCGTAGGAGGACTAGACAACCATACGAACATTTGACGAAATTTGAAAAAGGTGGAATATTTGGAACTAGAGAAGGTGGTTTATCATACCGTGAAATTGCTGCACTCGTTAGGCGTAACGGAACTACCGTTATACGTACATGGCGTCAATGGACAGCAAAAGGTTCTATGCATCGTCGTGCAGGGTTTGGAGCTAGAAATCGCACGACCGAACGGGAAAACAGGCATTTGCACCGTAAGGCAGTGACGTCGCGTACAACACCATCCACGACACTTGCGCAGCAATGGAGGATGGTCACACATCGTCCGATCTCTACAAACACTGTTCGTTACCGATTGCTGCGGAGAGGCCTCGTTGCTCGCTCTCTATTACTTCAACTTCCTTGACTCTCAACCATAGGCGCCAGCGATTGCAGTAGTGCCGCGAACGTCAAAATTTGAGTGGTGAATGGGAGCATATTGTGTTTCCGGACGAGTCCAGATTCAATCTAGTGCATCACGACGGGAGAATCCTTGTTTGCATATATCGTAGTGAACGGCATCTGGAAGGCTGTATTGTGCAGCGCCATACTGGTCTCATGCCGAGCGTAATGGTCTGGGGCGCTATTGCTTTTCATTCACGCACTCGCCTACTACGCATCACAGGCACATTGGACAACCAACACTACATCACGGAAGTGTTGGAAGCTGAACTTCTACTCTTCCTTCAGACGACTCCGGGAACCGTCTTCCAACAAGACAATGCCCGACCCCATGTTGCTCGTACTGTCCAAGACGTACTCTGCGCGTTTCAAGTCGCTTGTCTTACCTGGCCTTCTCGCTCGTCAGATTTGTCGCCTATAGAGAACGTCTGGGGTGTCATCGCGCAGCAACTGGCTCGCATGGCTTCGACGCCTGTCACGACCAACGAATTGTGGTTGCGTGTAGAAGCAGAATGGAATGCAGTACCGCAGACGACCATCCAAAATCCGTTTCATTTTATTCCACGGCGTGTGGGGTCGGTTATCACCGCCCATGGTGGATTACTTAGTACTAATGCTTTGGCCTTCCTCATCACGAACCAGTATGTAATTGTGATCGTTTGCAGCTTTTACCATAACTAATCACCCCTATAAATGTCATTGTGTTTGCTTGTTTCTTTCTTGGTATTGCAATTTCTATTAAAAGCAGTGTACATTATCAAATCACGACTGACTAGCTGAATGCCAATCATATATTCGTGTATCACACTCGGTTTAACAAAACTGGGTAGGTCTTAGGACAAGTTTCTGAATGACATTATAAAAGAAGCTTTTAATGTTGTTCTTTGTTTTCTTAGTAATTCCACATTCTAAATATTGGGTTGATGCATAAGTTCATGACGTTTTTTTCACCGCACTACAGGAATGTATTATATCGGAAGGGAAAACGGAATCAACCAATTATGTATTTCCCTCCTTCCCCCACACCCACCCATCCATTGTTTACAACAAGGTCTGGATATGTCGGCAATGCCATTGTTGAAAAAACGTGCAGGTTTTGCAGCGAAGAAATCATCAAGGAAATTCTGGAGATCAACATCATTGTTGAACGTTCTGCCACGGAGTGCTTCCGACAGATATCGGAACAAGTAACAATCTGAAGGGGCGACATCTGGTAAATAGGAAGGATGTGGAAGGATATCCCATTTCATGTCCTGAGTGGCCGTTCAGGTCATGTTTGCACTGTGAGGGAGTGCGTTATCATGTTGGTGAAGGATTCCATGGCGTCGATGTGGCCGTTTCTGCTGAATTGCTCCTCCACATGGCAGAGTTGTTCACAACAGAGTGCAGCGTTGATGGCCCGTTTCCTCGACAGCATTTTCCAGTGAATAATGCCTTCCATGCCCCACCAGACACACAACATGATCTCAGCATGATGAAGCATGTTTTGGACGCGGTGTGGCGTCTTGTTTGGGCTTAACCATTCCCTTCGATGCCTGAAATTCACGTACAGATACTGTAACGTATACTCTCGATTCACTTTCCTTTTGATTTTTACTATCTCTGGTTATTTTATTTTACTATGTAAATTATCTTCTTACTGAACGAGATGTTATTTCTCCCGCTGAATGAGATCTGGCAATGAGTGTAAGTCATGACGTGGTGGTAGTCAGTATAAATAGGCGCGTTCAACGATACGTAGAGAGAGCTTTTTGTTGATGTGCGTAGTGTGAGCTGTTGTTTATGTGTCAGAGAGCTGTTGTTTATGTGTCAGAGAGCTGTTGTTGTATAGAGAGAGCGGTTGTTTATGTGCGTGAGAGCTTTGTTTCGTGTGTAAAGAGATCTTCGTTTATGTGAGAGCCAGAAGTTAACCAAATAAAAGATTGTTTTCGTAAGTACGTCTTTCTCAGTTCATAGTTTTGTCAGATCTCTGTCTGGCTGTTAGGTTTATTTCATTAGTTGATTATTATTAACAACCAGCATAAGACTTTATTCATCTTAATTACTACTACAACATTACTAGCAGTTAAAAGCTTGTTCATTATTATTACTACACTACTAGCAGGAAAGTTTATTCATGATATCATTAACAACAACCATTTGAACAACTATTAGAAGAAGCGTTATATTCATTACAATTAGCTTAGTAGTAGAAGAGTGATATTCATTATAATTAGCTTAGTTAAAAGTTATATTTATTATAATACCATTTTTCACCTCCAGTAACGTACGTGATAGAAAGGGTTTGTGTTGCTGATAACATTCGCAATAACGAGCGAGCAAGGAACCACATATGGCAACACGCTGATTCTTGTTGTGCTCGGTGAGAGTGTGAGGCACTCAAGACCCCAATTTCTGGACTTTTTCCATATGTTTCAGGTGTCGCACCCTGAGATGGACTGCGATCAGGCCACTGATCGGCCTGATCACAGTCCATCTCAGTGGCCAATTCGCGTGTAGTTTGACGCTGATCCAAGTGGATGAGATGGTTCAACCCATCCTCATCAAAGTGAGATGGACGACCTGGTGGAGAGTCGTTGAGGTCAAAATTGCCACCTCAGAACCCTACAAACCATTTGCGGGCTGTCCTCGGAGCAACAGCATCCTCCCCATACACAGCACAAATTTGTCAAGTAGCCTGGCGGCTGTGGATCCCTTGTTAAACTTATAAAGGAGCAGATGTCGAAACTGTTAATCCGAAAACGTTCTTCCCCGATGTGCTTCTGTGGCTCCGAGCCTGAGACTGTTCCTCACTTCCTCCTCTCCTTCCCTGCGTACAGTGCATATCGAAGGATTTGTTTTGGAGTGACAACCCCTCCTTCCTCAACTTCCGTCTCTGCTCAAATGTATTCTTTGTTGGGCTTTCGAGACGCTTCCTTGGCAAAACGTAAAGTTCGGGCCTTGGAGAAATTTATTACTCTCTCAAGACGTTTCTCTGTGAGGAAGTTCCATTTCTAACCTTCCTTCTCATGAGCGTGCCCCTTTGATGGACTTTTGTGCTGCTACTGTGACTTCACGTGCTGGTTGCAAGGAGGTTTTCCTCCGTGGCTGGTCGTGCATCTTCAAGAGTCTTAGTGATCAGGAGATATTTTAGCTATTTCCGCATGGCCAACTAGTTGCTGTGAGGCACAAAGCTTAGTCTATAGTCCTCATAGTCTTATTTAAAAAAAACTGTTAATTCTTCTCTACTTGACACTTCATACTTCTGGACCTGAAAACCAAAACACCATTAGCTACAAATCACACAACACAATATGATTTCGATACACGATATTACTGGCTATATTTTGATATACAACTGGCCATCTGTACCGTCACTACTGACCTGGGAAACACTCTTGAAATAAAACGGCATGAACTTATGCATCAACTCAATAGAACATTCCTAGTTCTTTTCTTCAGTAAATAACCGTGTGTTAGGTATAAAGGCTTACGCTTTTAACAAAGAGAAAGGAAAAAAAGATCCGATATTTTTCATGAATGTGATAATAAACGGAAATACAAAGCTCTGTTATCAGCACAGGAGAATTTTATTTTATATTCACTTTGCCGCCACAACTCATAAAGCTTTATCTGGTTGATCAAGGACTTTCAAGTATTCCTTCCATTACATCGTACAACGAACGATTTCCACTTGTTTATTTTGACCTATAATGCGAGGAATATATGACCAAGTGAAAAGTTCATGCAATGACACTGAAACACAAAAATACTGTGGAGTGCACGAACTTTTATGGTTCTCGCAACGCAATATTTTTGTTCGGTTCACCTCGCCGTTCTTCAACGAGCAATAGAGGAATCTCCCTGATCGTCTTCCTACTCCACAATAGCAATATTCACTGTCCGCTTATATTCGATAACTTCTCGAGGATTAGTGTCGTGGTATCATTCTATTGAATCACGATTTACGTAAAGATCTCAGGTAATAAAAGAACTCCCTCTTCTCTCATTCTTCTTGTAACCATTCTACAGCGGGTAATTCGATTCTTTTTAGAAATGCTTCTCTTACCCTTAATTTTCTTTTCCTGTGCTTAATGTGTGGTCTTATAACGAAGTAAATTTCTCCGTCATTTCTGTCCACGCCAGGATTCAAACCCGGATCCCCTCATTCCGGAATAAGTTGCTCTACCAATTGAGCTACGCGGACGTTTTATTCTGATTCCTATCTGCCTTTATGTCGTGTGCGTCCTTCTGGCAGGTACGTCACATCTCCTGGTACGTTACAGTCTGAGCGTGCTTGAAACTGTTATCATACGAGACAAAAAGGATTTGTCTTCAAAAATCTCCTTGGCAATCGTTCGTTTTCTTTAATATACTGGGAGATGATGTTCTCTTAACATTTTTATAGGAGCATAAATTACTGAGATTATAGATTCCGAAGCTTACAGACCCAAAAAAAGAGCTTTTGAACAAAAATTTAAAAAACAAATTTGTATGTCTAGAATTTGGAGCATGAAACTCGCCAACCGCACAACTTTCAGTGAAATACTAATGGATATTTAACTGCTGCGGATGGTTTTATGGTTTTTGTTTGAAACATTCCATGTATACGTTACGCTGGTAATGTGTACCATCTCCTCGGTGAAAGTATTTTAGTCACACTCGCTTGAATGTTTAAAACAATTTTAGATCCACGAATATCGTAGTAATACAGCTAGCTGTTCATATCATGAATTAACAAAGACGAAAGAAGCTAGATGTCCAACCGTGATGAATGTAAAAGTGGTATAATAATGGAGGGATTTATTGATTTCAGCTACTTGCATATTTTAGCACGTCTTCTGTATAAAAAGATCATGCTTATGTTATCGCTATGTCTGTCCGTCTGCCTGTGGACACCACATCTCTGTAACTATTAGTCCGAACTGAAAAATTCCTTTTGCATTGGAAAGCTTGAAATGTGGCAATGATAATCCTTGCAATCCGGAATTTCCTGATGTACAACTTCTGTGCTAGAGGGCGTAAATGCAGATAATGTCGAATTCAAAATACATTTATTGCATATATTTGCTTCTAAACATTGATTGAAAGAATTATTTTTTTCTTTCAGTTCCATTTATATCGAAGGCTATTTTAGATATAGTCTCTTTTTCAAGTAACGCATAGATTTTCCGCTAGGAGGCGTAAAGGTAAATTGCGTTTTCCCAGATATCTCTTCTTCTAAAAGTCCGATTTGAAAAATTCTTCCTGCATCGATACAGCTCCTGGTGTGAAATGTTTTGCGTATAATTTCTGATTTTTGATAAAGAAGTTGTTTGGCCACCAGGGGGCGTAAGTTTTTATTTAGCTTCTGATGTATTTGAAGCAAAATCTGAGAAGGTGAAAATGTTGAAAAAAATCTCTGTGGACCATTATCGCTCACCTCGGAAAATCCTTTGAGAATATCTCCTCCTTAAAATAGTGCATTGTTTTTCTGCCAGGAGGCGTAGATGTATATCTTGCATTTGTCGATATCTCTGCTGCTAAGAGTATTTGAAAAATTATTTCTTTGATAGAGAGTGTTTCCGGTGCGAAATGTCTCTCAAATAATTTTCAATTTTTTTAAAGAACAAGTGTGCTACTAGAGGGCGTAAGTTCATGTTTCCGTTTACAACATTTGCAGCAAAATCGGAGACGCTAAATGACGCGGCGGGACTAAAAACTCGAATGAAAAAGTCCTTTTTCGGTCAGATACTACTAACTATAAAAACTCTGTGTATTTTCTTCCCAAAATAATGCACAATTTCGCCGCTAGGAGTAAATGTTTAATCTCTTTTTCTCAATATCTCTGCTTCTGAATGTGCGATTTAAAAACTTCCTTTAACATTGGATATCATTTACCTTGTGGAACACTTTGGGTTTGTATTTGAGGAGTTTTGTAGTTCTCAGTTCTGTCACTAGATGCAGTTTGTGTACTTCTGTTTGCTGCTGTATCTCCGTTTCTAAAAACTATTGAGAAATTTCTTTTTGCTGTATATCATTCGCTACAATACAGACAAGTAGCATTATCCTATTTAAAAATAATGCGCAGCTTTCCCACTAGGGGCATAAAGGTATAAATCTTTTCTCCCTATCTCTACTGTCGGGAGACGTATTTAAAAATTCTTGTTCCTTAGCATAACTTTTGCCTAAAAATATAATTTTCGTCTATTCTCAACCTTTCCATTATGCAAAATTCTTTCGTTAGAAGGCGTATAGTTATGTCATGTTTCCTTCTATATTTCTTCTTTTAACTGTGTGATTTGAAATTTTGCTTGTCACTGTTTCCCTCCTTCTGCTATGAGAAACTTTTTGTGCGCCATTTGTGAATTTTTGTAACATACTTTTTACTGCTGCTGGAAATAAGTAGTTGTTTCTATTTCTAGATGTTTTATCTATTGTAGAAATCCGGTTGATTTTTTTCTAACTGGTTCCATGAACTTTGGATAATTTTGATAAATTCTATTCCTGTCAGAAACGATTCAAAAGACGTGCTCATTACAACCGAAAAGTCGATGTCATCTCTCTTGTTTAACTTTCTTCTTGTACCTCGACACACACATGTCGAGTAATATTATTTAATAGGCATTTAGTATTACTTAATAGGCATTTTAATATTTCTAATAGGAATTTGTCATCTGGTTATAAGTGGTAATATTGTCTAACGAAAATCACCTAACACAGAGCTACTTCGCAAAGCCCATGAACGAAACGGAGCTTTAATTTGAAAATTAACATAAAAGGATAGAAAACAAAGCACTTCAGAAGGTGTGTAAGATTATTCATGAAATATGTGATGTTTATGCTAAATTTCATACTGGTGAGCGAATGCAAAATATCATAGTGAGCGCAATCAGTAATACATGCAAGGGTTCGGTAAGAGCCTACGCATATTATTTATATATCTTTTTCTGGCACATGACAGGAAATATCATGTATTGTCCCATTTCCTGTAGTTTCTCGCAGTACTGTAATAAATACAATTACCGCACTGGAAAAAAATTCTTAACTTCACGGGCAACTTTCCGTCATTTCTTTCATGAATTAACGAAGCATGTTTCTGATACCACCTTTTCCGTGAAATGACGGAAAGAAACCTGAATTTCACGGATTTGTCGTACCACGGAAAAATTCTGAATTTTCAGAAACCTTTCCGCAGTTTCTTTCTTATATTGACCATAAATTACCGTTTTAGAGATGTTTTAACGGAAAATTCTGAATTTTCAGAAACCTTTCGGCAATCTCTTTCGTACATTAACGGAAAATCTCCGTTCTCACTTCTTCCGTAACCGTATGACGAGAAATTACCTGTAATAGGAGCGATTGGTGAGAATACTTGAGGTCTGATTAACTTTTAAATATACGACGTCTGTGCATCAGTCTTCGGACAACTTAAGACAAAAGCTATTATTATAGCTATCAAGAGTAGATTTTATATTTAGTTTTTTTTGTGAAATAATACTATAAAAAAGTACATTTCATCTTTTTTAAGGATAACTGGAAGTCATTGTCAGTTTTAAAAAATCAAGTTGCAAAGCATTTTGTTGCTTCGAAAAATCAGGATGAAAAATGCTTAATTTGCAAAGTCCTCTTATAGGAAAAAAATATTACAAACGTATTCTGGAAAAAAATCAGCTCCAATAGAAAATAAAATCACTAAATCACTCGCATTGAGAACAAAATTTCATTGTCGCTGAATTCGTTTTACGATGTATGTGAGTCCGTTGCCGAGAATTTGTGTTTCAGTGGTTAAAGGTGCGAGTTACCTGTTGAACCAGCTTAAACGTCACGTCGGGTGTTCCATCCTGACATCGGCGGAAGGGTTATCCGGGTAAGGGCTGAAAAGTACAGGGTCGTCGATTTTGCGGAATATCAGTTTAAATACGGAAACACCTGAAATAGATTTTTCCTGAAATAAACGGAATTTCTGTCTACGGAAAATATGTGATAATACGGACCTTACAATAAACGGGTACTTTTAAAAACGGAAATTTCTGGAAAACACGGACACCTACCGGCAACTTTGCTGCTCATTATTTAAAGAAATTTTATAAACGGGTACTTTTAAAAACGAAAATTTCTGGGAAACACGGACACCTACCGGCAACTTTGCTGCTCATTATTTTAAGAAATTTTATAAACGGGTACTTTTAAAAACGAAAATTTCTGGGAAACACGGACACCTACCGGCAACTTTGCTGCTCATTATTTTAAGAAATTTTATAAACGGGTACTTTTAAAAACGGAAATTTCTGGAAAACACGGACACCTACCTGCAACTTTGCTGCTCATTATTTTAAGAAATTTTATAAACGGGTACTTTTAAAAACGAAAATTTCTGGGAAACACGGACACCTACCGGCAACTTTGCTGCTCATTATTTTAAGAAATTTTATAAACGGGTACTTTTAAAAACGAAAATTTCTGGGAAACACGGACACCTACCGGCAACTTTGCTGCTCATTATTTTAAGAAATTTTATAAACGGGTACTTTTAAAAACGGAAATTTCTGGAAAACACGGACACCTACCGGCAACTTTGCTGCTCATTATTTTAAGAAATTTTATAAACGGGTACTTTTAAAAACGGAAATTTCTGGAAAACACGGACACCTACCGGCAACTTTGCTGCACATTATTTTAAGAAATTTTCTGTGAATTCACACCACTTATTAGCACGTCTTTTGTAAAAAAAGATGGTGCTTATGTTATCGGTTTGTCCGTCCGTCTGTACCCACGATATCTCTGCAACTATTAGTCCGATTTGAAAAATTCTTTTTGCATTGGGAAGCTTGAAATATGCGAATGATGATCCTTTATTTCGTTTTTTGTTTTACGATGTACAATTTCGCCACCAGAGGGCATAAATGCAGATGATGTCGAATTCAAAATACGTTTTAATACACATATTTGCTTCTAAATATCCAATTGAAAAAAATCTTTTATCTTTCGATTCCATTTATGTCGAAGAGTATTTTAAAAACAGTTACTTTTTCAAATTACGCATAGATTTTTCGCTTGGGGGCGTAAAAGTAAATTACATTTTTCCCGATATCTCTTCTTCTAAAACTCCGATTTGAAAGCATGTTTCTTCAGCGGATACACCTCCTGATGGAAAATCTTTTGCATGTAGTTAATTTTTTTATAAAGAATTCTTTGGCCGCCAGGGGGCGTAAGTGTTAATTTTTGCTTCTGATATATTTACCATAAAATCTGAGTTTCTAAAATATCGATTGAAAAAATTCTTTCGTGGACTGATGCCACTCACATCGATAAACCTTTCCAAAATATTTCTTCTTAAAATAGTCCACAGTTTCGCCGCCAGGGGGCGTAGATGTATATCTTATTTTCGTCAATATCTTTACTCCTAGAAGTCGGATTTGAAAAATTTCTTCCTTGTTGGATAGTGTTTTCAGTGTGACATGTTTTTCATATAATTTCAAAATTTTCAAATAATTCATAGACTTTCCGCTAGGGCGCGTATAGGTGAACCCGTTTCCCCCTATATCTCTGCTTCTAAATCTCCGATTTGAAAAATTCTCTCTGCACCGGATACAGCTCCTGATGGGAAATCCTTTGCACATAATTTCAATTTTTTTGTAAAAATGGTTTGTCCACCAGGTGGCGTAAGTCTTAATTTTCGCTTCTGATGTATTTGCAGCAAAATATGAGCTTCTAAAATCTCGATTGAAAAAAAGTCATGTGTTGACCGATACTACTCATGACGACAAACCTTTTAGGAAGATTTTCTTCTTGAAATAATGCATGGTTTCTACGCCAGGGGCGTAGATGTGTACCTTATTTTTGTCAATATCTCTACTTCTAGGAGCCTGATTTGGAAAATTCCTTCTTTGTTGATAGTGTTTCCGATGCGAAATCTTTTCTCTAAAAATTCAAAATTTTCAAGTAAATCCTGGACTTTCCGCTAGAGGGCCCAAAGGCAAATAGCGTTTTCTGAGTTATTTCTGCTTCTAAAACTCCGATTTGAAAAATTCTTCCTGTGTCGCATACAAGACCTGATGGAAAATATTTTTCACATAATTTCTAATATTTAGTAAAGAATGGTTTGGCCACCAGCGGGAATAAGTGTTAATTTCTGCTTCTGATATATTTGTAGCAAAACCTGGGCTCCTGAAAACCCGACAATTTTTTTTTCTTGGACCGATACCGCTCATATGGAAATTCCTTTTGAGAATATTTTCTTCCTAAAATAATGCGTTTGCCACCAGGGGAAGTAAAGTCACCTCTTATTTTTGCCGATATCTCTGTTTCTAAGAGTCCGATTTAAAAAATTCTTTCTGTGTTGGAAAGCGTTTCCGGTGCGAAATGTTTCCCATATAAATTTATGTTTTTCTTAATACACAAGTCTGCAACCAGAGAGCTCACGATTCCGTTTACAGCAATATCTGAGGGATTAAAAACCCGATTGAAAAACTTATTTCTTCCGTCAGATACTATTGTTTTCCATACCGGTTCCATTGACTTTGAATAGCTTTGATAAATTTAATTTGTGTCAGAACGGATTGAAAAGACGTGCTTATTACACCCGAAAATTCGGTGTCATCTTTCTTGTTTTTTTACAGTGCGGACGCTCACTTTGTGTACGGCAGGAAAACGGCAGCACCGAATCTTTGCCAACCTGTTCATTTCTGCTACGTCAAAATTTCGGAATTTCTCAGCTGGTTAAATTTCCACTAAGCATCACGACCTTCAGTTATTTGGAGCTAATACTATCGAGTTGTTTTTCAGTAATTTCATGTTTAAAGAAAGAAAGAAACGACTTATCACATAGTGTTATGGATTACTGATTCGGCCTTTAATGTTGAACTCTTAGAAAAATTAAAAGCAGAAAGAAAGAAAAACCTCACTGACTAATTTCTTCTAGCATATTACACTAATGTTTTAAGACTCGGTTTTGGAAGAAAAAAAACCCTTCGTTCCCAAATCCATTTCAGTAATTTCCTTGGACAACATTTGCTGTCCTGAATTGCATAGTAGATTTTGAGATTGCTTGCGTATCTAGCAAAAGCCGTCGTCGCAAATGCCCAGAAATGTGATATGGAAAGAGATCCAATACGTCAGTTTAATATATTTCGAATATATATGCAGTAATTTTTCGAATTAACTCAGTTTTTACGACCTTTAATGACCAAACATCTTGGAATTTTATTGTTACTGAAGTTCTTTCAACGGGAGAAATTCACTGTAAGAGTTCATAAAACACGGATACAACTATTGCGTATTAATAATTTAGAATCGGCCTTTGTAGAAATTCTGCTATGAAGCTAAAATGTTAAAGAACGTCTGGAAACTTTCGAAGTCGTTCAGAAACCATTTTGAAATGCTACGGAATTCTGTTCAGGGGAAGTTCTTAATCCACAATTATATAGACATTCATCCGTATATCTGACCTATACTTCTTCTCGGCGTTCCCTGAAATTTGTGTAATTGAATAATACATTTTTTTTTGCTTCATTTTTTTTTAGGTTTGACGATCAGCAAAAGCAATTAACTTTATGGGCTACAAGCAGTCGCATATCATATTATAGTTCGCAATAAAATTTTGTGGTATTGAAAGCACTCAACATTTTGAAAATGTAGTCAACACACTTGGTATGATCATTTTATTGAAATATGATGTATTTTTAAAAATAAATGAAAAAATCCGCAAGAAGAAAATCTCGATTTATCAGCATGAAATTTACACTGTGGTATCAGAATAATATGCCCACCTGTCTAATAATGGGGATAACCACCCTTGGCCTGCATGACTGCGGCGAGACGGCGCGGCATGAACGCAATGAGGCCCTGGAATTCGGAGTACAGCAGAGCACGGGGGTCCCGGAGATGACGTGGTTGTTGGTCAGCACATTGAACCTGTCCATCCAAATAGTCCCACAAGATCTCTATGGAATTGAAGCCGGGCGATTTCGCCTGCCAAGAGAGAACAGAGACATCGCTGTCGTGTTCCTGAAACCATTCACCTTAGCGACGCGGCACAGTGCATTGTCCTGTTGGTAGACACCATCACCACCAGTGTAAACGTCCAACATGAAGGGATGCATGTGGTCAGCGAGGATGGACAGATAGCCATTGACGTTCAGGGACCCATCCAGTGGTACCACCGGTACCAGCATACCAGGAAAACATCCTCCAGACATGCACACTGCCATCTCGTGTGCATGACGCCATATCCACCACTGCCCGTCACTTCTGTGGAGTACAAAACTCGATTCGTCGAAGAAGACACCCTTTTGCCAGTCTTCCACTGTCCAATGACGGTAGTCCATGCGTACACCAGGCGTCGTTGCCGATGAAACTGGGTTAACATGGGCGCCATGACGCAGCGTTGACTCCGAAGACCTATGCGTAACAGGGTTTGCTCTATTGTTATCGGGGACACGTAACAGGGTGACACAGCGTTCATTTGCGTGGTCAGTTGCTGCACTGTTGCGCGTCGATTGCCATTTACCAGTCGATGGAGTCGACGTTCTCCTCTGGGGTCAATGGCCTTTGGGGCTCCACAGTTATGACGTCACGAGGTACTCGGTATGCCAGCGGTCCATTCTTGGTACACCCGTACTACAGCATCTCGCGCACAACCCTCGAAGTGTGCTGCTTCTGAGATGCTTCCACCCTTGGCGCGGTAGTCGATGATCATTCCATTTTGAACGTCCGTCAAGTCACTACCTCTTCCCATTGTTCTTACATTATGGACTATGGCCCATCTGTCTTGTCCGGCCGCTTATATCTCCGTGTGGTCGACCTTGTCACGTGCAGCACTGTTCTGTGCGAACGTCATTTTTCTGGGAGGGGCGGAGATTAATGACCTCCATGAGCAACTTTTAGTGCTATGATCAGCCGCCGGTCAGTAATTTAGGTCACTGACTCCAGGGAAGTGACAGAGCCAAGATCATCAGACAATGGATGCATTTCGGACGAATGGCTAGTAGCCAGCGCCTCAGACCACTCAGCCGTCAAACTGCGAACATAACTTTTGCGACGTTATGAATTCCGTGCGTTATCCGCATACAGGCCATAATAAATTGATTTGTTTTCTTTTTTTTTTCTCTCCTTTTTTTCGAAAGTCGCAAGGCTGCTGTGAGATATGGAAGAGAATGCGCATCAGCGACTTTCGAAATCCTCTTAAAGGATATTGCTGATAAACAGTCTTTCATTTCGCAGTCACAGTGAGCGATAAAGGAAGAAGGCCAGATAGCAACGCGAAGCAATAAAACGTCTTCTTCGCTTCCTCTTCACACATAGTAAATCACTCACTTTTCCGAGGTCGACGTCTTGATAAATAGGAAGGGGAAGCAATATATGAATATGGACCGAAATATTCGTACTGAATGCTCACGAATTTTACTGTCACTATCTCCCTACGTATAATTTTAAAATGTACGCGATTGATCTGGAACATAGAGCAGAAGAAAAATATTCCCATAAATACTTTTTGACCGACTACCGAAGTGATTCCTTTTAAGACACCTTTACTCATAAACTTTCGTTAATTCGGGTATTAGTCGTTACTTTAAAGTACGGAAGCATCACTGCCATTATTACGCGGTATATATGTATAAATCTGTGTGTGTCGTCACTGTTGCAAAAATGTTGCTAAATTAACGAAAATAACATATGTCAGTCTACAGTATATAATATAATGTAAAATATAATGCAATGTGCAGTGACAAAATGTCAGTCACAATAATGCCAGTTTTGCGAAATACACCGATGAGCAATTGTGTTATGACCACCCCCAGCTTAGAGAAATGAACGCGGCTGGAAACCGAGCGGTGGTGCAGGTGGAGTTCAAAGAGCAGTATATACACAACACGAGGACCGGCTTTCGGTTAGTATACTGTTTGAAGTCAGAATGAGAAAAGCTGCCGATTTATCGGAGTTTGATAAAGGACAAATTGTGAAGGCACGGAGCCTCGGGACTACGATCTCGGAAACGGCACGACTTGTGGGTTGTTCACGTGCCACTGTAGTGAGTACGTATCAAAAATTATACACAGATGGCGAAACGACAAACTGTCGTCCACAGCTCATTGATGCTAGAGGGTAGCGGAGACTGTCGCACATTGTTCACAGCGACCACAGTGCCACAGTGAGACTACTCACTCGCAGCTACAACAGTGGTTATCAGGGCAATGTGTCACAGCACACAATTCATCGCAGCCTTCTGCGCATGGGCCTGCGTAGCCGAAGACCCAGCCGGGTCCCCATGCCCACTGCACGTCATCACCAACAACGCCTGAAATGGGCCCAAGATCATCGAGATTGGACCGTAGATTATTGGAAGAAAGTGGCCTGGTCTGACGAATCAAGATTCCTGGTGCATCACGTAGACAGACAAGCGCGTATACGCCGATTACGAACAAAGGCTATGGCACTTGGATGCACTGTTGGGAGGAAACAGGCCGGCGGCGGCAGTGTCATGCTGTTGGCGATGTTTTCTTGGGACACTTTTGGCCCGGTTATTCCAATAGCACAATTCCGACAGATGTCAGGTACCTGAACATCGTTGCGGACCAAGTTCACCCGCATTCATGACAACTGTGTTCCCTGATGGTGATGGCCATTACCAGCAGGATAATGCGCCGTGTCAGAATGGTCAAAAAGTGGTTCGAGGAACATGCTGGCGATTTTCTGTTAAAGCCCTGGACTACAAATTCACCTGACATGAACCCAATCGAACATTTGTGGTTCAACATGGAAAAGGGGTTCGCGCTAAATCACCACCACCACCCCGAAATGTACGGGAACTGGAGGACCTGCTGTTGACATTATGGTGCTAGATACCCCAGGATACCTATCGTCACCTCATAGAATCAATGTCTCGCCGAGTGGCCGTTGTTTTGCGGGCTAAATGGGGTCCTACAGCTAATTAGGTAAATGGTCATAAGGCAATGGCTCATCGGTATACGGTATGTATAGGGTGTCCACCATGAAACTCCAACATTTTAAGCACACACACAGGTTGAAGGAAAATAAGTACACAACCGTCACTAAACATGAAAGTGATAGTAATACTCACAAAGTTTTCGGTTAAGTTAAGTTCAGTTCAGTGCACGTCCACGTTTTCGCTTTTGGTGACACGAAGAATGCCTAGTCTGCCCTCAGTTTCACGCCATGTGTTATACAACGTATTTTTACGTTGTGACAGAGCTTATGGCTTCTGTTACGCGCTGTTTCAAATCCATTATGCTGGTAGCTCTCGTAGAGTATACTTTGTCTTTGACGTACTCCCAAAAGAAGAAAGCTAATGTGGTAATGTCGGGGGAACGCGGAGGGCATGGAATTGGACATCACGGCCTATCCACCGGTTGGGGAATGTGTCATTCCGGCAATCTTAGACGTCACAGCTCCAATGGGATGCGGCACCATCCTGTTGGAAAATTATGGATGGCTGCATGGCTGCTATCTGTGGTACGGCAAAGATCTGAAGCATATCTAGGCATATCACACCAGTGACGGTGTAAGAGCGAAGAAAAATGGTCAACAATCGGATCACCCGCACATTAGCTTACGGACCGTGTCCTTTCAACACGCTGCTGGTCGCCAGAAATTGATCACACCAATTCTTGATAGTCTTAAATATTGGATGGTCCTTATATGGGATACACAGCGGAAGTTTCGCTGCACTTGAGTGACTGATTTTGTTTCCGTGTACCACCCCACAACCTGCGAGCGGTCGCTTGGAGTCGCCATTTTAGAAAATTATTGACTGCAGCGCCACTGTGGCTCTGCTGCGCACTACAACGTTTCCAGTGAACCATGTGAGTCTCTGCTTCCATTTCGTTCAGAATCACAGCTCTAAAACCTGAAATGAAAAAATAATGGACTTTCAAAAGGTCGAAGTGTCATGGTGAACAATGTTAAATGCATGCTTTGCTTCCAGTAATTTTCGGCACTTTAGAAGATCATTCTAATTGCATTTAAAATAAACTGTGTTAAACTTGCACGGTGATCGCTTATCTTAGAACAGCACTTGCTGTATGAATTAACTTTAATTCAATTTTAATTAGATGTCTTTGAACACTGAAATATCACTTGAGCGCATGAGAATACGAAGCCTGTTAAACGTGTTGCTGCTTTCTTTGGTATTTTCCTCTGAGGCTTATGGAGTTGTTGATTTTTGTGGCAAATGATGCAGTATTTGTTTCCAGCTTCTCTTTAATTGGAAAGAGACGCTGAGACAAGACGGGTGAAGTGTTATTTTCTTACTTTGGTCTGTCTCGTAATATCTTCCACTTGGATACAATTGTTATGGAGCTCTTTTAAAACTATGCTTATTCCGCGACTAAACGAATTTTAGCGTTCAATGTGATTACGCGCATGATTGAAGCCTAACGTTTTCTTGTTACACTCTCTGGTATTAAGAATGGTTTATTCAAACTGTTTAAGCATTTGTTAAAATGCCATTACATACCTGGTTCACTTCCTTCGTCAGTTGTAGAGTCTGCGAGGGTATATATGCCCTTAAATATATTGCTGATAAGTTTTAAGTACATCGTGAAACAGCTTTACTGTTTGGAAACAGATCTCATGAGACTATTATATGTCTAATTCAACTATTTTATCGATATTGTTGACTATTCAGTAATCTGTATCTTACATGAATGTTTATTGCTGTGTTATTTTGACAGATTCTGAATAAATAATTTTGTTCACAGTTAGGTTTATCAGTGTCAAGTGTACAGCACTATTTGGTAAATTTCCTTTTTTTCTACCATTTTTCTGAATTTTCGGCATCCACATTTCGCATGAAGTTCTCTGATTCACACATCCACGTAATGCAGAATATCTCACCTTTACTCAGTTTCTTGTTACTGCGATTAAGAACACATAACAGAAATCATGGACAAACAGTAGAAGTAATACAACAGTAGGGATTGACTTTGCCTGTTTGGCGTCCTGGGCAAAGGATTATTACTCTATGCCGCTTGCATTTATGACTAATGACAGTCTAGAAGTAGAACTCATAGATCAAAGAATATAAAATTTGTTTTCAGATATTCCCTGTGGTTAGGACGGAGTTTTTAATTGTATTTATTTCATGATATAAAAAGCTTTTTTTTCGCTTCTCCTCTGAATCGAAAGCAGCGTAGAATATAGAAAAAACATATATTTAATGAAATGCAAATATACGATTAGAAATGTATCAGAATTACTAGCTATCATTGTGTATATATAGAATTTCATTGTTTTTACGGGACTGGTATCAAAATCTCTCATGTAAATAGCAGCAGCTTGTATAAATGAGATTATGTATTACATCGTGAGAACACTGTTGTGAACATAATTTCTTTTTTTAATACAACAAAAGCGACGTTTCTGAGAAGACATTTTTAAGTGTTTTGCTGCAGTTTTTCTAAACAATGTTCTCCTGGGAGTCACGCTCTGCAGCTGTTGGCAAGAGAACTTTGCTGCGTTACCACCGATTACGACCGTAGCGTGGGAAAGGATTAATTCGCCCGAAATTGTTTTTGTTTACGCAAAATCCGTTAGAGCGTTTTAGAGACGTGTAGCTGAGAACTGGTCACGTGATCAACGGAAAGTAATAAGTTGTTGATAACACTTCGAGCTTTGTGGCAGGTGAAGAAACGAGAGTGTGTTCTGAGATAGAAATATGGTGCTGTGACGTACCTGCCAGCAGGACGCACACGACATAAAGGCAGATAACAATTAGAATAGACGTCTGCGTAGCTCAGTTGGTAGAGCGACTTGTTCCGGAATAAGCGGACTCGGGTTTGTTTCCCGGGGTAGACCGAAAATGACGGAGAAATTTACTTCGTTATAGTGCATATAATTAATCTCCTGTGTGTTAAAACGTTTGCTATGGAGATGAAGTATATGGGTACACGATCATCAGTTTGAAAGTTAAGCTGTTGTTTTATGGCAAAAACAGCTGCGGTGTTCGATTAAAACCCAGATATAGAGCGTTCCCAGTGAAAAAAGTGTTAACTTTCCGAACTCAACAGTCAACGGCAAGAATACTAATTTATGTACACACAAGCGCTAGATCTGTTTCATTAGCGAAAACGTGCTGCGTTAATTGCCTGTAAAACTGTATTTAGTGCGGAATTTATTTAGTATTAACGCTGTCTGAGAAATATTTGCGTCCGCATTGTCTTCATAAATGCTCTCTGATCCACAGGTCGAAATCCGCAGTTCTGGTCCCACTCTGTGTGTGGCTCCTCGAATTTCAGTTCTGGTCCCACTCAGTGTGTGGCTCCTCGAATTTCAGTTCTGCTCCCACTCTGTGTGTGGCTCCTCGAATTTCAGTTCTAGTCCCACTTAGTGTGTGGCTCCTCGAATTTCAGTTCTGGTCCCACTCTGTGTGTGGCTCCTCGAATTTCAGTTCTGGTCCCACTCAGTGTATGACTCCTCGAATTTCAGTTCTGCTCCCACTCTGTGTGTGGCTCCTCGAATTTCCGTAAGCAACGTAACATGTTTTACGCTACAGTTTTTTACATACAAAGTTAGCAACTCTCCGTTCTGTTTATACCAAATCAATAATACAATAGTGAATCAAACAGGAGATAACAACACTGTGATCATGAAATAGGAGAGCTTTCAGTGACTAGATATGGAATTTTCACCAGACAATTTCAAATTGCTGTTCCTGAAAAAATGCGTTGCATGACTTTCTTCTCGAAATGTCCTCTTTGCACCACGACTGTGCTCCTTAACATGGCCTCATCCAGTAGTTCCCTATGGCAGGATAACGAAAGAATGTCCACTTTTCATCACCTGTGATAATGCGACGCTAAAACCTATCGTCTTGTAGATTTGACAGGAATCTGCAGCAGAGAGACACGTTATTCCACCTGCTGGGGTGTCAGTTCATGGGGAACCATTCGATGGCGCCTGGAGAAGAAACCAAGCTGGTGCAAGTGACCACCTCAGCTGCAAATTGTCGTGCACTGGTCCCGGAGTTTTGCTGTCATAGCTTCCGCCAGGGTGCTTGTGTTATTGCTCTTTGCACGTCCTGACCTCTCCTTGTCTTCGTGACTGGCGTTCCCAATATTTTTGTGTAGTGCTGCTGTTCACTGTTTCCCCGCTTTCAAATGCAAACATTTCTCTCTGTGCTGCCGCGTTCAACCCTTTTTTCAAATAATAATGGCGTAGGAGCACCCGAACACCACGTTTATCGACCTCCATCCTCTGCTGACCTGATAACACAGTGTGGCTTCGCACCAAATCACGTCGTCAGCCTCTTGTGTCCCACGTCATCGCGTTTCGCATTGGCCCAACTATATGTGTAGCCCAAAATAAACGAATGTTTGGCTCATCCTGATCTACGGAGTGAAATTTTTGAAGTTATATATATGAAAATACTACTATTACAAATAATAATAATAATAAGGATAATAGTGATGATGACTAGAAGTATTGGAACATTCAGCTGTCATGAAGAGTAATATGTGTTATTTTTATGTCCTTGAAATGTCAGAAAACTGTACATTGCCATGAAATTAATCACTGGCTAATTAGGCGTGATGGACTGACAGAAATTATTTGCGGACGTAGAATCATTAAGATGGCACGGTAAATGTATCTGTTGCCTGTTGTCCAGTCTACAAGAATGGGAACAGGAAGGCTACCTATAACTAAAGTGGCATCTCCTTATTCTGTGTTTCTTACCTTGGTTGCACAACCACACTAATAAAAAAGTTGAGAAATGTAGAAAATCATTTGAGGTAAGGACTGTGTGTCTCCACTATCAACAGAGGATGACATCTAAAAATCATTTGCGGTAAGGACTGTGTGTCTCCACTATCAACAGAGGATGCCATCTAAAAATAATTTGCGGTAAGGACTGTGTGTCTCCACTATCAACAGAGGATGACATCTAAAAATCATTTGCGGTAAGGACTGTGTGTCTCCAGTATCAATAGAGGATGCCATCTAAAAATCATTTGCGGTAAGGACTGTGTGTCTCCACTATCAACAGAGGATGCCATCTAAAAATCATTTGCGGTAAGGACTGTGTGTCTCCACTATCAACAGAGGATGCCATCTGAAAATCATTTGCGGTAAGGACTCTGTGTCTCCAGTATCAATAGAGGATGACATCTAAAAATAATTTGCGGTAAGGACTGTGTGTCTCCACTATCAACAGAGGATGACATCTAAAAATAATTTGCGGTAAGGACTGTGTGTCTCCACTATCAACAGAGGATGACATCTAAAACAATATAATTTCTTTTTTCTGAACATTTGAAAGTTCTTTCCATTTTGTTGGCGCAGTGGAAAGAGCGCTTGCCTGTTTTAATCGTCAAATTCCTGCATCAACCAATGCAATTTTTTTATTGTTGTAATTCATGAAACATGTTTTCACATTTGGACATAAGAAAAGAATAAGATACTCTACATATCATAATTTCCACCGTCATTAAGGACGGCTCTAACCTAATTTATTTACATTTAGATATATTTCTAAAGTTTCATGAGATGAATTGGGATTTATTTATATAATTTATTGACTTTGGAAGGGTTTTTGACATGAGTACATGACAACCAGTTATGAGTATGCTAAAACGTTATGGAATGTAAGGAACTGTTGAAGTCAGTTATAAACTTCTACGCCAAGACAATTTCAAGAGTCAGGATGCAGGACAGGGCTAGAAAGTGATCTGAGATTAATTCGGAAGTAAGAAAGAAATGTTTTCTAATCCCGGCTTTGTCATTTATTTAGGAGTATATAAATAAATGGACTAAATGAATGAACTTTTAGCCTCTCTGTTACTAACTTTGAGTTGCTAATTTTGAAAATCAATGCTCAAAGTTATCTGTTCCGTAGTTTTTTTCACAAAATGAAATTTTAAAATAATCGGGTTAGGCAAAATATAAAGGTTTTATAAGTTACTGATCCTGTTCGATCTCATACAAAATAATGCTTCCACTGAAGCTTGCTGCTAACAGGTCAGGACATGAATCTAATAAAACTTGGGGAGGGTAGAAAGAAGTACTGAAGTGGATGAAGGTAACAGATGCTATCAAACAGCCGAAGAGTAGACCTAGGGTAAGATGGATATGTTGTACAAAATGAAGAAGTAGTGATCGAGGAAGCAACATATTAGAGGGAGAAAATGTTCCAACGAAAAGAAAATAATAATGAAGTTGTTGTTTTTATAACCAACATTGATCATTTAAATGGTCTGTGGCAATGGCATGCCTGAACATCATGTTGTCATGGAGATTAAAAATAACTTCACTCACGTAAAACCAACCCCGGTGAACTCAACTGTAGAACTGGGAAACTCACAGATAAGAAGAATAAAAAAAGACATCCATTTTCGCTTCCACCAGCCCAACATATAAGACCTACTGCTCTGTGCAGGAATTGCTTTGCTGCCGACACAGGGTAAACTTGCCGCGAGCAGATGAAATCATACAAGGGAGAAGCTTTGTTTAAAAGAACGGGAGAAAAACGTTTATCCTTATTTTTGTTGATAGTAAGGTCTCTATTACAAAAATCACCAAAGTATTTACAAAAACTGTTTCGCACTAACTTCCGTTTCCGGCGATATAATCTGAAAAGAAAACTAGTTATGTGCTACAATATAGGATCATTCCCCAAAAAATTAGATCTTTAATCATTCCCAAAAGGAATTAGATCTTTAATCATTCCCAAGAAACATTAGATCTTTAATAATTTCCAAGAAAAATTACATCTTTAATCTGAATCCCGTTACTCAGTGATCTGAAATGTTAATTTTACTATAGCAATTTCAATTTTGCGCACAAATGTATTTACCAGAGTTGCTACTTCGTTATCGAGTTTAAAAACCCACTTTTAACCAGGGTTTCTTAACACGTATTTGTCCCAACCAAACGCACAGTCCATGAAAAAACAAAATAAAGCATGGAATTATTATTTCGTTAAATGATTCAATATTTCTTCTTGTGCATTTGTCTGTTCGTATGTGATTATGTGTGTTAGTTATAAAGTTTTAAATGTACTGATATTATCTTCCACTCATTAAACACATAGTTACGTTATAACTCTGGTATATCATCCTATACAATACAGTGAAGAATTAAATCTTCACAAAAACATGGCATACATAAAATCACATTCTTTTTTGGAGAAGAAGGGCCGCACCTAATTATTCTCATGGAGATATCTCCTCAGAAAACTTGAAAATTGCGTCGCCGTAAAACGTAAACTGGTTCTCATAAATTAGACACTTTTCTAATGTGGAAAATGAGTTTTTCTGACAGTTAAAGATTTTTCTGACAGTTAAATTCTTCAAGAATTTTAAGCAGTTCAATGCGATAATGGTACGGACAAGACTAAATCGGCAGTTCAGACTATAACGGAAAATGCTTCTCCATTGGGCTGGCTCTTTTCCCTCTTTCTCTTTAATATGCGATGTTTCATTCCTATAGTAAAAGTTTCGAGAACAACCAACGTAATTTCGATAATCTCGGTTTTCCAGTGCTGAGGTCTGAGAGTTTTTGGAAGAGTAGAAGCTACAGATGTCCACTACTTATGTGAACGTCTGCCTCAGATGCTGAGTCATCACCTTTATTCTCAGTTCTTCACAAAAAAGCACTCTTTTTCCAATAGAAGATATCCATGTTCACGTTTACGAATGATAGTGTAACCCTTGCTCTCTTGTGTTTCTCTTTTTCGGGAGTTGTGGCGCATACAGTTCTAAGTTCTATAACGAAGTGAATTTCTCCGTCATTTTTATCCGCGCCGGGCTTCGAACCCGAGGCCGCTTATTCCGGAACAAGTTGCTCTACCAATTGAGCTACGCGGACATTTGTTCTGACTACTATCTGCCTTTATGTCGTGTGCGTCCTGCTCGCAGGTACGTCACATCTCCTGGTACGTTACATCATCTCCCCCTTATTTTTCTTTTTCGAAGTGCTGGAGAAAGGATTCTCTTATTTTTCCTATCTCGCGGTGTGGAAATAACATCACACCAATGCGAGATTTTGAACGGCCGGGTCATCCGGATAGTTCGGGCGCCATTATAACGAAGTGAATTTCTCCGTCATTTTTATCCGCGCCGGGCTTCGAACCCGAGGCCGCTTATTCCGGAACAAGTTGCTCTACCAATTGAGCTACGCGGACATTTGTTCTGACTACTATCTGCCTTTATGTCGTGTGCGTCCTGCTCGCAGGTACGTCACATCTCCTGGTACGTTACAGTTCTCTTCCCTGAATAAGTATTCTCAAGATTTTTCTATTCTGTACATTCTCCCCTTTGGGCTTTGACTTTCTTCAGGTCCCCTCCGCTGTATTATTCGACCATCTTTTACTTGGTTTTTTTACTTCCTTATTTCCTTGTACCTCCATTTTGAATGCCTTCCCAATTATATTTTCTTCCGCTCTTCTTCAGTCATTGTCCAGTGCATCTGAGATGACTTGTTTCAATATTTCTCCAAATTTTTCTGACTCCAAGCTCTTTCCTGGAACCTTTGTTCCTCCCATGTTCTTTTACTGACACTCCTTAGAGCCATCTAAGCAATCTATTTTCTGTTTTCTCCAGTTGTACTTCTTTTCCCTGGTTCTGAACATTTCTGATCTTTGTAAAAAAAAAGTATCGAACGGTTTAGCTGAAGTGACGAACATTCTCTGGTTCTCTTCACATTTATTACTTATTTGCAAATTCCAACAGTTGTATATAATCTGTTTCTGAGTTATGTTATTTAAAACAAACTATTACTGTTACAGGCAAGGGGAAACAACGAACAAAATGTACGAGCGTTAAACAGAACCTTCGAAGACATTAACGGACACTGAGTCCACGATGACATGAAAACTTACAAGTTTTTGCAATTGTCGAAGAAATGTCTATACCTTTTAAGCGATCCAAGAATTGACAAAATAGCATAAGCGTTGGAACACAGAAAATGTCTGTTCTGAATAATATCACTTTCAAATAGTATGCGAGTAATCAGAATTACAGGAGGTAAACCAAATCCAAGAAAAAAAGGAACTAATATTATCCTCATCAATATTGATCGCTTTAAATCGCAACGGGGTTAGTGGATATCCCGTCTTATTTAGTCAGTTACGTCAATTTTCTTTCTAAAGAAATAATAAAAAACGGGAAAACAGAAGAAGATGTGTGGAGATAGTTACAATGCCTCTATTTCTCATCACCAGGTTGTTGATGAACTTTGGAGACAAAGAATTCTAGTCCTCAAAGAGGGTGGTGCGTAGCTGGGGAAGGGTTCTGAGAGGGGACTGACGAGCTGCTACGTACCGTCTCAGAGCATTCCAGGCATGCTATATACGGTTCAGGTCAGGAAACTTGGCCGGTCAGTTCATACGCCGAATGTCCTCGCTCTGCAGGATGACATCGACAAGCTGAGCTCTGGGTGGTCGAGCGTTATCATCAATTAAAAGCAATTGAGGGCGAACACCTCTTCGGAAAAGTTTTGTATAGGGTTCTAAGATTTCGTCCCTGTAGCTCAGCATTCACAGTGGCTCCTTCGGTCACATGAAGTGCTGTGCGGCCATTGAACATAATGACACCCCACACGAGCATACCACCGCCTCCGAATTAGTCTCGTTCGCAGAAGTTTGCGGGGTTATTACGTGTTTTGTGTTCCCTGCAGATAAAATGCCGATAAGAATCCGTTTGTTGACTGAATCTCGACTCGTCTGTAAAACCAACACCGGCCTACTTGTCTGGGCTCCAGCAATGATGTTGCTGCACCAGTTCAAGCTAGCTCTCCTGGTAGATGCAGTTAGACACATAAACCATGGGTCTCCTGGTGTAAAGGCTAACGGCATTAAGCCTCGGATCTATTGTTTTTCTTAATACCATAGTCCCAGTGGTAGCAGGGAGCTCAGGAGGCAATTTCCGAGCTGTGTAAGACCGATATATCGCTTTCACCACACCGCGGTTAAAGAAACGTGAAGGTTCTCACGAGGTGTCGTACGCCTTAGGCGACCTTGGCTAAGCCTTCGTGACACCCCACCTGTGCTGTTGAATTCCTGTCAGAACCGTGAAACAAATCTGGGACCAATATTGAAGTCTTTTATATCCTGAAAATGAAACTGGCCTGCTTATAGCCATCGTATCATTCAGCGTCAGATACACCTTTATGAGACATTAGGAAAATATTTGCAGCCACAGGAATGCTTCTTACACGTGCTGTCAATGAGAAATACCATTGCCACTCCACGCTGGCTTTTAGTATGTAACTCAATTTACATAGTGAACAGCATTTTGCTCACTGATATGCAAATTTCATTACGTGCATTTGTTTCTCGGGTGCATTTGCATATGTCATGTAAACATCATAGCATTTTATTAAGCGCTTTGGATAATCTGTCCGCTATTGCCTTACAGATTTTGATTTTGGAGACCAGTGCATGCACGTATGTGTATTCCAAGCGATTAAATGCAATACAGTTTGTTCAGAATATTGTTGTTACAAACATTGCCTTTCTTTATATTAAAAATCAAACTTTTCACTGCTAACGAAATACTTAATTATGTTGACATTCATAAGTTAACGCATATAATTAAAATGGATCCGAAATCTGTGAAGAGATCTCATATCAGTAGCACTTAATCTCCTATCATATATGACTTTCTAAGAGGGCACTTTGTCTGCGGAAAAGAAAACGGATGTGCCCTTAAAATTTTCCAAGAAAAGTGTATTTCTTTACATCACTGAATTAAAAGAGTTCTACCTTACTCCGCATAATACCTCATCCTCCTTCATATCAAAGCGAGTTCAGCAGAAAACATGAATACCTTTCAAATGATACAAGTAATCAATAGTACAAAGGGAAAAGAAACGAACTAAGCTCTAGCTTTCGGGCCTTGTAGTACTGCTATTATACCTGGAAGATAAACAGCAATTTAGCAAAGATGCTGCTGTTCATCAACAAGGTATCGCAAGAAAATTATAAAAACAAATCTGCCAATCCTTCTGCGAAGAAACATTATATTTGATGTTAGCCTTGAATGCATGTTTGTACTTTAACAAAATTCTATTGTCTACTTTTTATGATATAACCACTGTACTTTGCTTCGTGAATCTTTATTTTATACTGTTTCATTTTTACTAAGATCTTTGCCGGAATCTAAATTTAATCCTGGCGTTTTAATCATAAAATTAATTTCTGTGTTGAATTAATTTCATTAGATTTTTATGTTTTTATCTTTCTTAGTCATCTGTTTTTTTATGTGGTTTCCGAGGAGACTTTTGCAATTCCTTTCTGTTTCTTTTTGCAGATGGTAAAGATGATGATAACCGTGGTTATGGTGTTCACCCTGTGCTGGCTGCCCCTTAATGCTTTGATTGTGGTCGGAGATCAGCACCGCACAATCTGGCAATATCCTTATATCAACTATGTGTGGTTCGTGTGTCATTGGCTAGCTATGAGCAATGCCGCTTGCAATCCCATTATATACTGCTGGATGAACGCGAAGTTCAGAGACGGATATCGACAGTTCTTCCGTCGCATGCTCTGTTGCACGGACGAGAGAAATTACCGTAGAACTGACACGGGCCTCGGGAGGTGCAACACTGTAACCACGACATTCACAAGTGTCCGGTCTTCACTGCTGCAAAGGATGTCAACCAGATCGAGCCTCACGGGGTCACAAGGAAGAGGATCCCTGTCGAAGCCTCGCACGTTAAGCAGGTCGTCTAGCTTTCCTGTAACAACCTTCTCAGCAGACCACGCTAATGACAAACTGCTTAATAACGTGCCTCCTATCAAAGAAGAAAAGAGTGACCCGAAGTTAGGAGTATAACCAAAACGTCAGTGAGATACAAAAGTGAAACCATTGTCAGTGAAACATATCTTTCCAGGTCATGCGAAACACTTAAACCGATAGGAAAAGCCTAAAGGGCCAATATACAGCCGCCACGCTGAACGGAATTCGAAAACGCCCATCGCAGAAGATTTTACATTGGTCGAAGAATTATTTTTTTAAGACGCAGTCTTCCTCGGTGATGAAAACTAGAGAGACAGTACAGAACGAAAGCAACACTCAATTCCAAGACTATGTCACAGTAATTCAAGTTTCATGTTATCTATAACGTGCCGTAAGCTTCACGAAGTATGATCGATCTTTGATCTTTTAGAAGCGACAAAACTATATTGTCTTTAGGAATACACAAACGATGTCGTATTCGTTTTCCATTTAAAATGACAAAAAAATGACGAGTATCTCTTTCATGATAATAATGTTGGTTCTCAACATGATGTCAGAGCATTTTTGTGGCAAGACGTTTACGTATATTTCAAGGACTGTGTGTCGAAATGAGTTTCAAATATATATACACTGGCGGAAAGTGAAAAGAACACCAAGACGGAGACGTCTTATACCAACGAAATTTATACAGCATAATAACGGAATACAGAGGATAACGTGATCAAAACATTATGGCAAAATACAGCTGTTTTTGCTGGTAAACTGAAAAATAGCATTTCCATGTAACATGGTTAGTACGAGGTTGAACAGCCATGAACTGCGTCACACTGTGCAATTCTGGCATGGAGTCTGTCGTACAGATGTTGGATGTAAGTTTGGGGTATTGAGTTCCAAGCATCCTCAACCTGGACGCGTAAATCGGGGATGGTCGTGGCTGGCCGTGGAGACCGGATAAGTAGTTGTCCCATAAAATCCCACACGTGCTCAATCCGGTGAACGTGCAGGCCATGGAAGTTGTCTCACACCCTGAAGTGCAAGTTGCGTTGCACGTGCCGTGTGTAGGCGTGCGTTATCTTGCTGGAAAACACCACGATGGACCGACCTTACAAATGGCACAACAACGGGCTGAATGATGTTGTTGATGTAGGAGGCGCTGTTTAACGTACCCGGTACAAACACTAGTTGTGTACGGGACTGATAGCTGATCGCTCCCCACACCAGGAGACCAGGTGTACGCCCTGTGTGTCGCTGGCGGATGCAAGAATTGTGGAGACGCTCCCCTGTGCGTCTGCGAACACGCATACGGCCATCGGAGGCTCCCAAGCAGAATCTGCTTTCATCGCTGAACACGACAGAATCTGCTTTCATCGCTGAGCGTTCTCCAGTGCAGACGTTGGCGACACCACTGCAGCCGTTCCAGACGTTGGGCTGGAGTCCGAGGTACACATGCCAGAGGCACACGTGCACGTAGTCCTGCATCCAGTAGACGGTTGCGGATTGTTCACACAGTCACCTCAGGTGCAACGGCAGCTCGGATTTGCGTCGCAGTGGATGTTCTGCTTGACAACGCCACTCTTCTTATGCGTCGATCGGTCCGCTCATCAGTCCGTCTGTGACTCCCGGTTCCACGTCTTGTCGTGTGGGAATGTTCCTCGGACCATCTACGCCACCATCGTACCACCACCGATACTTCCCGTCCAATTCGCTCCGCAATACGACGATACGACCACCGAGCCTCGCGGAGTCCGACTAGACGACCTCGCTCAAAGTCCGATAACTGCTGAAATCGCACACGTGTTCCATGTCCAGGCATTGCAGCTTCTTCATGGTCTTCGCACGTGTCCGTACGCCGACGACTGATTACATTCACTTCGCCGCACTCCTTAAATACCACCGACGATAATTTGCATATTATGCCGTGCCGTGGCATAAGCGCTCACCGGTTGGTCCCGAAATTAACATCACCGCTACGTAAACTTGACCCCATTAACATATGTAAATTTCATGATCGTCCTCCAATTCCTTCTTGGTGTTCTTTTTTCACTTTCCGTCAGTGTATATATATATATATATATGTACAGTAAGAATCATATCTCTAACAGCGGTACTAGCTTCGGTTTGGATTATCCAGTAAACACCGATACTTTTTCACGTTAACGACATATCGGTGTGATTTTGGATGGTGTTTTGATGGAAAAAGTACAGCGGCATTGATTACAGATTTTAAAATCAGCTCCATACAAGCATGTCTTTCCATAAGATTGAAAACTGTCTTTCAAAACAGTGGTACAGTAAATGTTAACATTTCAAGGGGAACAATTAAATAAGCATGCGTGTGATCAGCTCTGAATCAACTGCAGTCATTTGGAGAAAAAACATTCTGCCTGAGTAAAAGAGCTTAGCATCAACATTTATGTAGTTGTATTCGAACATAATGAGATGCAAACATATCTCCTGAATTTCTCTCATTGACTGTCATTGAAGAAAACAATATTGTGATGACTCATGCTATTATTACTCCGAATTTACTTTATTTATTAAGATCGAAACATTGCATTTCACCGCATTCTTCAAGAATTTCTCAAAGCGGCACAAACTGAAGCATCTCTTAGGAAATCTTTCAATAGATCAGTGATTGGCTTTTCAGCCCTTTGCTGGAAAATGTTTCCCCCAAATCTTTGACTCTGAACAATCCTTAAAAACTAATGCAAATTAAAGAATTATTCTTTACTTTAAAAATCCATCTAACTGAAAACAAGTCTAAATGTTATGAACTGTGTACAGCATTCCCCATGTGAAATGTTTTTTGCCATTTACAGTATTTCCTTAAAAAATATTAACTTCCAGTCTTGTTTCGAAACAAAAATGATTTGGAATGTTTTTTCGACCTCGTGGAGAAAAGTACAAAACTGTGAATTAATTCCAGAAAAAAAAGGCACATTCACTGGCGCTAACCATTTTTCACAAAAACAAATTACGTTTGGAGCAATAAATCTCCTAAATTTAAAGAATGCATGCTTTTAAAATGCGCAATTTGTAAAAAGATAAATCTTTCAGTATCATTAATTTATAACAAATATTCGTATTTAAAAGACTAGGAAATATTTTCCCTTGTGTAGGTATTGTACCATGTTCGAAAGATCCAAATTTGAAAACATGCTACGTACAATAGTTTTCATTGAAAAACATTTTTTTTAATGTTTTGTAAAAGCATTTGCCTCAAAACACTCTGTAATGTTTTTCAGTGGAATCAGATGCATTTAATAAATATTTTTTGTTATTTCATCAGCAGTGCAAGTATAATATGGTATCTGACACTCTAAATTCTTTCTCTCGATTTTTTCCTTTTTCGCATTTTTATTGCTTCGCTATCAAGTTCCTGGAACCATATTCTTACACAAATGTAGAAATGAAGCGTATTGATGCTGTTCTGAAACTCTGAATTGCATCTTTATATTTTCCGCAACTGTTCTGGAAATGAAATAAAGAATTCAAGTTTTTGACACCCTTCAGCGGAAGCCTCACGACCTCTTCTGATCGGCTTTCTGCGTCTGTATTACACTTGTTATTTTTCAATCGTAAGCTCAATGCATCATTATATGCAACTATTACATCCAACAATTTATAGAGTCGTAACATATTTGAATTTTAGTGTTGCTTAACGTTGCCTGTGTGATAAGTGTCGCCATTCCGTAGCTATGACGTACGCATGCTTTACTGATTGTTGTTCTCGATCATTCAGGCCGACTTTTGAAAATTGTAAGGAGAACCCAATTTCAAAAGGTAGGCACTGTGTTTTTGAAATTTCAAATGTTTAAATATCGGTATTTAGTGCATTATTACCATTCACTTCCAAACACGCCTTAAGAAGTATCTCGTAAAATATCTTGCGATGGATTTACTGATGGACATTCTGAGAAAATATTAATGCACTTTATTTAAAATATATTTATATCGGAACTTTTCTCCGATTGTAAATTTAGTTGCATTTGATGCTCCAGCCTGCTTCCTCGACGTATATAGGCGTACTGCATAAATTCTAATAGAACATAATATATTTTACCTGAAGTAGAGACTCGGGCCTGTTCTCGTTTTGTGTAGGATGGACGCAGTCATTGCCGTTTTGAAAAGTCGTCTTGTGTCAGGCAATTACTCGATGCTCATGCGCTATGCAGATAAAAGCAAATTAATGACCAGAAAACCGGTTCTTTAAGGTGATATAAACAGCAGCACAAGCTGCCGTGATTGGTTGAAATATTCTGCTGTGAAAAGCTATGGACGAAAAATACACAATACGAGTGCAGTTACGGTTTTTCTATAAGAACCGTGTCTGAAAAAATTACAAGATTTTTTTTTTTTTTGATTGGAGATTTAACGACCACCGTGAGCAACTCAATGGGCTATAAGCAGTCGCCCGTCCCTAATTTAGGGTCACTGGTTCCAGGGAAGGGAGAGAGCCAGTGCCGTAAGACAAACACAACATCCATGCCTCACCGGGATTCGAACCCGGACCCCTTACGGACGAATGATCACAGGCCAGCGCCTTAGACCACTGCGCCACCGGGGCGGCTACAAGATTTTGGTTTCAGCAATTTAAAAATGGGGGCTGCTAAAATGGAAGTATCTGACGCACGTGCTAGATCTTCGACTGTGAATTCTGAAGCTGTACGCTAAGCCGTAGAGTCAAATCAGTGGACAAGCATTAGAGAATTATCAAATGATAAAATAAAAACAGCAACGTTACTCACAATAAAATGTTTATTATACACTGAAGAGCAATTGAATTAGAGTCAGCTAGCGTTATGCAAATGTGGCGCTGTGGGCGGCCCTGTAAACGGAAACGACATGACGTATGCAGCGATCCGACAATATAAGGAGTGATGCGACGGGAATCAGTAAGAGTCGGACGCAGTATGGGTAAGACAAAGGATCTAAGCGCATTTGATCGTGGGCAAATTGTCGGGGCCTGACGAATGGGTCACTCCATCTCGGAAGTCGTGCAGGCACTGGGATTTTCACGAGCCACTGTGCCACGGGTGCACCGTGAGTACATCGAATCCGGTAAAACCATCCCTGCAAGGGACAACTGCCGTGGACAACAGCGTGTGGATGAGCGGGGTCATCGTCGGCTAGCTCTCATTGTAACAGCGGATAGACGGGTCACAGTGAAAGAAATCACTCGGCAATTTAACGATGGTGCACAAAAACGTGTAAGCAGCCACACCATTTAGAACCATCTCCTCACTATGGGGTACAGAAGCCATCCTCCCACGAGGATACCGCTGCTGACCGCACATCACAGGGTGCAAATATTAGCATGGGCGCGGGAACATCGCCACTGGACACTAGACATGTGGAAAAATGTTGCCTGGACTGATGAGTCGAGATTCACGTTGGTACATGCGGATGGCAGGATACGAGTACTGCGTAAACTATATGAAGCGATGAATCCTTCTTGCCAGCAGGGTACTCTTCAAGCTGGTGGAGATGGCATTCTCGTCTGGGTACTGCTTACGTAGACTGATATGGGACCCCTGGTACGTGTGACATCGTTCCTCACAGGTCAACGTTACCTGGATATCCTGGACGACCATTTGCTCTCGTTTGTGCGTCTTCAACATCCCACTGGGGACCTCATCCTGCAACAAGACAATGCACCGTGCCATCGCTTCCGAATTGTATCCGAATGGTTGGATGAACACTCCACCGACGTGACCTTGCTTCCTTGGCCAGCTAGGTCCTCAATCCCATTGAGAACATCTGGGATGCCATCAAGAGAGATGTTCGAGGCTCTGACCCCCCCCTCCATCAAATCTTCGTGAACTGTGGGAGCTTTTTCAGTGGTTGTGGATCCATATGGCTTCTCAATGCTTTCAGTGTCTTGTCGAGTCCATGCTGAGACGAATCGCCGCCGTCATCAGGACGAAGGGTGGTGCTGCACGCTACTAGACAGGTATCTCTAATTCAATTGCTCTTCAGTGTACATCGACTATAGTTTCTCAGAGCGTTTGACTCGGCATCATCAGGACAAATGGAGCGTAAATATTAAAATCATTGTGACATGTTTACGCTCAATTCTTTCTGATGATGCCGAGCCATACGTTCTGTGAAACTATAGTCGATGTATAATAAACATTTCATTATGAGAAACGTTGCCATTTTTATTCTATCTTAACACCACAAGCTTAGTAGTCATAAATTATATATAACTATCAAATGACCTGGGAATACCTCAGCTCACATTTGTTCGCGAACTGCACAAGCTCGGCAAGACGCACAGAAGTTGTCGACAAGAACCGCATGAACTGACTGCTGCTCAAACTAAGCGACGTGTTCACGTGTATTTCGCCAGTTACTGTAAAATCCCCAGGACGACAGTTTCTTTAGGCGAATTGTGACATGTGATGAAAAGTGGATATTTTTCCGGAATCCTGACATGAGAAAACAATGGTAAAACCACCATAACCAATCCCAAAAAAGGAACGATTTAAGCATAAAGTCATGCTATGCCTATGTTGGTACACCGAAGGCCGTATTTATTGGGAATCGGTTCCAGATGGCCGAAGCATTGATGTGCAGCTGCACTTTGGCCAGTTGGAGCGGATGTATGGCGCTTTAAACCGAAAGCACCCTGCTCTGGTGAACCGTAAACGAATTATGCTCCAACAAGATAATGTCCGGTGAACTAAGTAAAAAATACAGGAATAAGAGCGCTTATATGAGCTAATGCCCCATCCTGCTTACAGTCCGGAACTTTCGCCTTCGGTCTGCCACTTCTTCTTGCTCATGGTACATTTTCTGCGTGGGAAACATTTCCTAAACATCCACGATGTTAAACTTGGGGTCCAAGACTTTTTAGCCTCGACACCAAAGGAATTTTTTGGCAGGGGGATTCAAGACATGGCATCACGATGAGCTCATTAATTGTCGGAGAACGGCAATGATTTTTCAATCACCCTGGTAATTTCCACATTTTTTAAACTGGTTTTCTTTGATCGAATGCGTTAAATTCCCAAAGTTGGGAATAGGTTAAAATTGTTTAATTCTTGGATTTAGATAGTCCAGTTATTAAACTAGACGTATTTACAGCAAATTTTAAAAATTCAGGGTGATTTATTTTGTATAACTTAAATAAACTAGGTAAACAAAACTATCGGTAGCTTAGAAATAAATTATTAAATTTTTCATATTACTTCGGGTGTATTTATTTATTTGATTAAAGGAAAGATTGGATGGAAAACCTTAAATAATAACCCAGACAAGGTAGGTGGAGGATCCTCTACTGCACTTTCCGATTATTCTGTTGCTTGGTAGTCGTGTTTGTTAAGAAGTCATTCGGCAGCAATGCACGATTTCCGGGGAACGATGTTTAATTTCTTTATAGCAATCACATTTTTTTGGCTCCGTTTTAATTTTTAAGATTTAATTTTTCGTAATGTGAAACTAAATATTTAAGTATGGATTCAGTGCATATCACAACAACAATTCTAAAGGGTATTCAAATGCATGAGCACCTGCATAGTCGGTGCCCATGAACTTGACGAGTTTTGTTTTTTCTTTCGTCCTCTTTGTGCTTTTTTTCAGTATGAAATGGAGGACCTTTGAGATCAGGGTCTGTGTTTTGAAGCATCTATAGATCGTTGCGTTTATGATAATGCGTGTGCATGTTACCTCAGCTGAAAGGGAATAATTATTCTCATGTTACTTCATTCCTAATTTTCACATTTTTGAAGCTACTGAACATGGATGGTATTATTTCATGAACGACGACATTCTAATATATTATGCCACAAGCTTAATAGCAAAATATATTTATTAGCATAGGAAAAGAGAAACAGAAATTAGTTGTACCCAAAGTACTATTCTTCGATCTGTAAATTTCAGACGTTTCCTAACTAAATCGGATTTTTTAATCAAGGCCTTCTGTAAACACACAATTTTTGAGTATCTTTTGATACACTACTTTTGAGAATCACATTATAGAAGTCTTGACAGACCAAGAATTGTCCATATCCTAATCTACATATTCGTTCTGAGTATAAAGTCAGCTAATTGTTACTTTCACAGTGTTCTAAACTTCCGTGTCCATGAGATGTCCTTCTCTGAGCTTCCAGTGATGGAGAACTTTGAGCAATAACTTTAATGTTTTAGAGAGAATTTCAGACATTAGCTTTTTTAAAATGTCAAATACTTCCATTAATTTCAGACATTAGCTTTTTTAAAATGTCAAATACTTCCATTATCACATAAACTTTTCCTTCATGGCAGAATTCTACATATTTATTTATCGTTCCAGACTTCTGGCCATTCGTCCGAAATGGGGTCCGGGTTCGAATCCCCGTGAGGCGCTTGTCTTACTGCACTGGCTCTCTCCCTTCTGTGGAACCAGGGTCCCTATATCTGGGACGGGAGACTGCTTATAGTCCATCTAGTTGCTCACGGTGGTCCTTAGCCCCCACCCACTCACCCCCTCTCCCCCGAAAAAAAGATATCGTTCTGCTAGTTTCCTTTACAAAATATAATTTTCATTTCATTTATTACATTTTAGTTGTTACAGTAATAATACACAAAGCGAATATATTCTCCATCATTTTTATGCCAGGAGAGGGATTCGAACCCCCAACTCCCGGCTCGGGTTGTTTTCTATTCAAGAGCCGTCCTATTTTCCCTCGAATAGAAAACAATCGCTGCTGAGATGCTGCAGCAGCTATGGTCGACAGAGAGACACACATCCATCCAACGTGCCGGAGATGGCAACTGTTTAGCAATCGTAGTGAATATCAGTTGGCATGCGTTCTCCCAGATAACAGGCGACTCAACTCAGGATTTCTCAGTTTACGTCAGAAGAGAACCGGTTCGCACGAAGAAACGTTTCTCAGTGCACAATCAAGAGAACACTTTTCCGGATGAGTCAACGAAGTCTGCGGCCCACTGTGTGTACGTTGACCAACCGTCATCGACAGATCTTCCTGTAGTGTGTGAGACGTGTAATGTACCTCTGACTGTTGTGCATATTTTATGTTAGTGTTGCCGTTTTGTCAGTGAGCCTACTCGTTTTTTTGCTTTTACCCACTCTACCAGATGACTCACAAACCCTGAGTCGATTTTTAAATGATCATTATTATGTGCCTTCTGTGTTCTATTTCTTACGTGGTATCGATGTTTTTCGATCATGCACACCGTATCTTGTGTTTCTCTTAAGTGACATATTTTCTAGTTATGTTTTAATGCTTTTGTTACTGTTGTAAACCGTACGATTTGGCGCTCTTTGGTCCATTGCGGCACTTGCGCCATTCAGCTCCAACCAACTAACCGCTACTTGTGGGAAACAGGACACTACGCATGGACAATGGGCTGATGAAAAAATAGTCGCCTGGTGCAATAAGCTCAGTTTCTAGCTCCAACATGCTGACAGACCGATCAGCATTCGACACCATGTGGATGAATAGCTGGAACTAGACGACACGGTTAGAAGGAAACAAACCGACGCTGGTAGTACCATGATGTGGGAGCTGTTCTGGATGCCCTCAACCCCACTGAACACACAATTACGGCCAGAAGCTGTTTAAGCATTGTTTGTTGGCCTACATGCTGATCATGTATCCGGATAGGACCTAGATCTTTGAGAAAGACAACGCCCCGTTTCTTTTCACGTGATCTGCATTCTGAAGAAATTGTTCAAGAATCATGCCCTAGCATTTCGTATAGTTCTCTGGCCTTCAAACTTCCTTGCCTTGAATCCCATCAAACATTTGAGGGATTCAGTGTAACACTTTAGTTTGTCCACGGCAGTGCTTTGCGCTGCTGACGAATTCCGGGAGGTCATCCTATCCAGATGGTACAGAATACCTAAGGTTACCTTTCGTGGTCTATTGGAGTCAAATCCATGCCAGATTCAAGCGTTCATACCTGCGAAAGGCTGACCAACACGCATTTTGGTGGGTGGTCATAATCTTATGATTGATGCATATCAATTGCAGGGAAGCGCGCCTGTGTAATTCCCCCTGAGGCACTTAATTAACCTACTCCGATGTGAAAATCACAAGTACATTTCCCGCATCCTGATACTTGTTCCAAGAAGCTTGTATTTTCAGGAAACGAAGTACAAACTACGCAAATATATGATGTTTTATATTCAATTTTAAATGTGTGTGTAAGGCTATAACCAGAAGCCCCACTAAGATTTGATGTTCCACTATATCAAATACCCATTAAAGTCTTCACATTACCTCGATGCTTTAGGAAGAGATAAAAATAGTGCTTCGCGATCTTTTGGTTTTGTGTTAAGTCCATGCAGGAATCAAAGGAACGTATACGGTGATCGATACCGAAAGCTATATCTTAGAGCAACAACACAGGGATGTCGAAGAGAGAGACAAACTAACTCTTTGCAACAGGGCAGTTCTTTCAACTTCATGCGATGCTTTGATCACTTTCTAATTTGCATTTCTTTTCTTTCCGCATCAAAAGTTTACCTTTTGGAGAAATCTCCTTTACAGACAGTCCAGGTGTTCAGCTGATCTTATTGTCACAAGAAGAGATAGTGTGTGTGCGTGTGTGCATGCATCCATGCCTTCAGGAGCAGCGATGCACACAATTAGCAAATTAGGAATCAGCTGTTGCCACATAGATTTTCTTAAAATTACCTTTCCTGCAAGGAGATAAACAACCAGCTATATATGATAAATATTCGCCATGCTCTCATGATGAAGAATAAGCGATATTTTGCGTAAAATGCCATTAAGAACGCAGTACAAGTTTTTCTCTTTTTTCCATAGCACAAACATCATATGGGATACTTTTCTTTTCTCTCCAATGCCAAGAAATAAATGGTTCTTCTCAAGTGCAGAATGATAATAAGTGAAGAAATGTTTTGACCAAAACTCTTTTATTTCATTATATATTAAAATATAAAACGGCAACTTTTATATAAATAATATACTTTGCGTTATATCTCTCTGGTGCTTGTCATCAATTGCAAATTATATTTTGTGACATGCCTGCACCGCAGGACGCACATGAGATAAAGGCAGATAGCATATGGGCACATGTTCGCGTAGTTCAGTTGGGAGAGCGACTTACTTCGGAGTGAGGGGATCTGATTCCGATGCCTGGCGTGAACAAACTTGTACGTTATATTGGCTCCCGAACTTCCGGGATGACCCGACTGTTAAGTTTCTCGCAATGATGTGATGTTCTTTCCACACGGCGAGACAGGAAAAATTAGAATCCCTTCTTCAGTACTCCGAAAAAATAAATCAGTATGATGTTACGTTCCACACACTAAATTTTCTGGGATTTTTCAAATGCACGTTCTTCATGGGATGACTGCCTACACGAACACATGGTCCCGGCTGACCCATTGGCCATACCCACGTCCCTCTTTCGGGGTAGAGGGGGTGGGGGAGATGTGACGTGCCTGCACCGCAGGACGCACATGAGATAAAGGCAGATAGCATATGGGCACATGTTCGCGTAGCTCAGTTGGGAGAGCGACTTACTCCGGAGTGAGGGGACATGGATTCGATGTACGGCGCGCACAAACTTGTACGTTATAATTTATAAATGAAGACATCTTTGAAAAAAACTCGTTAGTTAAAGAAATGCGGTCAGGGTATTTGAAATTTATTTTGAAGGCATTGTTTTTTCACTAACTTGTCAAAAATCAAAAATTAAACGAAAAGTACTCACATTGAATTATTCTTTCTGATGCTATCCGTCTCAGCAATAACCCTGTACTGCATGACTGCTGATAGAAACTTGAAAAGCCTTGTTTCCAAACATATACAAAGTAAAGTATAAAGGTTGTTCAATACATTGTGGGACTTTCTGCCTGAAAGATGCAAAACATGATATACCTAAAATTAATCGCCGCCAGCATTTAGACAGTGGTCCCCATCGTTGCACAAGTCCTCGTATTCCTGCGGCATAGAAGGAGGCAGGCCACTGCTGCTGATACCAGTTATCTACAGCTTCACGCACCTGATCATCCGAAGTGAAACGTTTGCCTTTGAGAAATGTTTCATAGGTCCAAATATGTGAAAATCGCAGGGCGATAGGTCAGGTTTGTACGCCGGACTTTGAAGGATTTCACAGCGGAAGCGCTGCAATGTCTTTTTCTGGTAACTTAACTCCCGTATGTGGCCGGGCGTTACCATGCAGAAGAAAAATGCCCTGAGTAAGGTTGCCAGGTTACTTGTTTTTGGTGACTTGTCGAAGCTTCATTAAAGTTTGAAAATATCGTTCGGCATTGATGGTTGATCCTTTTGGTAGCCACTCAAGAAACAATGATATTCTCTTTGGTCAAAGAACAGGGTTTACATCGCTTTGCCTGCGGAAATGGTGGACCTTCTTCATGGTAGCGGAACAGATGCTGTAACGATTGTCCCATTCTTTAACTCATCTGTTCACCGGACATATGTTTCGGTACCGACGTAGCTGAGACCTTACGATATTCAAGATGCGAATGCATGATCGTATTGGCAGTTCCGATACTCGCACCCGCACTGCTCGACACTTCTCGGATCGTGATTCTCCGGTTTACCTTTACTACAGCATCCACACGTGCAGTTGCTGTCACTGAAACAGCACCACGTGGTGCTCCTGATCTTAGCTGATCTGCAGTGCTTATTCGTCCACCACTAAAGAACTGGCAACACCGTATTACTGTACTGCGTGTAAGACAAGCGGACCCATACACCTCCTTCATTCGTCTGTGAATTTCGCTTGGTGACATTTTCTCCGCTTTCATAACTGAATTACACCAACTTGAGTAACTTTGGACGTATCCATCTCCTACGAGAGAACAATAAAATTAGTCCAGAACGTTACACAGCTTCAGTAACAAATAAACTGCAGTGTAGTTGCATAGCCTTTAAATCGCCTGTACTCTAGCGCCACCCATTGACAAAATTTGGAAGCGCAAACGCTCTCCAGCCAAAGAATCTCGCTACTTATTGAACAACCCTAATAAGATATTTTGATTTTCCTAATGTAAGTATTGTTTTCATGGTTGATTTTGCATGTTGTCCGCTCAACATAAGGCTTAAAGTTCGAAACAACGATGGCACATGGATGATTCATGTTTTGTACGACTGGTATTATGAGTTATTTTTAGACTCAGATGCCAAAATGTACAAGTGAACGACTCTTCTTTGTTCCAGAAGCCGGATCACTGAATACGCTACCACACTCAAACGCTTGCGCGCACTAAAGGGGTATTTTACCCTCTGCTTAGTGAAAAAAAGCATCCGACGTTCATCAGCATATGATGTATACTTTAATTTGATTGTACCTGTCTACTACAACTGAAAACATATTCGAAAACAAGCGTGAGTCTGAAGCTACAGACTGTAAAACGCAAGTGGTATTTCTTCGTAGAAACGAAAGTGGGATAACTTTCTACATTTCACTCAAGGAATATGTTTCGAAACATTTATTTCTCACTAAAGGGATCTGATCGAATCTTGAGAATATTAATTCGTTTTCTCAAGAAGTCCCAAATTTAGGTCTCTAAAGGTCATTCAAATTTGTTTTCATAGATCTCAATCAGTTGCTTTCTTAAAAAGTCGAATTTTAGAATATTTAGCAGGAACATTTTGCATCAAAAAAGGTGGAGAGTTTATAAATGGTCACGGTGCTGTTGACGCCAGTCAGATGCAAAAAGAATTTTTGAAGGGATTTTTTGAAGTTGTGATATACGTAGTTCTAAACACAAAAGTAACGTGACGTGCTCTAGTGATGAATACAGAACAAAAGAGAAGCATCATTAATCGTAATCAGCGTTTCTGTTATTTTTGTCCTTGCCTTAGTTTTGTCAGTTACCTCTTACATTCTCATGCATAAAGTAACACGGTTAATCCCTTTATTACAACGTAAGAATACCTTTAAATATTTCTTAAACACTCAAACGTTGGTAAACGTTCAAAGCGTTTGGAACTTTTTCCATAGCTCGGTTCCTAGAATTCATATCAGAACATTAACGATTAACTGGGAGGGAAAAAAACCTAGACAACAGAGCTTTGTCTGGTGCTTTCATCACCACCTTTTTCTTACAGTGCTTTGGTTTAAATAATTCTTAGCAATGATTAAACGACAAAAAGAAATGGACATAAAATACACTGCTGGCCACATAAAATGCAACACCAAGAAGGACACGAGATAGCAAAGCCAGATTTACTGGACACATAACAACAGATACAAAGATGAAACGATTGAGCTTACAGGCCCGTGCGACTTGCGGAACACGCAGACATCAATAGCTCGCGTGGCCCCCATGGCTGATAATAACGGCCGCTACACGCCGCGGCATCGAACGAAAGAGGCTTTGCATGCGGGCTTGGGGTATGTCGGTCTATGCTGCTTCCACACGTTGAGACAGTTCATCAGGCGTAGCCGCGTGTGGTGATTTCCGGCCCACTCGGTTGCCGATCAGCGACCAGACGTGTTCGATGGGCGACATATTGGGAGAACAAGCGGGCCACAGCAGCAGTGACACCTGGTGAGCCGTGAAGAATTGTTGAACGCTGCGTGCCACGTGCGGGCGCGCATTGTCCTGTTGAAACGTGGCCGCTGGCAGGTCCTGCAGGTATGGGAGGACTACAGGCTCCAAAACGTTGGATATGTAGCAGTGGCTGTTGAGTGTACCAGCAATGCGTACCAGAGGGGTGAGGGTGTCATATCCCATTGCGCCCCAAACCATAACGCCAGGCGACGTACCGGTATGGCGATGCATAATGCAGGCGTCATACAGTCTCTCGCCGTGGTGCCGTCACACGCGGATTGGACGATCGTCGTGTTGCAGGCAGAAGCGGGATTCGTCGGAGAAGACAATGTCGTGCCATTCCGTAGTCCAGGTGCGGCGTTCAACGGCCCATTGCCGCCGTATACGCCGGTGGTGTAACAGCAATGGTAATTGGAGCAATGGGCGCCGTGCGACATGTCTCCGCTCCTGCAGACGACGTCGATCGGTAAGTGCTGACACAGGTTGTTGCGCAACACACCCTAATTCCTGCGCTAACGTTCGTGATGTGGCGGTGCGAGCCGTCAAAGCCCGCCGCACATCATGCCGGTCCTGTCGTATGGTGGTGTGCCGCGGCTGCGGCTATCGCTCACGTCGGTCTGTCAGTCAGTCCTGCACCCACCGAATCCATACTCGTCTCACTGTGGCTGGATGTCGTCCCACACGGGCGCCGATGCCTCGGTACGATAAACGCTGTCGCGATAAGCAACTATTCGTCCTCTGTCGAACTCCGAAACGTGCTGGAATGACTGCCGTATTCTGCGACGAGGCATCAGGAAGCTTCCCACGCACAGGTCCGGGCAGCACAACACACTTCCACTACTTACACCCCGCCTTCTGTGCACCCTTCTTATAGTGCTTCTCGGTGGCGTGCCGGGCGCACATGATTTTCATATGCCCTGATTGCTAATCGCTTGCATGTCTTCTCGCGGGCGACGCATGCTGCGAATTTCAAGCCAATCGGATGCTTCCTTCTAGGTGTTGAACTTTGGTTGGCCAGCAGTGTATGATGATTTTTCATAATTATGGGAAGCAATTTTCTTCTCATTAAACGCACATTATGAATTGATTTTAATGTATTTTCTACATAAAAGCATACACAACGTACTTTTTGTCGCACACTCACAAACAATACGTGTGACAAATAAACAGAGCTGAGGAGTTTTCCGAAACTCTCATGAGGAGAGTAGGCTATATGATCGTTGTAAGATGATTGTAAAAGTATACCACGCGACACAATTCAAGGTTTTCATTTCTCTGGGAACAGAAGTGAACTGCTCTGAGAGGTACAGAATCAACAGATAAACATAGAGCTGAAACAAATGAGGTTGATATCCATAACGCGCCAAAAAACGAAGATACGTCAAGGAGATGCTGCAGCCTGTTTCTTCCCAGATGCCCAGTATCAACAAGATAATGCCCGCGCGCACCCTACCATCATCAGCAGACAGGGCCTACAACATGTCCGTGTGCTGCCCTGGACAGGGCAATCCAAAGACTTGTCTTCAATAGATAGCGTATAGAACATCATTGGCAGACGACCTAACGCCTTTGCCCGCCCCCTTTGTAATGTCGCTGAATCTTTGACACAGTTGAAAGATGCATGGTCAACGATACAACAGTACACCATTTGAGAACTTTTCCGCTCGATGCCACGCAATGTTGCACAATGTATCGCCCAGCATGGCGGTCATGCGGCCTACTTACTGACTCAGACTACATTATACTGTCTCCTCGCTCATCATACTCATGTTGTCCCTCAGAAATTAAAATACTTCTTTTCCACCTACTTGTCCAAACGACAAAAAGTTTAGTCTTATTTTGTGCATTATTTCATTGTGTGTGCGACATTTTGTATACCGAGTATAGTGTACATCAATCATTAAATTTCCCACACGATCGCACCACCAATCTCCCTCTGATCTCGAATTGGTTTTTATTTACCTATGACCCCGTGTAAGTGCTGCTGAAGCGTATAAGGAAATTCGAGGAAATGACGTGACGTTCAAAAGGAAAAATCAAATGGAGATGTAACAAAGTTTACATAGAAACTCAAAAGAAACGTTAAATCAACCGTTTAACCAGCTGGAGCGAATTAACTCGGGTCTGGCAAAATGAGCTGAAGTCAGCTTGAAGGAATGCATTCGCTGTCTGAGAAGTGGGCCGAACGTGACTGGAACGAGTGAAACTGCGCACCAGAAAGCGTTCCTTTCCCTTTAGCTTTATTATGACCACTTTAGGAAATGAAAATGACCACTTTAGCAAAGTTGCCACTTTGGGGAGTGATTGGAACTGATCCTTCCTGATGGATTACCTACGAAACGGTCTGAAGCTATGGCGGCGAACCTATGAAAGGAAAGAGAAGATGCTTGAGTCACTTCTTTCTACCCATTGGTATGATGTCCGTGTCAGAAGGACTATTCCTTCCCCACCATGCCTTGGATCATAGAGCAGAGAATAGACTATAAGGGAGCATTTATCACTACTGACAGGTATACAATCGGTACTGCTCAGATGAGGAGAAAATAACTGTTTAGCTGTAGCTTTTATTAAACCCGGCCGCTATATGAACGTTTCTATTTCGGGAGCGCAGGAAAGTTTGGTCACCATCTGGTTCAGAGTCATCGGCCGTTTAAAGGGCTAAAAATGTGCTGTACGTCACAAGTCTTAAAACCAGCTAGAGGTAAAACCGTACATTGTCCAAAGCAAGAAAGGGATGGAATGTTTTACTCACAGTTATACACGCTAGTTACTGAGTGCAAAGGGAATTTTATTGTATTTCAACTGAAAAATATGTTTGCATCGTTCAGAATCTGTGCATCACCGAAATGTAAAAGTATCATTATCTTTTGTACCTAGAAAGAAGAAGTTTTTGAATCTTAGATGCTGGAAGTTGTGTTGAAGGATGGTCAAATTAACAGGCTGACAGACGAAGTTACAGAATAAGCATGTATTTTTTATATGTATTTTTTAAAGATGCGTTAAGAATCATCATGTATGCACACTTGAATATCGAGTTTATTTCAATGAAGAAATAAATCTGGGCTTTTTTTTTGCTTAGAGTTAGAAATGTTCATCCGAAAAAGAAAGCAGATATCATAAGTTCTGTTCCGTGCCTTTACGATTTGATATATAAGTGATGCTGATTTTGAGTTTCTAACGTAGACTTGAGAAAGTTCAACTTTTCTTCGGATATGTTTTCTTACAAAAATAAAAACTTCTTTACTTGTTTCTTTCCACAAGATGATTTTTTGACGTGTTTTAGCTACGTGGGTGTGGTTCAGTAAACAATGAGCAGATGTTACTTTTTCCCATAACCTTAATAATCGAAGGCGCATGGTTCCTGCGAAGGTAAAGGTTGGATGTGCTTTATTTAGGAATTAATGCTTTCTTCCAAAACTTTTTGCATATTTCTTTTACATCGAGCATAACACCGCAGTTGATAGCAGAACCATGAAAGGAACAAAAAAATCCACTGCCTTTGGAACTTCTGTTTATCGGAAACCTAAGCAGCAGATGCGCCTGCTGTTTGCATCAGCATATCCGAATCTCGTTATTCAAAATGTGAATGAAAAGGGAATGCTGAGCAATAAGTTTCTGTTTTCCTCATATGCTGTTTTTTCTTCGAAACAAACTGTCCTGTTATCTTCTGGAGAACTGTTTACTTCTACGCACGTATTGAACTGTGAGGAATAAAATATGCATTCCATGTTCTCGATTAGGAACGCCATGGCACGAACTGATGATTGGTAAAATGTCTGATTACTAAGGTAATAGGTTCAGAAAATCAGCCTTTCTGATAATTTAGAATTTGTGTATATATTTTCTGAATTATACACATTTTCCAATAAAGAGGCTAGCACGACAACAAAACTGTTATTTAGAACCTTTGGAGCATTAAATTTTTATTCACAATAAAAGTTTTTACTTACTGCCATGTAAATTATACGGTATTTTTACTTTTCTTAGAGCTAAATAATTCTTTTCACAAATACGAATATATATAAACTACACTACTGGCCACCCAAAATGCAACTCCAAGAAGGATACGAGATATCAAAGCCAGATTTACTGGAAACATAACAACAGATACAAAGATGAAACTATTGAGCTTACAGGCCAGTGCGACTTGCGGAACACGCAGACATCAATAGTTCGTGTGGTCCCCATGGCTGGTAATAACGGCCGCTACTCGCCGCGGCATCGAACGAAAGAGGCTTTGGATGTGGGCTTCGGGTATGTCGGTCCAGGCTGCTTCCACACGTTGCCACAGTTCATCAGGGCGTAGCCGCGGGTGGTGCTTGCCGGGCCACTCGGTTGCCGATCAGCGACCAGACGCGTTTGATGGGCGACATATCAGCAGAACAGGCGGTCCACTGCAGCAGTGACACCTGGTGGGCCGTGAAAAATTGTTGCACGATGCGTGCCACGTGCGGGCGCGCATTGTCCTGTTAAAACGTGGCCGCTGGCAGGTCCTGCAGGTAAGGGCAGGACTACAGGCTCCAAAACGTTGGAAATGGTGCGGTGGCTGTTGAGTGTACCAGCGATGCGTACCAGAGGGCTGCGGATGTCATATCCAATTGCACCCCAAAACATAACGCCAGGCGACGGACCGGTATGGCGATGCATAATGCAGGCGTCAAACAGTCTCTCACCGCGGTGCCACCACACGCGGATCCGACTATCTTGGTGTTGCAGGCAGAAGCGGGATTCGTCGGAGAAGATAATGTCGTGCCATTCCGTAGTCCAGGTACGGCGTTTAACGGCCCATTGCCGCCGCACTCGCCGGTGGTGTAACGTCAATGGCAATCGGAGCAATGGGCGCCGTGCGACAAGTCCCCGCTCCTGCAGACGACGTCGAACGGTACGTGCTGACACAGGTTGTTGCGCAACACACCTTAATTCCTACGCTAACGTTCGTGATGTGGCGGTGCGAGCCGTCAATGCCCGCCGCACAACATGCCGGCCCTCTCCTTCAGTGGTGTGCCGCGACTGCGGCAATCGCTCACGTCGATCCGTCCGTCCCTTCTGCACCCACCGAATCCATACTCGCCTCACTGTGGCTAGATGTCGTCCCACACAGACGCCGATGTCTCCGTACGATAAACCGCTGTCACGATAAGCCACTATTCGTCCTCTGTCGAACTCCGAAACGTGCTGGAATGACTGCCGTATTATGCGACGAGGCATCAGGAAGCTTCCCACGCACAGGTCCGGCAGCACAAAACACTTCCACTACTTACACCTCGCCTTTTGTGCACCCTTCTTATAGTGCTTCTCTGTGGCGTGCTGTGCGCACATGATTTGCATATGCTCTGAAATGCTAATCGTTTGCATGTCCTCTCGCGGGCGACGCAGGCTGCGAATTTCTTGCCAATCGGAGGCTTACTTCTTGGTGTTGCATTATGGGTTGCCAGCAGTGTATATCATTTTTCTTAGTATGTTAGTTCAAAGTTCTTTACAGCATTTATTTAAATGATATCTATTAACAAACTTCAGAATAGGTAAAAGCAGATCTTTCTAACCAGTTTCTCTTGATTCAACGTTCTGTTGTAAAAATCACGTAAAGATTTGTTAAATTGTTCAGCAATCTGCTTCTAGAAATCTATATATTGATATTTGTTTGATCCATCTGTAGATCACATTATCTGAAAGAGGAACCTTACTAAATTTCTTCCACGGCTTTCTCATTTTTCATTCTTTTAACGATCTCTTCTCACACTGGTAATTTTAATTTTATATTAATTGTGTGCTACTTTCCTGTGTGTGCAACTCACCTAATCTGAAACTCGATTTTTGCTCATTTTCTGATTCGGTTGACTAATTTTTAAACATCTGTGCCTTACCGCTCGTAAAAACTTTGAATTCTTTCAAAATAATTTGTATTTTGAACAAATCTTTGAGTGTACTGAATGAAGTGTCGATTGAATTTTACTGCTACCGTGGAGCAAGTGGTACAGGGAAAATCATTAATACAACTAAATCTTAGAGATAAATCTTGTAAGTATTATATTTTTTCTTTTGCAACCCTTTGACTCTGTGTTACAACTAAATGCTGAATAACAGTAGTAAAAGAAATATCAACATTTTCCCAGTTACAAAGCCACAATACAAAACACATTTCCAATACCTCTTCGGCGACTACCAAATCCTTCCTATGGGGTATATGTATAGATGGACTAATTAATAACGAGGAACATAAAATAGAATTTTTTTACTAGTGATCCAATTTACTGACGAAAGAAATATGGATAAACGTTTCCAAGCTTTCTCACATCACCAGATGGCTCTTTCAAGTGAAAGCTTAGAACCGTTTACATGTTTACGCCAATGAATCGGATTACTAGTATAGTTTTACTATTTTAGAGATAAGCTGATAACTAACATGTTATATTGTTAAAACATTCATTACCTATATTGATTTTTATAAAAATTTGACAACTACTACTGTGAAAAACTTTGCACTGAACAGTTGAGATATTTAAATGGTTTGGTTTTCTGAGGCACGTGGCTGAACACTGGAGTTTGTTAGATGAACAGTGGTTGAAAAATAGGGCGCATGCTAAGCAGAACGTCGAGTTGTACCACGATTTTCCATGAAACCATCCCGTGACTCTCGAAAATGCAAGTACAACAAAAGCGAAAAAACCGAGGAATTGCAATACAGAGAAAAAGAAAGAAAAGTTAAAGAAACTCCGCAGAGCTTACTTTTGTCGTGAACAGCTAATGCTACCCTCCGACAATTATCCCCACCTTTTGGAACAAACGTTCGACAGAAAAAAACTGAGGCGACAAACGAGCGAGACCACATTAAATAGGGCAACATATGTTCACGACTTCTCTAAATAAAGTCGGCAACTGTGTGTGTGTGTGTGTGTGTGTGTGTGTGCGTGTTCTTTGAAATCCCCGCTATTACTTCGTTGAAAGTTTTCACTGTCGACAATTCTACTACAGCGATAAGATTCTTTTTAACTTGAAGCAATAGTTGCACAGTAATTGACCAACGTTTTTTGTGGCGAAGTTTACAAAATTCTGTAACGGATTTCTGCGAGTGTTATATCTACAAAACAAAAATAATGAAGCACGCAACAAACTAGTTTAACTATGCACATCACGTGACTGCTTACCTTATATTACGGTAGATAAATTGTAGCTCCTACGTAATACGTTTCCGTGAAAGGATGACGAAGCCGGAAGCTTTAGGTTTTGGGAAAGCCCACTGTGCAGGTAAATTCAGCAGAAAAATGAGGAAAGTTTGTTTTAGTAAAAGCTGAAATTATGCAAAGTCATATCTTTTCCAAGGCAAACAAAAAATCGTTTAAAATACAGGTGTCTTTCCTATAACGTGATCAGTTGATCCAGAGGAAAATATCCGCGTAAAGAGAATGTATTTTAACGTGAAAAAAATATCAATGCGTTCCAAGATAAAGTGAAGCTACGTATTTAAGTTTTGTAAAAAAATACATTTGTTTATTTCTCTCCAGTTAGCACATTGATACCGTAATTTTATTGGATAATAAATCAGTGACATAGTTGACTGAGACTATGGGTAATCACTTTCTCGCTTCCTTGAATGCCTGAGTCAGTGAACTGAATGTTTTCAGCTCTGTTGAAGAAGTCGACTATAGAGTTTACAGGAAGCATTTTTAGACATGACGTAATTCACCTTTTAATTTAATATTCATATAATGGTGCCCACCAATTTTTCCGCCCAAAACAAGAAGCATTAAAGCAGTGGCCGCTGTGCAAAGATAGACGGTACTTATTGCGTTTTGCCTAATAGATGATGCAGGCGCAAGGTCACATGCCTTGTAAATTTGCCATGAGCAAGCGAGACAACCATTCATATCGACGACACAATCGACTGCAAGATGCTCGTATGGCTTATGTACTTCAATGGCATTTCGGATAATTTTCGTACCGCTTCAGCTGAGCAAGGAGCAGAGAGATATCCCATCCATGAGGATTCCCAGATTGAAGGTCTGGCCAGAAGCTGGGGTGACCAGGATCAAAGTGCGTCCTAGGTCGGCTTCATGTGGTGCAATTCGCGTTCCAGCGTATCCACGGCCGGAGAGCCTACAAAATTTCCACAGATTGAATGACAGGCAAACAGAAGTTCCTTAGACCACCAGAAATGTTTCCCTCTCTCACTGCCCCCATTGAGCGTTTGCTAATTGTGCTGTGCCGGGGGCCGTCGCACTCATATAAATTTTTAAATTGCTAAATTAATGCTACATAATTGCTCCGTTCTTGCAATTATGCAGTCTGTGTTTTGAATTTTTTTTTAATCGCATTATGGCGAAAACGCGTAAAGTGAGATCTCGTAAAACTAGGGACACCTGTTTCCATTTTTACCTTTTGATGCGGAAAACAAGGGCTCTAGCATTCTCGTGTTCTACATGTCATCAGAATTCTAAATACATTCTCGACTCAGTTCTGTTGTGATGTAATCGGAGTACTTGAATTCAGAACATCGCCACGTGAGAATTATTTGTTAAACGTTCAGGCAAATGGGCAAATCAATAAACATACTTTTAACACATGTGTTTCTAAATAGAGTATTGGAAAGCCCATTTCCTTATAATACTACCTCTGCTATGAGTGCAATGGTAGAAAATGAATCCTGAACATCCATCGGGGAAGAAATTAGATCATTTTGCATGAAAGATACCTTTTCAAGCTCTATGAGTGTAGAAGAAACCTGCTCCGCACTCCAAAGGTCAGTCAGCATCCATAGAAGGTAATGCTTTTTGTAAGGTGGGACCGGAAGAGACTTTTGCTTTACGAGGTGCTGCCAACCAACCAAGAAAACAATTTTGTCACTGTCGCTAGAGAGACCAGCTGAAAGCTGCAGTTGATGACGAACGTACAGAAATGATCAACAGGAAGGGCTTTGCCTTCCACCAAGACAATGCCGGGCCTCATGTTTCTTTGGCTCCCAGAAAAATTTTGTTGGGGCTTGGATGAGATCTCTTGCATCACCTCGTCTGTTCGCCCGATCTGGCGACTTCAGATTTCGGTTTAGTCTCCCTCAGCAGAAAGAACTTCGCTTCAATGAAGGCCTGCAGAAACTATCTGGACTAGTTCTTTGCCCAAAACTTGCAAAGTTCTGAGTGGATGAAATCGTGAAGCTATCCGGCACATAGCGAGAGGGGCTGAAAAATAATGGTCCCTACATTACTAAATAAAGTAGCAATGGTATGTAAAAGTTTTGTGTTTCACTTTTGTCTACTAACAGGAAAATACTTTTTACAAAAAATACTATCACATTTTTGAAAAATATCGAAAAAACGTCTAAAATATGAGTGCTTTAATGCACATAGCATCTTTCTTTTTTTCACTGTGTAAAGTCTTCTAGCGTAATGATCTCTATCACAAAAATAAAAATACAAGATATAATCCGATACATTGGAACAGTAATACACGAAGAATGTTGTTATGCTACTGATTCTTCGGTTCAGCTGAAAGAATCATAAGAAAATATACTATGGTGTATTTGGCGCTCTGTTTCCTCCTAGTTCTTTTATTGGTATCTATTATTTTATCGAAATTCGTCTTCAGCATGACCACGACGCTGAAGCCAAAAGAAGCTTCAACGAAAAATCAAACTGATATTTCAGCAGACAAAGAATATTTAGGTTGCAAGAGCCGTCGTTCTTAAAAAAATTACCGCAACATAAACAGACTGCAGAGAATTTCTACTTTAAAAAATACTCATTCCAAGATTTTGACTTCGCTCAAGAGAAAAATAAACGTTCTCTGCTTCTTAAGTATGTTAGATTTCCATTTAATACCATGCCCTATTCTTTTACTCTATTTCTCTTCTTTTTATCTCTCTGTTTCTTTTTCTGTGACGTAAAAGCCGAAATTCTGATGTCAGTGAATCTGAGTTCCGAACCTTAGTTTCATGTCACATGTACGTCTGCCGATGATCACTGACAATGCGTCAATTCTTCTATTCTTTGTTCAGAACAACTGTAGCTATAAGATAATAGAACAAAAATTCGTGTGAGTTTATTTCTTCGGAGTTGCACTATAGAGAACAGTGAATTGTTTTGCGACTAATATTGTGTGTAGGATAGAACTGAAATCTACTGATTTTATGTCATTATTTAGCATATCTACTCGTTTTCATCTTGTTCTTTGAGATTTTAATGCTCACCAAATGTTTCTGCGTTTTCCTTTTTCTTTTCATTTTCCTCCAGATTCATGAATTTCCGAGTCGAAAGAATATTCTTTTCCAAGACTTCATAATTAATGTATCCGCAGAAAATAGCAAGTATAGATACATCGTTCATTTCATCTCTCTAATTAAAGTTAGGAATTTTTCATTCAAAAAGGATGTTTAAGGATTAAAGTAAAACGTTATATGTATTATAGCAACAAAGGAGATAGCGCATTTTGGAAGTATTTGTTGAATATCAATCTATCTTTAGTTTTCCTTAACATCTAACTTGAGTTGCACAGTAACATAACATACTGGTTTCACTCTTCGAGACAGAAAGTAAACAGCATTGCGGGGGATGAGAAAAGCTGCTCACTCAATTCTTTCGAGTAGAGAAAAGAGTCCTAGGAAACTCGTAGTTGTAACCTCGGATTTTGTTCTGCTCATTAGAGTACTTCATTACACCTTTGACGTAAAGAAAATAAGCTGAACTTCCTGGAATCTTTCAGCACCTGTTATGACACTGTTATCAACCCTATGTTCGAAATTTCTTTTTCTTACATCTAAAGCAGCAGATATATGAATAAGCCACTTATCCCGAGCATTCCTATCTAATCAGCGACCACGAATGTAGCTTTCTTCAAAATTTATCAACGTGCGACGTTTCTTATTATGACCAAGTAGAAGCTACTAAAAGTTTCGTGAAGCTGCGACTTTCGGAACTATAAAATCGCATATGCCAAACCGTTATAACTAGGCCTGTCTGCACGAGAGGACGCGTCTCAGAGAACGTAGCAATGACATCAGCGAGAGCTGAGAATTATATACACGATCTAGTCACATTATTGTGACCACCAGCTAATATCCAGAGTAACCGCCGTGTGCAGCGCAGACAGCAGCTAGACGGGCTGGGAGTGACTCAATAAAGTGCTGGAAGGTGTTCGCAGGTATGTGGAGCCATTCTGACTGCAGTGCATCTGACAGCTGCTGGAAGGTGCGTGATGGAGGATCCATAGAGCGAACAACACGATCGAGGTGGTCCCACAGATGCTCAATTGGGTTTATGTCTGGGGAATTAGGGGCCCAGGAAAATACTTTGAAGTGTTCATCCTGCTCTTCTAACCACACTCGGACATTTTTAGCAGTGTGATACGTCGAATTGTCGTGCTGGAAGATTCCATCCGCCCCAGGTAAGACAATCAACATGCATGGGTGTACGTGGCCTGAAAAGAAAGATTTATAACGAATTCGGTCCATAGTGCTTTTCACAGGTATGAGTGGACCTAGAGAATGCAACGAGAACATTTTCCAGACAATAAAGCTGCCCCACCATTTTGTGTTTTTCCAGCAATGGTTGAAGAGTGTTTGTTATCCGATGTTTCTCACCTTATACGCCGACGTCCATCCGTTTCGATGAAGCAGAAAACGTGATCCATCGGAGAAGGCAATCCTTTGCCAATCAGCGGAGGTCCAATTCCGGTACAGCTGTGTAAATAGGTGCAGTGACCATCCGTCTTCATCGGAGCCCCATACGCAGCACGGTTTGCTAAATTGTCGTTTTAGATACACTTCCGGTAACTCCTGGTTCATTCAACCAGTGAGTTGACCCACTGTAGCGTGTCGATAGGCCCTCACGCACCTTCGCAGTCGACATTCACCTCTCACATCAATGGTTCATGGTGTTCCTCAGTTTCCACGTCGCTTATTCGCAGTTGTGCCATTTTTTCAATCACGAAAAACTTCGCAGCCGACGTTCACCTCTCACATCAATGGTTTATGGTTTCCACGTCGCTTATTAGCAGTTGTGCTATTTCTCCAATCACGATAAACTTTAATTACAGCAGCACACAAACAGTTCACAGACTGCGCTGTTTCAGAAATACTTCCACACTTGGACCGTAAGCCGATAATCATTCCTTTTTGAAAATCTAATAAATCCGTCTTGTTATGCACGACAGAAACGAGTTATATGTTTTCAGAATGCCTGTAACACCTTATATACCATCTAAGCCAGCTTACGACACGTACCTTCTGTTATTGGCTACGCGCTGTTGACGTCAAAAGTAGGAGGTGGTCACAATAATGTGACTCGATTATGCATAAACTGCCCTGCCAGGATGTACCAGTACGGAACCCATGCAGTGGGCAAAGGGAAAGACTTGTCTGAGTTTAACTGGGAGATGGTTTTCGGCGAGAGGAATGCGGGCCGTAACATCTCTGTAACCGCTGGTATTGTTGACTGTTCGAACGCTGCCGTATTTAAATTTTAGCGAGATTGAACCGAAGAAGAACACACATCATTTTCCCATGAGCAAGTTACGGGGGACCATCACCATTTGACAGCCGAAATGAATGTCGTATGGCACGTGCTGCTTTCACGGACAACAGCTCTCACGATCTATTATTAATGGCAAACTACAAATAGGTCACACGGAGAAACGTTCATGAGCATTCAATCTAGAGGGCACTCTTACAGACGTCCCTAAGAAATCTTATTTTGGAAGGTGGGACGTTACCGATCGCAAAGAGGATCTCAATGTGTTAAGCAATCACCCGTCCCTAATTTATGTCCGCTGGTTCGCGGGAAGGGTGAGAGACAGTGCCGTAAGACAAACGCACCATTCATATCTCATCTGGGATTTGAGACCGAACCTATCTCGGTCAGAAGCCAACACTTCGTACCACTTGGCCACAGTTGCGGCATATGCAAGAAGTTTGCTGTGACTAGTGAAATTGTAAACCTGCATTAGTTGTAATGGTAAGGAGGTCACTGGCTTACAAAACAATGAGAATTAAATCCAAGTTCATATATACGTGTGTTGAAAGAAGATGATGACTCGTAGCATGCACTCTGAAGACTGTCAAGTACGCTGTGATCAAATACAAAGCTACAAAAATGCTGACGAAAAACAAAATCAATATTATATGAGTGGAGTTTACTTGTAGGCATCGGTGTCAGTGTTTGAGAAGTAATTTTTACGATTTAAGCGCCGCAACTGAAAGAAGTAATAAACTAAATCTGGTCAGGACTAGGACTGAGTTGTTGAGCCCATTAAAGACGCGTTCGTATTCTTAAACATAAAATTCATGAGGAGGAATGCATTTTCCCTGGTAATTCTGCTACACAAGCCTTTGTTTTTTTCAGCAGGCATGGCCCTCTTCGTGGAATTCTACAAACGTGAAAATCGAAGGCGTCTTGAAGCATCTATCCGTTAAAAAAGGAGAGAGAGAAAGGCGCATCCGAATTCTATGCCACAGAAAAAGAAAACACTCCACACCATTTCACTCCCATTAGCAGGCTTTACGTGTGAGGCAATGTTGTCTTGTTCATGAATCTTGCACTATTGCCACACAATCATGTTTGGTTATTCAATGAAAACAGACTGTAGATACATTGCACTAAGCTACTGCCGTTTTCTGATACTCCAAAACAAAGGGTTTTTTTTTTTACTTTTCGGTTTAAATGCTATTGTAGCCTTCTCTGAGCATGAACGTTCTTTGTTAAGTAGGAGTCGTCAGCATCTCATTATTGCAAATTCAGTGCGTGTAATTCTCAGCGTTTTCGTACACTGACACTCAATTCCTCACGGTCTAGGACATGATGCACAATTGCAATATGTTTTCCTTCGCGAATTGTTTCTTCCAGAATCTATACCTTATAAGCATACAAGCGTAATTGATGGTAAAGAACTCGATGAACCGTCGACCGTTTCATTCCAAGTACTCTCGCTGCTTGTCTTACTAACTTCCGGGGACTTCTTCGAATGATCGCACATTTTTTACAGCCTCTTCCGGGATACAGGGATTTCCACCACCGTATCCTTTCAACATGCTACCGGTCGCCAAAAACTGGTCACCCCAATTCTTGATAATCTTAAATGTCGGAAGGTCCTCATTCAAGACACGGTGGAAGTTTTGTTGCACTTGAGTGACCGATTTTGTTTCCGCGTACCACCACACAACCTGTGCGGGCTCGCTTGGAGTCGCCATTGTAGAAAGTGATTGACTGCAGCGCCGCCGCGATTCTTCTGTGAACTACAACTTTTCCATGTGAACTTTGTGGGTCTCTGCTTTCTTTACGTCCAGAATCAGAGCTATAAAAACCTGAAATTAAAAAATAACAGACTTAAAAAATGTTGGAGTCTCATGGTGGACACCCAGTATAATTTTAAATGATACGCATTGATAAATGAATGCGTTTCTTTAAAATTGCAAAGAAGTTTAAGTAAATCGTGATTCGTAGGAATCTAGATGACCCTGTCCGTTGTGGAGGCCGAAGAACCGCGGGAGCTGTGGAGCCTACGCTACGCCACTGGATATTAGAATTAGACAACCATTTTTTTTTTTATTGAAGATTTAACGACCATCGTGAGCAACTCAATGGGCTATAAGCAGTCGCCCGTCCCTAATTTATGGCCACTGGTTCCAGGAAAGTGAGAGAGCCAGAGCCGTAAGACAAACACAACATCCATGCCTAACTGGAATTCGAACCCGGACCCCTCCCGGACGAATGATCAGAGGCCATCGCTTAGACCACTGCGCCACCGGGGCGGCACAACCATTTTTCATTCGGAAATATTAAGTTATGCTCTTTGTGTTCTTTCATTTGAAATAATCAGGCTGCGTATTGATTACTTCTTTACGTGCGCAGCTTCTTAAAGTGTCATCAGTATTATTTGCATAAACTAAATATGTATATTTTTATCATGTGTGCTTCTGCTTGAATATTCCCGTATGTTAGGCAATATGGCGTACTTGTTAGCGCATTCAACGTTAGTCATGTGCTCGTATTAAATGAACTTAGATAAAAAGATGTTGGTACGGCCTAACAGCTTATTTTTGTGTGCTTAACTGAAGCTCCGTCTATGTGCCATGATGAATACACCTGTTTCTCGGTTTGGAACTTTCTCTCACTGAGTTCATAAAGTCTTTCAATATTTTTTTCATTTTGTTGTTTTATTTTGGGGATTTACGACCACCATGAGCATCTCTAAAGTCTCTGAGGGGTCGCCCGCTCCCTAATTTAAGACCACTGGTTTCAGGGAAGGAACAGAGATAGCGCCGCGAGACAAACACATTACCCATGCCTCATCCGAAACTTCAACTCTGCCAAACCCCGATGAATGGCCAGAATCTATATTATCTTACCACTGGGACGCCAGGACGGCATCAGTATTTATCTTGTTAATAGCTCCGATCAGCAGAGGGCAGAGTTCAATCGTATCGAGAATAGAACGAGAGTATCACTTCCTAAGTAGTCGCTTGTGGGATCATGTAGGTCGACGGTTGACTAGGAAGTGAAATCTGAGCTGTCGATTTTCCTGAAATTGCCTTTTCTTGGCATTCTACACATAAAAACGGTTCTTGAGTCAAGAAACCCTAAAATGCCGAACAGCATGTTAATTGAGAATTTCACTCTACGAATCTGTGGAAACAGGAATCCCTGGTACCTATCTCATCACGATGGTCCATGCTTACCAGGATCTAACTAAAGCTGTCTCTGCACAGAACTGAGACCATGAAAAATGCAATTTCCTGATTAAACTGAGAAAAAAAGTCGCCATATTTGCTGACGGGAGCGTCATTTCCCACCGCTGGCGCTAAGCGAAATGAAATGTAAATCATCAGAATTCTTCCTTTAAGTGGAAACGTTTTTCCATAGGCAGCAATTAATCAGACCAAAATCTTTCCCCTTGGGGTCTTCTGGATAACTGGAGGGAATAATATAACATTCCTTCTCATAAGATTTAATGACAGACCTATATCGCCGAATCTCTCAACTGTGTAATATTTTTCACACAACGGACAATCAAAGAAATCAAGTAAGAGACTTCAGGATTCTGTGCAGAAAACAAAAACAATTCGCCTAACTAAAAATTTGTGGTCACTGATTTTTTGTTCAATCTGTTTTCCTCGGGAGGAGAGTAGCATATCTGTACATTTTAGAGTACATGAGGACTTTTCTGAACAGCTATTGTGCGGTTGTCCTACCTCCTTCCAGAACATTCGTTCCTACTACATCAAAACTTCGAATGATTTATCTGGCCACATATGCTCAGAAAAAACAGAACACTTTTCTTCTGAGGAATTTGCGGTTATTTGATAAAGAAAACGTGTTACTAATTATATATGCACCACATGTTTTGACTTTCATTATTAGTGCTTCACGTAAAAATCATCCATCTTGCAGTTGGTTACACATAGAAATACTTTTGTAGAAGAAAAATTGCTAAATTTCTGAAATAGCAGCTCTCCGTATTGTTCTTTTTTTGGAGCATTTGTAATTCAAACAAATGCTTTACTCAGTATACAAGGTTCAAAGGAAAGTCCTTACTCAGGGCAAAAACTGCGGAAGGAAAGGTCCGAGTGGTACACAAGTTAGATCTATGTATAGGAAAGGGACGATGGCCGATCGAATTAAAGCAATTGGAGCGCCCGTAGCGGCAAAGGTAAGAAGTTAGAGAACCTAACTAGCGAACAACGCGAGATAAAAACAAAATTCCAATTACAAAGATGTAGCGCATCGTCTAATTAGTAGGAAACGACATATGGTGCGCACGAATTATGTACATGGACGGGCCAAAATGCTGATAAAGTGCACACGGTCGCTGGATGGTCAGGCAATGTCAAATACCGGCCCACGATGGAAAACGATTCAAATGGGTATGTAAATATTGATATTGACGTAGAAGCCGATAGGTGAGATAAAATACCGAGGCTGGGGATTTGAACATCAGTCAACGTACACGTTGCAAACACTGATGGGGGCTACTCGAACGCTGAGTACTGTGAAATGGTCGTGCTTTATGGCGAATGTCATTGCAATGCCCACGAAGCTGCAAGGCGGTATGTCGAACGTTTTCCGACTGGTCAACATCCAACTGCAGCGACTATTAACAACTATGTTCGCCGCCTCCGAGAGACCGGAAGCATACAGACATGTCCGCAATCGGGCAGACTTACGGGTTCGGGTGTTACAGTGCATCCTGAGGCAGTCCTGGGATATGTCATTGCCAATCGCAACATTAGTACCACAGCAGTCGCCGAAGCATGCGGATTAACAGCACAACGTGTTTGGCAAATCCTGAACGAGCAAGCAGCTCACCCGTGTCACGTTCAGCTAGTGCAAGATTTGATGGATGGAGACCAGGGAAGGCGTTTCGATTTCTGCAACTTTGTACAGAACACGTTGGAGGTTAATCCAAACTTCTTGGCCGATATCTTGTGGACAGAGGAGTCCCGTTTTACACGGGACGGAATAGTCAATCGGCATAACACCCATTACTGGGCTCTGAGCAACCTATCTATGGGACGAGCTGCTCGACATCAACGACGTTGGGCAACTAACTTTTGGTGTGGTATTTAGCGAAACACAGTAGGTGGACCCATTTTCTATGATGGGACATTAACAGGTCAGCGGTACCTTCAGCTCTTACGGGGCCCGATATCTGACTTTCTGGATGATTTTCCTCTCAGAGATCTGCTGCGCGTGTGGTACCAACATGATGGTGCACCACCTTACATAGCAGCCGACGCATAGAGTTTTCTGGCTGCAACATTCAGACACAAGGTAATTGGTTATGGCGGTACAGTGGGGTGGCCTCCACGGTTACCGGACTTAACCCCTTCGGACTTCTTCCATTGGGGTTACTTGAAGGAACAGGTGTATGGTACAGAACCTACTAATCTGGAAGATTTACGACACCGCGTTCTGTGCTCCTGTAACACAGTGACACCTGTCATTCTAGATAGTGTACGATAAGCTATTTTTCAGGCCTTGGAATGTGCATTGTAGCATATTGTGGCCACTTCGAACCGGCTGTACATTAACTTCGCGCAGATGTGCGTTGTGCCTGTAAGTAGGCATATCTCCTGTAAAACACTTTCAGTATTATAAATAAGCCTTCACAGCTTCTGTCTGGTGTCGTTATTTTTGTCTGTTTCACCCGCTTAACCGATTTCGAATTAACAGCATGTTGACCCGTCCATGTACATAATTCGTGCGCCCCATATGTCGTTTCCTACTAATTAGACGATACGTTTCAACTTTGTAATTGGAATTTCGTTTCTATCTCGCGTTGTTCGTGAATAAGGTTTCCTAACTTCTTACATTTGCCGCTAAGGGCGCTCCAATCACTTTCATTCGATCGGCCATCGTCCCTTTCCTATACATAGACCTACCTTGTGTACCACTCGAACCTTTCCTTCTGCAGTTATTGCCCTGAATAAGGACTTTCCTTTGAACCCTGTATACTGCAACCACAGGCATATCAGTATAGTTAGTGCGAATTTTCGATAAATATGAGAGAAGCTTCTGAAGCTATCTTGCATCACGACTCGATGTCATCCCGCCTGTCAAAGCACTCGCTATTTTGTATCATATTCAAGAACGCCAATATAGAAGTAACTCTTTATTTTCTCCTTCACTGCAGCACAAGTATTGGATCTACTTGTCTTCAACCCCTGTTTCTTAAAGCTCTTCTCCGATTTTAAGCTTTTCTTCATGATTTCGTTTACCCTTTGAACAAAACACATCATCATCTGCAGACAATATGGACCACTGTGCTACTTCCTTCACTCGGTTCTTACCGCAGCTAAAAAATCGGGAGAGTACCCCGCTCTCTTTGTACATAATCTATGCCATGCATTTTTCGCACGCCAAGATCTTAAGAAGTGTGAAATAAAACGAGTTATATGAGAGTATACATATATTTACCTACAATACACTGCATTTATTTGCGTCATTTACGACCACACCGAGCCACAGTCCGGTGCACTGAGGTGCTAAAAAAACTGCAAAGGGCGCTGCCATTTCCATTACATTACAATATCTCCATAAGCTCCCATCGTAGCATTTGCAGTTCAGATGACAGCTTATCAGGACATTAGCGCTTTCGAACGTGGTATGATACTCGAAGCCTGGGAGATGCGTACACTCCATCTAGGAAATTACCACGAAATTTGGATTTACACTGTCAACAATTTCAAGCGTGTACCTGGATTACTTAAACTCAGGGGGAAATCGAGTGCAAGACAGGTGTGGCCTTAGAAAAGTACTGGATGATCGTGGAGAACGGCATCTGGCACGCATCATAACATCCCCCAGCATGCAACATTGCCGCAATTCACAGCACGGTTCAATGCTGCTTCCAGTAGTAGCATCAGCGTTTGGACAGTGCAACGTTGTTCCCTGTGTTTTATGGGGTTCCGGAGTCGACAGTCCACACTGGTTCCATTGCTGACACGACAATACAAAGCTGTGTGCGTCGCCTATGCTCTGGAACACTGACATTAGACTCGAGATGACTGGAAACGTATGGCCTCGTCCGACGATTCGCGGTACTAACTGTTTCGGGAAGATGGGCATCTCCAAGTGTGACGACAACTCCACGAGGCAATGTATCCCACATGCCTACAAGGGACAGTGCAGGCCGGCGGAGGCTCTGTTATGGTGGTGTGTGTTTTCAGCTGGCACGCATTACGCATTAGGACGTATCATACGTCTGTAAACCGCTCTGACTGATGGAACCTACGTAACCATCCTTGGGGAATATTTGCACCCGTTCATGTCATGCAACCACTCCGACGGGTGCGACTTCCTTCAACACGACAATGCACCACCGCAAACGTCCACAGTCACTCGATTATTTGTTGGAGGAACATTGCATGGTGTTTGTAATCCTGATTTGGCCACCCTCGTTTTCCGGATTTAAACGACATGGAATGCATTCGGTGTGCTATGCAACGTGCGGTTAATGTCAGAAGTCCTCCATCAGCGAATATTACGGAATTGTGGGACGCTCTTCACGGGGCATAAGGCATAAGCACAGTCTCCACAGTACTAGAGAGCTCGTGGAGTCCCATTTATTCGATCGGGAGAAGGACTGGCGCAGTATTAAATAATTAGAGAGGTATCCTGCTCCAGTTTTTTTTTTTTTTTTTTTGACGTTTCAGTGTCCTAAGTAGAATTAATCATAAGAACTAACAGCAAGGTTTACTAAATCCTAACATTGAGCAGTACTCAGATAGATGGACTAATGAATGTTATTGTCATAAAACCATTGGAAGAAAATATGTGAGTCATAAAAGTAAATATTTACTAAACTATGGCGCGGCAACAGTAAGTGTTTCGACTGCTTAGATTAAAACAAAAATATTTTTAGTATTATTATCATACACCAAATGATCATTGAATTATGACCACCCCTATCAGAAGTGAACGCCGCCCGGTGACCACGTGATTTCCGACAATGTAGAATTAGTTGATCGATGTAGCATATATAAGGTGTGAGTGCAGCAGCAGTTAGTAAATTCGGAGCGTAATGAGTAAACGGAAGGATTAATCTGCCTTTGAGAAAAGGCAGATTGCAGGAGCTCGGAGAGAAAGTACCTGGAGTTCCCAAACGGCTGAACTAGTGGGTTGTGAGCCAGCCGCTATAGTTAAAGTGACCGTAAAAATGGTCAAACAACAACCCGGAGGCGAAACTGCCCCGGGCAGCGAAAGGTTGATGTGAGAGATGAGCACCTCGTACAGGTCAACAGACGCAGCACTGTTGAACAATCGAGTACCCACTATAACAGAGATCAACCAGGAAGAGTATCTGTCATGACCATGGGCGGAACGTTGGAACGCGTGGCCTATAACAGCAGACGACCTCGACTACATCATCTTCATACCACGGTTTATTGGCGGAAAAGTCTCGTCTGGTGAAAAGATCATGCAAGTTGGACGTCGGACGACTAGTAAAAAGTGTGCTGGTCTGACGAGTCGCGTTTTTTACTCCACTCCCTGAGTGGTCGTGTACGTATTTGGGGGAAAACACATGAGGCGGTCGATTCATCCTGCATGGTCTCCACAGTGCAAGCCTGTGGATCCTGTTGTTTGGTGTGAGTCATATTTACCTGGCAGAAACTTGGACCCCTCGTGCGTGTGTAACAACGTATGACCGATGCCCACTATCCTGAATTGATTGCTGACTCAGTACACCCAACAATGTTGCACTTTTTTTCCCGAATGGCGACTGTCTTCGCAGGTGACGATAGTCTGAGCCGCAGGGCCAATGTTGGGCAGGAGTGGTTTGAGGAATACAGTTTAGACTTCCAGCATATCGATTGGCCGCTTAACACTTCCGATATCAATCCCACAGAGCACTTGTACGACATTATGAAACGGATATCAGTCATCTGGATAGAGCTATCTCCTCCATGCCTGCATTTAAGGCAACATTACACACAACTTGGTTCGCCACACCTCCCAACTGCTTCTGATTTCTTACTCAAGCCGTGCCAAGTCGGATAGCTGCTGTACTGAGGACGAAAAGAGGACCTACGAAGTATTATGTAGGTGATAATAATTCAGTGATCACTTAGTGTACATTATTCAGTTTTAGACGAGTGTATGAAACGGCCCTGACACCGATAAAATGTGATGTAGCTAGGAAAGTCCACCTGCTCTTGCGCGTGCTAAAATCTGACCTTAAGACTGAAGAAAAAGCTGTATCGCAAGTGTGTTAGTTAGGGGGAGTTGTAACTTTTGGTCTAAGCGTGACGTTTACTCTAATTTAACTTTCCTTTTTAGTTGACTTCTCTAGGTAAATTTTAGTTTATTCTCCTTAGCGTTTTTTAAACTTAACGTTATGTCTTCTCTCTCGCAAGAGTTTGGTTGGCAACACTTTGAGGTCGGAACGTATGACATGCGTATGTGTCCGATGAGAACAGGAAGATATATAATGTGAGAGCAGCAGGAAAAGCGGGAAGATAGCAGTATGATGATATAATAATAGTTGAACGTATGACGTGTGTATGTGTCCGATGAGAGCTGGAAGATATACACTGCCGGAAAGTGAAAAAAGGACACCAAGAAGGAGACGTCTGATACCAACAAAATTTACACAGCATAATAACGGAATACAGAAGATAACGTGATCAAAACAGTATGGCAAAATACAGCTGTATTTGCCGGTAAACTGAAAAATAACATTTCCATGTAACATGGTTAGTACGAGGTTGAACCGCCATGAACTGCGTCACACTGTGCAATTCTGGCATGGAGTCTGTCGTACAGATGTTGGATGTAAGTTTGGGGTATTGAATTCCAAGCATGATCAACCTGGACGCGTAAATCGGGGATGGTCGTGGCTGGCCGTGGAGACCGGATGAGTCGTTGTCCCATAAAATCCCACACGTGTTTAATCCCGTGAACGCGCAGGCCGTGGAAGTTGTCTCACACCCTGAAGTGCAAGTTGCGTTGCACGTGCCGTGTGTGGGTGTGCGTTATCTTACTGGAAAACACCACGATGGACCGACCTTACAAATGGCACAACAACGGGCAGAATGATGTTGTTTGATGTAGGAGGTGTTGGTTAACGTACCCGGTAGAAACACTAGTTCTGTACGGGAGTGATAGCTGATCGCTCCCCACACCAGGAGACCAGGTAAAGGCCCTGTGTGTCGCTGGCGGACGCAAGAAGGGTGGAGACGCTCCCCTGTGCGTCTGCGAACACACATACGGCCATCGGAGGCTCCCAAGCAGAATCTGCTTTCATCGCTGACACGACAGATCGCCATTGCGTTCTCCAGTGCAGACGTTGGCGACACCACTGCAGCCGTTCCATACGGTGGGCTGGAGTCAGAGGTACACATGCCAGAGGCACATGTACACGTAGTCCTGCATCCAGTAGACGGTTGCAGATTGTTCGCAGAGTCACCTCAGGTTCAACGGCAGCTCGAATTTGCGTCGCAGTGGATGTTCTGCTTGACAACGCCGCTCTTCTTATGCGTCGATCGGTCCACTCATCAGTCCGTCTTGACTCCCGGTTCCACGTCTTCTCGTGTGGAAATGTTCCTCGGACCATCTACGCCACCATCGTACCACCACCGATACTTCCCGTCCAATTCGCTCCGCAATACGACGATACGACCACCCAGCCTCGCGGAGTCCGACTAGACGACCTCGCTCAAAGTCTGATAACTGCTGAAATTGTACACGTCTTCCATGTCCAGGCATTGCATCTTCTTCAGGGTCTTCGCACGTGTCCGTACGCCGACGACTGATTACATTCACTTCGCCGTACTCCTTAAATACCACCGACGATAATTTGCATATTATGCCGTGCTGTGACGTAAGCGCTCACCGGTTGGTCCCGAAATTAACATCACACCTACGTAAACTCGACCCCATTAACATATGTAAATTTCATGATTGTCCGCCAATTTCTTCTTTGTGTTCTTTTTTCACTTTCCGCCAGTGTATAATGTATGAGCAGCAGCAAAGGGGTGGCTATGGTAGTGTGATGATATAATAGCACATAGTTGCGGAAGTTGAGTTACCTGAAGCTATGATTTCTTGACGTCTGCGTATTATCTTTAGTGTTGGTGTTTTGTTTTCCATTACCCAAGTTCCTTCACATTAATTGGATTACGTCAATAGTATTGTTGAAGAGTGAGTTGTGCCAAAGAAGTTTTGGGTGAATAAAAGCTAACTGTAACTTTTTCGCGACGATTTCTTGAACGACTCGTATTTCCCTGTAGGTGAAGTTTTTGAGAACTGATTTCAGTTCTCAAAAAACGTCAGCTATATATATACACGAACATTACATAGGATATCTACAGGTTACACCCCATCGTGTTATGCATCATTCTAAAGCTCTTTTCAATAGGAGGTAACCCCCCCCCACACACACACACACACCTTAGGGGAGAGGAAGTCAAATTTCGCTAAAGAACATCGTTTTCATAACATCAAAAATAAATTTTTGTAATCGCTTTTATTACATTTAGCATGAGGTTCTCGTACTGTAACGTACCAGGAGATGTGACGTACAAGCCCGAAGGACGCACACGACATAAAGGCAGATAGGAATCAGAATAAAACGTCCGCGTAGCTCAATTGGTAGAGTGACTTATTCCGGAATGAGGGGATCCGGGTTCGAGCCCCGGCGCGGATAAAAATGACGGAGATATTTACTTCGTTATAGTATTTTACACAGATTGCAACGAGATAATGTTATGTTTATGTAAAACAAGATGAAAGAATGTTGAGCTATTATATTGTTGAGTGACAATAAAATTAACTGTTGTTGCGTCACTTCTTAGGACAGCGTTGAAAATCAGATTTCAACAACGGTTTTGGCTACTTCCGTTACTCATTTTCGTTTAATCGAAAATGTTTACTTAGGATTTATTTATTTCACTACAGTCGGGAAAGATACATTGCGTCAATAATATAACTTAAGAATTGGTGTAGGGCCGATCACTTGTGTATTCCAACTTTCACATAGAAACTTACACCTTACGCTGCTTCTGACATATATCCACTGCCTGGCATAGAAACTAAAATGCCACACCATTAGGGAATGCTCAAAAACAGAACAAACTGCACACACAGTTAACCAAGTAGGTCCTGAACAAATGATTTAATTGTCACGTGCAGTCTAGGCTCCAGTGGCCGAATATACAGGATGATCAATAAGGAGTATGACCCCCATTTTGAGGGATACAGCGTTGAATCCGACGTGGCATCGAGGCAATGAGAGTCCGAACAGTCCTGAGGTATCGTGTACCATGTGGTGTTGATACGAGTCCTCAGTTCATCTTCATTTTGAGGGGGTGGTAGGGTACTCAACAGATGTCCAATCGTGTCCCACAGATACTCGATGAGCGAGAGGTCGGGGGATCGTGCTAGCTACAGAAGCATCCGCACACCGTGTAAAGTATTCAGCATGATCCGAGCGGTATGCGGTCGGGTTTTATCCTGTTGCAAAACGGCGTTTGGGATGCAGTGTAGATACGGTAGTGCCATAGGCCGCAACACCTCGTCAACATAGCGGCGTGCAGTCAATGTGCCCGTAATGCGTACCTGCGGTGAGCGGCTGTTGGCGCTGATAGCACTCCACACCATGATTCCACGTTGCCGGGCCGCCCTTGGCCACGTCGCCTCCAGACTCTCACACGGCAATCATCCCTGGTGTGACAGAACTGCGATTCGTCGGTGAGCACCACACTGTTTCGTTTGGCCCCCCACGCAGCTCTGGAGAGAACCACGCCAAGCGGTGACGACGATGGCTCGCTGTTAAGGATAGCCTTCGCAACGAATGGCTGGACAGCAAACGAGACGCTGCCAATCGGCGCAACACTGTCTGCTGCGATATCGGAGCATCCAAGCCTCTCCGTACACTCCACAAAATGTCGCCCGTTGTGGCCTGTGGGATCGCTACGGCATGACGTCGGATGCGACGATCGGTGAGCTCAGACGTCCGTCTCCCTGCTCCGGTTCCGCTATGACACTGCATAAATCCTTCCTGGGACCACTGTCTCCAAATGCGATCGACGGTTGTGGCATCATGTTGCGTTTCTTCCGCAATACGATGCAAAGACCATCCGGCAGTCCAAAGGCCTACGATGATACCTCTCGTGAACTCATGTGTTTGACGAAATCGCTTTGGCCGGCAATTTAACGGTAATGACACCCCTTGTTCGTTCTCCAGACACGGTTACAGCAGAACCACTCACTTTTCGCGGCCGTGACGACGTCTCGACTTATGGCCTCATGGGCTGGCTGTCCGCTTATATCGGCCTGCAAATGCAATCATTTGCATAACTTGCACGTGTGCACCCTCCCTGCAATTTGCATGGTGCTGCTTTTATGTCTTCGTGGTGTGGCATTTTCTCTGTCAGGCAGTGTATATGGAAATCTGTAGAGTTCCTTTTTCAACTGCACATAACATTGACATCATTTTATTTCTCGGGAAATTCCTATCTTTCTTACTTTGGCTCTCAGTCGTACGCTTTCTCCAGATCGATGCCATAAATATCAGCTGCAAGGGTACCTTTTCTTCTGTGTACTTCTAAATGATATTTCTTGAGGAAAATAGCGTAAACTCGTAAATTGAAATTGTTCATCTGCTATTTTGATTCCTCATCTGAGTCTTTTGTGCATTGTTATTTCCCATGTTCTGTTCCACATGTCTTTGGTAGTATGCTTGCCCAGTTTCGTTCAGTTCCAATTGTTCTGCAAGGCTGCAGACGGTGCTGAATGGACGGTACTTTAACTTTTGGCCACTCTGTATACCTCTTTGTGGTAGGGTAAATCTCTTTTGAGTCGCATTTCATGCTTTATAATGTACAACCTGAAAGCATTTTTACAATGCTCTAAATTTTCGAAATAATTTACCGTAGTGAGCACATGTGTGCATGTGCGAGAGAGTTAAAAAGGAAGCATTTTTCCACTTCTAAATGTTTCCACTTCAGTAAAGAAACAAATTTATTCGCAATATATCGATCCAAAAACCATTTTTCATACCTTGAAGGGAGGTATCTTACTTCACGCATCTTGGTCAAATACATCGTTCGTTATCCGCATTTCTGTTTGCAAATCATTAGGTTTGTGATTCTCTGATTTTTTTTTAATTTCAAATACGATGTATTGCAGGTAAGAAATTGCCAGAGGACAAATTTCTTTGAAATGCTTAATGGGCTTTTGAATTCAACTCATTAAGTATTTCGAATACCGCAAGACTGAATTAAAAAAACAACCAACAAAGGTGCTGTTCGGATTTTACATATTTTAACTGCCACATAGCATATTTAAAATGCAATCGACAGATTCACTTAATGAAGAAACAACATTTTTACCTCAGGAAATTTGAGTTCAGTTCTACTTCCCATTTAAACTCAAATTTCAATTGCAAGAACTGAAGGCACCGTAGCCTCGGAGAAACTTAAAACAATTACGATCTTGTCTGTTTAGAAATCTGAAAAATCACGAACTCGGTCTTTTTACCCGTTGATGTCATATTCAAATTATAAACATTCTTTTGAAATAATATTCAGCTCTCACATGTAATTTCGCACTGAGTTTCCCAAATAATTGCTAATTATGAGTTTCAAGGGCAGAGTTAGATGTAAAGCTAGTAAAATAATCGGTTCGTTCTCACTGCCTAGGTGAGTATCAAAAGAAAATAATATATAAAGAGCAACTATAGCGCCTTCCCTTTCACTTTTTCATGTTTTCTTTGTGTGTGTGTTCCTGTGTTTACATATTTTTGAGGGAGGGGAAATACTGCAAAAAACCTTTACATTTCATCCTCTTATCTTATTCATTAAACCTTTGTTTTAATGAATGCAATTTCCTTAGATAAAATAAAAAGCAAAGAAAATAGAAAGAAATGTTTGCTGCTTCGTAATGAAGTCAAATACATAACAACTGACAAAATATCTTATTTATTGATATAAAAAGATATAAAATATACATCCATGGGCCAGATCATTGTGTCACCATCCTTCTCCCCAGGAGTGGAGTCATCCTACAGCACGTATTGGTGACGTCACCGACCAGCGTAGTTTATACAGGGTCTTTATAATTAAAGTTTCACTTTGAAATGGCCATAAAAGGAAAACTACTGGACGAAATGTTACCAAACTTGATAATAGTTAACAGGAGGTCATAGGACTTTATTTTCCGCAAAACAAAAAAATTAGTTCCAAAACTCACCACCAGCGTGGAATGGCGCTGTATGCAATATTGGGAAACGAAAGAAGATATGACGACATCAGTTGCAAATGTGTGTAATCGTGTCGAACACGTGTTACAAGTCATGTTCAACGTGGCGGCCACCATTTTCAGAAAGCAAGTGAAATCGCAGTACTGCGTTCTCAACAGTAGCTCGTAGCATATCAGGAGGAATGTTACGGACATGTCGGTGTATGGCAGTTTTCAATTCCGCCAAATTCTGGATGTTATCACCATAAACAGTGGATTTGAGGTAACTCCATAGCCAGAAGTCACAGGGGTTGAGATCTGGTGACTGGGGTGGCCAAGCCATGGGCAAGTGGCGGCTGATAACCCGGTCATCCGTGAAATGTTGCTGAAGTAACTGTTTCACACAAGTGCCAATGTGCGGTGGAGCCCCGTCCTGCATAAAAATCGCGGTGTCTAAAATGCCACGTTCCTGAAGTTCCGGTATCACGAAACGTCGTAACATCGACTCTAAGCGAACAGCAGTCACAGTGGTAGTCACGGGCCCAGCTGGCGATTGCTCTTCAAAGAAGAACGATCCAAATACGACACGAGGTGTCATACCACACCAAACGGTGACTTTCGGAGAATGCAATGGAACTGGGTGGATAGCATGAAAGATTTGTTTGGCCCAAATCCGGCAATTATGGGTGTTCACATCCCCATTGAGGTAAAAATTGGCCTCATCCGTCCACAAAATGTTCCATGGCCGCCATCCGTGCAAGGAATTCCAACGCGAAAGATTCTCTTACTGGAGGATCGTTCTGTTCCAGTTGTTGAACACGTTTGATTTTGTATGGGTAGTACAGCAGCACTTTACGAACGATTTTGTACACCGTACTCAATGGCAAGTCCATGCGACGTGCAACAGCACTTACGCTGCAAGTCCCGTGTGTGCTTTCCATAGTTGCTTCCCCTACTGCTAATGCAACAGCATCCTCGGTTTCCACAGCAACAGTCTTTCGTCCCCGCCCAGGTGCAACAGATAACAAACCTGTGGCTTCAAACTTTGCCATCAGTTTCCTCAAACCCTGCGGTGTCATTGGGCCTCGGCGTAGTCGTCTGACGGTACGATACTTCTGCAAAGCACGCTGCGCATTGCTATCGCATTCATAATAACACTTCACGAGAAAAGCACGATCTTGCATGGTTACCGACATCGTCGACTCGTAACAATGACAGCTCCGACGGGGAGGCTCCCTTTTAGGGTGGAAACTCCAATGAAGTGTACAGCGCGTTTGCGTACTTCTAATTTGCATTCCTCCTGCCGTCAGCCGTTGACGAGGCTTTGCGTATTTGCATAACACCGCACACTGTTTCGTGTTCAACACGATTACACACATTTGCAACTGATGTCGTCATGTCTTCTTTCGTTTCCCAATATTGCATAGAGCGCCATTCTACGCTGGCGGTGAGTTTTGGAACTAATTTTTTTGTTTTGCGGAAAATAAAATCTCATGACCTTCTGTTAACTATTACCAAGTTTGGTAACATTTTTTCCAGTAGTTTTCCTTTTATGGCCATTTCAAATTGGAACTTTAATTATAAAGACCCTGTATATACACTGCTGGACAATTGCTAAGGACGTATCATAAACGGCTATATAGCGCATAAAAAAGTAAGTGTGGTTGGATGCCAAGTGAAATAAAATAATGTCAGAATGCCAGGACATTACAAGAAAGACAATTTATTGTGCTCTGAAATCCAGAAGGCTTTGGAACTTGTTCAAGGGACGAACAGGCCATTTTGTGCAGAATACGTAAACGTGAAGAAAATGAAATTACCGTCCGCAGGCGTTCCAGCGTAAGATGTCAATACGGGATATGGCCACCATGGAGGGCGATGCAAGATTCCACACGTCGTGTCCTGCTTTGCACAACATTATCAAGCAGCTGTTGGGGTAATTTATCCCATTCCTCTGTCAGTGCACGGATGAGGGTGTCCTTGTTTATTGGAGGGCATTGGCGACCAGCAAGACTCCTCCCCAAAGCATCCCACACACTTTCAATGGGATTCAGATCTGGAGAATGTGCTGGCCATACGAGGCGTTGAATATCCTCGCTCTCAAGACACTCCTGAACAGCGACTGTTTGATGACATGTTGCGTTGTCGTCCATGAAAATGAATCTATCACCGACAGCACCACGGAACACGCGAACATGAGGTAGCAGAACATCATTAATGTATCGTTGGCCAGTCATAGTCCCAGTTGGAAGCACATAGAGGGACGTACGGCCATTGATCATGATGCCAGCCCATACCATGACATTACATGTCGGATATCGGTCCCTTTCCTGTATGTTTGCTGGACAATATGCAGTACCACTATCACGCCAGGTCAGTTGTCGTCGACAATCAGACGATAGACTGTATCTACTCTCATCTGAGAAGAGGACAGCAGACCAGTCGTTTTCAGTCCAATTGCGATCTTGATAGCACCATTGCAAACGGGCGGTACGGTGACGTCTGGACAATGGGATGCACACAACAGGACGATGGGCGTATAGTCCACGACCTCCCCCGTGACGTTTGCTACACTCTCCATTTGTTTGAAATGATTTCCAAAGCCTTGAAACAACACTGTGGCTGACGTCGAACTCCCTGGCAACATCTGTTATTTTTCAACCTTCTTCAATCTTGCCAATAATACGTCCACGCGTAAAATCATCTAGGTGATGTCGGGAAGACATACTGAAAATTGCAAGTTCGTCAATTGATTCTTTCCCTTTCAACTTTGCGTTTGAACAACAACGGTCAATACGCGTCAAATCCTTTATATCTCTTATCAGCGCTATGACGTCACGAACAAGTTCGGCAATCCAAAATTTGCATATGCACAACACGTCTTACTGTATCCCGCACTTATGCTTATTTCCACATTTTCCTGCCTTCCATTTTATGGTTGCTATCGTTGCTATTGTCATCCGTCCTTATCAATTGTCCGGCAGTGTATTAGATGGAATGGGCAGGGCATGTCATATCGTTAAAATGAAAATATGATGCAATGGAGATAGGGAAGGACTTAATGGAATGAAGTTTGAACGGAGAATGATAATAGGATGGAGGAAGCATCTCAGAAAACGCAGCATTATTCAAAGGATGCCGTAGTGAATGTGGGATGGCAATGGTCTGATGAGGGACACATATATATCCACCTAATGTGGCACAAAGGGAACACCACAAGTTGTTGGCAGTCAAGCTGAACGCCAATTGACACGAGTTGTCCGGAGAAACAGATGGCTCACGATACCTCAAATATCGGCAGACCACCGCCTGGAATCGTACAGAAACTCTTCCGTGAGCGGAATCCAGATGACGCACTTACTGTCGAACTATAGGAATCAGCCGCATTATTGCTATACCCATTTTGGCTTACAATTATCCACAGCTTCTTCTGCAGTATCCAAGGAAGCACCGTGGCTGGACATTGGACAACTAAAAACGAGTCTCCTGTTCCCATGAGTCCAGATTCGATCTGCAACATACCGATGGACGAGTGGGAATTCGACACTACACTAGTAGACAGCTGCAACTACTTGCACATTCTTCGTTTGTTTATTTGTTTTGTTTGTTTATTTGGGGGGTTTAACGACCACCGTGAGCAACTCGATGCGCTACAAACAATCGACCGTCCCTAATTTACAGCAACTAGTTACAGGGAAGGGAAAGAGCCAGTGCCGTAAGACAAACAAAGCATCCATGCCTCACCGGAATTCGAACCCTTACCCATCTCGGACAAATGATCAGAAGCCAGCGCTTAGACCACTGCACCACCGAAGCGAGAGCTGCACGATTGAAAAGAAGCAGACCGACAGTGGTAACATTATGGTATACGGACTGTTCTCATAGATATCACAGGCTCACATCATTCCTGTTGAACACACATTCGCTGCCATGACCTTCCTAGGCATTGTTTTGAAATAAGTGTTACCCTTTATGGTTATTGTGCACCATGATGACACTGAGTTCTTTTCAGATAGACAGCGCCTCGTATCAGAAGACCCGTACTGTGTAGAAGTATTCCAAGGACCATGTCCACGCACTTTGAGCGTTCCTCTGGCCTCCAAATTCCCCTGGTTTGTATCCTGTTGAACATCAGTGGGGTGCAGTGGAAAGCGGCATTTTCCGATTAAAGCTAGTTCCTTGTTCTTTCATCGCAGAATCTACGGGACGGTATTCTGTCCATCTGGTACCGAATACTTAAACATATGTTCCGCGATCTGGTGGAAACGGTACCTTGCGAGGTATGGTTTCCACCATTTTAAGCATAAATAATGAAATAAAGCAAATTAAAATATTTTTGAGGAAATAACGCTGGGTAAAAATTAAGTTATAAAAATAAAAATTGATATGAAATATGGCAACCTGATAGCTTTTAATGAAATTCAGGTCAGAGTACATCAAACCATGACAAGGAACTTATCCGCACAAATGAGGGGAATAGGAATGGCTGATAATGAATAATACCGGTGCATCGAGAAAAGCATTTCAACAGGTAAAAGAAATTCATTGTTCCGCTGATCAATAGGGGGTATGATCGCTCCGATCTCCAGGCATGCTGTTCGCAAAGTGACGGATGAGGTTGAATGGCAATAAATGTCATTGTTCCGTTACAGCATATCTCAGCTTTACGCAGCTTGGAGGCAGTTGAAGAACAGTAATGATTCCCCCAGAGCATCCCATGCATGCTCAATAGGAATCCGATCGTGGGACAAGGCTGGCCACTTTCTACTGTGAATATCTTCTCCCTCGAGGTAGTCGTCCACATGTGAGCCCTATGATGAGCATTATCGTCCATAAAAATTAACTTGGAGCCTACGTACTATTAAAATGCTTATGCTAAGGATCTCCTTTGAACATGTATGGTGCCAAACTCACACATATGGAGTGGAATACGGTCATCCAGCGTTATATTTCCCCACATCAGAAGACTTCTTTCTTCATCGGGGTCTCGTGTTGCTGATGTTGTGCGTCCCGCGTTCTGTTCAGATGAGAAGGAATCCCTAACTGAACTGAAACGGGAGTGCTCCCGCGGCGGTTCTATTCAAGTGTGATGCTGTCTCCATCAAGCCTTTCGGGCTCAGCTTTAAAAGGTTATAAGAGAATGTCACAAATCATTCTCTTAGCATACAGTCCCCACTCACGAAGTCATCTTGGCTCAGTTTTATTTGGCACCATTGTGCCAAATGCGCAGGCGACCTCAGCAGCGAGTTTCTGGCTGTTATCTCTCTATTCCTTTTGGCTGTTAAGGCTGGATATAGGTTTATCTGGGATGGTGTAACTCTTGACCCTGTCAGAAATGGTGGTCGGGACACATTTTCTGATTGCTGATTTTGTTGCTATTGCCTGGAGATCTAGACTGAATCAATTAGGGTATCGTTCACTTGACCGAAAGGTCACTTGACCGAAAATCACTTCGCCGAAAATCACTTGATCGAAAGGTACATTTCACCGAAGGGTCACTTGACCGAAAAGTTCATTTCACCGAAAGATCACTTCACCTAAAAGTTCATTTCATCGAAAGGACACTTGATCGAAAAGTTCATTTCACCGAAAGATTACTTTACCTAAAAGTTCATTTCATCGAAAGGACACTTGATCGAAAAGTTCATTTCACCGAAAGATTACTTTACCTAAAAGTTCATTATATCGAAAGATCATTCACCGAATGGTCAGTTTATCGAAAACTTAGAATTTTGTTGTTATAGATCTGTTGGAGTATGGTGCTGGTTTTTAAAAAACTGGTCACCTAAACATTATTGGATTGTATAAAAAATACACTTTTAATTTCTTTTAAACACCTCCCCATAAGTAGGTTTTTCGAAATATAACATTAATTATAAGTCATAGATAGACCTGTGCCTTTTTGCCAAATTTTAATCCCCCGAGCTCATATTCATGAAGTTTACATAACAACTCAAGTTAATGAGTTGTTATGTAAACACACTTATTCAGACAAAAAAAAATCAGTTTTAGGGCCCTTGGCCTCGGTTTAGGCCTTTTTAGAACATTTTAATCGTGCGTGCTCATATTCATAAGGTTTACGTAAAATGTCCAGCTAATAATGTTGCACATTTATTCAGGCAAAAAAGAATCAATTTTTGGGCCCTAGGCCTCGGCTTAGGCCTTTTTAGAAAATATTAACCGTGCGTGCTCATGTTTATAAGGTTTACATAAAAACTAAAGTTAATGATGTTGTACTCTTATTCAGGCCAAAAGAATCAGTCTTAAAGCCCTTGGCCTCGTTTTAGGCCTTTTTAGAAAATTTTAATCCTGCGTGCTCATATTTATAAGGTTTACATAAAATGTCAAGTTAATAATGTCGCACATTTATTGAGGCAAAAAAGAATCAATATTAGGGCCATAGGCCTCGCTTAGGCCTTTTTAGCAAATTTTAATCGTGCTTGCTCATGTTCATAAGCTTTACATAAATAGTAAAGTTAATAATGTTACACATTTTTTCAGGCAAAAAAGAATCAATTTTAGGGCCCTAGGTCTCAGCTTAGGCCTTTTTAGAAAATTTTAATTGTGCTTGCTCATGTTCATAAGCTTTACATAAATAGTAAAGTTAATAATGTTACACAATTTTTTCAGGCAAAAAAGAATCAATTTTAGGGCCCTAGGTCTCAGCTTAGGCCGTTTTAGAAAATTTTAATTGTGCTTGCTCATGTTCATAAGCTTTACATAAAAAGTCAAGTTAATAATGTTGCAATTTTTTTCAGGCAAAAAGAATCAATTTTAAGGTCCTAGGCCTCAGCTTAGGCCTTTTTAGAAAATAATAACGGTACGTGCTCATGTTCATAGGTTAACCTAAAAACTCAAGTTAATGATGTTGCACACTTTTCAGGCTAAAAGAATCAAGTTTAGGGCTCTAGGCCTCGGCTTAGGCCTTTTTAGCAGATTTTAATCGTGCGTGCTCATATTCATAAGGTTTACATAACAACTCAAGTTAATGATGTTGTACACTTATTCAGGCCAAAAGAATCAGTCTTAAAGCCCTAGGTCTCGGCTTAGGCCTTTTTAGAAAATTGTAATCGTGCGTGCTCATATTTATAAGGTTTACATAAAATGTCAAGTTAATAATGTCGCCCATTTATTCAGGCAAAAAAGAATCAATATTAGGGCCGTAAGCCTCGCTTAGGCCTTTTTAGCAAATTTTAATCGTGCTTGCTCATGTTCATAAGCTTTACATAAAAAGTAAAGTTAATAATGTTACACATTTTTCTAGCAAAAATAATCAATTTTAGGGCCCTAGACCTCGGCTTAGGCCTTTATCGCAAATTTTAATCGTGCGTGTTCATATTCATAAGGTTTACGTAAAAAGTCAAGTTAATAATGTTGCACATGTATTCAGGCAAAAAAGAATCAATTTTAGGGCCCAAGGTCAGCTTAGGCCTTTTTAGAACATTTTAATCGAGCGTGCTCATATTCATAAGGTTTACATAAAATGTCAAGTTAATAATGTTGCACATTTATTCAGGCAAAAAAGAATCAATTTTATTGCCCTTAGGCCTTTTTTTTTTTTTTTTTTAGCTTAGGCGTTTTCAGAAAATTCTAATCTTGCTGGTTTATAAGTTTACATAAAATGTCAAGTTAATAAGTTAATAATGTTGCACATTTATTAAGGCAAAAAAGAATAAATTTTATTGCCCTTAGGGCTTTTTTTTTTTTTTTTTAGCTTAGGCGTTTTTAGAAAATTCTAATCTTGCTTGTTCATAAGTTTACATAAAATGTCAAGTTAAAAAAATCAAGAGGATGGGGGTTAAAGATTGCCGTTTCTGGGCATATATTGAGAACTGAATTGGGAACTCCAAACGCATTTCGCGAAAACGGTCCATGTAAGCCAAGCGAGGCGAGAATTGCACTTTAATTTGAAGAAAAAAATTGCCGAGGATCCGAGGTACACTTAGTTTTGGGAAGGGTGTACCCCCAACTTCCGTAATATTATGTTCGGGGCCGCTGGAGTCTGTCAGTGTATCCAGGATGTTCCCCTTGAAGCGTCCGCGAGGTCCGTCATGTTGGGGGGGGGTTGGCTTTCCCCCAAAATTTTAAAATGGACGTAGAGCTCTAAACATTAGACCCATGCTTTATATAATGATTCTGTACACGACCACGAATTTTCAGGAATGTGGAGTGAAACTGAACCCCCCGTTTCCAAGAGCTCTTCAGGGGTAACATCGAGGATACACTGATGACCGACTCCAGAGGTCCAGAATATAAAATTACGGAAGTTGGGGGTAGAGCCCTCCAAACCAAGCACCTCGTATCCCTTTTACAGACTTCACCAAATTTCTGGGGGAGGGGGAAGAGCATACATAGTTTGGCACTAAACACAACATGAAGCATAGAAATTGCGAGCAAATCCCTTACCTTGAACACCTGTCTGCGCTCTTAGAAACTTGGGGGAGGGTGAATTCGTCCCACCCTCCTGAAAATTCGTGATCGTGTACAGAATCATTATATAAAGCAAGGTTCTAATGTTTACAGCTCTACGTCCATTTTAACATTTTGGGGGAAAGCCCCTCCCAAAGCTCACGGACTTCGCAGACACTTCAAGGGGAACGTCCTGGATACACTGACAGACTCCAGCGGCACAGAATATAATACTACGGAAGTTCGGGGTACAGTTCCCTCAAACCAAGTGTACCTCGGATCATCGGCAATTAATTTCTTCAAATTAAAGCACAATTCTCGCTTGGCTTACATGGAACGTTTTCGCGAAATTCGTTTAGAGTTCCTAAAAAGGCCTAAGCCGAGGCTTAGGGCCCTAAAATTGAATCTTTTTTGTCTCAATAAATGTGCAACATTATTAACTTGACTTTTTGCGTAAACCTTATAAATATGAGCACGCACGATTAAAATTTTCTAAAAAGGCCTAAGCCGAGGCCTAGGGCTTTAAAGACTGATTCTTTTGGCCTGAATAAGTGTACAACATCATTAACTTGAGTTGTTATGTAAACGTTATGAACATGAGCACGCACGGTTAAAATTTGCTAATAAGGCCTAAGCGAGGCCTACGGCCCTAATATTGATTCTTTTTTGCCTGAATAAATGTGCAACATTATTAACTTAACTTTTTGCGTAAACCTTATAAATATGAGCACGCACGATTAAAATTTGCTAAAAAGGCCTAAGCGGAGGCCTAGGGCTTTAAGACTGATTCTTTTTTGCCTGAATAAATGTGTAACATCATTAACTTGACTTTTTGCGTAAACCTTATAAATATGAGCACGCACCGTTAAAATTTGCTAAAAAGGCCTAAGCGAGGCCTACGGCACTAATATTGATTCTTTTTGCCTGAATAAATGTGCGACATTATTAACTTGACATTTTATGTAAACCTTATAAATATGAGCATGCAGGATTAAAATTTTCTAAAAGGGCCTAAGCCGAGGCCGTGGGCTTTATGACTGATTCTTTTGGCCTAAATAAGTGTACAACATCATTAACTTGAGTTGTTATGTAAACCTTATGAACATGAGCACGCACGGTTAAAATTTGCTGAAAAGGCCTAAACGAGGCCTACGGCCCTAATATTGATTCTTTTTTGCCTGAATAAATGTGCAACGTTATTAACTTGACTTTTCATGTAAACTATTTATGAACATGAGCACTGAACATGATTTTTATGAAAAACGTATGAACATGATAAAACTTGCTAAAAAGGCCTAGGCCGAGGCATAGGGACTTAAAATTAATTATTTTTGCCTTAAAACTAAATCTTTGCGTTCTCTGTGACACGGAGAAATCAAAAGTGCAATTTGAGTATGATCCCCTAACGTTTCGGTGGTCTGTCTGTCAAACTTGCACCATGCTTCAACAGATCCTGTAATGAAATCTAGCGTTTTCGATAAACTGACCCTTCGGTGAAATGACCTTTCGATGAAATGAACTTTTAGGTAAAGAGACCTTTCGGTGAAATGAACTTTTCGATCAAGTGACCCTTCGGTGAAATGTACCTTTCGATCAAGTGACCCTTCGGTGAAATGAACGCTTCGATCAAGTGATCTTTCGGTGAAACAATTTTTTCGGTGAAGTGATTTTCGGTCAAGTGACCCTTCGGTGAAGTAAACGTCGGGCAAATGAACCAGACCCAATCAGGTATCATTCTGCCAGACTGCTGGACAGCTTTGTTTGTCTATCGATTAAAGCTGTCCATAAGTTACGCATTAGCAATGACGAATCAAATCTAAACATCTGGTAAATAATTTACTAAACAGCAACTACATGGTGTACAAGATAAATGAGTTATTATTTGGAAACAATATTCACTGCTCGACATTGAAAATACTACATCATGAAAGAATGCACAAAATGAAGCTAAACTTACCATCATCATCATCAACCATTATCAATCCACTGCTGGATGAAAGTCTAACAAAATTTCTTCTACAATTGTCTGTCTTGGGCCTGTCTCCTCCATGTCACTCCAGCATACTTTCGAATTTCATCCACCCATCTCCCATGGGGTCTTCTTCTGGGTCTTTTCCTGTCCCTTGGAATCCAGTCTAAAATTTCGGTTGTCCATCGATGGTCCGTTCTTCTGGCAACATGCCCAACCCATTGCTGTTTCAGTGATTTCACTCTGGTCGTGATGTCGTCCACTCCTGTCATTTTCGTTATCCACAAGTTCCTCTTCTTATCTTTCCTCGTTACACCAAGCATGCATCTCTCCATGCTTCTTTGAGTTGCTGCAGTTTTTGTATGTCTGTTTTAGTTAAGGTCCATGTCTCTGCTCCATACGTAAGCGCTGGCAGGGTGCATTAATTAAACACTTTTCTTTTGAGACATAATGACATACTGCTCTTAAATATTGTACTGTTTCTTCCAAAAGCTCTCCATCCAAGTTTTACACGCCGATTAATTTCTTCATCAATGTGACCCACACTTGATATCTGCTGCCCAAGATAAATGTAGGAATCGGTTGTCTCAAGCTTTTCTCCATCAATCGATAAATCATCGTTTCTTGTAAAAGCATTATACATCACTTCTGTCTTCTGAAAGTTCATTTTAATCCCACTTCTTTACTCTTGGCTGTAAGCTCTTGGATCATACTGTGCAGCTCTGAAGGGGTAGTTGCAAAGATGACTCCGCCATCAGCAAAACGAAGGTGAGTTAAGTAATCTCCATTAATCTTTATCCCTTTGTTTTCCTCAGTTCAATAGCTGAAAGACATTTTGCAATGTGGCGTTAAAGAGCTTGGGAGATATGGTGTCACCTTGTCTCACTCCCTTTCCAATTCTTATTTGTACTGTATCCTCAAATATCCGAACCTTTGCACTAGCATTTTCATAGGTGTTATTAATAATAGTAATGTATGCATCTTCAATACCGCAGAATTTCAAAGCCATTGTTACTGCTGATGGTTTCACGGAATCGAAGGCCTTTTCATAGTCAATAAAAGCCATGCATAATGGGAGTTCATATTCTCTTGTTCTTTCAATTATTTGTCTCATTACATGGATATGATCTATAGTGCTGTAGCCACTCCTGAATCAAACTTGTTCTCTTGGTTGGGCCATGTCTAGTGTTACCTTCAAGCGATGTGAAAGAATCTTACTGAAGATTTTAAAAACCACTGATAGGAGGCTGATGGGCCTGTAGTTCCTGAGATCCTTAACGGCACCTTTTTTATGGAGCAGGATCATTGTAGCATTGTTCCAATCCTCAGGAATCTCCCCTTCATTAAGATATCTCGTGAAAACTTGGGCGAGTGTAGTTTCAATTTCTCTACTTGCTTCTTGTATAATGTCCACGGTAATTCCATCGTCTCCTGGAGCTCTTCCCCGTTTCATGTTCTTGATTGCATAAGTACCTTCTGAAGGGAGGACTGGAGGGACTTTGGCACTGGTACCTGCCGTAATGACTGGAATAGATGTATCATCCCTTTCATATAGTTTTGAATATAAATCTTAATCTACCATACATGTTGATAAGTGGGTCGGAAAGATGTGTCTTAATTTCTGAAGGATTACCTGAATGTGTTGGATGGGAAGATAGTATAATGCAACCCGAGTCAGTAGGTCAAATGACCTCCATGCTGGTCATACGAACTATACATTCGGCAGCACAACCTGGCTCTGAGTGAGTGGAAAAATCTCCGGATTGTGTCCAGAAGTATCGCCGATTATGCGTCTATGACATATGTCCACAATTCATCTACATTGCGAGGATGTCACGCAGAGGCGTTAAGTCAGTTGCCAGTGGCGTCCTACACGTTCTGTACCGGGGAGGAGTCTGGGGATCGCACTGACCGAGGCAGCACTTGCAGTTGCGCACCGAAATGGAGGATCCGACGGGTCCAGACTTCATCACCCCCCTTAAAATGAAAATAATCACAGTTATGTTAGGTTCAAAGAGTGTGTTATGAAGTGTTGGATGGAATGAGAGAAAGCCAAAGCGACTCAATTTTATTCAGCAAAAAGGTCATCTGATTAATACGCTTATTCATTAACATTACAACCACCGCCAAAAGCTTTCCCCGTAAGTTAATCGAGGCGCAAGGGCTGACAGACGGATGTACGCTAGAACCGAACAGTACTTACGTGGGGTGAGAGTTACGTTTGGTCTTTGAAGGCTCTCAAGAAATGTTCAAGTCTTCTTCTCAAACTACTCCTAAGATATTCACCGAATACACAAGACTGAAGGACTTGCTGGCGAATGAACGGACAACCAAAATGCAAGCATTAAGTTACAATTCTGTCTTGTACTTAAAAGCTTCCCAGAAAATTTTAAATCTATCTCAAACGGTTCCCAAGAGCTAAGATATTTTTCCAAAACAAGCGGACGTGCGGACAAACTGACAGACAGACAGCATAGTACAAATCTGTCTCAGATGGTATCAAACGCATGCGGCGTCAGATTCCCGCTCTAATCCCCGAACAAGTAGGCCCGACGACGTTTAAGTGTTCAGTCCGCAATAACTTTGCTAGTCAGTATCTCTCTAATACGAGGGCTATGAATCGATGTGTGTATGTGTGTGTGTGAGGAGGTGCCTATCAATATGCAGGGGTTGAACAGAATAATGTGAACACCTAGGAAAAGAAGGTTTTATGTACTTAATAGGGTGTGGAACCACCTTTGTCATTCAAAATCACCTAATTCCTCATTGGAATGGATGCATACAAATCCTGAATGGTGCTTAGTGGGATGTTACACCATTCTTCATGCAGAAACTGCTCCAGGTCCTTGAGAGATGCAGGAGAAGGATAACGGGATCTTACTCTGTCTTTCAACACAGACCACAGTGGCTCGATTATGTTTAACCTCATATTCCTTAAACCACGATTGGACCTTCCGAGTTCTGTGAATTAGGACATTAGCATCTTGATTGATGGCATCCCCTGCAGGAAACAATGCCTGAGCCACTGGGTGGCTTGGTCGGCCAAAATGGTTTCATACGGCCTGCCAGTCATTCGTCCTTTCCAGGTGATCAGGGTACCAGCTGAAAACCACGATGGGACCGTCCAGAGCATGACAGAAACACCACCATGCTGCACCATTGGTAGCAGACAGTCTGGGTTGTATGCTTCTGACAGTATTATCGACACGTAAAGACATCCTGCGGTGTTGAATAGTGTGAACGTGGATTCATCCGACCACATTATACGCTTCCGTGCATCAGCAGCCTACGTTGCACGCTCCTAGCACCACTGCCGTCGCAGTTGTGCATTCACCCGGATCACCAGAGGTTTTGCAATAGTAGCTCTCCCTATGAATATCTTGTTTATGCAGTTTCCTGCCCACTGTTTTCGTTGATATTGGGATTTGGAGATGCAGATTGAGCTTCGCACTCATTTTCAGCGCCGTGGTCTTATTACGGGTAACAATTCTCTTCAATGATGCCCTGTTTCCATCAGTCAGAGTCGTCTTCCGGCTGCTCTTGTGTTTCGCAGCCGAGGTTTTGCCACGAACACGGTATGCTGTCATGACTGTAGACACAGTAGCCCTCGATACCTCCACTACGATGGCAACTCTTGTCACGGAGGCAACAACTAGCCGGCCACCAACATATAGCCCTCTTTCGAAGTCCGTTAGGTCGCTCATTTCGTCGTCATCTTGAAAGAAATTTTGCAAGACACTTTAAATGCACTTAAACAGGACCTTGAGGTTCTAAACAAAGCCATTACAACCAAAACGTGGTGGATACTATTGCGAATTGCGACGTACGCAGCTGCATTAAAAGTCACGTCTCTGAGCGTGGTGTTCACATTATTCTGTCCAACCCCTGTATATATGTATACATTGAACTTATATACGATGTCTTTCGGACTCCTCTCCCCCTCAGCAAAATCCTGGATACGTCCCTGTACACATCTTTGAGTTCAATGTATGTATGCACTATCTGCTGATGTTGGTAGTGTGCTCTGCGGGCTGGCATTATCTTGCTGAAATTGGGTATTAGGATACCCCGTAGATATTGTAACAATAACTGCCTGCAGCACTTCACCGACGCATCGTCGGGCTGTCATTGTACTCACTAAGCGCGCGAGCGGTTAACGTCTGTTCAAACTAATAACGCTCCAAACCATGACACCAGGTTGGGGAGACGTATGACGCTTACGGATGGCACCGAGATAAGCCCGATGACCACGTCGTATCCAGACTCTCAATCGGCGATCGTCTGCGCTGAGACAGAACAAAGGCTCGTCTCTGAATACCACATGGTTTGATTCGTCGCGCCACGCATATCTGGTACAGCACCACTGCAGTGTGTGGCAGTCGTCGCAATGGCTGGCGACAGCACAACCTGCCTCATCCAATCAGTGATTCAGAATCCGTGTCGATACGGTGATGTCCATGGTTGCCTGCACACCTCGTCGAATGTTGCCCGCTTTGGAATGAGAGGCCGTTACGGTTTGTCGTCGAATACGGCAATGGAGGCGTTCGGGCGTCCGTCTCCATGCACCAGTTTCACTACAGCGATGCATGTTTCCTTCCTTCAACCACTGTCGCCACGTTCGCCTGACAGTTGTTGCATCCTTCAAGATGCGTTTCCTTCAGGATGCAGCGCAAGTGTAACCAGCGGTACGTAGTCATAGCATGAAGTCTCCGGTAAAGGTGTTTGTGTGATGGTAAGAATCCCGATGACGTCACCCAGGCCCTCTCACTCCTTACACGTGCTATGCATTGGTGATCACGCCCAGCGAACGACCACACTGTGCTACGCCGATCCGTTTCCCCCTTTTACCTCCCTCACCTATCACATGATTGGTTCGTAACTGCAAGCATTTACATTACCCAATTGTGTGTCGATCCACTAGAGATGAGACTGGCTGAGCCCTAACCCAAGATCCCGAGACAGGCTCAAACGAGCTTTGAATAGCATCATCAGTTTCGATTCGGGCTCGAGCGGTCTTCCTTATTGGATTCCAGCTTTGAAAAATAAGCCCGAACTCACCCACCAATTTGCACGGCGCTCCGAGAAATACTCCTTGGTGTGACATTTTCTATGTCGAGCAGTGTATTTTATAGGCAGTGTCAGAAAACAGATTCCATCATCAAAATTTAACTTCTTTTAATGAACTTTTGCTATGAAAAACAATGTAGAGGAAACGTACTGCATGCCAAAAAAACTCTTTGAGTGGCCTACGTGATTTATGAATAAAAAAATTATTTTAAGTTTAGTTTCTTTTCTTGGCTAAAAGTTTTGAACCGTATTTTTCAAATCAATTTCCTTTGAAAAACGTCCTGTGTTTATTCGATCGCTGAAGAGCAATAAACTAAAACCTGATGCTTATTTTGCATTTGTGACAATACCTCCTTATTGATCATACTTACTTTTTATAAGTTTTGCTATTGCATTTTGTGTTTATTTTTTAAAGTGTTAATGATATGCACTGAACTGCACTCTCCACCCCACAACTGGTGGAGTGCCCCAAGAAACAATTTTTCTCCAAAATAGAATCGGCGCTCTATATGAACTTGCCAACTGGACTAGCGAGGGTCCGAAAGTACAGTTTCATGTCCACAAAAATAGGTGTCTTTAGCAAAGGAAAGGCAGAAAGCAATTTTGCTAACCCCGAAGTTTAACTTCGGCAATTTTTTGGGTCCTCAATTTCATACGTAATTAGGGATAACCGTGCACTTTTTGAAACTCCGAATTAAATCTCCAGTACGAAATAATCGACACAGTGGAACATGTGTGTGTGTGTGTGTGTGTGTGTGTTTGGGTGTTGTGAAGGAATCGTGATAATGTTTTTATCGTGCACGGAATCACTGCTGAAACACGAAAGCACAATATTTTTCCGCATAGAAATGGAGTCGGCAGGAAAGAAATTTTAAAAGTACCACTGACTATCTACATTTATCCCACTTCCTGTTTTCACTTTATTTCCAGGTCAAATATTGATTGGAACGATAATCCCGAATTTAGGTGCATTGCAAAAGGTACTGATATTTTTTCACTATAAAATTATCAGAAACTTCGGATACGTTTACGCCGTTTTTGTATACCACGTCACAAAAGCAGTGGGATCAACTAAAGTGGGATCTCTGTTGTCACATACTTGACTTTTTATCATGGAAACTAGTTATCGTTTTCTTTAACAATATTAGAAATTTTGCTTAGTGTCGGCGCTGAATCGTTACTATATTGGATAACAGATGGAGCCACAAGGTAGAAAATGCTTTTGATTTGGGATTTGTTGTTTTATTCTCTGATAATTCAGATAAAACATACGTCCATTGCTAGGCCGCTGTGCATGACCATACCATCACAGAATTGGCACTCACGTGCTGCCATCTTGCGGCCGATAAGCAAGATGGGAGCAACTGAGCTTTGTACCGTTTGCATTTCATTGCTATTTTGAACATTTGGGAATGTTAATTGCAGTGATGAACCCAGAAATTTTTTTTCGGGAGGTTACAAATTTATTTTTTATAGATCTAAATGTGTTATGAGTGCATTTTTAAAATGTTTGCAACATCTGCGGGAAAATATTCAACTAAATATTACTGGAAATAATTAATAATATTCTTATTACCTGTATTCGTATCACCACATAATGGTTGACCACTTGTATTTTGCTGTTTACCTGAGCAGCAAACAATACTCCACTACTTACTGTTAAATGATTAAAAGATACAAATATTTCTAGAAAGAAATAAAAATGTGCGTTCTAGTGAAACATTCTTCATTTGTGTAATAGCGATTTTTTTCATTGTACAGTGAGAGACATAAGTGCCATGAGACATAACAACAATCTCTGACGCTGACGACACTCATTTCAATGCTAGAAAAAAATTAATTGATTCAACTCTTATGTTACTTTTACTTACTATTAATGAGTCATGTTTCCAGCCTGCTGGTTTCTTTTTGTTAGTTCATCTAAAACTTCTTCAGCTTTCGGTGTGTATTCTCGATGAATGTGAAGTAATGCTAACCCATTGAGTATCAGTTCTGATATGGTATATTACATAGATATGATTTTAAGAGAAGCAGTATTGAAACTGAAGTTATCACTGATAGAGTACCTAGTATGTGAAACAGTGTTTTTATATTGGGTAACACCTCGCTGCAGCGCAGTTTTCAAGCACTTAATGCATCTTTTGGACAGTGCTCCTTTTCTTTGCGAACGATCCTACGGTACCAGAGTTTCAATACTCAAAACTCCTTGCTTTTCAGTGTGCTTTATAGTAATCTGAAATAAGTCATGGAATTCAAATTTGTCATTGTCTCGTTCGCCACAGAAAAGAAACTTTCAGTATAGCCATGTATTGTCTCTTCAATGCAATGGGACGTCCTGGTCCTTGGCTCTTTGCCGCTTCCTCGTCTTCATGGAGGAAACACGTTCAATTGGTACCACGAGACATAAAAACAATTTCAAATACTAACAGTTCCAAATATGGGGGTTAACGCCCCTCCCCGCTTGGGCATGCCATTGGTTAACTGCACCCCTACTCCGAAATATTTATTCTGAAGGAAAGGTTTTGCTTCTTCATTAATCAGAACTTGTCTATCTAGCAAAATAAATCAAGTACATTGATTATTACCTACCAGAAAAGAACTGTCGGATGATGCAAATCAAAAACTTCGCTTCTAAGGAAAGACGATAATTCCGTTGGAATAAATATTTAATAATGTGGTCTGCGAAATTAGTTTTTTTATTCCCCTCTGTTAGCTTACGTTTGAGTGGATGTTAACTGCTGAATGCATCATGACAATATCAACAGGAATACCAGGGTCGTTGAACCACTTCCCACGTGTACGGGAACACAGACAAACCTTCCGTGAAATGTGCTTCTTCCAACACCTGAGTTGTCTAAAATGATAAGACAAATCCACTCGGCCATTGGGTGACCCTCGGAACATCTTCTTGACGTCGGGTGCAGGGGCGGGTCCATTTTAGGAGAAAGGTGATTTTTGTTGTCTAAAAAATGGGAGAGAGAGAGAGAGAGAGAGACTTTGTGGTGGACACGCACACTATATATAAATTTGCAGCCCTACCCCCTCCTGCCATTACAAGGCTTTTAAACATTTTCCATTAAAGTAACTGTTCTAAAACTTTTAAAGCGCAAAATGCAAATAAGAACTGGAAAATCAACACTATTTTCATAGAGTTCAATTGCCCGCTTTCTGTGGAAACTAGCTTGATGCTTTTTAAATCTCACGGCTGGATAAAATCTTTCAAAACCCTTCTATTCAGGTGGCTTAATTTAATTGAAAAAATCCCAGTTTGGAAATGTGTTAGGAGTGTTTGTTAACGGCCCAATGGAGGTACATACTTTGATCTGTCACTCACACTATCTCACAAACCAGGGGCGTATATGGAATTTTTTCGTGGGGGCCCGACAGAAAACAGAAGTTTTTGAAATCCATCAGGACAGAAGAAAAGTTAACGAAAAATAAAAAAAGAAATTAAAGCATTATTTTCCAATGTAAGTTGATGCATTTTTATTAAATTCAAGCATTTTTCTAATGTAAGTCGCATTTTAACAAAAAATGAAACACTTTCTGTGGAAGGGAGCAACACCCCTTGCCCCCTCTAAATACGCCCCTGTCACAAACACTCCAAAGTCAACATCACACGGTGATTTTTCCTACTTCCAATGACTAATGATACCAGCCAATGCTAAAGGACAGAACAAAGCACACCCATTGCTTTTCATGATAAGTCAAAATCTCTTTTCACTTCTCTCTCAGCTTTCTTTGTTTCTGAAACTTTAGTTTTCTTAATTTCAACCAGTGCTCGAAATGGGCCGGTATACGCCAGTATGGCATACGGGTATACTTCATTTTCCCTAGTATTCCATACCGACACTTTTTTACCAGGAATTTACATACTGGCACTAATTTTAGTAGTGGGAACTGCAGAAATTATTTTTTTCTTTTCGTCCCTGACTTACGAGCATGCATTCTTAAACGTATGTGCCTGGTGTCCTTGAGAAATAGATGTGGGGGGAACCATAAAAGATAGGGGAGTGGAGTACAAATAAGCTATAAGTTCACGAAAGATGGAAAGGAAGCAACCCATATCTCATGATCACATCTTGCTCAAGCCCCAGATCATGCCACTAAATATGTCTGTAATTTTTTTTATATCATTAATTTAATATATTCAATTTTTGGAGCTTCTTCGTGGAATGGAGAATTGGGAACAATAGATTAAACGCAAATTTTAGTTTTGGAGCAATAAGTATAAATTTGTTTCCACTTCGATTTTTTAGGGTGGTGCGATTGCCATTAATTTAAAACTTAGTATTCATTTGATTGCTGAGATTCTAACTGCCCGAATTCCTACTTCGGTGAAAGTCCCTATTGGAAGGGGGCTGCCTTCTCGGCTCGGTAAAAGTGCTGGGTTCAAGTCCAGCTGAAACGCTAATGATTAGCCGAGGTTCGGAAGTCTCATTCATCTGTTGGTCCCGGGGCTGGGACTCCTCGTTATAAATAAGTTTAACTCCAGTCCTCGATGTAGCATAAGTAGTGCCCCCTGGATCCAAAAACCCATCAACTGAAATCCATTGCCATCGTTTCTGACTTATGGTGCAATAGCATTCTACAGAATCGTCAATAACATTTTCAAACAAAGAAGTTTTTCTTTCAGGGATCATTTTTTAACTCTTTTCAGTTTTGGACCTTTTTCTGGCTACGGTGTATTTTTCCCGATGATTTTTAGCTAAATACAAACAAACCGGCACTTCAAAATTTTCATCTCAAACACTGATTTCTACTGAAGCTAGAGCAGAATATTTCGTCTCCAAATTTAGAACAACATTTAGTTATAAAAACATTACGAAAATCTGTGTATTATAACTTTTGAAAAATAAATACATTAATTATTTACGGTTGATATTGCTTTAGGATGGCAATAGTCCCAGTCATCCCCTGCTGGATCCGTGGGAAGCAATCCCTGACGTTCGCACCGCAAAATGCACTTATTCTTGGCCCTAGAAATTTCCTAAACCCCTTCCAATTCCACATCTAACAAGGAATGTAACTAATTATCTGAGGAAGTGGACAAGGTAGGAAGGGGAAATGAAACAACCCCTTTCGATTGGTACTCGAAGGAATATACAGCACAGTACTCTTTTAAACGCCATCGGCAGTTAAATCGGCTGAATCAGTACGTAGTCAGGTGGCTGCAGCATTCAAGAACCTAAAACGCTTCTCTACCGACAAATGTTGCTTATGAAACACTATCGATTTTTCCCTTTCTTTTTCCATTGCATGTCTTCAAATGCGTAATGACGGCAGGGCTTGGTCAGATATTCACCCGACTTTACTTCTGGTTCCCCAGCTGTTTCTTTTAGTCACGTATGGCGAACTGTCAAACATTTAGGGCAATTCAAAGTCAGAAAAACTAAGATGTCAAATTAATCGGAAAAGCAATTCAACGGTTCTGTATCACACGCGATGTGTCTCAGGTACAGACCTCAAAATTAAAATCGAGCCACCGTTCTTAATTTTGGAACCGTTTGCTGCATGTAAGTAGTTAAGGTACCTTTGGAAAGTACTTAAAGGGAACTATCACGTGGTGCAAAGAAACATGTTAATTAAGCTAATTAACATGCTACTTAGCTATCTATCTCCGAATTTTTCTACATAAAAAGGGTATCTTATTTTATGCGCATTCTTAGTATTTATCACACGGAAAAAAACCCCAAACCTTAAATATCGTCCAAAGCGGTTGATTGATAGCGAAGACATTTGCAAACTTAGAGAGGGCACCAATATATCTACATCTGGGAAACACACCTCGAATGTTTTCTTTCCTGCAAGAAGAGTGATAATACTAGAAAGTCTACATCAACCTGGGCACCATACATCATGGGATGGTGTTCATTTACTCTCGCCGTTTCCTTTATAAAAACTTCATTTATTTATGCTAACGACTTGAATTAATTTTAGAATGAACAGTACCGTATGCATTTTCTAACAATGGAAAAATACCAATCCATGCAAGCTGAAATTTGTTTTGAATATTCTTGTTTCCGATCATTACATTTTCTCTAGGCACCGAGTATTCGCGTATAACTGAAAGGTTGTTTCATAATGGAAAATTGAAGCAGAACCACGAAATCCGATTTTCCGGATTAAATCAATTTGCAGAAGATCTGAAAAATATAATAAAATCTAAGTACTGTAGATAAATGTAAACACAAAACAAATCTCGCTATGTGGGTTTGAAAAAAACCTGGTAAATAAACAAAATAGGAGGATAAGAATTGTTGAGTCTTAAGTTAAAGAAATTAGGGATATATTCATGGTGATTATGGGAATTTATTTTTTTAGGGAAAGGATTGCGGGATTACTGGCGTGGCCAATCACCATGGTCAATGTTTCTAGTGTTTCTATGGTAATTGCTGTAGTTACATTACTTTGCTGTCGTCAATGGTATTTCCATGTGTCAATTCCTGGCAAAACATCGGTTTTCAGCACGTTTTTTGTAAAAAAGAAACGTGCTTATGTGTTCGGTTTGTCCGTTCGTCCGTCTGTGCACACCATATCTCTGAAACTGTCAGTCCGATTTGAAAAATTATGTTTTGCATTGGGAAGCTTGAAATGTGAGAATGAAGACCCCTTCACCCCGTTTTTTTTGTTCTGTTTTTTTTTCAGATTCACAACTTTGCCGCTAAAGGGCGCAAACAGAGGTGATATCGAATTCCAAACACATTTTATTCTATATACACTGCTGGCCACCCAAAACGCAACACCAAGAACGACACGAGATAGCAAAGCCAGATTTACTGGACACATAACAACAGATACAAAGATGAAACGATTGAGCTTACAGGCCGTGCGACTTGAGGAACACGCAGACATCAATAGTTCGTATGGCTCCCATTTCTGGCAATAACGGCCGCTACACGCCGCCGCATCGAACGAAAGAGGCTTTGGATGTGGGCTTGGGGTATGTCGGTCCAGGCTGCTTCCATACGTTGCCACAGTTCATCAGACGTAGCGGCGGGTGGTGCTTGCTGGGCCATTCGGTTGCCGATCAGCGACCAGACGTGTTCGATGGGCGACATATCGGAAGAACAGGCTGGCTACGGCAGCAGTGACACCTGGTGGGCCGTGAAGAATTGTTGCACGATGCGTGCCACGTACGGGCGCGCATTGTCCTGTTGAAACGTGACCGCTGGCAGGTCCTCCAAAACGTCGGAGATGTTGCGGTGGCTGTTGAGTGTACCTGCGATGCGTACCAGAGGGGTGCGGGTGTCATATCCAATTGCGCCCCAAACCATAACGCCAGGCGACGGACCGACATGGCGATGCATAATGCCGGCGTCATACCGTCTCTCGCCGCGGTGCCGCCGTACTCGCCGGTTGTGTAACGTCAAAGGTAATCGGAGCAACGGGCGCCATGCGACAAGTCCCCGCTCCTGCAGACGACGTCGAACGCTACGTGCTGACACAGGTTGTTGCGCAACACGCCCTAATTCCTGCGCTAACGTTCGTGTTGTGGCGGTGCGAGCCGTCAATGCCCGCCGCCCAACATGCCGGTCCTTTCATTCGGTGGTGTGCCACGGCTGCGGCAATCACTCACGTGGATCCGTCTGTCCCTCCTGCACCCACCGAATCCATACTCGTCCCACTGTGGCTGGATGTCGTCCCACACGGGTGCCGATGTCTCGGTACGATAAACTGCTGTCGCGATAGGCCACTATTCCTCCTCTGTCGAACTCCAAAATGTGTTGGAATGACTGCCGTATTCTACTACGAGGCATCAGGAAGTTTCCCACGCACAGGTCATGCAACACAACACACGTCCACTACTTACACCCCGCCTTCTGTGCACCCTTCTTATAGTGCTTCTCGGTGGCGTGCCGGGCGCACATTATTTGCATATACCCTGCAATGCTAATCGTTTTCTTGTCCTCTCGCGGGTGACGCATGCTGCGAATTTCTGGCCAATCGGATGCTTCCGTCTTGGTGTTGAATTTCGGGTGGCCAGCAGTGTATTTGTCTCTAAATATCTTCCTTTCGATGCCATTTAGAACGAAGACTATTTCAGGTACAGTTTCGTTTTCAAGTAATGCATAGATTTGCCGCTAGGGGGCTTAACGGAAAATTTCGTTTTCCGCAATATATCTCTGCTTCTAAAAGTCCGTTTTTAAACATTCTTCTTGCATCAGAAACAGCTTCTCGTGGGAAATGTTTGGAATATAATTACTAATTTTTGATAAAGATTGGTTTCGTTAACAGGGTGCGTAAGGTTTATTTCTGCTTCTGATGTATTTGTAGCATAATGTGTGCTTCTGAAACTTCAATTCCAAACGTTCTTCGGTGAACATTTTTAGAATACCTCCGTCCTAAAATAACGCATACTTTGCCCGCCAGGGAGCGTAGATGTTTACCTTATTTTTGTCGACATCTCTGCTGGTAAGAGTTCGATTTGAAAAATGTTTCTTTGTTGGAGTGCGTTTCCGCTGCGAAATCTTTCTCATACAATTTCAAATTTTTTAAAACCCAAGTTTGCCACTAGAGGGGGTTTCTGTTCACAGGAATATCTGTGGAACTAAAATCCCGATATAAAAAATTCTTTCTCGGTCAGACACTATTAACTATGAAAACCCTTTGTATGTAATTTTTTCCCAATATAATTCACAAGTACGCCGCTAGGGAGCGCCGATGTTTAATCTGTTTTCCTTAATATCCCTGCTTCTAAATGTGCGTTTTAAAAATTTCATTTAGAGAAACATTTTAGGTTAGTATTTGAGGAGTTTTGTACTTCACTTTTCTGTCGCTAGGTGGTGTTCGTGCACTTCTGTTTGCAGCTGTATCTTCGCTTCTAAAAACCCGATAGAGAAATTACTTTTTATGCTGTATGACATTCACGACAACAGAGATGTGGAGCATTATTTCTTCCTAAATACGAGCTTTGAGGAAAGAGACTGAGCACTGACGTGAAAGTGAAAGAAGCCACCTCCACTACTCAACTTATTTGTCTGGAGATAATTTGTGTTTGAGAGAGGGTTGAATCCCTGAAAAGCTTCAAAGGAAAGAATAGCATTACCATAGAAATCTCAGACAGCGCTCGATATTCAAAATATCTCAGATACTGAGTAGTTTGTGTAATCTTATTACCTTTCAAGCCGGTCTCGTTCATTTCGTCGACAACTCATTTCGTCGACGCCACTTCGTCGACAACTCACTTCGTCGACAGGTACATTTCGTCGACATTATATATGCAAACAGTCGATTCCTAAAAAAAAAACGGTTTTTGGAAAGGGTCAGGGACCGGGGTCAAGGGGGCTCATACAAAATTTTCGTAAAATCTACAGTTTTCAATTTAGAACCACCAAATTTGGTATACTATCTCATTGTACTCTTAGACCGTGTACGGTTTTCTTACACCAACTTAGACCATAGACAAAAGGGGTCGGGGCCCGGGGTCAAGGAGGCCCCATACAAAATTTTGGTAAAATCTACAGTTTTCAATTTAGAACCACCAAATTTGGGTGTACTGTCTCATGCTACTCTAACTTAGACTCTACACGGTTTTTGGAAGGGATCGGGGCCCGGGGTTAAGGGAGCCCCATACAAAACTTTCTCAAAAATGTCCATTTTTTACTTAAGAACTGCAACATAATTCTGCACTCTAATACTTTATCTGCGGTCTGAGTTATATTACCATGAGATAGTATTCCAAATTTGGTAGTTCTGAATTGAAAACTGTAGATTTTGCAAACATTTTGTATGGGGCACACTTGACCCCGAGCCCCGACCTCTTCCAAACACCGTGTACGGTCCAAGAGAGTACCATGAGATAGTACATCAAATTTGGTGGTTCTAAACTTTTTTTCGGTTTTTTAGGAATCAACTGTTTGCATATATTGTGTCGACGAATTGAGTGCCGACGAAATGAGTTGTCGACGAAGTGAACCAGACCCTTTCAAACACCTATACCGCACATAAACAGCGAGTAGCTACTTCACTAAGGCCATGCTCAAAGTATATTTCAGGAAAAGAGCTCTCACTGTCAGTGTAACATCTTAAATTAGAGTCTGATGACGAGAAATGCGCTGTAGACAAGTTGTCCTTGATATCACTCATCCGAAATACCGAAATAGGACATAAGTTGTTTACCAAACTAAAAGAATACGAGAGCTTAAACTTTGATGGCAACATTATCTCTAGAACTGATAGTTTCCTTTTTAAACGCAAAACTTGGGAAAAAGTGTGTTCTTCACTTACACTTTCACATGTACTGAACTCAACGCTGGCTTTGTTGCCTTTTCGTTCTTTTAAACGAATGCAGTGTGTGAGATACAAACCCAATTTAGTGTATCTAACCTTGTATATTCCCGAAATGTGATAAACAAGTTATAAAGCATTTGAATTTTGTTGCATGTATTTTGTATGGTTCAACAAGCTCTGTTCTTAACCTCAAATATGATTCCAATGGTACCACGATTTATGAAGGTTTTTTTTCACAGGCATAAATAATAGAAGGAGGTCTTAATAAAGTGATCATTCATTTTAAACGTGGTGGATACTGAAATATGACGGGCAACTTAACATCTGACTCCGCCTGCCCAGGTTCTAATAAAAAGCTGAATAGTCCCGATGTACTGGTGAGGTCACGGAACACACCTGGAGACATGGTTCACCACTCAACCTGCAACACGTCCGCTTGAAAGTTTTAGGTCCGTTTGTCGAACACTCATTTTGACATGATCCCATAACTCTTGTATGAAGTTCACATCTAAAAAATTAACACACTGGAGAAGAAGAAACGCATCCAAATATTTTAATCATTTCTGTACAGTTTGAACAGGATGATATGATGCGTAATCAGTGATGTAATTCTAAATGAAACAGTGCCTTGGTGGTGGACGAATTAGGTAAATACAATCACTATAACATCATTTCGTGCTGTTTTTAACGTATAAAAACATAGACCAAGTCATTGCACGATCCATTTCCATGTAAAAATATCCTCAAGTGTTGCACTATACTATATTTATTACATCAGGTTAAAAAGCTATAAATACAATTAAAAAACACAAGATCTTTCGCAGCAGCAGCTACTGCATCATCAGGGATACGTAGCGTATGGAACCAAAGTTCTTAAATAGTCTTAATATGATGTTAAAGAAATTAAATAGCGCCGCTTGACGGTACAATAATGACATATAACACCAAAACACATTTGTGACGCCCTCTGTGATAATAGGCACAGAAATATTAATTATAAAGATAACGATAGTCCGTTTAACAAATTCTTCCAGACCCGAGAAATAAGGTATGGTATATCCTCAGTGCAACATTTATTACCGAACTGGTAAATAAACATGCTTTCCATGTACAATAAAGAAACTTTGTCCTTTGGTCCGTGAGACACGGCAGTAGGCTGGACATGTTAACAGAAGAACGGAGCACCGATTGAAATGCGAAATTTTAGACTGGATACCAAAGGAGAGGAAAACCCCAGAAGAAGATCACATGGGAAATGAATGGATGAAATTCGAAATTATTCCGGAGTAACATGGATGAGAGTAGCTTAAGACAGACAGTTGTGGAAAGACGAAAGTCTTTCCACAACTGTCTGTCTTTGTCAACCATTATCAATCCAGCAGTGGATTGATAATGGTTGACAATCATGATGACATACTGTGTATACACCGACGAGCCATTACATTATGACCACCCCCAGCTTAGAGAAATGAACGCGCCTTGTATATATATTTATATATACTGCTCTGTGAACATCGCAGGTGATGTTCACAGAGCAGTATATATACAACCCAAGGACTGGCTTTCGGTTAGTAGAGTGTTCAGAGTAATTGTTGGGTGGAAACAGGTCGGCGGCGGCGGTGTTATGCTATGGGCGATGTTTTTGTGGGACACTTTAGGCCCCATTATCCCAATAGCACAATCCCTGACAGCTCTCAGGTATCTGAACATCGTTGCGGACTAAGTCTACCCCTTCATGACAACTGTGTTCCCTGCTGATGTTGGCCATTACCAACAGGATAATGCGCCATGGCACACTGCCAGAATCGTCAAGGAGTGCTTCGAGGAACATGCTGGTGATTTTCTATTAATGCCCTGTCCTTCTAATTCACCTGACATGAACCCAATCGCTAAATCACCACCACCCCGAAATGTACGGGAACTGGAGGACCTGCTGCTGACATTATGGTAGATACCTCAGGATACCTATCGCCACCTTATCGAATCGACGCCTTGCCAGGTGGCAGCTATTTTGCGGGATAAACGGAGTCCTACAGCTTATTAGGTAATTAGTCATAATGTAATGGTTCATTGGTGTATATATAAGGAATTTTTCTCGATCATAAGATATTTGTTAAAATCTGAAGATCTAAAAGAATTCCTTTGCCCAGCTTCTGTAACCACTGAACAACGGAAAAACCCTTAGCTCTGCTAAGCGTAGAAAAATAGTTCCTGAGAAGCGTCTTACAGCCATTAAATTAAGACTCTACTACACCGCTGTGCAGTGACCTGTTGGAAGACGCTATTGCCGTCTTAAAGAAAAATAGAACTAATGCAGACATGAACGTGATTTCCAATTGTGTTGTGGTGTCTTTTGCTTAATTGGTGTCCCATAAATACAATAAGACACACACAGAATGTTGTAAAAGAAAATGCTTCCCAAATTGCCGCTTCCATCCTGCATAATGTTATACACTATTTGCCAAAAAAAGAAAACGAACCCCTAGAAAGTCATTCGATCCTGATGAAGCTCTGCATGCAAGTACCGCATGGTCGAATATGCAACTGATTAAAAAATAAGTACCAATGACGTAATGGTGGCCCACCACAGCGCATGAGGACAGAGCATCGAGGAGGGTATATCAAGAGCAAAGTTCGCACCTAGGGACAATCGTAACAGCGGATTGTGGTTCCATTAACATCCATGGACTGTGAGGATGCCTCGACGTTGGATCTATGCACAAAACGGGTAAGAGCATTTGAGCGAGTTTGAGGGAGGACGTATAATTTGGCTGACAAAGGCCGGTTTTCGAAGCCGACGTATCGTCAGACATTTGGGTAGGAGGCACATAGCAATTGGTCGATGTCAGTGCCAATGGGTTGAGGAGTGCAGAACACAGCGGCACCCAGTGGACGGCCGAGGGCAACGACAGAACGCGAGGATCGAGCGATTGTAAGAGCCACAAGAACAGAAGCGAATTCGTTGCTCTCGATCATCCGTGTCCATGTTGCGTCGTTTACAGCTACGGAAGTGGCCACCTGGATCATTGCCAGACAATTTGCCGCACGGGGACTACATTCAAGGAGGCCATTCCGCCGCCTACCACTGACCAGCGAGCATCGCCGTCACCGGTTGCATTGATGTTGGGCCCGATCAACGTCGGATAGTGTGCAGTGGCGTCGTGCTGTCTTCAGTGATGAATCACGGTTTGCACCTGTCGCCGATGACCAGCGAACACGTGTGTGGAGAAGAGCTAGCGAGCGCATGGACCCTGCCTTTAGCATGGAACTGCACACGGCTCGCACGCCGGGAGTGATTGTCTGGGCCGGACAACCTTGGTAGTCCTCCGTACCACTGTCACGGCTCAACGGAACGTTGACGACATTCTACGACCTGTTGTGTTGCCATTACTGACGCAGCATGAGCGAGCAATTTTTCAACAAGATAATTCCCGGCCACACGCTGTAAGGCTCTCCCAGGCCTGCCACCGTAATGCCCGCACCCTTGCATGACCAGCCTGATCGTCCGATCTCTCACCGATCGAACATGTTTCGAACGCGATGGGACGCCACCTACGCCCATCCCGGAATGTCGGCGAACTGGCCCGCAATTTGGACACCATCTGGCATGCTATACCGCAGGACAGTATCCGTGAGTTGAATGCGTCTGTGCCACGCTGGGTGAGCACTTATATCTCAGCCACAGGTGGCGCTACAGCGTACTGACTTGTTCCACTCTTGTAGCTGTTCCATCCAAATAAATGGCCCAAGTACTTTGGAATTGCAATGATTTCCTTTCTTATACATTGCATATATCAATTTTGATCTCGATCGAATGATTCCTTCTGGTTTTTTTTATTTGTTTGTTGTTGTTGTTTTTATTCCAGCACAGAGTGTATTTGAAATGTACAGCAAAAAACTGTAAGAAGGAGGTATTTCAGAGATTTAGTGAAAACCTAATAGAAATTTTTTCAAATGCTGTTACATTTAAAGCATTTGGAGAAATCCTTCCGAACATGCTGCATGAGTAGCAAATATAATTTTAAAGACATATACTACAATATTTTCTGAAATAATTGTGTAATTACCGGTATTTTACTGCACTTAACTGAATTTTAAACTTTAACACACTTTGTTTCTTTTTTCTTTCATAAATTTGGTCACTTTAAACATTTGTTCACTTTACAGTATTTAAAATGATCGAGTAGAGTTTTGTCAGAAATGGGAACCCAAAACCACATAAATATTTTATTAAAGGTATAGACCAAAGTTCCGTTACATTGCTCATTGGAAAACACCACTTTGAGACACTGTCTTGTCACATGCACTCTCTGTGTCCTCTATAAAATATTTCTCTTATGAAGAGAATAATAATAACTTAGTATTGTCTTCCGTATGAGTAGACGATGGCAAATAAGTTGCTGGTTAAAGGCCTCTTAGAGCATGTTCTGGAACAGTGCTTAACACTTGCCACTGATAAAAACAGATTACTTGATTTGTGCAACTGAAAAATGTGTTGCTTCGGCGGCATCGTGTGAAAAACGCAAAATCTACACACATACACGCACCCAGTCATAGTCACATACACACACACACACACACACAGTCATTGTCACATACGGGCGCACATACAGTCATAGTCACGTACGAGCGCACATACACACACACACACACACACACAGTCACATACGGGCGCGCACACACACACACACACACACACACACGAGCGTTATGGCACAAAAGGGAAAATATCTTTTCCGTTGGTCTCAAATAAATCGCAGAAGCTCACTGGTCACCACTGGTCTCTTTCCCTAGTCGAGTTCTCGAGAGTATAAATGGCCGCGTTACGAAGCAAACACAGCAAGAAGGAAATCGGAAGGCATCAGTATAGGTCTTTTTATTGCTTGGGTGCAAAGCCAAGAGCCGCTTGTAGGCGTATTTCTGCCTACAGCGAGAACTTACACCAGAAGGAAGTTTTCCATCAAGGTAATTGCACGGACTGTCTTCTACCCTGAAAGGACGGAAATTGAAACAAGGTACTGCAATTCTTTCATTTAGTGTTAAAGTTAAAAGGAAAATTAAGTTTTAATAAAATAATCTCGTTCATTACAAAATCATCAAGTAAATTTTTCAAAAGAATACAAACAAGAAGCATAAACTTCTCAAATCAAGCGTTTTTCACCTCGAGATAGGTGAACATGAAAAATTACACTAAAAAATATAAAAATAAAAATTATATTAAAAAAATATGCAAAACACTGAATATGGATATAACAGCCTCTGTTAAAAAGAAGTACAAAATAAAAATATTTTAAGATATTCAGAAAAGCAACAAAAGTCATGAAATAAAATTGCAATTCAACGGGCTCTAATGAGTTCTAAAACGTTTTACAAAATGTTAAACTTTTGTAGGTTTTAATTTTAAGGTATTGTACCAAAACTTCCGATTTGAAAAGTTTTGTGCATTGTAAATAAAACACGAGTCTCTGTGCATTATGTAGGATGAACTTGATCAACAAATTGAAGTTTCGCTTTACATTGCACTTCTACAGAGGAAATATATTTCATTTCTCTTCGTAGGTAATTATTAATATAAACTGATTGGTAGATGGTTATCAACGTAATCTATGACACTTGGTGATTGGATAGAAATTTAAGTAAGGTTGGGCTAGATTTTTGGCTATTTAATTTCTTAGTGGGTCTCACTATCCAATCGTTATCTCATGCAAATTAGAGTTTCTGAACTTCAACCTCTGCATTCTGAAAAGTTCACGATGACAAACAGGACTTACTCACGGGACTCTCGGGGTTATTAATCCACGGTTCTTCTTCGGCATTTATCCTGGGGAGAGCGGGCTTTTAATTACACTCTTCTTTACCGCTCGCCCAGGTGAAAAACACTATGACACTGTGAACACAACACTGATGATTGTCAGTCATAAACGGTTCTTCCACACGCCGTCATCACAGCGGACACTTCCCGTGACCAGATCTCTCATTCTCAACACCGCTCCTCCGTCGGAGGAACAAGGGAAGCCGCGCCCCGTGAACAAGATAAGATGCATTCGGTGGCTCCCAAAGCACTAGCAGGACGGAATCAACCGAAATCGAGTAGCTATGTTGGAGCCAGTTAACAACTACTCTCTTGGCGAAGTCGGGGGGGTCCTTTTCCCTTGGATGCTCCTTCTTCCACAGCAGCGATGTCCAGACAAGTCACCTGTTGATTTTCCTGAAGCACGTGCGAAGGAGTTGGGAGGCTCCAGCAGTCGTTGCCTGAATTCTTTCGATGGGTGATGTCTCGAAGATTCATACAGAGCAAAAAGCAATTTCTTACGGCTTAGTAACTTTTATTGCTGAGCTTCCCTATAGGAAACACTTGTAGAGCAAAAAACAATTTCTTACGGCTTAGTAACTTTTATTGCTGAGCTTCCCTATAGGAAACACTTGTAGAGCAAAAAGCAATTTCTTACGGCTTAGTAACTTTTATTGCTGAGCTTCCCTATAGGAAACACTTGTTCCTTCTACAATTTTTTTCTCAATTTGTCACCATCCGCTCAATGCGACTATCAGGCCAGAATCTGAGAGTTTTCAGCTATCCAAGGGAACCAACTCTCCCTTCCGAGTGGTTTCTGTAATCGAGGATGAGCAGGATCCCTCTTTCTCGTACACCTCGCCTCTACGACGGTACCCAACAACTCTCCCTTTTTCTTTTCTTCTCTATCCGTCGACTGATTGACCTGTCAAAAACAAATCACTAGAGAATGGGTTTATTACCGTCTGGACACATCACGTGCCGTCCACGACGTTGCACACAAAGTTCCAGACACATTTTTTGTCTGGGTGAAGAAACGAAAAATTGGGGACTTTTCTCGGAGGATGTGTTTCCTTGCGTTAACTCGGCGCTCTTAAAATTCTTCCTAAAAAATACAGTTTCGGCCAATAATTTTACAAACAATATGATTGCATAATGAATATTCGAAATGAAAAAAACGTGCTTTACCATTTCATCAGTTTGTCAGCAAAGCAAAGGATTTATGCCTCTTCTTTTTGATTAGTATGTGCATGTGATGACAATATTTACATCGAGTGATCACCTATTTGGGACCTGAAATGGTTCTTCTAAATAATCGTGATTCCATGTATTTTGCGTTCATCAGGAAGACATTCAATGTTTTGTTTTCAAAGAGCACCAAGGGCACGCCGTAAAATCGATTATGTGACCAATGAAGGGTTACCTGAACATTTTTCAATTCTTCAAACTGTGATTTTGCACTGCAAAGTGTGCCGACCTTGCAGTATAAAAACCACAAATGCCCGCCTGTACTCAGTCATTGGTTTTGGTGGGCCGCTTGGTCTCAGGCATTGGGTGAGTGGTCTCAAGTATTGGTTTCTGACCATTCGTCCCAGAGGGAGCTGGTCTCGATCCCGGATGCGATATACGTGGTGCAGTTGCGTGATTGTGTTGTCTCTATCCCTTTTCTGGAACCAATGATCTCAAGCATTGATTTCCGACCATTCGTTCTAGAGGGAGCCGGTCTCGATCTTGGATGCCACATACGTGGTGCAGTTGCCTGATTGTGTTGAAGCTGTTCCCTTTCTTAAACCATTGGTCCCAAATTAGGAACGGGAGACCGCTTATAGTTGTACGAGTTACTCACGGTGGTCGTTAAAAATTGTCGCTATGAGTTACTTACAGTGGTAGTAAAACTCCGAAACAAAAAGAACTTATTCAAGAAGAAATTCATACACGCATCGGTTGATTTCCATGAAGCATCTAGCTCTCCAAGTTCATTCTTAATTACTCTGAAAGAAAAATTGAATGTTTCTTGTTATCAGAACTAACCTTAACACAAGCCAATACAGAAGTGGTGAAAGTTTCTTAACTGTTAAATAAAAGCTTGAATTCCAGAGCTGATATATTTATGACATAAATATCTCTGTGAATACTATTTTCAGTTTTTTAGTATCCTTTTGGACGGCATCCTAAGTGTATCAAAGAAAATTCAACTTTTCATAGAGCAAAATCTGTCTGTATTTTGGTTTGTTTCGCTTACGATAAAGGTCATGTTCAAATAGTAGGGACCACATTACAGATATAAGAAAATTATATATATATATAATACTACAGACCACATTACATGGGGTTTTTTCGGGGTACGTAACCATTTCATCATCAAGGCAAAAAACAGAACTTGTTCTAACTTATTGTGGTGCAATTTAGTGCTTCTGCTGTAACTTCAGTCACAGCATTGTTAATGACTCGAGTATTTCCGTTTTAACTTTAACCACAATTTTTGTCGCCACGACAGCATTTTGGTGGTTGGGTTCAGGGTTCAAAGATCTTCGTGAGTATCCAGCGTTATAAGTTCTCCGTTCCTACGTATAACTTGGGACCACTGACTCATAAGAGGTGTAAGGCTAGTGCCATGAAGAAGGCACACCACTTGTCCCTCATCCGGACTCCAACCCGGGCCCAACTCGAACGATTGTCCAGAGATCCGTCTCCTAAACAGCTGGATCATCATGCCGGTTGTTTAGCCAGAGATCCGTCTCCTGAACAGCTGAACCATCAGGACTATTGTTTAGCCAGAGACCATTCTCCTGAACAGCTGGACCAACAGGCCGGTTGTTTAGCCGCCCCGGTGGCGCAGTGGTCTAAGCGATGACCTATGATCATTCGTCCCAATGGGATCTGGGTTCGAATCCCGGTGAGGCTTGGATCTTTTGTTTGTCTTACGGCACTGGCTTTCTCCCTTCCCTGGAACCAGTGACCCTAAATTAGGGACGGGCGACTGCTTATAGCCCATTGAGTTGCTCACGGTGGTCGTTAAACCTCCAACAACAACAACAACAACAGGCCGGTTGTTTAGCCAGAGACCCGTCTCCTAAACAACTGGACCATCAGGCCTATTGTTTACCCAGAGACCCGTCTCCTGAACAGCTGGACCATTAGGCCAGTTGTTTAGTCAGAGAACCGTCTCCTGAACAGCTGGACCATCAGGCCGGTTGTTTAGTGTGTTTAATTCCATATTCTAATAGGCGCATCAATCACAAAGCGTGCATTCAGTTTAGGATTGACTAGGTTCATAGTCTGTTAAGAAACTTTCTGTATTGCTGGCATCGATCAATTTATTATTTAACCTTCGCGCTTTGTCTAAATTTGCTTATATTAAACGTTGAGTTTTCCCCTTCCGCGGCGTTATATTCTGTGACATTCTTCGCAACTGAGTTGTTTATTGTCCGAAACGTGGGGTTGAAAATTCTGCAGCAAGTGGGTAATGCGACTGCAGCGTAATGATATGTGATATCCTACAAAATTTAGATGTTTTGTAGCTCACGTGAAACATTTGACTGAAACATTTGCAGGTACCTTGGTGTATTCCATACATACATATCATTATCAACAACCATTCTTATTCACTACTGGATAAAAGTATCTTCCGCAACTCCTTGTGTTGAGCAATTTTCTTACCTGTCACTCCGGCATGTTTTCGAACTTCATCCACCTATATCCCACGAGGTCTTTCTTTATGTCTTGTTATTCAGCCTAGTACTTCAGTTTCACAAGAATGTTCAGTAAATAATAAAAATCTAGATCCAGCCGTATTAATCCTTCTGTGCCGCAACTAAGCGACCTGGGTTGTATTCCCCAATGCGCACCAAGTGTTTCCCATCAATTCAGGAACGTGCTCAGGAGGATGAACTTCAGTGTCGGCATAAAGTCTCTGGCACCTTTATATACCATGCGTAAGAGAAATATTGACAAACCTCCTCTTCTCAACAAGGCAGGTGTCTATGCCATTCCACTACAATATCTGCACGGCTCCAAGCAATACTACATTGGAATAACCAATCATTCGTTCAGAATTAGACTCAACTAATATAAAAGAGACACAAGGGACAGAAAAGTAACTACTACCCTGTCCAGAGAAGTCAAGTTCAAGTCCGCTGATCCTATGTGGGATGATATAAAGAATTAGCTTTCTACTCCCAGCCTAAATCTATTGCCAGTCGCGAAACTTTTCCAAACAGTGAGGTTTGCAATAATAGCGTCTCTCTAGAATTGACACGAGTTTGGAACCAAGTCGTCAAATTATGCTGCGTTTTCTTCCACGAAACAGCGTGCCCAACCAACATGACTCCTCGTTTCTTCGAATGAATAATCATATTTGCATCTATTCTTTATTTTCTAGTTAAGTCACTGCGCTCAAATTGTTGAAGTGTTCTAGTATTCAGTTTGCTGTCTACCTTGCTTCAAAAAGCAGTCTGGTTGATGTGCGAAAGCTTGGAAACTTTAACTTCCATCTGACAAGAATATACTATTTGAGAAGAACGTTCTTTTTATACATACGTTCTACTTTGAGAAGAACGTTCAGTTCCTTTAACAATATGTTCAGCCCATTGCCTCTTGAATGTCTGTATTACGTTTTTCATAATGTCATCAACTTTTGTCCTTTTCCTGATCCATGGGTTCCTTTCCTGATCTTTCTGGGTTATACCAATCATGCATCTCTTTATGCTTCTCTCTGGTATTCGCAGACTCTGTATGTCTTTTTTTCTGCTTAAGTTCTATGCCTTTGATGCATCAGTAAGAACTGGGAGAATGCATTGATTAAGCATTTTCTTTTAGGACATAATGGGAAACTGCTCTTGAAAATTTTGCTTTTCTTTCATATTCACTGGAGAAAAGTTTTATACTTCTATTAATTTCATCTTCTGCGTAGCCTTCTCTTTGTGCCTGTTGTCATCAGTTACCTCTAAATTTCCCCCTTAAACATCTCATTCATCAGTTTTTGCAAAAGTATTGTACAGCAGCTTCGTTTTCTGGAAGTCAATGTTTAATCCCACACCTTTACTCCGGTCAGCAAGTTTCTGGATCAACTGCAATTTTTAATCCAACTTAACTCAAATTTTGTGCCTTTCTGGAAAACTTAGTTGCGTTGAGAAGCGCTGCTGAGAAGTTTTGAAAAAAAAAACAAAAAAAAACAGAAAGGTTCTTTACCATTCAGTTTGAAAAGAAAACCAAATAAAAAGAAAGAATTAATGAATTTTATTAAGTTTACGGACAAACCATAAAACATAATTAGCTGCGAAGTTCTATCAAGAGAAGACTGAGAATACTAAAAAGAAAAAGGAGGTAGAAAATGGCGAAAGGAATAAAATGATTTAAAATGCAGAAATAAATGAATCATTCTATACTGTTTTATCAGCGTCTGTTATGTAAAATGACCCCTTTATTCCCGTAACAACCTGGAGTCTATTTATAAATTGCTAAAATTCAATTATAGATATTAAGATTAAAAAAAGTCTTTGTTTTGCAAAAGTAAATTTAGCAAAACAAGGTGATGCCTTAACAAACGTATGAAAAAAATAATGCGAGTTTTGTTACAGAGCTCGGAAAAATAATTTTTAGAAAATAAAGATCGCAAAGGTAAATAAATTTAATAGCTAAGGTAGAAACCAATTTGTCAAGGTTGCTGCAGTAATAAAGGGAGCATTTTATGTGACAGCCGCCGATGAAAAAAAATTACAGAATGATTCATTCTTATTTTCATTTAAAGGATTTCATTTCTTGCATTAGTTTCTTTCTTGTGCTTAGTATTCTCAATTTCGTTTCTTGAAATTTCACAGTGAGTTATACTTCCTGCTCTATTCGCTAACTTAACAGAACTCAGAAATTATTCCTTTCTTTTTGGGTAAGAGCATAGTTGTACTTCCTTCTTTTTTGGTTCTTAGACATACATATATCTGAGTGAGTCAGTCAGTTCCTTCGTCTGTCAGTGATGGGTTAAATCTTTCATATGGGGCGTTTTTCTATTGGTGTTCGTTTCATGATGCTTGAATTAGATGCTGATAGCTGACAAATCCAGATGATTGTTTCATTATGTAGATCCATTTGTCGCGCTAATATATGCACTAAGCGATTACTGAATTATGACCACCTCCCTAATATTTCGTAGGTCCTTCTCTCACATTCAGTACGGCAGCTATCTGACGTGACATCAATTCAGTAAGATGCTTTTAGCAGTTGGGAAGTAAGGCCAACCAAACTGTGTGTAATGAGGCCTTTAATGTAGGATGGAAGGGATTAGTGTATCCACACGACTGATGCACCATTCCCTAGTGTCCGACAAGTTCTCTTAGGGATTGATAACGGGAGAGTTCGTAAGCCAATCGAAATGCTGGAAGTCTGAACTGTGTTCCTCAAACCATTCATGCACAATATTGGATCTGTGGCTCAGCTCATTGCCATCTTAAAAGACGCCGTCGCCATTCGGAAAAAAGAGCAACACCGCTGGGTGTACAGAGTCAACAACTAATTCACAAATATGTACGCGACCATCCACGGAGTGGAAGTAGAAAACGGGACTTGTCAGACCAGCACACTTTTTTCCAGTCATCCAACGTCCAACTTGCTGTTATAGCCCATACGTGAGATGCATGGTCATGACAGATACTGTTCCGGGTTGACCTCTGTTGTATTGGGTAATCAACTGTTCAACAGTGCTGTGTCTTTTGACCTGTACGAGTTGTCGGACCCGGCGCTCACCTCTCACCACATCAACCTTTCGCTGTCCTGTGCACTTTTGTCTCCGGGTCATTGTTTGACTATTTTCATGCCAGTCCTGATACACTTTAACTACGGCGGCTCGCAAACAGCCCACCAGTTCAATCGTTTGAGAATTCGGGAAACCCACTCTCCAAGCTCCCACAATTTGTCCTATCTCAGAGTCCGATAAATCCTTCCTTTTAAGCATCACGCTCTAAATTTTACTGCCTAGTGCTCCACTCACACCTTATTATGCTGCGTCGGTCGACTAATTGCGAACTCTCGGAAATCACGTGATCAACGGGCCTCATCTATTTTTGATAGGGGTGGTCATAATTCAGGTGGTCATTATTCTAGTGCATTATAGGGATTTATTTCCTGGTGTAATACATATAACATCGTAACGCTTGTGTGGTAATCTATATCCTATTGATGTGTATTGCACACATTGATAGATATTCTCCTTTTAGTTTGCTTTCCCTTGATATCGGAGTAACGATAAAACTGCATTATCCCATGACTCTGTGCTGTCAGGAATATGTTTTCTGCCATGGGATCAATTATGGAAACCACATACCTGAACTGAAACTAAACTCCGAATTACACAACCCGCTGCATATGCATCAGCCATGGCCAAGTCATAACTGTGGACCGTATCCTGTGACTTAATACGTAGTCTATATCTTATCACTTTTTGGAAAAAGAGTGGGGGAAACAACCTGATGGTTTTTAGATTTATGAATGCTGTGCCACGCGTAGTATGAAGAGTGGGGGAAGCTACCTGATGGTTTTCAGATTTATGAATGCTGTGCCGCGCCTAGTATGAAGAGTGGGGAAGCAACCTGATGGGTTTCAGATTTATGAATGCTGTGCCACGCGTAGTATGAAGAGTGGGGGAAGCAACCTGATGGTTTTTAGATTTATGAATGCTGTGCCACGCGTAGTATAAAGAGTGGGGGAAGCTACCTGATGGTTTTCAGATTTATGAATGCTGTGCCACGCCTAGTATGAAGAGTGGGGGAAGCAACCTGATGGTTTTTAGATTTATGAATGCTGTGCCACGCGTAGTATGAAGAGTGGGGGAAGCTACCTGATTGTTTTCAGATTTATGAATGCTGTACCACGCGTAGTATGAAGAGTGGGGGAACCAACCAGATGGGTTTTTAGATTTATGAATGCTGTGCCATGCGTAGTATGAAGAGTGGGGGAAACAACCTGATGGTTTTCAGATTTATTAATGCTGTGCCACGCGTAGTATGAAGAGTAGGGGAAGCTACCTGATGGTTTTCAGATTTATGAATGCTGTGCCACGCGTAGTATGAAGAGTGGGAAGCTACCTGATGGTTTTCAGATTTATGAATGCTGTGCCACGCCTAGTATGAAGAGTGGGGGAAGCAACCTGATGGTTTTTAGATTTATGAATGCTGTGCCACGCGTAGTGTGAAGAGTGGGGGAAGCAACCTGACGGTTTCTAGATTTATGAATGCTGTGCCACGCGTAGTAAGAAGAGTGGGGGAACCAACCTGATGGTTTTTAGATTTATGATTGCTGTGCCACGCGTAGTATGAAGAGTGGGGGAACCAACCTAATGGTTTTCAGATTTATTAATGCTGTGCCACGCGTAGTATAAAGAGTAGGGGAAACAACCTGATGGTTTTTAGATTTATGAATGCTGTACCACGCGTAGTATGAAGAGTGGGGGAAGCAACCTGATGGTTTTTAGATTTATGAATGCTGTGCCATGCGTAGTATGAAGAGTGGGGGAAACAACCTGATGGTTTTCAGATTTATTAATGCTGTGCCACGCGTAGTATGAAGAGTAGGGGAAGCTACCTGATGGTTTTCAGATTTATGAATGCTGTGCCACGCGTACTATGAAGAGTGGGGGAACCAACGTAATGGTTTTCAGATTTATTAATGCTGTGCCACGCGTAGTATGAAGAGTAGGGGAAACAACCTGATGGTTTTTAGTTTTATGAATGCTGTGCCACGCGTAGTATGAAGAGTGGGGGAAACAACCTGATGGTTTTCAGATTTATTAATGCTGTGCCACGCGTAGTATGAAGAGTAGGGGAAACAACCTGATGGTTTTTAGATTTATGAATGCTGTGCCACGCGTAGTATGAAGAGTGGGGGAAGCTACCTGACGGATTTCAGATTTATGAATGCTGTGCCACGCGTAGTATGAAGAGTGGGGAAAGCAACCTGATGGTTTTTAGATTTATGAATGCTGTGACACGCGTAGTATGAAGAGTGGGGGAAGATACCTGATGGTTTTCAGATTTATTAATGCTGTGCTACGCGTAGTATGAAGAGAGGGGGAAGCTACCTGACGGATTTCAGATTTATTAATGCTGTGCCACGCGTAGTATGAAGAGTGGGGGAAGATAACTGATGGTTTTCAGATTTATGAATGCTGTGCCACGCCTAGTATGAAGAGTGGGTGAAGCAACCTGATGGTTTTTAGATTTATAAATGCTGTGCCACGCGTAGTATGAAGAGTGGGGGAAATAACCTGATGGTTTTCAGATTTATGAATGCTTGGCCACGCGTAGTATGAAGAGTGGGGGAAGCAACCTGATGGTTTTTAGATTTATGAATGCTGTGCCACGCGTAGTATGAAGAGTGGGGGAACCAACCTGATGGTTTTTAGATTTATGATTGCTGTGCCACGCGTAGTATGAAGAGGGAGGGAAGCAACCTGATGGTTTTTAGATTTATGAATGCTGTGCCACGCGTAGTATGAAGAGTGGGGGAAGCAACCTGATGGTTTTCAGATTTATTAATGCTGTGCCACGCGTAGTATGAAGAGTGGGGGAAGCTACCTGATGGATTTGAGATTGATTAATGTTGTGCCACGCGTAGTATGAAGAGTGGAAGAAGCTACCTGATGGTTTTCAGATTTATGAATGCTGTGCCACGCGTAGTATGAAGAGTGGGGAAAGCTACCTGATGGTTTTCAGATTTATGAATGCTCTGCCACGCGTAGTATGAAGAGTGGGGAAGCTACCTGATGGTTTTCAGATTTATGAATGCTGTACCACGCGTAGTATGAAGAGTAGGGGAAACAACCTGATGGTTTTCAGATTTATGAATGCTGTGCCACGCGTAGTATGAAGAGTGGGGGAAGCTACCTGATGGTTTTCAGATTTATGAATGCTGTGCCACGCCTAGTATGAAGAGTGGGGGAAGCAACCTGATGGTTTTTAGATTTATGAATGCTGTGCCACGCGTAGTATGAAGAGTGGGGGAACCAACCTGATGGTTTTTAGATTTATGAATGCTGTGCCAGGCGTAGTATGAAGAGTAGGGGAAACAACCTGATAGTTTTTAGATTTATGAATGCTGTGCCACGCGTAGTATGAAGAGTGGGGAAGCAACCTGATGGTTTTTAGATTTATGAATGCTGTACCACGCGTAGTATGAAGAGTGGGGGAAACAACCTGATGGTTTTCAGATTTATTAATGCTGTGCCACGCGTAGTATGAAGAGTGGGGGAAGCTACCTGATGGTTTTCAGATTTATGAATGCTGTGCCACGCGTACTATGAAGAGTTGGGGAAACAACCTGATGGTTTTCAGATTTATTAATGCTGTGCCACGCGTAGTATGAAGAGTGGGGGAAGCAACCTGATGGTTTTTAGATTTATGAATGCTGTGCCACGCGTAGTATGAAGAGTGGGGGAAACAACCTGATGGTTTTCAGATTTATGAATGCTGTGATACGCGTAGTGTGAAGAGTGGGGGAAGCAACCTGATGGTTTTTAGATTTATGAATGCTGTGCCACGCGTTGTATGAAGAGTGGGGAAACAACCTGATGGTTTTCAGATTTATGAATGCTGTGATACGCGTAGTGTGAAGAGTGGGGAAGCAACCTGATGGTTTTTAGATTTATGAATGCTGTGCCACGCGTAGTATGAAGAGCCCCCACTCTTCATAACCATCAGGTAGGAAACCAACCTGATGGTTTTTAGATTTATGATTGCTGTGCCACGCGTAGTATGAAGAGTGGGGGAAGCTACCTGATGGTTTTCAGATTTATGAATGCTGTGCCACGCGTAGTATGAAGAGTGGGGGAAGCTACCTGATGGTTTTCAGATTTATAAATGCTGTGCCACGCGTAGTATGAAGAGTGGGGGAACCAACCTGATGGTTTTTAGATTTATGAATGCTGTGCCACGCGTAGTATGAAGAGTGGGGGAAGCTACCTGACGGATTTCAGATTTATGAATGCTGTGCCACGCCTAGTATGAAGAGTGGGTGAAGCAACCTGATGGTTTTTAGATTTATAAATGCTGTGCCACGCGTAGTATGAAGAGTGGGGGAAATAACCTGATGGTTTTCAGATTTATGAATGCTGGGCCACGCGTAGTATGAAGAGTGGGGGAAGCAACCTGATGGTTTTTAGATTTATGAATGCTGTGCCACGCGTAGTATGAAGAGTGGGGGAACCAACCTGATGGTTTTTAGATTTATGATTGCTGTGCCACGCGTAGTATGAAGAGGTAGGGAAGCAACCTGATGGTTTTTAGATTTATGAATGCTGTGCCACGCGTAGTATGAAGAGTGGGGAAGCTACCTGATGTATTTCAGATTTATGAATGCTGTGCCACGCGTAGTATGAAGAGTGGGGGAAGCTACCTGATGGATTTGAGATTGATTAATGTTGTGCCACGCGTAGGATGAAGAGTGGAAGAAGCTACCTGATGGTTTTCAGATTTATGAATGCTGTGCCACGCGTAGTATGAAGAGTGGGGAAAGCTACCTGATGGTTTTCAGATTTATGAATGCTGTGCCACGCGTAGTATGAAGAGTGGGGAAGCTACCTGATGGTTTTCAGATTTATGAATGCTGTACCACGCGTAGTATGAAGAGTAGGGGAAACAACCTGATGGTTTTCAGATTTATGAATGCTGTGCCACGCCTAGTATGAAGAGTGGGGGAAGCAACCTGATGGTTTTTAGATTTATGAATGCTGTGCCACGCGTAGTATGAAGAGTGGGGGAACCAACCTGATGGTTTTTAGATGTATGAATGCTGTGCCAGGCGTAGTATGAAGAGTAGGGGAAACAACCTGATAGTTTTTAGATTTATGAATGCTGTGCCACGCGTAGTATGAAGAGTGGAAGCAACCTGATGGTTTTTAGATTTATGAATGCTGTACCACGCGTAGTATGAAGAGTGGGGGAAACAACCTGATGGTTTTCAGATTTATTAATGCTGTGCCACGCGTAGTATGAAGAGTGGGGAAGCTACCTGATGGTTTTCAGATTTATGAATGCTGTGCCACGCGTACTATGAAGAGTTGGGGAAACAACCTGATGGTTTTCAGATTTATTAATGCTGTGCCACGCGTAGTATGAAGAGTGGGGGAAGCAACCTGATGGTTTTTAGATTTATGAATGCTGTGCCACGCGTAGTATGAAGAGTGGGGGAAGCAACCTGATGGTTTTTATATTTATGAATGCTGTACCACGCGTTGTATGAAGAGTGGGGGAAACAACCTGATGGTTTTCAGATTTATGAATGCTGTGATACGCGTAGTGTGAAGAGTGGGGGAAGCAACCTGATGGTTTTTAGATTTATGAATGCTGTGCCACGCGTAGTATGAAGAGCCCCCACTCTTCATAACCATCAGGTAGGTTCCCCCAAACCAACCTGATGGTTTTTAGATTTATGATTGCTGTGCCACGCGTAGTATGAAGAGTGGGGAAGCTACCTGATGGTTTTCAGATTTATGAATGCTGTGCCACGCGTAGTATGAAGAGTGGGGGAAGCTACCTGATGGTTTTCAGATTTATGAATGCTGTGCCACGCGTAGTATGAAGAGTGGGGGAACCAACCTGATGGTTTTCAGATTTATTAATGCTGTGCCAGGCGTAGTATGAAGAGTAGGGGAAACAACCTGATAGTTTTTAGATTTATGAATGCTGTGCCACGCGTAGTATGAAGAGTGGGGAAGCAACCTGATGGTTTTTAGATTTATGAATGCTGTACCACGCGTAGTATGAAGAGTGGGGGAAACAACCTGATGGTTTTCAGATTTATGAATGCTGTGATACGCGTAGTGTGAAGAGTGGGGGAAGCAACCTGATGGTTTTTAGATTTATGAATGCTGTGCCACGCGTAGTATGAAGAGCCCCCACTCTTCATAACCATCAGGTAGGTTCCCCCAAACCAACCTGATGGTTTTTAGATTTATGATTGCTGTGCCACGCGTAGTATGAAGAGTGGGGGAAGCTACTCGATGGTTTTCAGATTTATGAATGCTGTGCCACGCGTAGTATGAAGAGTGGGGGAAGCTACCTGATGGTTTTCAGATTTATGAATGCTGTGCCACGCGTAGTATGAAGAGTGGGGGAACCAACCTGATGGTTTTCAGATTTATTAATGCTGTGCCAGGCGTAGTATGAAGAGTAGGGGAAACAACCTGATAGTTTTTAGATTTATGAATGCTGTGCCACGCGTAGTATGAAGAGTGGGGGAAACAACCTGATGGTTTTCAGATTTATGAATGCTGTACCACGCGTAGTATGAAGAGTGGGGGAAACAACCTGATGGTTTTCAGATTTATTAATGCTGTGCCACGCGTAGTATGAAGAGTGGGGGAACCAACCTAATGGTTTTCAGATTTATTAATGCTGTGCCACGCGTAGTATAAAGAGTAGGGGAAACAACCTGATGGTTTTTAGATTTATGAATGCTGTACCACGCGTAGTATGAAGAGTGGGGAAGCAACCTGATGGTTTTTAGATTTATGAATGCTGTGCCATGCGTAGTATGAAGAGTGGGGGAAACAACCTGATGGTTTTCAGATTTATTAATGCTGTGCCACGCGTAGTATGAAGAGTAGGGGAAGCTACCTGATGGTTTTCAGATTTATGAATGCTGTGCCACGCGTACTATGAAGAGTGGGGGAACCAACGTAATGGTTTTCAGATTTATTAATGCTGTGCCACGCGTAGTATGAAGAGTAGGGGAAACAACCTGATGGTTTTTAGTTTTATGAATGCTGTGCCACGCGTAGTATGAAGAGTGGGGGAAACAACCTGATGGTTTTCAGATTTATTAATGCTGTGCCACGCGTAGTATGAAGAGTAGGGGAAACAACCTGATGGTTTTTAGATTTATGAATGCTGTGCCACGCGTAGTATGAAGAGTGGGGGAAGCTACCTGACGGATTTCAGATTTATGAATGCTGTGCCACGCGTAGTATGAAGAGTGGGGAAAGCAACCTGATGGTTTTTAGATTTATGAATGCTGTGACACGCGTAGTATGAAGAGTGGGGAAGATACCTGATGGTTTTCAGATTTATTAATGCTGTGCTACGCGTAGTATGAAGAGTGGGGGAAGCTACCTGACGGATTTCAGATTTATTAATGCTGTGCCACGCGTAGTATGAAGAGTGGGGGAAGATAACTGATGGTTTTCAGATTTATGAATGCTGTGCCACGCCTAGTATGAAGAGTGGGTGAAGCAACCTGATGGTTTTTAGATTTATAAATGCTGTGCCACGCGTAGTATGAAGAGTGGGGGAAATAACCTGATGGTTTTCAGATTTATGAATGCTTGGCCACGCGTAGTATGAAGAGTGGGGAAGCAACCTGATGGTTTTTAGATTTATGAATGCTGTGCCACGCGTAGTATGAAGAGTGGGGGAACCAACCTGATGGTTTTAGATTTATGATTGCTGTGCCACGCGTAGTATGAAGAGGGAGGGAAGCAACCTGATGGTTTTTAGATTTATGAATGCTGTGCCACGCGTAGTATGAAGAGTGGGGAAGCTACCTGATGTATTTCAGATTTATGAATGCTGTGCCACGCGTAGTATGAAGAGTGGGGGAAGCTACCTGATGGATTTGAGATTGATTAATGTTGTGCCACGCGTAGTATGAAGAGTGGAAGAAGCTACCTGATGGTTTTCAGATTTATGAATGCTGTGCCACGCGTAGTATGAAGAGTGGGGAAAGCTACCTGATGGTTTTCAGATTTATGAATGCTGTGCCACGCGTAGTATGAAGAGTGGGGGAAGCTACCTGATGGTTTTCAGATTTATGAATGCTGTACCACGCGTAGTATGAAGAGAAGGGGAAACAACCTGATGGTTTTCAGATTTATGAATGCTGTGCTACGCGTAGTATGAAGAGTGGGGGAAGCTACCTGATGGTTTTCAGATTTATGAATGCTGTGCCACGCCTACTATGAAGAGTGGGGAAGCAACCTGATGGTTTTTAGATTTATGAATGCTGTGCCACGCGTAGTATGAAGAGTGGGGGAACCAACCTGATGGTTTTTAGATTTATGAATGCTGTGCCAGGCGTAGTATGAAGAGTAGGGGAAACAACCTGATGGTTTTTAGATTTATGAATGCTGTGCCACGCGTAGTATGAAGAGTGGGGAAGCAACCTGATGGTTTTTAGATTTATGAATGCTGTACCACGCGTAGTATGAAGAGTGGGGGAAACAACCTGATGGTTTTCAGATTTATTAATGCTGTGCCACGCGTAGTATGAAGAGTGGGGGAAGCTACCTGATGGTTTTCAGATTTATGAATGCTGTGCCACGCGTACTATGAAGAGTTGGGGAAACAACCTGATGGTTTTCAGATTTATTAATGCTGTGCCACGCGTAGTATGAAGAGTCGGGGAAGCAACCTGATGGTTTTTAGATTTATGAATGCTGTGCCACGCGTAGTATGAAGAGTGGGGAAACAACCTGATGGTTTTCAGATTTATGAATGCTGTGATACGCGTAGTGTGAAGAGTGGGGGAAGCAACCTGATGGTTTTTAGATTTATGAATGCTGTGCCACGCGTTGTATGAAGAGTGGAAACAACCTGATGGTTTTCAGATTTATGAATGCTGTGATACGCGTAGTGTGAAGAGTGGGGGAAGCAACCTGATGGTTTTTAGATTTATGAATGCTGTGCCACGCGTAGTATGAAGAGCCCCCACTCTTCATAACCATCAGGTAGGTTCCCCCAAACCAACCTGATGGTTTTTAGATTTATGATTGCTGTGCCACGCGTAGTATGAAGAGTGGGGGAAGCTACCTGATGGTTTTCAGATTTATGAATGCTGTGCCACGCGTAGTATGAAGAGTGGGGAAGCTACCTGATGGTTTTCAGATTTATGAATGCTGTGCCACGCGTAGTATGAAGAGTGGGGGAACCAACCTGATGGTTTTCAGATGTATTAATGCTGTGCCAGGCGTAGTATGAAGAGTAGGGGAAACAACCTGATAGTTTTTAGATTTATGAATGCTGTACCACGCGTAGTATGAAGAGTGGGGGAAGCAACCTGATGGTTTTTAGATTTATGAATGCTGTGCCATGCGTAGTATGAAGAGTGGGGGAAACAAGATTTGCGTAGTATGAAGATTTATTAATGCTGTGCCACGCGTAGTATGAAGAGTGGGGAAAACAACCTGATGGTTTTCAGATTTATTAATGCTGTGCCACGCGTAGTATGAAGAGTAGGGTAAACAACCTGATGGTTTTTAGATTTATGAATGCTGTGCCACGCGTAGTATGAAGAGTGGGGGAAGCTACCTGACGGATTTCAGATTTATGAATGCTGTGCCACGCCTAGTATGAAGAGTGGGTGAAGCAACCTGATGGTTTTTAGATTTATAAATGCTGTGCCACGCGTAGTATGAAGAGTGGGGGAAATAACCTGATGGTTTTCAGATTTATGAATGCTTGGCCACGCGTAGTATAAAGAGTGGGGGAAGCTACCTGATGGTTTTCAGATTTATGAATGCTGTGCCACGCCTAGTATGAAGAGTGGGGGAAGCAACCTGATGGTTTTCAGATTTATTAATGCTGTGCCACGCGTAGTATGAAGAGTGGGGGAAGCTACCTGATGGTTTTCAGATTTATGAATGCTGTGCCACGCGTACTATGAAGAGTGGGGGAACCAACCTAATGGTTTTCAGATTTATTAATGCTGTGCCACGCGTAGTATGAAGAGTAGGGGAAACAACCTGATGGTTTTTAGTTTTATGAATGCTGTACCACGCGTAGTATGAAGAGTGGGGGAAACAACCTGATGGTTTTCAGATTTATGAATGCTGTGCCACGCGTAGTATGAAGAGTGGGGGAAACAACCTGATGGTTTTCAGATTTATTAATGCTGTGCCACGCGTAGTATGAAGAGTAGGGGAAACAACCTGATGGTTTTTAGATTTATGAATGCTGTGCCACGCGTAGTATGAAGAGTGGGGAAGCTACCTGACGGATTTCAGATTTATGAATGCTGTGCCACGCGTAGTATGAAGAGTGGGGAAAGCAACCTGATGGTTTTTAGATTTATGAATGCTGTGACACGCGTAGTATGAAGAGTGTGGGAAGCTACCTGATGGTTTTCAGATTTATTAATGCTGTGCTACGCGTAGTATGAAGAGTGGGGGAAGCTACCTGACGGATTTCAGATTTATTAATGCTGTGCCACGCGTAGTATGAAGAGTGGGGAAGATAACTGATGGTTTTCAGATTTATGAATGCTGTGCCACGCCTAGTATGAAGAGTGGGTGAAGCAACCTGATGGTTGTTAGATTTATAAATGCTGTGCCACGCGTAGTATGAAGAGTGGGGGAAATAACCTGATGGTTTTCAGATTTATGAATGCTGGGCCACGCGTAGTATGAAGAGTGGGGGAAGCAACCTGATGGTTTTTATATTTATGAATGCTGTGCCACGCGTAGTATGAAGAGTGGGGGAACCAACCTGATGGTTTTTAGATTTATGATTGCTGTGCCACGCGTAGTATGAAGAGGGAGGGAAGCAACCTGATGGTTTTTAGATTTATGAATGCTGTGCCACGCGTAGTATGAAGAGTGGGGGAAGCTACCTGATGTATTTCAGATTTATGAATGCTGTGCCACGCGTAGTATGAAGAGTGGGGGAAGCTACCTGATGGATTTGAGATTGATTAATGTTGTGCCACGCGTAGTATGAAGAGTGGGGTAAGATACCTGATGGTTTTCAGATTTATGAATGCTGTGCCACGCGTAGTATGAAGAGTACGGAAAGCTACCTGATGGTTTTCAGATTTATGAATGCTGTGCCACGCGTAGTATGAAGAGTGGGGGAAGCTACCTGATGGTTTTCAGATTTATGAATGCTGTACCACGCGTAGTATGAAGAGTGGGGGAAACAACCTGATGGTTTTCAGATTTATGAATGCTGTGCCACGCGTAGTATGAAGAGTGGGGAAGCTACCTGATGGTTTTCAGATTTATGAATGCTGTGCCACGCCTAGTATGAAGAGTGGGGGAAGCAACCTGATGGTTTTTAGATTTATGAATGCTGTGACACGCGTAGTATGAAGAGTGGGGGAACCAACCTGATGTTTTTTAGATTTATGAATGCTGTGACACGCGTAGTATGAAGAGTGAGGGAAGCTACCTGATGGTTTTTAGATTTATGAATGCTGTGCCACGCGTAGTATGAAGAGTGGGGAAGCTACCTGATGGTTTTTAGATTTATGAATGCTGTACCACGCGTAGTATGAAGAGTGGGGGAAACAACCTGATGGTTTTCAGATTTATTAATGCTGTGCCACGCGTAGTATGAAGAGTGGGGAAGCTACCTGATGGTTTTCAGATTTATGAATGCTGTACCACGCGTAGTATGAAGAGTTAGGGAAACAACCTGATGGTTTTCAGATTTATTAATGCTGTGCCACGCGTAGTATGAAGAGTGGGGGAAGCAACCTGATGGTTTTTAGATTTATGAATGCTGTACCACGCGTAGTATGAAGAGTAGGGGAAACAACCTGATGGTTTTCAGATTTATTAATGCTGTGCCACGCGTAGTATGAAGAGTGGGGGAAGCAACCTGATGGTTTTTAGATTTATGAATGCTGTACCACGCGTAGTATGAAGAGTGGGGGAAACAACCTGATGGTTTTCAGATTTATGAATGCTGTGATACGCGTAGTGTGAAGAGTGGGGGAAGCAACCTGATGGTTTTTAGATTTATGAATGCTGTGCCACGCGTAGTATGAAGAGTGGGGGAACCAACCTGATGGTTTTTAGATTTATGATTGCTGTGCCACGCGTAGTATGAAGAGTGGGGGAAGCTACCTGATGGTTTTCAGATTTATGAATGCTGTGCCACGCGTAGTATGAAGAGTGGGGGAAGCTACCTGATGGTTTTCAGATTTATGAATGCTGTGCCACGCGTAGTATGAAGAGTGGGGGAACCAACCTGATGGTTTTCAGATTTATTAATGCTGTGCCAGGCGTAGTATGAAGAGTAGGGGAAACAACCTGATAGTTTTTAGATTTATGAATGCTGTACCACGCGTAGTATGAAGAGTGGGGGAAACAACCTGATGGTTTTCAGATTTATTAATGCTGTGCCACGCGTAGTATGAAGAGTGGGGAAGCCACCTGATGGTTTTCAGATTTATGAATGCTGTGCCACGCGTAGTATGAAGAGTGGGGGAACCAACCTAATGGTTTTCAGATTTATTAATGCTGTGCCACGCGTAGTATGAAGAGTAGGGGAAACAACCTGATGGTTTTTAGATTTATGAATGCTGTACCACGCGTAGTATGAAGAGTGGGGAAGCAACCTGATGGTTTTTAGATTTATGAATGCTGTGAAATGCGTAGTATGAAGAGTGGAAACAACCTGATGCTTTTCAGATTTATTAATGCTGTGCCACGCGTAGTATGAAGAGTGGGGGAAACAACCTGATGGTTTTCAGATTTATGAATGCTGTGCCACGCGTAGTATGAAGAGTGGGGAAAACAACCTGATGGTTTTCAGATTTATTAATGCTGTGCCACGCGTAGTATGAAGAGTAGGGGAAACAACCTGATGGTTTTTAGATTTATGAATGCTGTGCCACGCGTAGTATGAAGAGTGGGGGAAGCTACCTGACGGATTTCAGATTTATGAATGCTGTGCCACGCGTAGTATGAAGAGTGGGGAAAGCAACCTGATGGTTTTTAGATTTATGAATGCTGTGCCACGCCTAGTATGAAGAGTGGGTGAAGCAACCTGATGGTTGTTAGATTTATAAATGCTGTGCCACGCGTAGTATGAAGAGTGGGGGAAATAACCTGATGGTTTTCAGATTTATGAATGCTGGGCCACGCGTAGTATGAAGAGTGGGGGAAGCAACCTGATGGTTTTTAGATTTATGAATGCTGTGCCACGCGTAGTATGAAGAGTGGGGGAAGCTACCTGATGTATTTCAGATTTATGAATGCTGTGCCACGCGTAGTATGAAGAGTGGGGGAAGCTACCTGATGGATTTGAGATTGATTAATGTTGTGCCACGCGTAGTATGAAGAGTGGGGGAAGCTACCTGATGGTTTTCAGATTTATGAATGCTGTGCCACGCGTAGTATGAAGAGTGGGGAAAGCTACCTGATGGTTTTCAGATTTATGAATGCTGTGCCACGCGTAGTATGAAGAGTGGGGAAGCTACCTGATGGTTTTCAGATTTATGAATGCTGTAAAACGCGTAGTATGAAGAGTGGGGGAAACAACCTCATGGTTTTCAGATTTATGAATGCTGTGCCACGCGTAGTATGAAGAGTGGGGGAAGCTACCTGATGGTTTTCAGATTTATGAATGCTGTGCCACGCCTAGTATGAAGAGTGGGGGAAGCAACCTGATGGTTTTTAGATTTATGAATGCTGTGACACGCGTAGTATGAAGAGTGGGGGAACCAACCTGATGTTTTTTAGATTTATGAATGCTGTGACACGCGTAGTATGAAGAGTGAGGGAAGCTACCTGATGGTTTTTAGATTTATGAATGCTGTGCCACGCGTAGTATGAAGAGTGGAGGAAGCTACCTGATGGTTTTTAGATTTATGAATGCTGTACCACGCGTAGTATGAAGAGTGGGGGAAACAACCTGATGGTTTTCAGATTTATTAATGCTGTGCCACGCGTAGTATGAAGAGTGGGGGAAGCTACCTGATGGTTTTCAGATTTATGAATGCTGTACCACGCGTAGTATGAAGAGTTAGGGAAACAACCTGATGGTTTTCAGATTTATTAATGCTGTGCCACGCGTAGTATGAAGAGTGGGGGAAGCAACCTGATGGTTTTTAGATTTATGAATGCTGTACCACGCGTAGTATGAAGAGTGGGGGAAACAACCTGATGGTTTTCAGATTTATTAATGCTGTGCCACGCGTAGTATGAAGAGTGGGGGAAGCAACCTGATGGTTTTTAGATTTATGAATGCTGTACCACGCGTAGTATGAAGAGTGGGGGAAACAACCTGATGGTTTTCAGATTTATGAATGCTGTGATACGCGTAGTGTGAAGAGTGGGGGAAGCAACCTGATGGTTTTTAGATTTATGAATGCTGTGCCACGCGTAGTATGAAGAGTGGGGGAACCAACCTGATGGTTTTTAGATTTATGATTGCTGTGCCACGCGTAGTATGAAGAGTGGGGGAAGCTACCTGATGGTTTTCAGATTTATGAATGCTGTGCCACGCGTAGTATGAAGAGTGGGGGAAGCTACCTGATGGTTTTCAGATTTATGAATGCTGTGCCACGCGTAGTATGAAGAGTGGGGAACCAACCTGATGGTTTTCAGATTTATTAATGCTGTGCCAAGCGTAGTATGAAGAGTAGGGGAAACAACCTGATAGTTTTTAGATTTATGAATGCTGTACCACGCGTAGTATGAAGAGTGGGGGAAACAACCTGATGGTTTTCAGATTTATTAATGCTGTGCCACGCGTAGTATGAAGAGTGGGGAAGCCACCTGATGGTTTTCAGATTTATGAATGCTGTGCCACGCGTAGTATGAAGAGTGGGGGAACCAACCTAATGGTTTTCAGATTTATTAATGCTGTGCCACGCGTAGTATGAAGAGTAGGGGAAACAACCTGATGGTTTTTAGATTTATGAATGCTGTACCACGCGTAGTATGAAGAGTGGGGGAAGCAACCTGATGGTTTTTAGATTTATGAATGCTGTGCCATGCGTAGTATGAAGAGTGGGGGAAACAACCTGATGCTTTTCAGATTTATTAATGCTGTGCCACGCGTAGTATGAAGAGTGGGGGAAACAACCTGATGGTTTTCAGATTTATGAATGCTGTGCCACGCGTAGTATGAAGAGTGGGGAAAACAACCTGATGGTTTTCAGATTTATTAATGCTGTGCTACGCGTAGTATGAAGAGTATGGGAAGCTACCTGACGGATTTCAGATTTATGAATGCTGTGCCACGCGTAGTATGAAGAGTGGGGAAAGCAACCTGATGGTTTTTAGATTTATGAATGCTGTGACACGCGTAGTATGAAGAGTGGGGGAAGCTACCTGATGGTTTTCAGATTTATTAATGCTGTACTACGCGTAGTATGAAGAGTATGGGAAGCTACCTGACGGATTTCAGATTTATTAATGCTGTGTCACGCGTAGTATGAAGAGTGGGGGAAGATACCTGATGGTTTTCAGATTTATGAATGCTGTGCCACGCGTAGTATGAAGAGTGGGGGAACCAACCTGATGGTTTTCAGATTTATTAATGCTGTGCCACACGTAGTATGAAGAGTGGGGGAAGCTACCTGATGGTTTTCAGATTTATGAATGCTGTGCCACGCCTAGTATGAAGAGTGGGGAAGCAACCTGATGGTTTTTAGATTTATGAATGCTGTGACACGCGTAGTATGAAGAGTGGGCGAACCAACCTGATGGTTTTTAGATTTATGAATGCTGTGACACGCGTAGTATGAAGAGTGAGGGAAGCTACCTGATGGTTTTTAGATTTATGAATGCTGTGCCACGCGTAGTATGAAGAGTGGGGGAAGCTACCTGATGGTTTTTAGATTTATGAATGCTGTACCACGCGTAGTATGAAGAGTGGGGAAACAACCTGATGGTTTTCAGATTTATTAATGCTGTGCCACGCGTAGTATGAAGAGTGGGGGAAGCTACCTGATGGTTTTCAGATTTATGAATGCTGTACCACGCGTAGTATGAAGAGTTAGGGAAACAACCTGATGGTTTTCAGATTTATTAATGCTGTGCCACGCGTAGTATGAAGAGTGGGGGAAGCAACCTGATGGTTTTTAGATTTATGAATGCTGTACCACGCGTAGTATGAAGAGTGGGGAAACAACCTGATGGTTTTCAGATTTTTTAATGCTGTGCCACGCGTAGTATGAAGAGTGGGGGAAGCAACCTGATGGTTTTTAGATTTATGAATGCTGTACCACGCGTAGTATGAAGAGTTAGGGAAACAACCTGATGGTTTTCAGATTTATTAATGCTGTGCCACGCGTAGTATGAAGAGTGGGGGAAGCAACCTGATGGTTTTCAGATTTATGAATGCTGTACCACGCGTAGTATGAAGAGTGGGGAAACAACCTGATGGTTTTCAGATTTATTAATGCTGTGCCACGCGTAGTATGAAGAGTGGGGGAAGCAACCTGATGGTTTCTAGATTTATGAATGCTGTACCACGCGTAGTATGAAGAGTGGGGGAAACAACCTGATGGTTTTCAGATTTATGAATGCTGTGATACGCGTAGTGTGAAGAGTGGGGGAAGCAACCTGATGGTTTTTAGATTTATGAATGCTGTGCCACGCGTAGTATGAAGAGTGGGGGAACCAACCTGATGGTTTTTAGATTTATGATTGCTGTGCCACGCGTAGTATGAAGAGTGGGGGAAGCTACCTGATGGTTTTCAGATTTATGAATGCTGTGCCACGCGTAGTATGAAGAGTGGGGGAAGCTACCTGATGGTTTTCAGATTTATGAATGCTGTGCCACGCGTAGTATGAAGAGTGGGGGAACCAACCTGATGGTTTTCAGATTTATTAATGCTGTGCCAGGCGTAGTATGAAGAGTAGGGGAAACAACCTGATAGTTTTTAGATTTATGAATGCTGTACCACGCGTAGTATGAAGAGTGGGGGAAACAACCTGATGGTTTTCAGATTTATTAATGCTGTGCCACGCGTAGTATGAAGAGTGGGGAAGCCACCTGATGGTTTTCAGATTTATGAATGCTGTGCCACGCGTAGTATGAAGAGTGGGGGAACCAACCTAATGGTTTTCAGATTTATTAATGCTGTGCCACGCGTAGTATGAAGAGTAGGGGAAACAACCTGATGGTTTTTAGATTTATGAATGCTGTACCACGCGTAGTATGAAGAGTGGGGGAAGCAACCTGATGGTTTTTAGATTTATGAATGCTGTGCCATGCGTAGTATGAAGAGTGGGGGAAACAACCTGATGCTTTTCAGATTTATTAATGCTGTGCCACGCGTAGTATGAAGAGTGGGGGAAACAACCTGATGGTTTTCAGATTTATGAATGCTGTGCCACGCGTAGTATGAAGAGTGGGGAAAACAACCTGATGGTTTTCAGATTTATTAATGCTGTGCCACGCGTAGTATGAAGAGTAGGGGAAACAACCTGATGGTTTTTAGATTTATGAATGCTGTGCCACGCGTAGTATGAAGAGTGGGGGAAGCTACCTGACGGATTTCAGATTTATGAATGCTGTGCCACGCGTAGTATGAAGAGTGGGGAAAGCAACCTGATGGTTTTTAGATTTATGAATGCTGTGACACGCGTAGTATGAAGAGTGGGGGAAGCTACCTGATGGTTTTCAGATTTATTAATGCTGTGCTACGCGTAGTATGAAGAGTATGGGAAGCTACCTGACGGATTTCAGATTTATTAATGCTGTGTCACGCGTAGTATGAAGAGTGGGGGAAGATACCTGATGGTTTTCAGATTTATGAATGCTGTGCCACGCGTAGTATGAAGAGTGGGGGAACCAACCTGATGGTTTTCAGATTTATTAATGCTGTGCCACACGTAGTATGAAGAGTGGGGAAGCTACCTGATGGTTTTCAGATTTATGAATGCTGTACCACGCGTAGTATGAAGAGTGGGGGAAACAACCTGATGGTTTTCAGTTTTATTAATGCTGTGCCACGCGTAGTATGAAGAGTGGGGGAAGCTACCTGATGGTTTTCAGATTTATGAATGCTGTACCACGCGTAGTATGAAGAGTGGGGGAAACAACCTGATGGTTTTCAGATTTATTAATGCTGTGCCACGCGTAGTATGAAGAGTGGGGGAAGCTACCTGATGGTTTTCAGATTTACGAATGCTGTGCCACGCGTAGTATGAAGAGGGGAAACCAACCTGATGGTTTTCAGATTTATTATTGCTGTGCCACGCGTAGTATGAAGAGTAATGTAAACAACCTGATGGTTTTTAGATTTATGAATGCTGTACCACGCGTAGTATGAAGAGTGGGGAAACAACCTGATGGTTTTCAGATTTATTAATGCTGTGCCACGCGTAGTATGAAGAGTAGGGGAAACAACCTGATGGTTTTTAGATTTATGAATGCTGTGCAACGCGTAGTATGAAGAATGGGAGAAACAACCTGATGGTTTTCAGATTTATGAATGCTGTGCCACGCGTAGTATGAAGAGTGGGGGAAGCAACCTGATGGTTTTTAGATTTATGAATGCTGTGACACGCGTAGTATGAAGAGTGGGGGAAGCTACCTGATGGTTTTCAGATTTATTAATGCTGTGCCACGCGTAGTATGAAGAGTGGGGGAAGCTACCTGATGGATTTTAGATTTATTAATGCTGTGCCACGCGTAGTATGAAGAGTGGGGGAAGCTACCTGATGGTTTTCAGATTTATGAATGCTGTGCCACGCGTAGTATGAAGAGTGGGGGTACCAACCTGATGGTTTTCAGATTTATTAATGCTGTGCCACGCGTAGTATGAAGAGTAGGGGAAACAACCTGATGGTTTTTAGATTTATGAATGCTGTACCACGCGTAGTATGAAGAGTGGGGGAAACAACCTGATGGTTTTCAGATTTATGAATGCTGTGCCACGCGTAGTATGAAGAGTGATGGAAGCAACCTGATGGTTTTTAGATTTATGAATGCTATGACACACGTAGTATGAAGAGTGGGGGAAGCTACCTGATGGTTTTCAGATTTATGAATGCTGTGCCACGCGTAGTATGAAGAGAGGGGGGACAAACCTGATGGTTTTCAGATTTATTAATGCTGTGCCACGCGTAGTATGAAGAGTGGGGGAAACAACCTGATGGTTTTTAGATTTATGAATGCTGTGCCACGCGTAGTATGAAGAGTGGGGGAAACAACCTGATGGTTTTCAGATTTATGAATGCTGTGCCACGCGTAGTATGAAGAGTGATGGAAGCAACCTGATGGTTTTTAGATTTATGAATGCTATGACACACGTAGTATGAAGAGTGGGGGAAGCTACCTGATGGATTTCAGATTGATTAATGTTGTGCCACGCGTAGTATGAAGAGTTAGGGAAGCTACCTGATGGTTTTCAGATTTATGAATGCTGTGCCACGCGTAGTATGAAGAGTGGGGGAAGCTACATGATGGTTTTCAGATTTATGAATGCTGTACCACGCGTAGTATGAAGAGTGGGGGAAACAACCTGATGGTTTTCAGATTTATGAATGCTGTGCCACGCGTAGTATGAAGAGTGGGGGAAGCTACCTGATGGTTTTCAGATTTATGAATGCTGTGCCACGCCTAGTATGAAGAGTGGGGGAAGCAACCTGATGGTTTTTAGATTTATGAATGCTGTGACACGCGTAGTATGAAGAGTGGGGGATCCAACCTGATGGTTTTTAGATTTATGAATGCTGTGACACGCGTAGTATGAAGAGTGAGGGAAGCTACCTGATGGTTTTTAGATTTATGAATGCTGTGCCACGCGTAGTATGAAGAGTGGGGGAAGCTACCTGATGGTTTTTAGATTTATGAATGCTGTACCACGCGTAGTATGAAGAGTGGGAGAAACAACCTGATGGTTTTCAGATTTATTAATGCTGTGCCACGCGTAGTATGAAGAGTGGGGGAAGCTACCTGATGGTTTTCAGATTTATGAATGCTGTACCACGCGTAGTATGAAGAGTGGTCGAAACAACCTGATGGTTTTCAGATTTATTAATGCTGTGCCACGCGTAGTATGAAGAGTGGGGGAAGCAACCTGATGGTTTTTAGATTTATGAATGCTGTACCACGCGTAGTATGAAGAGTGGGGTAAACAACCTGATCGTTTTCAGATTTATTAATGCTGTGCCACGCGTAGTATGAAGAGTGGGGGAAGCAACCTGATGGTTTTTAGATTTATGAATGCTGTACCACGCGTAGTATGAAGAGTGGGGGAAACAACCTGATGGTTTTCAGATTTATTAATGCTGTGCCACGCGTAGTATGAAGAGTAGGGGAAAAAGCTGATGGTTTTTAGATTTATGAATGCTGTGCCACGCGTAGTATGAAGAGTGGGGGAAACAACCTGATGGTTTTCAGATTTATGAATGCTGTGCCACGCGTAGTATGAGGAGTGGGGGAAGCAACCTGATGGTTTTTAGATTTATGAATGCTGTACCACGCGTGGTATGAAGAGTGGGGGAAGCTACCTGATGGTTTTCAGATTTATGAATGCTGTACCAACCGTAGTATGAAGAGTGGGGGAAACAACCTGATGGTTTTCAGATTTATTAATGCTGTGCCACGCGTAGTATGAAGAGTAGGGGAAACAACCTGATGGTTTTTAGATTTATGAATGCTGTGCCACGCGTAGTATGAAGAGTGGGGGAAACAACCTGATGGTTTTCAGATTTATGAATGCTGTGCCACGCGTAGTATGAAGAGTGGGGAAGCAACCTGATGGTTTTTAGATTTATGAATGCTGTGCCACGCGTAGTATGAAGAGTGGGGGAAACAACCTGATGGTTTTTAGATTTATTAATGCTGTGCCACGCGTAGTATGAAGAGTGGGGGAAGCTACCTGATGGTTTTCAGATTTATGAATGCTGTGCCACGCGTAGTATGAAGAGTGGGGGAAACAACCTGATGGTTTTCAGATTTATTAATGCTGTGCCACGCGTAGTATGAAGAGTAGGGGAAACAACCTGATGGTTTTTAGATTTATGAATGCTGTACCACGCGTAGTATGAAGAGTGGGGGAAACAACCTGATGGTTTTCAGATTTATGAATGCTGTGCCACGCGTAGTATGAAGAGTGATGGAAGCAACCTGATGGTTTTTAGATTTATGAATGCTATGACACACGTAGTATGAAGAGTGGGGGAAGCTACCTGATGGTTTTCAGATTTATGAATGCTGTGCCACGCGTAGTATGAAGAGAGGGGGACAAACCTGATGGTTTTCAGATTTATTAATGCTGTGCCACGCGTAGTATGAAGAGTGGGGAAACAACCTGATGGTTTTTAGATTTATGAATGCTGTGCCACGCGTAGTATGAAGAGTGGGGGAAACAACCTGATGGTTTTCAGATTTATGAATGCTGTGCCACGCGTAGTATGAAGAGTGATGGAAGCAACCTGATGGTTTTTAGATTTATGAATGCTGTGACACACGTAGTATGAAGAGTGGGGGAAGCTACCTGATGGATTTCAGATTGATTAATGTTGTGCCACGCGTAGTATGAAGAGTTAGGGAAGCTACCTGATGGTTTTCAGATTTATGAATGCTGTGCCACGCGTAGTATGAAGAGTGGGGGAAGCTACCTGATGGTTTTCAGATTTATGAATGCTGTACCACGCGTAGTATGAAGAGTGGGGGAAACAACCTGATGGTTTTCAGATTTATGAATGCTGTGCCACGCGTAGTATGAAGAGTGGGGGAAGCTACCTGATGGTTTTCAGATTTATGAATGCTGTGCCACGCCTAGTATGAAGAGTGGGGGAAGCAACCTGATGGTTTTTAGATTTATGAATGCTGTGACACGCGTAGTATGAAGAGTGGGGGAACCAACCTGATGGTTTTTAGATTTATGAATGCTGTGACACGCGTAGTATGAAGAGTGAGGGAAGCTACCTGATGGTTTTTAGATTTATGAATGCTGTGCCACGCGTAGTATGAAGAGTGGGGGAAGCTACCTGATGGTTTTTAGATTTATGAATGCTGTACCACGCGTAGTATGAAGAGTGGGAGAAACAACCTGATGGTTTTCAGATTTATTAATGCTGTGCCACGCGTAGTATGAAGAGTGGGGGAAGCTACCTGATGGTTTTCAGATTTATGAATGCTGTACCACGCGTAGTATGAAGAGTGGGAGAAACAACCTGATGGTTTTCATATTTATTAATGCTGTGCCACGCGTAGTATGAAGAGTGGGGGAAGCTACCTGATGGTTTTCAGATTTATGAATGCTGTACCACGCGTAGTATGAAGAGTGGGGGAAACAACCTGATGGTTTTCAGATTTATTAATGCTGTGCCACGCGTAGTATGAAGAGTGGGGGAAGCAACCTGATGGTTTTAGATTTATGAATGCTGTACCACGCGTAGTATGAAGAGTGGGGTAAACAACCTGATCGTTTTCAGATTTATTAATGCTGTGCCACGCGTAGTATGAAGAGTGGGGGAAGCAACCTGATGGTTTTTAGATTTATGAATGCTGTACCACGCGTAGTATGAAGAGTGGGGGAAACAACCTGATGGTTTTCAGATTTATTAATGCTGTGCCACGCGTAGTATGAAGAGTAGGGGAAAAAAGCTGATGGTTTTTAGATTTATGAATGCTGTGCCACGCGTAGTATGAAGAGTGGGGGAAACAACCTGATGGTTTTCAGATTTATGAATGCTGTGCCACGCGTAGTATGAGGAGTGGGGGAAGCAACCTGATGGTTTTTAGATTTATGAATGCTGTACCACGCGTGGTATGAAGAGTGGGGGAAGCTACCTGATGGTTTTCAGATTTATGAATGCTGTACCAACCGTAGTATGAAGAGTGGGGGAAACAACCTGATGGTTTTCAGATTTATTAATGCTGTGCCACGCGTAGTATGAAGAGTAGGGGAAACAACCTGATGGTTTTTAGATTTATGAATGCTGTGCCACGCGTAGTATGAAGAGTGGGGAAACAACCTGATGGTTTTCAGATTTATGAATGCTGTGCCACGCGTAGTATGAAGAGTGGGGAAGCAACCTGATGGTTTTTAGATTTATGAATGCTGTGCCACGCGTAGTATGAAGAGTGGGGAAACAACCTGATGGTTTTTAGATTTATTAATGCTGTGCCACGCGTAGTATGAAGAGTGGGGGAAGCTACCTGATGGTTTTCAGATTTATGAATGCTGTGCCACGCGTAGTATGAAGAGTGGGGGTACCAACCTGATGGTTTTCAGATTTATTAATGCTGTGCCACGCGTAGTATGAAGAGTAGGGGAAAAAACCTGATGGTTTTTAGATTTATGAATGCTGTGCCACGCGTAGTATGAAGAGTGGGGGAAACAACCTGATGGTTTTCAGATTTATGAATGCTGTGCCACGCGTAGTATGAAGAGTGATGGAAGCAACCTGATGGTTTTTAGATTTATGAATGCTGTACCACGCGTGGTATGAAGAGTGGGGGAAGCTACCTGATGGTTTTCAGATTTATGAATGCTGTACCAACCGTAGTATGAAGAGTGGGGGAAACAACCTGATGGTTTTCAGATTTATTAATGCTGTGCCACGCGTAGTATGAAGAGTAGGGGAAACAACCTGATGGTTTTTAGATTTATGAATGCTGTGCCACGCGTAGTATGAAGAGTGGGGGAAACAACCTGATGGTTTTCAGATTTATTAATGCTGTGCCACGCGTAGTATGAAGAGTGGGGGAAGCAACCTGATGGTTTTTAGATTTATGAATGCTGTGCCACGCGTAGTATGAAGAGTGGGGGAAACAACCTGATGGTTTTTAGATTTATTAATGCTGTGCCACGCGTAGTATGAAGAGTGGGGGAAGCTACCTGATGGTTTTCAGATTTATGAATGCTGTGCCACGCGTAGTATGAAGAGTGGGGGTACCAACCTGATGGTTTTCAGATTTATTAATGCTGTGCCACGCGTAGTATGAAGAGTAGGGGAAACAACCTGATGGTTTTTAGATTTATGAATGCTGTACCACGCGTAGTATGAAGAGTGGGGGAAACAACCTGATGGTTTTCAGATTTATGAATGCTGTGCCACGCGTAGTATGAAGAGTGATGGAAGCAACCTGATGGTTTTTAGATTTATGAATGCTATGACACACGTAGTATGAAGAGTGGGGGAAGCTACCTGATGGTTTTCAGATTTATGAATGCTGTGCCACGCGTAGTATGAAGAGAGGGGGAAACAACCTGATGGTTTTCAGATTTATTAATGCTGTGCCACGCGTAGTATGAAGAGTGGGGGAAGCAACCTGATGGTTTTTAGATTTATGAATGCTGTACCACGCGTAGTATGAAGAGTGGGGTAAACAACCTGATCGTTTTCAGATTTATTAATGCTGTGCCACGCGTAGTATGAAGAGTGGGGGAAGCAACCTGATGGTTTTTAGATTTATGAATGCTGTACCACGCGTAGTATGAAGAGTGGGGGAAACAACCTGATGGTTTTCAGATTTATTAATGCTGTGCCACGCGTAGTATGAAGAGTAGGGGAAACAACCTGATGGTTTTTAGATTTATGAATGCTGTACCACGCGTAGTATGAAGAGTGGGGGAAACAACCTGATGGTTTTCAGATTTATGAATGCTGTGCCACGCGTAGTATGAAGAGTGATGGAAGCAACCTGATGGTTTTTAGATTTATGAATGCTATGCCACACGTAGTATGAAGAGTGGGGGAAGCTACCTGATGGTTTTCAGATTTATGAATGCTGTGCCACGCGTAGTATGAAGAGTGGGGGAAACAACCTGATGGTTTTCAGATTTATTAATGCTGTGCCACGCGTAGTATGAAGAGTAGGGGAAACAACCTGATGGTTTTTAGATTTATGAATGCTGTGCCACGCGTAGTATGAAGAGTGGGGAAACAACCTGATGGTTTTCAGATTTATGAATTCTGTGCCACGCGTAGTATGAAGAGTGGGGGAAGCAACCTGATGGTTTTTAGATTTATGAATGCTGTGCCACGCGTAGTATGAAGAGTGGGGGAAACAACCTGATGGTTTTTAGATTTATTAATGCTGTGCCACGCGTAGTATGAAGAGTGGGGGAAGCTACCTGATGGTTTTCAGATTTATGAATGCTGTGCCACGCGTAGTATGAAGAGTAGGGGAAACAACTTGATGGTTTTTAGATTTATGAATGCTGTGCCACGCGTAGTATGAAGAGTGGGGGAAACAACCTGATGGTTTTCAGATTTATTAATGCTGTGCCACGCGTAGGATGAAGAGTGGGGGAAACAACCTGATGGTTTTCAGATTTATGAATGCTGTGCCACGCGTAGTATGAAGAGTGGGGAAGCAACCTGATGGTTTTTAGATTTATGAATGCTGTACCACGCGTAGTATGAAGAGTGGGGGAAGCAACCTGATGGTTTTCAGATTTATTAATGCTGTGCCACGCGTAGTATGAAGAGTGGGGGAAACAACCTGATGGTTTTCAGATTTATGAATGCTGTGCCACGCGTAGTATGAAGAGTGGGGGAAGCAACCTGATGGTTTTCAGATTTATGAATGCTGTGCCACGCGTAGCATCACATATTAGGCGTTCCAATCCTAAAGCATCCTTCAGGCAACATATGACCTCTGTCATTTCTGTATGGCTTGATATGAGATAGGCAGTCAGGACGATACCTGACTTCTGAAAGTCGTTTCATAAAATTCGGCAGCATGGACTTGGCTTTTAGGTTTACAAACAGAAACTCAGATACTATGTGATGTACTACAGAAGTGAAGCACGTGTCAAGATGACGAATCTGCAGCGATACATTCCGACGGTGTAGTTTAGTCGGTTACAACAATTCACTCTGGAGCTATCAGAGGCGATTTCAAATTTCGTCACGTACAAATTTGTGCCTTCACAACTAAATTGAGCTTTGAGCTTGAACTACTTTAGAGGGGGTCTCAGGTCTAATAGATAGAATGTTTAAAGTGATTACTTAATTCGGATATTCAGAATTATGTAGACCCGAAAATTATGAAATATATAAAATTTCCTATATAGTTCTGAATTTCTGTGGTTACGAAAACCAGCGTAAAATTAGTGATGTTCATACCATGTTTCCGTTCGCTGAAGAACTGTTCTTATCGGCAGCAAGTATTTGGACACAAAGATAACGTAGTATGACTGACTTACAAGTTTCGGAGTTTTCTGAGATCGATACATCTCTGAATCCGAGCAAAGGAGATCACTGGATTATGTGAAGACGATTGGACAACCCATCTATATGTAAGCAAAAGCTACATAAATGTAGCAGAGGTTTAGCCACAGTTGACTTAGAAAGGTACCTGTCAATATGAACTTGTGTGAAAGTAAGTATGAAGAGAGTGTGTGGTAACGAGGTCAGGTACTTAACATCTCAGCAGGCCTAGTGGCCAAATGGTCAGAGGCACTTATTTCTGGTTAGTCTTTCCAAATTAGTCCGGGTTCGATACCCAGGTGAAGCCTGGGTGGTTCGCGTGTCCTTCGGCATTGGCTCTTTCCCTTCCTTGCTGGAACCAGTTGCCCAGCTGGGAGTGCATATACACTGGCGGAAAGTGAAAACAGAACACCAAGAAGGAGACGTCTGATACCAACAAAATTTATACTGCATAATAACGGAATACAGATGATAACGTGATCAAAACATTATGGCAAAATACAGCTGTATTTGCTGGTAAATAACATTTCCATGAAACATGGTTAGTACAGGTTCAACCGCCATGAACTGCGTCACATTATGCAATTCTGGCATGGAGTCTGTCGTACAGATGTTGGATGTAAATTTGGGGTATTGAGTTCCAAGCATCCTCAACCTAGACGCGTAAATCGGGGATGGTCGTGGCTGGCCGTGGAGACCGGATAAGTCGTTGTCCCATAAAATCCCACACGTGATCAATGGGGGACAAATCCGGCGAACTTGCAGGCCATGGAAGTTGTCTCACACCCTGAAGTGCATGTTGCGTTGCACGTGCAGTGTGTGGGCGTGCGTTATCTTCCTGGAAAACACCACGATGGACCGACCTTACAAATGGCACAACAACGGGCTGAATGATGTTGTTGATGTAGGAGGTGCTGTTTAACGTACCCGGTACAAACGCTATTTGTGTACGGGAGTGATAGCTGATCGCTCCCCACACCAGGAGACCGGGTGTAGGCCCTGTGTGTCGCTGGCGGATGTAAGAAGGGTGGAGACGCTCCCCTGTGCGTCTGCGAACACACATACGGCCATCGGAGGCTCCCAAGCAGAATCTGCTTTCATCGCTGAACACGACAGATCGCCATTGCGTTCTCCAGTGCAGACGTTGGCGACACCACTGCAGCCGTTCCTGACGATGGCTAGAGTCAGAGGTACACATGCCAGAGGCACACGTGCACGTAGTCCTTTATCCAGCAGACGGTTGCGGATTTTTCGCGCAGTCACCTCAGGTGCAACGGCAGCTGGGATTTGCGTCGCAGAGGATGTTCTGCTCGACAACGCCGCTTTTCTTATGCGTCTATCGGTCCGCTCATCAGTCCGTCTGTGACTCCCGGTTCCACGTTTTCTCGTGTGGGGATGTTCCTCGGACCATCTACACCACCATCGTACCACCACCGATACTTCCCGTCCAAGTCGCTCCGCAATACGACGATACGACCGCCCGGCCTCGCTCAAAGTCCGATAACTGCTGAAATCTTACACGTCTTACATGTCCAGGCATTGCAGCTTCTTCAGGGTCTTCGCACGTGTCCGTACGCCGACGACTGATTACATTCACTTCGCCGTACTCCTTAAATACCACCGACGATAATTTGCATATTATGCCGTGCTGTGGCGTAAACGCACACCGGTTGGTCCCGAAGTTAACATCACACCTACGTAAACTCGACCCCATTAACATATGTAAATTTCATGATCGTCCGCCAATTCCTTCTTGGTGTTATTTTTTCACTTTCCGGCAGTGTAGTTCTTACAGTTGCTCAAGGTTGAACACCGGAAACTACAAATAACTCTCGGGGAGATATATGGTCAGTTCAATAGTAAACCGGAAACGGTCAGATTCAGTGAAATAGTCTTATGGTTGTGACGTCCGCGAACACTATTCAAGGATGTGTAACGTGGTTTAGATGTGATATCACTGTCACTGTATGCCAGCAGTCAGCGGTGAGTTTACTAGAGAACGAACTGGTTTGCTGAATAGCAACATTTTACTAACGTGCCTTGATTTAATATGGAGAACTAGCTGAAGTCGCACTTCTCAGTCATTCAGACGAACACCTCTCCTGTTTTCAACAGGAAAAGCCGCCATATTCTAGCATTAGAAATAATTGGAGAGGAGATTTCACCAGGAGCAGGAGTTACCTCGTGTCGCTTTCAGTAATTTAACTATCAAGCACTGTGCAGTTTTCTTTTGCCTCCTTCTTCGTTTCCATTTCCTGCACATTATTAACATTACCAGCTTTTTATCGCACACATCTTTGGAGAGTGTTTTGCTATACCTCATGTACTTCGGCAGTGTCACAAAATTTATGTCTCTAAAGCACGTTTGAAAAACCGCTGCGTATCTAGAGGCCACAACACCTCAGGAAGTACATATTTTAGCAACTGTGGGGAAATATTCGTCACGGTACATTCACTTCTGTGGCGCAATAACACAGTTCTTATGGTCATCGATTAGAATAACATAGTGTATTAACCTTTACTGCATTATATGCGTAAGCTCTTAATCTGTGTTTAACTGGCGCAACAGTTTTCTACAAGACAGTTCCGAGATATTTTAGAAAAATCCATTGAGTTAATCTTTTTCATCTTTTTTCGTTTACATTTTCGCGTATTAGTAACTGAGAATATTAAATTCATTTTCATTGAACAAGAAAACGCAGTGACATCTGACTGAGGAGAATTATTTTTGTTATCTGAGCAAATGACTTCTGTAACAGGCAGATGAATGAATGAACAATCTGAATTAAATGAATGGAATCTGGATTAAACGGAATTAAATGAATGAAAAATATGTGAATTCAGGAAGAAATAATTTATACATATACCTCATGATATATGTAAGGTCAGGTGATGCGTAACATCACAGACTCTCCTTGACAAATGTCAACCCCGCCTTCTCGTGGTACATCCTGTTCCCACTAAAGGGGCTCTGACGACCACCAATAGCGGTATAACTATACCATCGGGATTAGAGGAAATGCTATCCCACACTCACCAACCAGCTTGGCCAGCTTGGTGAGTTATGGCCAAACCCCTCCAAAATGACTCCACAACTTAAATCTTGGCCCTCAGTCTCCGGCAGCTGGAATGTACCTGGCCAAGGCAGCGGCCAGTGCGACATGAAGGCAGAGGGTGCTAAGAATCCCCGGAGGACCGGACTAGGCTGCCATCTGATGCTGACCTTGGCTACGTACAACGGACGCTCCCTATCTTCTGATTCAAGGCTTCTTGAATTGGAAGAGGAACTACAAAGGATCAAGTGGGACATCGTCGGGCTAAGTGAGGTAAGGAGAAAAGGAGAAGATCTCATTGAACTGAAAACTGGACATCTCTTCTACTATCGTGGGACAGATACTGGCAGAACTAGTGGTGTTGGATTTATAATAAACAAGAAACTGAAGGATAAAGTGGTAGAAGTTGAAAGTTCCTCTGACAGAGCTGCACGACTCGTTATCCAACTCTCGGGAAGATACCAGGCTCAGATTATTCAAACTTATGCACCCACCACAAGTCATGCTGAAGAAGAAATTGAAGAATTTTATGAGGAAATTCGTGATCTAAATAATAAAGGTAAGCAGCACTTGAAGATAATTATGGGAGATTTCAATGCAAAAATAGGGCAACGGCAACAGAATGAAACTTCAGTAGGTAAATTCGGTCACAGCAACAGAAACCAGCGTGGAAATACTCTCGTAGAGTTTGCAGAGGCAAAAGGGTTTTTCATTTTGAACTCCTTTTTCAAGAAAAAGCCACACAGGAAATGGACATGGAGACATCCAAACGGGACGACAAGTGAAATTGATTTTATTATGTGTAACAAAAAATTCGTCATAGAAAACTGCAGTGTGCTAAACAAGTTCAACACAGGCAGTGACCATAGATTGGTGAGATGTAAGATGCACCTTAACACTAAACTCGAACGTAGCAAGCTCATAACACAAACAAAATGTATTGACATAACCAACCTTAAAAAACACCATAATACCTTCAAATTGGAACTGAAGAACAGATTCTCTGCTTTAGAAGGCCTAACATCGGAAGAAGTGGATATTTCTGAAGTTAACAGAAAAGTAACCAAAGCTCTTATGGAAACAGCAACAAAATTAGCTGGGTCTAAGAACAAATTGCATGTGAACAAATTATCAGGAAAAACCAAAATGTTGATGCAAAAAGGAAGAGTGATGAGGACAACTAAAGAAGATGTGACTTCCAAAGTGGAATATATAGAGCTATGCAAGACAGTACGAAAAATTATCACTGAAGACGTAAGGAAATTCAACTGTGAACTAGTAAGGAAAGCAATTGAAAACAACCAAAGCCTAAAGATAGCAAAGGGACATCTCAGTAAGGGGAAAAAACAGATTATGGCACTGAGAAAAGAAGATGGTTCTGTAACAAGAAATAGAGGCGAAATTTTGACAAGAGTGAAAGATTTCTACTCCAAATTATATGAAAGGGATGATACATGTACTCCAGACATCATGAAAGGTACCAGTACCAGAGTTCTTCCAGTCCTTCCAGCAGAAGTTGCACATGCAATCAAGAACATGAAGCGGGAAAAAGCTCCAGGAGAAGATGGAATTACTGTAGACATCATACAAGAAGCAAGTGGAGAAATCGAAACAGTACTCGCCCAAATTTTCACTCGATGCCTTAATGAAGGAAAAATTCCTGAGGATTGGAACAACGCTACCATGATCTTGCTACATAAAAAAAGGTGACATTGAGGATCTCAGGAACTACAGACCTACCAGCCTCCTATCAGTGGTTTATAAAATCTTCACTAAAGTTCTTTCACACCGCTTGAAGGTAACACTGGACATGGCTCAACCGAGAGAACAAGCTGGATTCAGGAGTGGCTACAGCACAATAGATCATATCCACGTACTGAGAGAACTAATTGAAAGAGCGAGGGAATATGAACTTCCATTGTGCATGGCTTTTATCGATTATGAAAAAGCCTTTGATTCGGTGAAACCATCAGCAGTTGCAATGGCTCTGAAATCCTGCGGTATTGAAGATGCATACATTAATATTATTAATAACATCTATGAAAATGCAAGTGCAAAGATTCGGCTGTTTGAAAATACAACACACATAAAAATTGGAAAAGAGTGAGACAAGGTGACACCATATCTCCGAAGCTCTTTAATGCCACATTGGAAAATGTCTTTCAATCACTGAACTGGGAAAACAAAGCGATAAAGATTAATAGAGATTATCTAACCCACCTTCGTTTTGCTGATGACATAGTCATTTTTGCAACTACCCCATCAGAGCTACAGAGTATGATCCAGGAACTTGCTGACAAGAGTAAAGAAGTGGGATTAAAAATGAACTCTCAGAAGACAAAAGTGATGTACAATGCTTTTACAAGAAGTGAAGATTTATCGATTGATGGAGAAAAGTTGGAGATAACAGACACGTACGTTTATTTTGGACAGCAGATATCAAGTGAGGGTCACATTGGTGAAGAAATTAATCGGCGTACAAAACTTGCATGGAGAGCTTTTGGAAGAAACAGCATAATTTTCAAGAGCAATATGCCATTATGTCTTAAAAGAAAAGTGTTTGATCAATGCATCCTTCCAGTGCTTACGTATGGTGCAGAGACGTGGACCTTAGCTAAAAGAAACATACAAAGGCTGCAGACAACTCAAAGCAGCATGGAGAGGTGCATGCTTGGTGTAACCAGGAGAGATAAGAAGAGGAACACGTGGATCCGAAAAATGACAAGAGTGGAAGACATCATGATCAGAGTTAAATCCCTGAAATGGCAATGGGCTGGACATACTGCCAGAAAAACAGACCATCGATGGACAGCCGAAATTTTAGATTGGATTCCAAGGGACAGGAAAAGACCCAGAAGAAGACCACATGGAAGATGCGTGGATGAAATTCGAAAGTATGCGGGAGTGACATGGAGGAGACTGGCACAAGGCAGACCGTTGTGGAGGGAACTTGGGGAGACCTTCGTCCAGCAGTGGATTGATAATGGTTGACAATGATGATGATGATGATGATATTGAAACAAGGTGAGAAATTTGTAATATACTTACTCGCAAATCTCTGCCATTACAGCTTGAACGTAGTCGACGTCATTGATGACGTAAGCCCACTGATCGTTTTCATTTACAGCTGCTTTTGGGTAAAACATTCGAGATGCCTGCGGGCACAATGATTCTTCTGATAAATCTCCTGGGGTTATCTTGCGTGCATTTATCCCCATACCACCAAAAAGCTCTTTGAATTCTTCTGCGGAATAGTTTATGGATTTCCTGATGAAATTCCTAAAATGAAGGAGAAACAAACTTCTTTAATGATGTAAAATTTTTGTACCTTTCCTGCTTCTTGGCTGAAATGGAGAGGACATCAATTATTTTAAAATCGGTTTAAACGGAATAGTTCATTTTATTATATTGTGACGTACCTGCCAGCAGCACGCACACGACATAAAGGCACATAGCAATCAGAACAAATGTCTGCGTAGCTCAGTTGGTAGAGCGACTTGTTCCGGAATAAGCGGCCTCGGGTTCGAATCCCGGCGTAGACCAAAAATGGCGGAGAAATTTACTTCGTTATAATGGCGCCCGAACTATCCGGATGACCGGGCCGTTCAAAATCTCGCATTGGTGTGATGTTATTTCCACACCGCGAGACAGGAAAAATCAGAGAATTCCTTCTCCAGCGCTTCGAAAAATAAAAATGTGTGATGTTGCATTCCACACAGCAGATTGACTGGGAGTTCTCAAGTGCACGTTCTACAGTGGATGGCTGCCTGCAACGATTCATGGTCACGGCTGACCCGTGGGCCATGCCCCCGGCCCTCTTTCGGGGGGGGAGATGTGACGTACCTGCCAGCAGGACGCACACGACATAAAGGCACATAGCAATCAGAACAAATGTCTGCGTAGCTCAGTTGGTAGAGCGACTTGTTCCGGAATAAGCGGCCTCGGGTTCGAATCCCAGCGTAGACCAAAAATGGCGGAGAAATTTACTTCGTTATAATATAAAATCATGTACAAGGATTGCTTGCGACTGGCCGATGTATGCATTGGCCAGTCGCAAGCAATCCTTGGGTTTTGATTTAGAGTTTTAGTTAAAAAGAAAGAACCCGGATGTCATTGTATTTAATTGTTTACAGGTCATTCTGTTAGTTCTGAGACTAAACTACCTACGCCTTGCGTTCTCAAACATCATTCAGTGACTATGTAACGCAGTATCCGTTAACTTCAATGCACTAAGTGCGTTTTATGTAAGCAGTATTGATCCTTTGCAATAAATGCTTTTATCGTGTTCCACAAAACACTTTTCTATGCTGTTCACCATCTAAGAAACGTGTTTAACTGCAGTACATCTTCAGATTTTCGAATGAGGAGGTTTTTTTATTTCTAATGAGAAAGAAGTATGAAGAACACACAGAAAAGGAAAACTCATGAATCCCACATTTAAAAACAGTAGCGTGAAAAACATTGGAGTTTCCGGAAGAAAACTCTTTTTTGTGATATAGAAAATGTACTTACTCAGAACCTTTTAACAATCGATGCATATATTTCAAAGTATGCACCATCGTGTTCAAGACTCACACCAACATATCTGCAAAACGTTCAACGGCATAAAGGCGAAAAACTTGACACCCGCGTTCGCCGTCATCTAAGTCACAGAAGTGCCTAATATAGAGAATATGCCAACGCTCAAAACATATGAATATCAAAAGGGAAGAAGTCGAGTTTGCACGCTGGTTGTGACAGGAGCTTAATTCCATCACGTCCCTGGAATTTAACCTAGTTGCAAATGGCGGTATGAGGTTTGACATCGTCCTGTTGTGGAACCACCCGCTTTCCGTCGACTAGGTGCAGTTGCTTTAGTTTTTCGTTCGTACGACTGAGCTGCTTGGAATTCAGCTTGGCTTTGACAGAGCGGTAATCCGGAAAGAGCTCAAAGTGGATTACACCCCTTAACTATTCCAGACACACAGCATGTCTTTTTCTTGATACGTCTGCATTTGTGAACCAGTAAAGCTAGTTTACCTTATCCAACCACTGCATGGAGATCCAGATTAAGCAGGTGAATCCACTTCACATCTGCTTGATGAACCGGGTGTTTCGGAAGTTTCTGAGCAAATCCTTATAGTCTTCGAAGCTTGGTTGAATTCCAGTTGGGGCAATTCAAGCGATCGTCTGTTGAACATTCCAAACTTGTGCAGCTGGTTAGTTTTGGAACTCTGAGTTCGACTAACAATTACGAGAGAGCTGGTTGTTGAATTTGCTTCAACATGTTGATTTCGCTGTCGGAGTGACAGCAGCATTTCCGACTTCTTTATTTGTTGGACTTCTTCAGCTACTTTAAACCCTTGCTTCCAGTAATGCCACAAGAGAACCAAGTTTACAAACTTCGCCACAATTTTGTTAGGAGAAGGACTTACTCCGCAATGAAGGGCGGTGACAAACTTGTGTTTTCACAGTTCCTAATTTACGACCACTGGCTCAAGGAAAGGGAGACAGTCATTTCCGAAAGACATGCACACCATCCATGCTTCACCAGGATTATAACTCGGGAGAATGGTTAGAAGCCGGAGCCACGTACCACTCGTTCATCTTCCTCCACCCATTCCGCCCATGTCCTGAAGATTCTCTTTTCAGACGCAGTTCCTTGTCCAAAAACAGTAGTTGACAAACGTACGGTCCCGCTGATTTTGTTAGACCTTAATTCAAACACTCGACGTGGATCAGAAACACCAAACAGAAGTCATCGCTCTTTCCACGTTAATAAGTGCGTCACGGAAAACTTATCATCGGCCGCCACCAGGAATCGAACACAGGGTGTTCCAGTTACGGTTGCTGCTTTTCATCTTTGGTGAATCCCCAGCATTGTGCGAGGATCCATGAAGCAACTTGCCATGTGGTTTGTCAGCTAATCTCATATGAGTCTGGAAAATTCGAGGCCGCTCTGGTGCAGTGGTAGCATGTCCGGCGCGTAACTGGAAAACCCTTGGGTTCGATTCCCGGTGGCGGTTGATGATAATTTTTCCGTGACTCACTTATTAACGTGGAAGGAGCGATGACTTCTGTTTACTGTTAGACCTACTGGTATGAGTTTATGGAACACCACACCTTGCATGTTTCACTAGATACAAAGGAATTTCTCACCGCAGGTGTTGGGCTTCTGTGTTGATGTCGTTGTCTGGCCGGGGTCCACTGATAACCTTTAGCGCTGCAGGTTGTTGTAATGAACTCATCTTTCAAAAGTTGTGTTCAGACTGACCAATGTAGTACTCGATGAGTTTGTGGGACACATTTTTTGTATCTTTCCCATGGAATGCAACCGTTGGACCGCGGTCTATAGATTCATGCCTAACTTTATTGCCAGTTCTGTGGCTGACTGGGCTTCATCTCTGTGTAGAAGGGTCTGTAAAACTGCGTCCCTTGGTCGCCTGCTACGCTGCATGTCCTCCGTGCTGTAGTCACCACTTTCGAACTTCACAAACCACTCACGACACGTACTTGCATTTACGCTTTTCCCGCCGCACGCCGAACAAATTAGCTCTCATGCTTCGGCAGTAGTTTCCCAAGACATAACATGAACAACCCACAGTGAAGAATATGCACCTTGTGGATCACCATGTTTTAGCTCAACTCGCCGCATGTGTAGGCTGTCTGCAAACACGTGTCGTTCGAAGCAGTGTTGCCACCTTACCGCCACAGCACAAAGTTCTGACAAAAATTCTACCGCTTTGCTTATACAGCAAGCTGTGCGGAGCGCCGGGAACTTAGGTATAAACCTAATGATATTATATAATAAAGCTTAGCATAAAAACTTTCAAGAAATTCTGGCTCAGGTGAAAAGCTGATAAAATGGTTTCAAGCAGGGAGTCAGTAAGTTTGGTCTTTGCTCTAGCAATGATCAAGGAGAAAGACTAATTGAATATTTTCAACTGTACAAGCCGGTTGCCAGCAGCACTTGCTTTGTGAACAGTATCCGGGGATATTTTCTGCATCGCAGTTCTTTTATAGTAACTCTAGAAATTGAATTGGTCTTATCATGACTGAGCCAGGATGGAAATTCAACGCAATTACGATTCTTCCTGGTCTATACTCCAATAGAGATCATCAGGTAATTTTAGCACATCTTTTGAAATCCAGAAAGATGACACCAAGTTCTCAGATGTCATGTGTGCATTTTTTGAAACCTTTCAGACATGGAAAGAATTTTTTAAACCCATAGTTTTACCAAAAGAAAATATTACTGGAAAAAAGTGAATACATTTTAGTGAATACATTTAGCACGTCTTTTGAAATCCAGAAAGATGCATAGTGGAAAAACTGCGCTTTATTTAAAATATACAATGTGCATAATGTTCTTCATAGTGAAATTACCATTATTCAACTAACGCTACGTATTTTGATGATTTTGACCTAAGAAAATAACTTTTGTTAATGGGATTCATACAACAGATATTTTCCCCCCACCAGCGTCACAAATGTCAGTTGCAAAAAAAAACACACAAACTGTATACACAATCTTCTTCATAGTGGGAGATATCTGAAGCAAAAGAAAATTTTCAAATCGGACAATTGCAAGGGACGTGAAGGAAAACGTGATATAGTTTTACCCCGCCTAGCGAAAAGTCTGTGCTTTATTTGAAGGAGAAAATGGATGCACAACATTCTTCATGGTGAAGAGTATCCTGCAAAAAGAGGATTTTTTCTATCGAAGTTTTAAAAATCACAGATTTTCTTGCAAAAAGAAACATACACCCTCGTCTACTAACGTCGGAATTCTGTATTATAAAATATCGGAAGTATACGCAAGATATTCTTTATGGCAAAATCTATGCGTTGGAGAAAGACGTTTTCAGATACGACTTTTAGAAGCAGAAAAAAGAAAACCAAATTATACGAATACGACTGCTAACCGAAAAACTTTACATTACTAAAAATGGATATTGTTCGCCATCTTTATAACAGAAAATGGCATAAAGTATGTTCTTTTTTTTAAATAGGGTATTTCGAAGTGAGAATGGAGTTGTAAACAGAAATACTTACTAACGCTACCTAGCGTCCAAATTATTCCCTACGAAAAGTTCAAGAATATATGTGCGTTTTCGGTATGTGACGTCATGATGGTGAAATGCCGAGATCACTACGTAGAAGAACGACCGCTGGACGGCGTGAGCATCGGACGTCGGCGCGTCACTAAAGCATGCTTCCAGAGACAAGGAGTAGAGCTGTGGAGAGTTCTGAAGCGTAAACACCGAGACAGTGTTGTGTGCCGAAGGGTGTTCGATGTGTTCGCCATGTTTGTATTTCTTAGCGGAACGAGTAGGTTCCGTTGTTAGTGCATCCTATATCAATTGTAAGTGTACATCAGATTAAATGTGTGTGTGTTCAGAGTTCGTCCAGCCCGTCCATTATTTAAGCGTTGTGAATCGATGGAACCGTAGTGGGGAAGTTTCACAATACCCCACAATTCTGGTGTCAGCAAGTGAGATCTGTTCCGAATCGCCTGTTGATTACGCAGTGGCAAGGACGGAGCTTTTATTTCACATCTTGAAAGCAAGCTTTCTTGTCAACCATATATAAAAATTCTCGCAGAGAAGACTTGATTCAAGTAGCACAAGACATCGGTAAAACGGCGCCAACAGGAGCGACGATAGTTGATTTTAAACTAAAAATAGAGAGCACTGAAATCTATAAAAATGATCCGGATTTTGTAAAAGACGTCTTAAGTTCTATAATAAAAGCGAGGAAGACGAGAGCTAAAATGATCGAGTACTAGAGATGGAAAAAATCAAATTAGCGCACTGGAAAGTATTCGAAGCCATTCGGCATTGGAGCTTTTATATTACCACCCCTACTCGATGTGAGGGCGAACCATCTGCTGCGTCCTATTCGCTGCAGTGGGATTAATTATTTAAAAGACCGTTAATTTTCGTAACTCTTTATCTTCTATTATCTTCCGCCTATGGGTGTCTACCGTGAAGTTGGGTTCCCTAATTGAGGGTCTCCAAGCTCAGGGTTGACGGGTGCATTGCGTTGTGTTTCATATGGGAGAACATGGGAAACCCATATTCCTCCATATGCCGCTTGAAATTTAAAAACTCATGATGTCAGATTTGGACTTTTTATCTGCGACTGGGCTTGCTAAATGTTAAAAGTTATTTCCTTCTTAAAATCTTGGAGTTGCTACTCTATCAAACTTTACGATTGTTCTACTTAATTATTCAGGTTAAAAAAAAAAAAGATTCACTTATTTTGAATATTCAAAGATTTGAGCAACTCGGGTAAATTTCATTATAAAATACAGAATTTATTTTCATTAGTGTTTCCTTAAAATCTATTACACTGATCGGTGGAGATTTCTATTAATTTAAACCAAAATATATTTTAAGTTCATTATGCTTTTGATATTCGCAATCATATTTTAAAGTTCACCTTTCGCAAAATATAAGACACATTATGTAATTCAGCACTTGCAAGAGATTAAAAATATCTTTTCTACCGAGGATGTATAGGAGACAAAATCATGATCATGCTAACGAGATATTGGGAATTATGAAATTTTTCTCACCAAATTATTTTCTTTTCATCACATTCGTTGTCGTCCGGTATTACCTATAGGTATAAAGTCTATGGTTGGGACCTCATCCGATCCTGCTGGATGCACACTGCTTCTTCTCTCCTCCTGTCGTTTGGTTTTTTGTACGAGTACCTCTGTTGTCGCTAAAACTTCTATGATAGCAAGTTCTATCGTGTCTCTCTTTCGCTCAGCTATAAAATTGTATGTCTTGCCCTCGCTGCCATAATCGTGAGTCCCTTTACGCCTCTTGAAAGATTGTTCTATCGTGTCAACATCCTCGAACTGCGAAAACGTCCTTCTCAGCTATGCCAGTGGACCGCATCTCTCTCTCTTCTCGATCGCCCGGAATATAGAACTGATATCTTATCCTCGATTAGACTGTCAAACCTTTTGCATGCGTTCACCCCGAATCTCCAGTCATCATTCCATTCCGTGTTCTCTCCAAATCATATCTGCTCAGAACCCTTCAAAACGTTTTTTCTCTCGTCTATGTTTAAGGGGTTCGGGGGTGTTCCTGTCCTACCCAAATGGCTCTCCCCTTATTGGTTGGGCCGCTTTTCCTCGCTTCGGCATTGGTTTACATCCCTGTATGGGAATCCCTCCGATTCGTTGGCAAAGGCTTGAGAACATGGAGTTTTCTTGAAGATGAATATTCCTTTATCTTGTCAACTGCTCCGCGGGATGTCCGCGCTGCCTTAGAATTTTCACGTACGCTTCCTGTGTGACTCTTTCTGTTGGTGTCAACCAGTTACGCCCACTACGAGAAATATGCCCTGTTCGTTCCCCGCTAGCGTGCGTAAAACGTGACTTCGATAATAGAAGGTGGTCCAGTAAATTGGCCCCCACCTGTGATTGCGAGCATTTCACTCTCGTAGCGTTGCTTGTTATAACCTCCGAGTTTTTCTCTTTACTAACCTAGGGGTGTGTACTAACCTAGGGGTGTGTTTCGAGCGTATTCTTACTTGAATTCCGGCGAGCTCGGGGAACGCAAAATAAAATAATAAAAAAAAACAGCAATTCAAAAGAATGATGATAAAAAAATAAGGAATTTCCTCCTCAAGAAAGAAATCTGCTCAGCCAGGTCTTAGAAAAATTATGAAATATGTATTATAATTATCCTCTTAGAATGCCTGTCCACATTATGCTTCTCGGATTTTCTTTCCCAATTCCCGCGCTCACTAAATGGTCTACTTGGTAACTACTCTTCCTCGTTTAACTATTTCCTCGTACTATGCGATACCGTAGGAATTATTTGGTGAATATATTGCTTTCCCACACTTACTAATTTGTAGGCCCCCTTTCCGAAATTCATACCTACGAAATCATGGTCCTCCAATGTTACACGATATTCCGGAGGACATACGGGTAACATTATCTCCCTCTCCCATAGGGTTGAAGAGTTTTGTCCCCCAAAGTTAGGTGCTGTGGATTCCTTCCTCTCTTGCAAGGCTGCTCGTTTTCGCTCATTTCAACATGCGATGAATTACAATTATTTGCGAAAACTTATGCACACATATGACACATAATGTAATTATAAGCACATACAATAAACATAAAACTACGAGTAAGATTATTATAATAATGTTCAATAAATATTAAATTCCTCCACCGAATCTAATTCTAAGTTTGACATTGACAGATAACATATGCACTGTATATATATATATATATATATATGAATTCTTTCCGATAGTGACAGATTTCTTCAGCCGCCGTCTTCTCGGCGACACACAATATTTGCTCGGGTACGCGCCTCCGTTCGGCGATATGGTTTCGGTTTTGGGCGTTCCCATCTCTTAAGCACTCAGCTAGTTTCTCAGAGTTCCTTTGGAGATCAGCCTAACCGACGGGAGTGATGTAGGCTAACACCATCTCCACGTTCAGTTCATATGGGTGCCGTGCCATTGCGCCGAGGAATAGTTCCTGGTAACATTTACCGCCTGCAGCAAGTGATGACCGACGAAGCGATAAACAGAATTATTATTACCGCAGCGGCTCCGGCTGCGATTATTTTGAAAGCTCCGAACAGGGAAGTGCCGAAGGCGTTGAACAGTAGCCCACTGCTCCATTCGGGTGGGCCTGCTGGTTGCCAGTATGCGCTGGAGATATTAGGATAAGTCAGCTGAACTGAAGGTTGTTCTAAGCAAAAGTCTAAAGTGGTACAAGCGGTAACGGTTCGGGCCTTTAAGCAGAGTTTTTCGCTGTGGCACTTAGCGTCCGTCTTTAGATTTATCTTGATCGTTCGTCTTTCCGTCTGTAGCTTTACCGATCGAGTGTGCACCGTGAGTTTTTCGAAGTGAACGTCCACAATCCCGGCTGCGCACGATGAGAAAGCTTCGATCTCTACCGTAGCCAAGGGCTCGCATGCAAAACAGCCTGTTACCTTGATTTCTGCCTCCGTGAATTTTGGGCAGACAGTTCTGGTTTCGATCGAGTACTTGTACTTCTGGAATTGAAGATTTACCACTATAGGGGCTGAGTGTAACAGTTCCGAAACAAGTTGGCCATTTCCGTCAACCTTCAGTTGATGCCATGCTGATGCCATTGGTAAGGCGCTCTTTTTTTGTTCTATCATACTCAGTAAATACGACTGTTGTCGGTGGCATTTCATAGAGTCCTCATAATAGCTACAAGAAAACATGCTTTCGTCGAAGATAAAATTTTTCGACATCGATTCGTTGCTCTGCGTATCGCCGATATGTCCTTTCATCGGTCGTGAAGGTAAGCTTGCCCTTTCAATATAACTCTCTTGAGGGTTTCCCACTCGAGAGATCAGATGTGTGTTCACAATTTGTGTAGGCTGGTCCAGTGATCCGACTACTTGCACTGTGATGCCCGTAGAGGTCGTGGCTTGGTTCTTAACCGTCAGAGTCTCTACGGTGTCGTTGTTGTGCTGTTGAATTAGTAGCTGATAACTACACTGCATCGATACTATTCTGCGTACGTCGTATGCTCGCAGGAAATCTGCTTCCAGCCATATTCGAAAGAAATGGCAATGTTGCGAGTCAAATGATCCAGCATGACGTGGACCCACTGTCGGACGGCTGACACCCTGTGATGCCGGGTCAGTCTAGCGATTGTTTTGTCAGTGCGTCAAATTGTTTTGATCGCACACATCCTTTTCCCCAATTGCAAGTCTCGTGATTTGCACAAACCAATTGGCTGAGATAACGCATTGTAGTCACGTGCGTAAAATAGTCTCTCGTCGTGTGCCAGATACAGTTTGCCTGCTGGTAGGTTACTTTCAAGGAAAAAAGTGTATGGTCATTTTCCTGGTCCGTAAACCATATGCATTGTTCATGCCCCAAATTCATTAGGGTTACCTGCGCATTAGTAGTTAGACGGCAGTTGTGCTCTACCTCTGAGTCCGTGCACTCCTTCACCTTTGATGCAACAATCGAATGTGCATTACATTCCGCGGAAGTTCCGTTTACCAACAGAAATAAGCTCAAAAGTACCAGTCCGTGTAAAGGCGGTTGCGCCGCTGGACGGGCAGCTTGCCTCTCCAAATATTCGTGCATCTGATTTACTCCGTTACGTAAAGCATTTCCTGTTAGGGCTCCTGTCTTTACTGCCACATACGTTGTTCCTCTGAGGAATCTATATGACTTCCAAAGAATTATTCCGACTCCATACAACAGCTTCCAGATGCTAATTACTACTTTCCTGGCATATAGAAAGGTTACCGCTGAAATTAAAACTAGTACAATATACACTACATAAGTGACTGCGTGGGGTAAACACTTTAGCTGTCGTAGCATCTCACGACACAGTATGCACTGTAGGGGTCTACACGTTGTTCTACCTACGATTTGCAAAGCACCCCTTAGGGTTTTTCCATCCGTGGTAACGAAAATCAAAGTTAGTTCCGCAGAAAGCTCTAGTAGTTCCGGTGGCAATGATGTCTGATACGGAGCGTTCCTTAAAGTGATAACCCGCTCCATACCTCGAACTCGAATCACCAGGGTTCCTGGAAGTGAGCTGGTGATGATTGGGTCGTTGTATGATACTTTGATATTTTCCCTTTGAAATACTGCCTCTTCGTCAGACAGCAAATGTCTCTGGTGACGGCGCCGAGGTGAAATATTAGTGCGCGGTTTTCCAACGCACTCTGTGAAAGAGATCAGCGATGGGTTCGAAATCCGTAGTCCTTCCGCTTCATGTATCAGTGTAGATACTGCTGGCGTTAGGCGGCAGTTGCACGTAGTGACGGATTTATTCACACAGCTCGCCAGTGCACAATATTCGCTCGTTCCACTGCACGGTGCATCGGCAGTGCAGGCACAGTGTAAACCGTCTCTTGTGCACTCCATTAATGAAAGGGCTCCTTGTGGGTTCGGTTCCTGCTGAACGAAGAAATTTCTCGGTTCGATAAGCTCATGGTTGTGCGTAATGAATGTCCTCCAGGCTTTCACGCACTCGTCGCATGAATGTGCATGACAAGCACTCCGCGGCATTCCTAGTTTCAAAAGTTCGGCACGAGATGCTACAGTGCACTGATATTTATCTCCCTTGAAATGACAAAGTTCGTGATTAGCAGCTACTCCGCTAACTGTCCAGATTACCACGGCGAACGCAATCACGTTCATCTTGTCCATTTTATTGACGAATGTCACTCTCTTCAAATACCCTAAAAGTGGTAATGGTTCTGTCAACACTTGTCGGCCATAATTATCTCAAAACAAACATACACATGAAATCACTCCTTATCACCTCGGTATTTCTCTTGCACATGCATTATATACGCTTTACATTAAGAACTAGTAATATTTCCTTCGAAAAGCTCGTTTCACTCTGACCTACGAGAAGTGAGGGCTTTTTATGTGCATATTTATTTATATATATATATATATTTTTCGAAATTCCGAAGCGCATTCCATCCCAGGCTTCCCTTTTCTCTAATTGTATTGTTTTTTCTTCCTACTTGTAGGTTTTCTCCAACAACAACAACAACAACAATAAAAATAAAAATCTCATCACTCGTGTTTCTTAAGCTTACTAAATTATAATTAGATAACGGTTGTTTACTTCCCATTTATCTATTCTGCAGCTATTATTTCCATTCGCTGGTGCGTCTACTACTTCTAAAAGAAAAATTATTAATTTCCCTTTTCGTGTTTGTCGTATTGTCTACCAGATATTACCCGCGTATAGTCGCTTATTTCCCTTTTACGTTGTTTAACTTAATCGTTAGTTCTTTGCTGAACTATTTCTTGCCATTTTATCTTTAGTGCTTTACCCCCTTTTTTTTTTTTTTTCTCTCTCTTTTTTTTTCTCGCGTATTACCATTGTATTCTCATTCCTGGCTATTTCTGATTTCACGACCAGATGCTTTTCTCGTGTATTCGCAGGTGTGCGGCGACCATTTAAGGAACGCCGATGATTTCGGAAAATAGGGGATTTCCTCGAAAATGCTTGCGAGGGTCCCCTTTGGGCGATGTCACCCCTGCAAATTCGTCGCTCCAAAAATTTTGGGTCGTTCCTGTGTTGACCGTCTCTCACGGCTCGAAATCCGAAACACCTGCGCTGACGCCTGTGGGTGTAAGTGAGCGCACAATAGCGTAGCCTCTTGCATGTTTTGCTTACATCGGAGGCTTCTTGTTTAGCCTATGTAGAAGCATCCACTTAGTATTCTGTTACCTGGGGCTAAAACCACCCCTCTAATTTCTGCCGGTCAGTGCTCAGTTTGCTGACGGATTTCATTGAAACATCACGCTTCTTTTCGTCTGGTGCACTTGTCATTCAAATTTCCTCTTCTGCTTTATCTTTTTTTTTTTACTTTGTCTATTGGTATCGTTGCACCATGTCTGCACGTATTAATCCTCATCTCACATCGTCGCATTTTTCGCATGCTCGACGCCAGTTGTGGTTTGGGAGAATCTGCAACTGCTCCTCGTGTGCTGTGGTGGTAGAGGATGGGGAGCGGGGCCTGGTGAATTTGTCATTCACATTTCCTCTTCTGCTTTTCTCAACCTCTAACCTCACGATGTACCTAGTGCATTTCTACCTCGATTTCATTTCTATACTTTTCTTCCGTTATAATTGCCTTCCTTATCAATTAAAACTGAATTTTCCTACTATCCACAAAAAAAAAAAAATATAGTACCTTTGGATATTTCACTTCAAGGTAAGTGCTTTTTACTGTCATTTCGATAGGTTATGGTTAGGCTATGTTAGGTGACGTTTAGGCTACGCGTCGATCATGTTTGTTGCTACTTTCTTATACCATGTTTTGTTTCAGATTCGCGTATTTTAATTGCTTTGAATACCTGCCATGGATGCTAATTTTGAACCACTGCATTATCCGATACGCTGCTAATCTCATTGCATTCCGTCGGTGTTTCCGCACGGCTATTACTCCGCAGAAGGTGCTTACGTTTTTTTTTTTTTTCTCTAGTGATATATTACTCCGGCCTATGCTTCTGCCACAGAAAGTTTCGAGAGAAAAAAAAATATATTTTTTTTTTCCGTCGTGCTGTGCTCCCGTTTATAGTTTCCATCCTTTGAAATGCTCGGCCTTTGCTGTACAAAATATCTTACTGAACGTTCCCGTTCTTTTACCGATAAATTTTCCTTCTTTGCATTCTTGCTTCAAGATGGCGGCCCAAGATGGCGTCTTCCCATTCTTCCTTTTGCTCCTTGCCAGCCAGTTTGTGTACGGGGTTTCTCAAACTGGAAACACGGTCAGTCCGTTTCTTTACTATTGCAAGCCCCGTGCATGAGCGACGTCATTCTGCCTACGATTACCTTCGCTTATCCTCCTACTGCCTATCATTAAGAAAATTTGAGCGGAAAATTATTATTTTTCCTCTTTTTTTTTTTTTCTTCTCTTCCAACAAAAATTTTTTTTTGTAAAAGGAATGATTGCTACCGTTCAGTCTTTCCTCTGAAATAAAACATTGCTTCCTCCACAGGTTTTTTTTTCTTTGCTGGGTGCTTAATTCCTGACCCATTCTTTCTCCTTTTTACTTACGTAATGTATTTTCCTTACTTAATATTAATTTTCCCCTTATCGTAGCAAAACAAAAAATTTTTTTCTAGTTTTCCGTGGTTCGTGAACTCAAAACTGGAAAGATTGCGATGCACGTACTAGGCTGCGGTCCTCCTATGAATATTATTAATTACTTCCTGCATATTCTTCCATGTTTATACACCATTTTCTAGCTAGGCTCTCTTTACGAATTATTTTCGATTACTGATCAGATCGCAAAAATTGTTTTTTTTTTTTTTTCTTTTTTTTTCACCTATCAAATTTATTTTCTGCTAAACGTTTACCGTGAAAATTCAGGGATCTTCCCTCTTATTGCGCATCGCTGTTTTTTTTTTTTACAACACACACACATTTTTTATCTTCGCCCAGCGTTCTTCCTACTTCCTCGGGCTTAAACCCACGATTCCTGAGGTTTCGCTACGATTTTTCTCCAGTGTGGATAAAGATTATTGACGGGTGCTCCTTCTGGTGTCCCTGCGCTTAGGTTTTCTTGAATGCGCTGCGACAAATAGCGGTCGGCTAAATCGAACCAAGAGGTTCCCTCTGGATTATTGGGTTGACTAAGACTTTTCAACATTCTATTTACTAAGCTAGTATCTTCTGGCTGCTCAAGTCTTCCGGTCGAGTCGCTGACCACAATTTCCTTTGGGTATGTGCGATTCGGGCCTATTTCCAAAGTGTTGGGCCCTTGTGAATTTGCTGTGGGGTGTATTGCTGCTGTTTGCTGAATTCTGTCCTGCGAACGTAGTAGATATGGATCTCTAATAACCCTTTGGCGCGTTGCTTCTTGTGTTTGTCGGCTGCTACTTTCCTGATAGGAATCTTGTGACGGTATGGTCTCCTCCGTTGGTTCCGCTATTGCCTGTGTGCGTCTCGGCTCTTCAACATGTTGCGAGGGCGGCGGTACTTTCCTGCTTGTCTCCCTTCGCGCTGAACTCGACGTAGCGGGCGGCGAATTTATCGGTACTCCGATGTTGGGCGGTTGACTTACGGGCGGCATTGCTCTACTGCTTGTCGGTTGCGGCATGACTACTCTGGGAAAATCGACCCAATCCAGATAGTCGTAGTCCTGTGTGCTCTCCGATCCGTCGTCAGAGAAATCCTGCGATTGTCTGGGTACTTGTACCTCTATATTGTCCTGTACCGGTGACTCTGCTATAAGCTGGGGTAGGCGTTCAGTCCGCTTGAAGACTCGATTTTTATGCACGGTCTGATATTTGTTCGGATTTTCGACTGACCTCAACTGAACATTTACTGGGGTGGGGAACGAAACTATCTCCCAATCTCCGCAGTTAGTTCGAGCTAGCTTACGCGATAAATGTGGCTGTGAAAAAGGAGTGTGCAAAAATACTCTGTCACCTAAATGTAGATTCTTTTCAGCAGCGTGCCTGTCTGCATACTTCTCTTGTTTCGCCGCAGCTTCTTGCAAATTTCCGTATACAATTTGGTATGTCTTTCTCATCCGTTCCACAAATGACTCCAGGTAATCATCTGGGTCGTAATAAGTGATCCTTCGAGGCGGAATCAAAATATCAGAGGGTACATTAAACTCTCTTCCAAACATCAAGTAGCTGGGAGCGAACTTCGTAGCTGAATGCACTGCAGTGTTAAATGCAAGGTTGAGCATAGGTAGGTAATTATCCCAATTGTCTTGTCTATCGTTTACCAATGTGCTGAGGGCTTTATTTAGCTCGGCATGCTGTCTTTCGTTGATCCCATTACTAGCCGGATGATGAAAGCTGGTATTTAATCTCCGAATTCCCAGTCTAGCCAATAATTCGGTGAATAATTGTGAGGTGAAACAGGGCCCATTATCTGTGAGATTGCTTTCCGGTACACCGAAAAAAGCTACCAATCTTTGGATGTAAGCGTCAGCTATCGTTGAAGCAGTTTGGTTTGGAATGGGTACCAAAATTGCATACCGCGTGAAAGTATCCATTATGACTAATATATACTTATTTCCTTGCTCTGTTACCGGGTAAGGACCCGAAACATCCAGAGATACCCTCTGAAATGGGTAAGTGCAGTTTGCTGCCCTCTGCAATTTTTCTTTCCTTCGAAGGGGGTGAGTAGTCCTTTCGTTGCAAATCTTGCACGATTCCACATAGTTGCGGACATCAGAAAACATGTTTAGCCAAAAATACCTGGGTCTAATGGTCGCCAAAGTTCGTTCAAATGCAAAATGGGGTGACGAAGGAATATCGTGACATAACGCCAAAATCTCTGGCTTTAATGTTGTAGGAATCACCAGCTGTTCCCAATAATCTTCCTGTGAAGTGCCCCGATCTGGCTTTTGAAAGTGGTACAGCAAACCCTTGTCGTTTAAGTAAAAACTATCCTTCACTTTCTCTTTTGCATTAGTGATTCGGCGGGCCTCCAACGATTCTATAAGGCTCTTGAGGTCCGGGTCTGACCGTTGCAGTGCCCTGATACGCTCCGTTTCGGGGTCGTGAGTGAGACGATCGGTGGCGCTAACCCTCGCCGGGGTGATATCTACGTCTCCCTCTTCTTCCGGATCTCCGTACTGCCTACTTAACCAATCTGCTACTACATTTTGCTTCCCTTTCTCATAACCAATCTTGTAAGAAAATTCGCTTAATGATATGCGCCAGCGATTCAAACGACTATTTACATCCTTTAAGTTGTGGAGGTAGGTGAGGGGGCGATGATCGCTGATGACGTGGAATTCTTTTCCCAATAAGTAATGTCGCCAGTGGCGTACTGCCGATACGATAGCCAGAAGTTCCTTCTCAATCGTTGGATAATTTCTTTCTGCAGCGATGAGTTTCCTAGACATGAATGTTACTGGGTGAAGGTTTCCCTCTTCGTCCATCTGTTCTAGCACTGCTCCTATCCCAGTTCCGCTAGCATCTGAATGTAGGTAAAATGGTTTCTGGTAGTCCGGATGAATTAATACCGGGTTATCTAACAGGCATGATTTGATCCTGAGAAAAGCTTCGTCTGCCTCTGAGTTCCATTTAAATTTTCCTTTCTTAGTGAGTTCGGTTAAGGGGGTCACTATGTCCGAAAAAGTAGGGATAAACCTCCTGTAATAATTGCAAAGCCCCAAGAATCCCCTCAGCCTCTTGAGAGTGTTGGGTGTGGCGAAATCATTTACTTTGCATAAATTCGACGGGTCGGGACGAATGGTTTCTCCATCTACTATATGCCCTAAGTACTTCACCGCTGACTGCATAAACGTGCACTTCTGGGGAGCTAGCTTTAAATCGTGCTTTCTGAGGCGTCTGAAAACTTCCTCCAATTTTATCAGGTGTGTCTCCTCGTTCGTGGATGCGATTATGATGTCGTCGATAAAGCACATGATATTATGCTCAGCTAATCCGAAAAGTAAGGCGTCGCTTAATCGTTGAAAGCTACTGGGGGAGTTTTTGGAACCAAAGGGTAAACGCTCGAATTGAAAAGATCCCCACGGTGATGAGAAAGCTGTCTTATGCTTGTCCCTATCTGCTATAGCCATCTGATGAAAACCGCTCTTTAAATCTAGGGTGGTAAAGACCCTATTACCTTTTGCTGTCTCAAGCAAGTCCTCGATTCTGGGTAGCGGATAGGGATCGGGAATTACTACCTCATTTAGTCCACGATAGTCTATAACTAATCTAAAAGAATTGTCTTTCTTTTTTACGAGAAGAAGGGGGCGGAATAGGGGGATGCACTTTCTGTGATGATGCCCGCCTTCAACAATTCGTCCAGTTGCTGCTGCGCTTCCTTTCTCAGATGATGTGGGACTCGGTAAAATTTTCCTCTGATGGGGGTATCCGTAGTTAAATTTATTTCGTGGTAAATTAAATTACATTTACCCAATTCTGCTAACGAGCGAGCAAAAACATCCTTGTACTTCATGAGAAGCGTCACTAACGGTTTTCTCCAATTTGGGTTGACGCCCTCCAAATTTAAGTCCCTTGGGGTGAGAGGTGGCAATTTCTCCGACTCTTGACACTGTGTCGTGTTAACCTGAACGATTGGCTGCACGGTCACTAATTTAGTCCTTTTATTAAAATGAAAGGGTTGATCTGTAAGGTTAGCTACCAATACGGGCATGATGCCTGATCTGTCCAGCGTGTTTACTGAACGACCCACACGTACATTTCCTTGGGCGTACCTCCCTAACGGTTGTACGAGTACTTGGTTAACGTGAAAACCGGAAAAATTCTCGCAACGGATTTGGATAACCCTTTCCGAATACGGTGGGATGAGTTCCTTATGGACGGTCCTTCCTATCTTGGTTACGTCGGGGTTAATGGGGTTGGTCCTTTCCGCTGAAGGTACGGACAAGGCCTGGGTTCGAATTTTCGACTGACGTGCTTTTCCTTTAAAATTTCTTTTCCGGTTATTCCTTCCTCTACCGTACTCTGCTCTAGCTAAATTTGCTCTGCTTTCCCGTTTCAAAATTCCTTTTCCTGCGTCGAATATGTATCCGTGCTCCTTCAATAGATCCCAGCCTAAGATTAGAGAATAATCTTGATGCAACTTCCGCTGAGTAACGTGATAGGGATGTAAAATGGTTTCTCCTCCGATTTCTACCGGTATCTCATAGCACTGAGATGTAGGTAAAGTGCTTCCAGTAATGCCTTTCACTAAAACTGCTGATCCTAAGTCACGTATACGAATCTTTTCCTTTATCTCCTCTAATAGTGAAGCACAAAAGATTGAGATACAAGCTCCGCTGTCGATGAGTGCAAACGCGTGAGTATCTCCTATCCTAACTTTCACCAACGGGAGTGCTCCATCACCTCGGACGTAACAATTTGTTAAAGTAACTCCACGGACCTTATTATAATTCCGGCCAAGGGCGGTCCCCTTATCTTGACCCGAAATTAGTTTAAAGGACGCGAATTTTGTCTGGAATTCCTATTGCAATCTCTTCCTGGTGCATCCTCTTCGAAACGAACGCGGTTTTCTCTTCTGTTTCCTAAATTCCTTGGATTCTGTGGGACGTGAGCGTCCTCTCGGTAAGTGGCGCTGTAGTTCCTGTAGGAGCGATACTGATTACCGCGGCTGTCGCCAGGGGAGAAGTTATTCTGCTGTCGCGGGTAAGAAGGGTTGGGTGCCCTGTCCCATGAACCTCTTTGAGCTTGCTGCGATGGTTGCGTATAAACTGCTCCTTCCCGATTTTTCCGATAACAAAATCGCTTGATATGGCCAAAATCGCCGCAGTTATAGCAGATGGCCGAAGTAATGTCTACGTCGGGTAAATTTCCCCTAGATTGATAATTAGTGCTCTGAAAATTTCTCATGCGATTTACGTGCGTCCGATGCGAATTCTCTGCTTGCCTTAGCCTTTCCCTCAAATTATCTGCCTCACTTTTCAGAGCGTTCACCTGCATCTCATGAGTTGCTAGCTGCTTCGCCATCATAGAACACAAGTCGGCTATCTGGTCCGTTGAATTGGTCTGTTGCCCTAGTGAAGTCCCTGGGATCGAACTCGATTCCTGCTGGGCATCGTAAGCGTTAACGTCCCGGTCTAATAAGAGATTGTGAGACTCTTCGGCCAGCGCTCTCTGAACTGCTGCCTGAAAATTTTCCGGGGCGAAGGATAAAACCGTGCGCCTCAATTTGTGGTTTAATCCATTCAAAAACTGCGACATTTTAGTGCTGTCTACCAGTCCTCGTACTTGCTCATTTTCTAAATCCATCGTCTCCATGTAGGAATAAGCTAAGCCGTTAAGACGAGCTACATACTCGGCCACCCGTTCTCCTGGTTTTTGTCGGCAAGTCGTAAATTTCTGCATTCTCACGGTAACCGGTTGCAATGCGTCGAATCTTTGTACTATCGCCTGCTTAAATCGTTCGTACTCGGTCTCCCTCCTAATATCGACGGCCTCCGAAAGAAAGTGACTGGCGGCTCCTTTGAATTTTGCTTTAGCTGACAAAATTTTAACGGCGTCGTTCCATCCTGACAGTTCGGCGGTACTCTCCAACGTTTCGAAAAATTGACGTGCGGTCAGATTTTCATCCGATCCGCTGAATGTGGGGATATACGCTAACATTCCCGCCATTATTGGTATGTTCTGCGGGGCTACTACACAATTTTCTGACACGGCTTCCCCTTCTAGAGTGCCCTGAAGGTCGTTCTCCTGGTTCTGTTGATCAGTAATATATTTATTCTTTAACCTTACAAACTTAAATTCCCACGGCTCCTACTATATGCTTCGTAATCTCGTAAAGTCACATAAAATTAGAAAAATTCCGGTGAAGCTACCACGTAAAAATAAAAAATTCACTCTAACGTAACTCGCTGCTTCGTCTGCTAACCCACTTGACTTATGATCAGAAAACAATTGTCTACGAATAAAATGATTAACGTTCCTAAGCTTACTCATAAATTGCATTCGGCTTTCAATTTAACTGTACCTAACTCGCGACACACTAAACAAAATTCCCTCAAAATATGCACATATATAACCAGCACTTCACACTAAGATATGTAATAAATTTGAACGTCTTAAATATATATATAAATACACTAGAAACACTTGAGATCAAATTATGCACTTGCAACAAAATTATATACGATAACCACTTTTCCAAGAAATTAGAACCACACCTTAAATACTTATGCTGACTTCCTAAATTCATTAAATTTTAGTATACTAGCAATAACCTCTGTCTACTTCCCTTGCTGGATGCATATACATCACACCTTTAAAGCACAATAAATCACACTTCAATAAACACTATTTTCATTTCAAAAATTGGTTCCAGCATTATCCAATTATTACTCCTACCAATTCTTCTTGCACTAGTCCTTTTTGTTACTCTTTTCCAAATATTAATCCACTCAACTACTCTCTGTCTACACTCCCAAGTACCTCTACACATTTAAATGCACAATAAAACACACACTTAGATATTACATTCCCTTTTAGTCTTCCAAAACAAATCAAGATTACTGCTTAACCTTCTATTAGCTCCTATATCTTGCAGAAAAAAAAAAAATTCCTCTTATCAATAATTAACCTGCCTATTCCTTCTTAAATTATCAGTTTCTTATCAATGCATTAACACACATAATAAAATCACACTTCAATAATAATGCACTTTTGATTTTAAAATATATATCACCACAACTTCTCATCACTACTCTTCTATCAGTGCCTCACCGTTAAATTATACTATCCCCAAGTTATCAATGAACCTATTATTCCTCCTAGTTACCGATTTAAAATCACGACACTCAAATGCACAAATAAACAACACATAAAAAAAAATTTCACTTTGATTTGCAAGGAATTTTCCCTTGATTTTCAACGATAAATCAAAATTATTCATGAATTACACTTGTATAAATTTATTTTCTCCGTACTATTAATTTTCATGAATTTTCTGTAAAATTTCATCTATTCATTTGCTAAATTAGCAGTATAACTCTTATTTGTTTTTCTGCCTATTTCCTTAGAAATTTAAATTTATTTCAGCATAATCTGATTTCCTGCAACTTATTTACTTGCATTTCACCTTCACTATTTTTTTTTTTTTTTTTTGAAGTTAAAATCTTGCTACAATTTCCTTAATTTTTCTATAAAACCTGCATCTTGTTACTCAGAATTGAAGGGGAGATAATAGAAACACATCGCATTATTCTGCTAATTCTGTATACTTGATTAATTATCCTGACCACCGAAAACAAATATTCTTTTTTTTTTAAACCACAGGATCAAAGAAATCCTGGTCCTAGCACAAATTTTATATTAATTAACCAAAGAACTGAAAAATCCTGGTCACACGGCACCAGTTTTATATTACCACCCCTACTCGATGTGAGGGCGAACCATCTGCTGCGTCCTATTCGCTGCAGTGGGATTAATTATTTAAAAGACCGTTAATTTTCGTAACTCTTTATCTTCTATTATCTTCCGCCTATGGGTGTCTACCGTGAAGTTGGGTTCCCTAATTGAGGGTCTCCAAGCTCAGGGTTGACGGGTGCATTGCGTTGTGTTTCATATGGGAGAACATGGGAAACCCATATTCCTCCATATGCCGCTTGAAATTTAAAAACTCATGATGTCAGATTTGGACTTTTTATCTGCGACTGGGCTTGCTAAAATGTTAAAAGTTATTTCCTTCTTAAAATCTTGGAGTTGCTACTCTATCAAACTTTACGATTGTTCTACTTAATTATTCAGGTTAAAAAAAAAAAAAGATTCACTTATTTTGAATATTCAAAGATTTGAGCAACTCGGGTAAATTTCATTATAAAATACAGAATTTATTTTCATTAGTGTTTCCTTAAAATCTATTACACTGATCGGTGGAGATTTCTATTAATTTAACCCAAAATATATTTTAAGTTCATTATGCTTTTGATATTCGCAATCATATTTTAAAGTTCACCTTTCGCAAAATATAAGACACATTATGTAATTCAGCACTTGCAAGAGATTAAAAATATCTTTTCTACCGAGGATGTATAGGAGACAAAATCATGATCATTCTAACGAGATATTGGGAATTATGAAATTTTTCTCACCAAATTATTTTCTTTTCATCACATTCGTTGTCGTCCGGTATTACCTATAGGTATAAAGTCTATGGTTGGGACCTCATCCGATCCTGCTGGATGCACACTGCTTCTTCTCTCCTCCTGTCGTTTGGTTTTTTGTACGAGTACCTCTGTTGTCGCTAAAACTTCTATGATAGCAAGTTCTATCGTGTCTCTCTTTCGCTCAGCTATAAAATTGTATATCTTGCCCTCGCTGCCATAATCGTGAGTCCCTTTACGCCTCTTGAAAGATTGTTCTATCGTGTCAACATCCTCGAACTGCGAAAACGTCCTTCTCAGCTATGCCAGTGGACCGCATCTCTCTCTCTTCTCGATCGCCCGGAATATAGAACTGATATCTTATCCTCGATTAGACTGTCAAACCTTTTGCATGCGTTCACCCCGAAATCTCCAGTCATCATTCCATTCCGTGTTCTCTCCAAATCATATCTGCTCAGAACCCTTCAAAACGTTTTTCTCTCGTCTATGTTTAAGGGGTTCGGGGGTGTTCCTGTCCTACCCAAATGGCTCTCCCCTTATTGGTTGGGCCGCTTTTCCTCGCTTCGGCATTGGTTTACATCCCTGTATGGGAATCCCTCCGATTCGTTGGCAAAGGCTTGAGAACATGGAGTTTTTCTTGAAGATGAATATTCCTTTATCTTGTCAACTGCTCCGCGGGATGTCCGCGCTGCCTTAGAATTTTCACGTACGCTTCCTGTGTGACTCTTTCTGTTGGTGTCAACCAGTTACGCCCACTACGAGAAATATGCCCTGTTCGTTCCCCGCTAGCGTGCGTAAAACGTGACTTCGATAATAGAAGGTGGTCCAGTAAATTGGCCCCCACCTGTGATTGCGAGCATTTCACTCTCGTAGCGTTGCTTGTTATAACCTCCGAGTTTTTTCTCTTTACTAACCTAGGGGTGTGTACTAACCTAGGGGTGTGTTTCGAGCGTATTCTTACTTGAGATTCCGGCGAGCTCGGGGAACGCAAAATAAAATAATAAAAAAAACAGCAATTCAAAAGAATGATGATAAAAAAATAAGGAATTTCCTCCTCAAGAAAGAAATCTGCTCAGCCAGGTCTTAGAAAAATTATGAAATATGTATTATAATTATCCTCTTAGAATGCCTGTCCACATTATGCTTCTCGGATTTTCTTTCCCAATTCCCGCGCTCTCTAAATGGTCTACTTGGTAACTACTCTTCCTCGTTTAACTATTTCCTCGTACTATGCGATACCGTAGGAATTATTTGGTGAATATATTGCTTTCCCACACTTACTAATTTGTAGGCCCCCTTTCCGAAATTCATACCTACGAAATCATGGTCCTCCAATGTTACACGATATTCCGGAGGACATACGGGTAACAGAATGAGCGAAGTGATAATACGGGACTTGAGCGGCATACGTTTAATCTTAAAAACATCATTAAAAGTGTTCGTACACTGAGTATGACTAATCCAGTTAAACCAGAGAATCTCAATTTGTTTTTCCAATCTGTGGAACGAGCTTTTGTTATAAAAGCGGTGTCGCTGGACATGAGGTCAGAGATCTTGATAAACCTGCTCGGGGAAAAAACTAGCAACGTATTGCTTTACATTGGGGAGGAAGAGATGAAAGATTATGATAAGCTTAAGTCGCTAATATTAAGAGAGTTTCAGCCGACAGCGCAGGAATGCCTGAATAATTTTCGGAAAGCTCGTCGACAGCCGAGTGAAACACATATTCAATTCGCATCGAGATTAACAGCAAACTTTGAGTATTATTGTAAACTGCGTGAGGTTAGTGATTTTAACTCGTTGTGCAAATTGATGGTGGCGGACAGATTGTACAAAAGCTTAGACAGAGTCACGGCATTTCACATAGGGATTAAGCAGGGAGAAAGTTGGTTTGATCCTGTAAGATTAGCGAAAGAGTGCGATGTTTATTTGGTGTCGAAAGGAAAATCGTTAAATAACGTTCAAACAATTGAGTACAAATCGGTGGAGAATATGAGTAAAGGTGGAAGCAGAAATTTTAAGAATGTGCGGTACGAAAGGTCCAACAAAAATAACTATGGGCAAAATAAGGGAAAACCCAGCTGTTACGTTTGTGCAGGAACACATTTTGCAAAATTTTGTTCTAAACGTTTTCGAAGACAACCTGAAGTCGTAAGTGAGAAAAGCGGGCGGGGTGAAAGTTCAGTCAATGTACTGGTATCGGAATAGCTCGTTGAGAGAGATGGTTTTATAAACGAACTGGAGTATGTTAACATCTTGATTGATGGTAAAGAAGTAACTGTTCTTATTGATTCAGGCGCTCAAATTGCGGTAGTGAATAGCAATGTGGTACCCCCCCAAAAAAAAAAAAATAACAGAGGGTAGAGTAATTCTTTCTAGTTTTTTTATTGATAAACATGAAGTTCTCCTGGCAAAGTTCCAAATCTCACTAAAGAGTCCTCACGTTGTTTTCGAGGTAACGGCAGCAGTTTATAACAGCCTCAACGCTCAGTGTATAATCCCTGCAAACCTGTTTGCCAAGATGAAAGTGGGTCAAGGTCAGATGCTGGCGTCGTGGGAGCCAAGTCTGTCAGAACAGCAGACTGCCATCGCTGCTTCAGGAGAGCGAAATGAGAACGTGTTTAATAGTTTTTTGCTGCATGGCGCGAGTGTGCCGGAAGATTCGAGTATGTGGAACTTGTATCATATACGAGATTTAGAGTTTCGCAGGGAAGTTTTGGATCGTGCATGGCTGCAAGCCGAACAAAACCAAAAGTACCAATTTAAAAAATAGCACGATTTCAAGAAGCTCTAAATACACCCCATTTGAACTGATGACTGGCGTTAAAATGAAGAATATTGGAGATCTAAAAATTATAGAACTTTTAGAAGAGGAACATTTAAACTGTAAGCTACGTGATAGAGATGATATGCGTGAAGACGCCAAGAGTAATATTTTGAGACTGCAACAAGAAATTAGTCGACAATTCAACCGGAAACGAAAACCACCTAAACTGTATAAAGTCAACGATCTGGTTGCAATTCAGTGGACGCAGTTCGGTGCAGGGTTAATGCTGTGACTAAAGTTCTTTGGCCCTTATCGTATCAAGGCAGTGAAGCAAAAGGATCAGTACGACGTCGAGAAAGTGGGAAATCACGAAGGATCAAACAACACGTCTACTGCAGCGGACCATATGAAGCCATAGCCTACAGGGGGTCACTGAAGGACTTTCAATTCCTTTTTCAATGACTGTGAGTATGTGTTTTATTTAACTGTTTTCTTTTGTTGTCTAAATGCCCAGAACACTAACGGATGCAGCAGCCGCTGAGGACAGCGCCTAGTCAGCATGGCCGAGCTTCTGGGTTTTCGGTATGTGACGTCATGATGGTGAAATGCCGAAATCACTACACAGAAGAACGACCGCTGGATGGCGTGAGCATTGGACGTCGGCGCGTCACTAAAACGCTTCCAGAGACAAGAAGTAGAGCTGCGGAGAATTCTGAAGCGTAAACACCGAGACAGTATTGTGTGCCGAAGGGCATTCGATGTGTTCGCCATGTTTGTATTTCTTAGCGGAACGAGTAGGTTCCGTTGTTACTGTATCCTATATCAATTGTAAGTGTACATCCGATTAAATGTGTGTGTGTTCAGAGTTCGTCCAGCCCGTCCATTATTTAAGCGTTGTGATTCGATGGAACCGTAGTGGGGAAGTTTCACAATGCCCCACATATATGTTAAATGTTCCAAAAATGAACGGCATCCGTCTATTTTTTTTATCAGGTCGGACCCTTAGTTGAAGGAATATGGAGAAAAATAGCATGCACGTTTTGGTAAATGTTGTATTATTTGGAGAAGGTAATACACACAGAATACTTTCGTTGTAAGCAGTATATGACTGTAAAGCAAGTTTTTTTAGATGCCATTGCAGATATACACTCCTTGCCAAAAAAAAAAATGAAGAACCCCGAAGTTGCGAAAAAAAAGCAAAAAAAAAAAAAAAAGCGAACCACCCAATAGGAATCGTCCGATCGCGAAGAAAATTGGTATGTGCGGACGAAACATTCCAGAGCAGTTGCACAGTTTATTCAGATAAAACAACTACACGAATGGAACACGTCAGTAAGTTGTAGCGCCACCTCTGGAACAGATACAAGCGATTACCCTACGTGGTATAAACGCATACAGTTGACTGATACTGCTCTAAGCTATAGCATGCCAGATGGTGTCCGAATTACGGGCCAGTTCACCAATATTCCGGGATGGGTGTAGGTGGCGTCGCATCATGTCCCAAACATGTTTGATAGGTGAGAGGTCGGGCGATCCGGCTGACCATGGAAGGGTGTGGACATTACGGAGGCAGTCCTGGGAGAGCTGTGCCGTGTGAGGCCGGGCATTATCCTGTTTAAAAATTGTTCCGTGATGCTGTGACAGGAATGGCAACACACCAGCCGTAAGTGTAGTACGGAGGACTACCAAGGGTGTACGGCTATCGTAGGAAATGGATCCCCAGGCAGTTACTCTCGATGTGATAGCCGTGTGCTGCTCTACGGTAAAGGCAGGATCCGTGAGCTGGTTGGCTCATCTCCAGACATGTGTGTGCTGGTCAACGGCACCGAGTGCAAACCGTGACTCATCATTGAAGTCAGCACAATGTCACTGGACACTGTCCCAGGTTGATTGGACCCAATAGCACTGCAACTGGTGCCGGCCAATCTCGTTGGTCAGTGGTAGGCTGCGGAATCGCCTCCTCGAATGCTCGAATGTAGTCTCCGTGTCGCAATTCCTCTGGCAACGGTCGGGATGTCCACTTCCGTACCTGTAGATGACGCAACATGGCCCCGGATGGTTGAGAGCGACGAATTCGGTTCTGTTCGTGGCTCTCACAATCGCTCAATCCTCACATTCTGCCTTTGCCCTTGGCCGTCCACGTCCCGCGTGCCGCTGTGTTGCACCCTCCTCAACCCATTGGCGCCAACATCGGCCAATCGCCACGTCCCGACCCAAATGCGTGGCGATACGACGAATTGACCAACCGGCCTCTCTCAGACCACTTATACGTCCTCTCTCAAACTCCCTCAACTGCTCGTAGAGTACAGGGATCCGACATTGATGCATCCGAGGTTAATGCAACTGCAATTCGCTGTTATAATTGTCCCAACGTGCGAGGTTTGCTCTTGATATACCCTCCTCGATGCGCGGTTCTTATGAACTGTGGCGGACCACTATTTAGTCACTGGGCGTTATTTTTTAATCATTTGCATATTCGGTCCGGCGGTACTTCCATGTTTCACCATGACCGTACGACTTCCTCGGAGTGCTTTTTTTTTTTGTTTTTATTTTTTTAGCAAAGGGCGTATTTCAAAAGAAAAATGCACTTAGTGGCGAAATTTTGAGTTCTGATAAATTAGAAATTACATGTAAAATATCCCTGACCATTAACGGTATCAGACTCAGAAAGAAGTTTTTAAATCGAATATTTAGAATCAGAGACAACGGGAAAATACGAAATGCATTTACGTCTTCTACCGGGGAATCTGTGCAATAATCGAAGAAGAAACTGTATGCAAAATAGACATTGTGTTAAGAGGTATCGAAGGAAATTAAGAATTGCTTTAATCGGATATTTTGAACCAATTTCATGGGATGAAATGCATTTTGAATTCATCAACACCTGCCCCGCGCCGGGGCGAAGTCATTCATCGGAAAAAGCGTGAAGGGCAAAGATCATTATGTCGCCCAGATGGCGCATTGGTCAAAGCGCTGGCTTGTGATCATTCGTTCCAATCCCGGTGAGGCATGGATGTTGTGTTTGTCTTACGGCACTGGCTCTCTCCCTTCCCTGGAACCAGTGACCATGAATTAGGGACGGAAGACTGCTTATAGCCCATTGAGTTGCTCACGGTGATCGTTAAACCTTCAATAAAAAAAAATTATAAAAGGTCATTATTTCCAGTATGCAAGTTTTCCAAAGCTAAACGAGAGCAGGCTCTTTTTTACGCTTTCCAACCGTAGGTTGGAGAAGCGTATATGCTCCAGCTTTGTCCATCTGTTTGTCTGTCAGTCCGTCCACATGATAACTCGCGTAAAAATGGTTCGATTTCGATGAAATTTTAGTATGTGGTAGGGGACCACCTGGGGACGAACCCTATTGAAAATGGGCGAAATGGGCTCAAACGTTAGGACATAGGAGCGGGATCTATTCCATTGCCCTCATGCGTCATACCTTGCGTAAAAGTGGTTCGATTTCGATGAACTTTTAGTATGTCGTTGAGACCAGCCTGGGGACAAACATTATTGAAATGGAAGAAATGGGGTTAAATGTCAGGACATAGGAGAAGGATCCATTTCATTGCCCTTATGCGTCATAACTTACATAAAAATGTTTCGATTGCGACAAAACTTTATCATGTTGTTCCGGAGGTTTATTGAACCGGTTCTGTTGAATATCATCGAAATTGGGTCGAAGGTCAGGACACAGGAGCGAGATTTATTCCACAGCCATTATCCGCATAACTTGACTAAGAATGCTTCTATTGCAACAAAACTTTAGTATGTTATTCCGGTGGTATACGAAACCAATTCTGTTTAATATCATCGAAATGGGGTCAAAGGGCAAGACACAGGAGCAAGATTTATTCCACAGCCATTTACCTCATAACTTTAGTAATAACTTGAATAATGATCTCTGGTATGTTGGAAAGCGTATCATAATCAATGCATTGCATGATTTTACTAACTTGTTTTCTTTTATTTCGGAAAGCCTGTTAAAAAAAAGTGCGTTCTTATGTTATCATTATGCCCGTCCATTTGCGGACATCATGTCTCTGTACCTATTAGTCCCATACAAAAGGTTCTTGCATTGAGCAGCCTGAAATGTGAGAATAATGATTTTTGTCTTTTGGGGTTTCTCCTATTCAAAACTTCGCCTCTGGTGGTCGTAAAAGCAGATGCTGCTGAATCAAAATCTGCAGGTGTTCCAAAATTACCTTTACAACTTTAACATAAATCGCATAGATGCATCTGCAATTTTTATTGATGTTCTTTTTTCACTTTCCGGTAGTGTAGTTTGTTGATAAATTGTGTTTCTGAAGTGCCGTCAAGTGTTGACAATAAAGATCATTTGCTCGTAAGTGTTTTCCCTTTTTTTTCTTCTGTCCGTTAAGTCGCCTAATTTAGTTCAGTGTGATTAAGAATTGTTTATGGACTAACTATTTCGTTGCTTAACAGTACACATTTACAGCGATATGAGAACAACCGACTGATGGTATGAAGGTAATGTTTAAGTAATGACATACTTAACCATAGGCCACATTACAAGGTGATGTAATTTTCAAGTTTTTTTTGTGGGATGATGTAGTACACATTGAACAATAAAAGTGGCGATTCAGGCATATCCGCAATTCGAGAAAAGTTTCTGAAGATAATGCAGTGAGTAGCTGAAAGATTATTTTGTGTGAGGTTCTAGAAATATTTAAACAAAATTTTACAGCAAGAAGTAGGAATTTTTTTCTACATTTGCTTTAACTAAATGCATCGGAGAAATCGTACTCACAGCATTTAGAAGCAAGATTCTCTCTCTCACACTCGCTCTCACATACACACACATAAACAAACGCCCACTAACAACGAAGAGGTTTGTAGCACGGACAGTCAACGCAAATTAGGTGATATGTATTGTGATATTGGCAAGTGTGACAACATGCAAATAAGAGTTGTTTCATGGAAAGCAGAAATGACGAAGGGATACCATTCCACATGACACAGGTAAATCCAGAGCATTTAAAACAAGGCTTTGTGTCACAAATGTGCAGAAAACTCGCAGAATTAGTTCACATTCTATTGTGACAGGAAATGCATCAGTGGTAGCACTGCGCTGTGCAAAGTTGTAATACCTTTCGAGAGATGGTAGGCAGGCTATTTAAGTAGAAATTCCAGCACTGTGCTAATGACATTTGAGCGCCAGAAGCATCAGGATGGATCGCTGAAGTGGTGGGAAAGCTCCGGTGAATGCATAAAATATTTGCGCCGGGCAGGAGACATAAATGGCCTACGGTACTACGGCATTAGTTCAGATCGATACTAATTACTGGCCACAGGTATCGACACATTTAGTTAATTTCCACAAGCACAGAACATGCTGTCAGTAGTTTCATTTTCACACTATTTCTCGGGGTCGGAATTGCAGATGGCCTCACTCGCGCATAATGATTCCTTTCTCGGTTTGCAAGAGGCATAATACTAAACTCACGGCTAAAACAAGCATTCAGTTTGACAATATAATAAAATTACTCGAACTAAGAGGATATTACAAAATCCACTAAAACCACCTAGAAAATTTTAAGGCTACGGAGATATCATGTCCACAGGTATGCACTATAGTGTGTTGTTCCCCTTAACTGTACGGGACGTTACTTCCACCTTAAAGAAAAAAACATGCTGAAAAACGCTAGAATATTCACGTCATGTTTATCTCCTAGGATTAAAAGAAATCTTTCGAATTTTCCAACCCATCCTCAGAAGGTATTTACATCCATCTGTCACGATACAACACGACAGGTTATGAGTAAATACATGCGCATCATCCACAAAAAACGTGAGGAATTACTTATTAAAACTGGAAAATTCATATCGCATCGGAATTGAAATTTTCGAATAAAATTTCTCTTAGCTGGTCATGTCCAGAGTACATAAAATGGAGCAATCAGTTCTGCCAACAAACGCACAAAGAGAGGCAATCGTGCCCACAGACGACAGTACAACCGGAATCCAGCAGAACAATTTCCACTGGGACATAGTGTGTTGTCTCCAACGGTTCGGACACAGAAGTCCACAGCCCATTCGGCTCTCTGTTACCAATGTTAGACTGACTGGACATCAAGAGGATTGCCGAAAGGTTTGTAAGTCCGATGAGTCCAGGCGTTGCTGGGTCAGGTATACCACATCTGAAGGAAACAGGGCCCTGTGGACCTGATACACATGCTCCGTTTAAGGGGGAGTCACGTGGAGCAGAGTTCTGTTGGGAATCTTTAGATCCTCATTTTCCGTGCAGAAGTCCTCCTGAATGATGAAGACCATTGTGTCACGACTGAAGATCATTTGCATTCACTCCTGAGTGTCATGCTTCCTGCCATTAATGGTACGTCCCAACAGGATGGAGCACCTTACGATTGTGTTCCAAGTGGCAATGCATAGTAGGAAGAGTATTTTTGCACTTTTCGTCTCTTAACTTGGGAATTAAACTCGTCAGATATGAATCCCTTGGAACAACTTTGGGACGACTTAGAACATTGTCAACTCCCACTATCCACCAATGTTTATTATACATTATGAGATGAAGGACAGTTTTTATGGCGGGACTTCTCGACTTCTCGCTGGATGCCTTCTGACATCACATCGAACAGTGCATTTCGTGACTAAATGCAGTACTTTGAGTTCAAAGTATGACTTTGCATGTTCCTATGTAAGTAGTCTTAATTGTTGTCGTCGGAAACTTGCGCACGGAGAGAGAGAGAGAGAGAGAGAGAGAGAGAGAGAGAGAGAGAGAGAGAGAGAGAGAGAAAGAAAGAGAGAGAGAGAGAGAGAGAGAGAGAGAGAGAGAATTTTTTTCTATTTAGAATCAATCGTGAAACGCAAAATCTATATTCCATAAAGTGTTGATCCAGTTGCCTTCCTATTCAGAAAATTGGAAATGCTGAAAAGTACATCGTCTGCGTCAAAATATCTTGAGGTTCTAATTAACCGGGAATATGTTACCAGGTTGGGAATTCAAATATTTCGATGATAGTCATCTGGACTAGAAGCTGGTGTTAAACGAACGTTTTCTTCATAGCGCTACATAAAATTGTACGCAGCCGGACCAGAACCTACAACTCTCAGATTTTCAAAGCTGAAAAAAGTACATAAGATTGGGGATGTGGAAAACGAACTGAAAACAGTTAATTAATACACAAAGTCATCGTTCTTTCCACGTTTTTCTTTAATTAACACACAACAGCCGAAAAATTGTATTTCCATACTGCTGGGATCGCATCCCAGATCTCTGGATAACTAGCCGAGTGCGTTCGCCTTACTCTACGGTGCCAACAATCCACTACGGTGCTGACTCTATCCCTACGGATTTGTGAAGTCAGATGCTGACTGATTAACACACATAGCGCCGTGGATTGTTGGCACCGTAGCGTAAGGCGAACGCCCTTATCGAGACATATGGGGTTCGATCCCAGCGGTGTCGAAATGCAATTTTTCGGTTGCTGTATGTTAATTAAAGAAAAACGTGGAAAGAGTGATGACTTTGTCTATTTACATTGTCTCCACGTATTTGAAAGATTTTCACCATTTAAAGAATGCAGAGTTATCAATTAAGCAAACTTCCTCTTCCTGCACATCACCTGAAGATGTTTGAGGTTGGGCGATTATTTGACCTATCATCATCATCATCATCATTGTCAACCATTATCAATCCACTGCTGGACGAAGGTCTCCCCAAGTTTCCTCCACAACGGTCTGTCTTGTGCCAGTCTCCTCCATGTCACTCCCGCATATTTACGAATTTCATCCACCCATCTCCCATGTGGTCTTTTTCTGGGTCTTTTCCCTGTCCATTGGAATCCAATCTAAAATTTCGGCTGTCCATCTATGGTCTGTCCTTCTGGCAGTATGTCCAGCCCATTGCCATTTCAGGGATTTAACTCTGATCATGATGTCTTCCACTCTCGTCATTTTTCGGATCCACGAGTTCCTCTTCTTATCTCTCCTGGTTATACCAAGCATGCACCTCTCCATGCTTCTTTGAGTTGTCTGCAGCTTTTGTATGTCTCTTTTAGTTAAGGTCCACGTCTCTGCACCATACGTAAGCACTGGAAGGATGCATTGATCAAACACTTTTCTTTTAAGACATAATGGCATATTGCTCTTGAAAATTATGCTGTTTCTTCCAAAAGCTCTCCAGGCAAGTTTTGTACGCCGATTAATTTCTTCATCAATGTGACCCTCACTTGATATCTGCTGTCCAAGATAAACATACGTATCTGTTATCTCCAGTTTTTCTCCATCAATCGATAAATCTTCATTTCTTGTAAAAGCATTGAACATCACTTTTGTCTTCTGAAAGTTCATTTTTAATCCCACTTCTTTACTCTTGTCAGCAAGTTCCTGGATCATACTCTGCAGCTCTGATGGGGTAGTTGCAAAAATGACTACGTCATCAGCAAAACGAAGGTGGGTTAGATAATCTCCATTAATCTTTATCCCTTTGTTTTCCCAGTTCAGTGATTGAAAGACATTTTCCAATGTGGCATTAAAGAGCTTCGGAGATATGGTGTCACCTTGTCTCACTCCCTTTCCAATTTTTATGTGTGTTGTATTTTCAAACAGCCGAATCTTTGCACTTGCATTTTCATAGATGTTATTAATAATATTAATGTATGCATCTTCAACACCGCAGGATTTCAGAGCCGTGGTAACTGCTGATGGTTTCACCGAATCAAAGGCTTTTTCATAATCGATAAAAGCCATGCACAATGGAAGTTCATATTCCCTCGCTCTTTCAATCAGTTCTCTCAGTACGTGGATATGATCTATTGTGCTGTAGCCACTCCTGAATCCAGCTTGTTCTCTCGGTTGAGCCATGTCCAGTGTTACCTTCAAGCGGTGTGAAAGAACTTTAGTGAAGATTTTATAAACCACTGATAGGAGGCTGATAGGTCTGTAGTTCCTAAGATCCTCAATGTCACCTTTTTTATGTAGCAGGATCATTGTAGCATTGTTCCAATCCTCAGGAATCTTCCCTTCATTAAGGCATCGAGTGCAAATTTGGGCGAGTACTGTTTCGATTTCTCCACTTGCTTCTTGTATGATGTCTACAGTAATTCCATCTTCTCCTGGAGCTTTTCCTCGCTTCATGTTCTTGATTGCATGTGCAACTTCTGCTGGAAGGACTGGAGGAACTCTGATACTGGTATATTTCATGATGTCTGGAGTGAATATATCATCCCTTTCATTAAATTTGGAGTAGAAATCTTTCACTCTTGTCAAAATTTCGCCTCTATTTCTTGTTACAGAACCATCTTCTTTTCTCAGTGCCATAATCTGTTTTCTTCCCTTACTGAGATGTCCCTTTGCTATCTTTAGGCTTTGGTTGTTTTCAATTGCTTTCCTCACTAGTTCACAGTTGAATTTCCTTACGTCTTCAGTGATACTTTTTCGTGTTGTCTTGCATAGCTCTATATATTCCACTTTGGAAGTCACATCTTCTTTAGTTGTCCTCATCTCTCTTCTTTTTTGCATCAACATTTTGGTTTTTCCTGATAATTTGTTCACATGCAACTTGTTCTTAGACCCAGCTAATTTTGTTGCTGTTTCCATTAGAGCTTTGGTTACTTTTCTGTTAACTTCCGAAATATCCACTTCTTCCGATGTTAGGCCTTCTAAAGCAGAGAATCTGTTCTTCAGTTCCAACTTGAAAGTATTATGGTGTTTTTTAAGGTTGGTTATGTCAATACATTTTGTTTGTCTTATGAGCTTGCCACGTTCCAGTTTAGTGTTGAGGTGCATCTTACATCTCACCAATCTATGGTCACTACCTGTGTTGAACTTGTTCAGCACACTGCAGTCTTCGATGACGAATTTTTTGTTACACATAATAAAATCAATTTCACTTGTCGTCCCAATTGGATGTCTCCATGTCCATTTCCTGTGTGGCTTTTTCTTGAAAAAGGAGTTCAAGATGAAAAATCCTTCTGCCTCTGCAAACTCAACGAGAGTATTTCCACGCTGGTTTCTGTTGCCGTGACCGAATTTACCTACTGAAGTTTCATTCTGTTGCCGTTGCCCTATTTTTGCATTGAAATCTCCCATAATTATCTTCAAGTGCTGCTTACCTTTATTATTTAGATGACGAATTTCCTCATAAAATTCTTCAATTTCTTCTTCAGGATGACTTGTGGTGGGTGCATAAGTTTGAATAATCTGAGCCTGGTATCTTCTCGAGAGTTGGATAACGAGTCGTGCAGCTCTGTCAGAGGAACTTTCAACTTCTACCACTTTATCCTTCAGTTTCTTGTTTATTATAAATCCAACACCACTAGTTCTGCCAGTATCTGTCCCACGATAATAGAAGAGATGTCCACTTTTCAGTTCAATGAGATCTTCTCCTTTTCTCCTTACCTCACTTAGCCCGACGATGTCCCACTTGATCCTTTGTAGTTCCTCTTCCAATTCAAGAAGCCTTGAATCAGAAGATAGGGAGCGTCCGTTATAGGTAGCCAAGGTCAGCATCAAATGGCAGCCTAGTCCGGTCCTCCGGGGATTCTTAGCACCCTCTGCCTTCATGTCGCACTGGCCGCTGCCTTGGCCAGGTACATTCCAGCTGCCGGAGACTGAGGGCCAAGATTTAAGTTGTAGAGTCATTTTGGAGGTGTTTGGCCATAACTCACCACGCTGGCCAAGCCGGTTGGTGAGTGTGGGATAGCATTTCCTCTGATCCCGATGGTATAGTTATACCGCTATTGGCGGTCGTCAGAGCCCCCTTTAGTGGGAACAGGATGCACCACGAGAAGGCGGGGTTGACATTTGTCAAGGAGAGGCTGTGATGTTACGCATCACCTGACCTTACATCCCTATTTGACCTATATGATACGTTATTAAAATTACTTTGAAGGGAAGTTTGGTTTTGTAGATAGGATGGCGAATAAGAGGTTTATTTTGGAATATACATAGCTTTAACTATGAAAGACATGTGCTATACGCCAAGAAAATTTGAGTAAATATGAAGGCTTAGAACTAGAAGTGAAGTTTTCAGCGTCTAAGCGATATGTAAAACTGAAACATGAGGAAATTGTCCATCTCTTTCACTGTCCACAAAAAAAAAAAAAAAAAAAAAAGCATATGACACTTTGATTACCAGATTGTTGAACTCCGAGACTTTATCCCAAAGAAAGTAGCAAAATATTTGCATAGAAACGAATATGATATTAAGGTATTAAGCTGAACGCCTGATTAGCAGTAACAACTGCTAACCATATTACGTAGTTTGCAACAGTTTGTAATAATTAAAATAATCATGCTTATTTTTGTTATTTAAAAATAACGGAAGACATTCTTTATAAAGGTAGGCTCAAATTTATAGACTTTCCATGAATTGAGGTATCAAGGCGTGCTTTCATGTTGAAAAATGATTACGGAACGTAAAACATAATTTAAATGTGAAATAACTTTTCTGAGTTTTGACAAAGTGTTTGCCGGTGACAATTTCGTGGAGCTCGTCAAAATAACGGTGTGATATTCAATTTTTGTTTTCATTTTTCACTTTACAATACAGAAAGGCTTCGAAATAGAAGGAATCCAGTTTTAACGCAGTCGTGAACTGAACGGAACAACTGGTAAGCGACGACCTTCTTGCAACAATCATTCGTTTTTCTTTTTCCTAAGTTGTTGACCACAGGTTTATTAACCTTCCCAGAAGCCATTCCAGTTCACTGTTTGCGTTGATGGTTTTTCACTCTGAGAATCTGAGCAGGCCTATTTGATTATCCAGGCAAAACCAAATGAAACGGTTAATGGAATCTTTGTAATGTTAGAACACAAAAAAGGCACCAAGAGCTGCCATGTATACAATTGAAGCAGAGAAAAATTGCTTCTGTGAACTCATATGCTCATGTTTCTGCATCATTGGGTACTTGTGTTCTGTTAGTGCGACTTTCTTTAATCTAACATAAATCGTAGTTTGCTGATCTGTTCATATTTGTTTAATGGGGCCACGCAGAATCAGGCATTTTCATGAACGACGAACCAAACCGTTACTTCTCTTTGAGGATGACACCCACATCTGCTGGCTAAGAAGGATCCGAAAGCAATAGGTGTGGTACGTACGTCCGCAATCAAGCAACTACTATTGCAGCATGCATACTCATCTATAACCACGGTGCTTTCGCCATAACAATGCTCTCTGAACATTATGTGTCGCTGAAGACAGTAGTCTCATCTTTTTTCGAACGCTAACATATTGCGCAACACAGGTCATGAATAACCAATGACAGGGGAATATTTAAAGAAATCATCCCACGCTAGTATTTCCTTACGCGAAAAAAATACGTTAGAATTTTTGAGGAATTAAAAAACATAGATCTGACGAATTCAAAAGAAACTTGTTACGCTTCGTGCTAATTAGAATTCCCGTAAACACACGCTTTTGTTTCTGACTACATCAGTAATTGGCTCTCCTAATGTTTTTTAGTCACGCTCATAGATTGGCTGCTTCTAGACGAGACATTTTCACGTTGAATAAGCATGAACACCCATAGATGTATCATGTTTGTAACTCGTTAGCATCAGTGCCTCTAAATGTGCCATATTTGTCAGTCATACTCACGCGAATCCCTTTCGATTTGAGAACATCAAAGTCCTTCTTGATAAATTTTAATTTCGATAATCTAAAGTTATAAGAAAGTTGCGTAACAGGTAGTTTTGTTGTTAATACATTTCGGCAAATAATGGCTTTGCATGCCTGTCGGCCTTCAGAACAGAACTAAAAGCAGAAAGTCTAGAGCACGAAATGTTCTGAGTATTTCGTGCTCTAGACTTTCTGCTTTAGAAAAGCGTTGATTCTATACATATTTCCTCGGGATGAAACTGTCACGTTTTCCCTGAGAAGTGCGAATACTATTTCATATTTTCCTTCAATGAAAATCTTCAGTGGTGTTTAAGTCTGTTTCTCAGGAATTAGGAAGTCAAAGATTCAAGCATTTTCATGAGATCGTCTCTCCAGGTACCACGCACAACAGCGTGCCTGTTTAGATGGATGACCTTGCTTAATGTGACAACAAACAAAGCCGCGGAAACGCAATCTTTTTCGACTCACCATTGGGAAGTCTTCAAAACGAAAGTGCTACTGGCATCCTTGAAACTGAGAAATATATATATTTTTTAACGCCGCAGCAACGCCAGTTTGGGAATCAGCAAACTCTTACAACAAAATAAAGATAAATGATGCTATGCTGCTAAATCTTTCCACATTGAAACTAAGTTTCAGTAATATTTCGTAACCGCAGCTCCGTAAAATGTGTGCTCTTGACGACAAACGTGTCAAATCGTACCGTATATTTCCGATCTTAATGTAAGATTGGACTTATCCATCTTCCTTTAACCAAAGACTTGAAATATTGTTTTACACAGCCACTCATATATGAGCTAATGATGTTTCAGATACGTAAGCTATTAAAAAATAAACATTAAGAATTGTTTAAAATTCAGTCCGGGTCTCTAGTGAAATGACTTTGGAACAAATAATAAAACACTGAGTTTATTTCATCAAAATTCATTGATGAACGGTGTTTCCAATAGTTGTATTTTCCCTGGTGACATTGATAGTCACGTGACCGGTATTAAAATATTACTAATGGTTGCAGTTTATTCCATGACAACTGCTTTCACAAGCGTACGTATCGTAGTGACGACCGCCGTTGTTTTTGTCATTTATTCCTGATGCTGAATGAAGAAGGATATGCCATTAGAGAGAGAGAGAGAAAAATTAAATATCTTTCTGAATGCGATTGTGTGACTTTTCGATCACTCTATATGTATGTTGCCCTAACAATTCCTTCAGGGGCTTCATCACATCGAAACTGTAAACAATAAATGCATCAAAAAATTGTATTACTGTTTTTCATGTTCTTAAAATAAGTTCAAATTTACACAACTTTTTCTAATTAAAATATCATTTTCAGATACAATATATATTTTTTTCTCAAAATTATTATTTTGTGAGAGTTAGTGTTAATATACCTGTAGGTCTTGATTGTGTTCGTGTGCACATCGTATTTACGTTGTTCAAATGATAAACTGCGCTTTTAGTTATTGAAGTGAAATAAAACAATCATATCGGTTATAAAAAATGCATAATTTTTGTATGTCTAATGCAAAATATGTGAACTGCCAATGTATGTAATACGTGTTTCAGTTGGGCTTCGGAGCAAAAGCAACATAATTCCATTTTCTCTATTTTTATTACTTTCTCATGTTGTGCTTTATGAAGAGCTCGTTAAGAAACCGTAAAATACAGCAACTCAAGCAGTGATTCGATTGATATTAACAACACTGACACAAATTCCAATAATGATAGGACATACTGTATTTTCAAATTTTAATGATTGTTCCATGTTAGCACAGTTAATATCTGTATGCATAAGCTGATAGAAAATGCCTAAACCAACTTTTCAAATAAAAATGCAGTAAATATTTTGATAATCTAAGTTTTAGACTCAGCACTAGATTTAAAAAAGCATTATTCGGGTTAACTGAGGGATATAGTTAACTGAGGGTTAACTATATGCACACCCACCCACCCACACACACACACACACACACGCGCGCCAGCTCACACAGAGATATGTTAGATTTATACAGATATATATGGTATCTGTATACTGGAAGAGGGATGGTTTTTCCCAGTATGTGCACACACACACACACACACAGTGTCACTATATTACAAGATACCAGTGTTCATGTTTCTTTTCAAAATTAGCTTAACATATAAAATAATTAGTTAACCACTAAATGAAGCATTCTGTAAACGTATCACAAAAGTACAATACGATTAATAAGTCACACAGTGGTATTAAGGTTTACGGAGTTTCAAAAACTGTTTTCTTAACTTCTTAAATCCAAAACATTTTAAATAGACCTATTTTCAGTCCAAATAACCTTTCAGTCGTTTTAAATTGTGTTAAGTAAAAAATAATGCCCCAAAAGAGAGAAACCCAATCATCTGAACTTCTTATTTCCAGATAAACAGGTCACTTCAATTTGTCGTCCGAAATTTTTGCTGAATTTCGAAATATATTGTATGTTCTTGGATTTTGTAAGTAGGAAATAAACCGTTATTTTATGTACTTCGGAACCAAACAATTCGAGGTGTTATGAATATCACTGAGAGCATTCGACCCTGAAAGCAAGTGCTGTCCTTCAGTACATAACTTAATAAACACCTTTGGAAACAGTGGAACTGCTCAATAGAGGAAAAAGAGAAATGTTCAGAACATGTCAGTGTTTCCTTGTGGAAATCCATAGCCTCCAGAGAGAATTTCCCCCTTTCTTCACATTTATTCTTACGCTTCTAGCACTAAAGCACTAGTGCCATTACAGACCACCGGTTTTCAGTAATTATCAACTGAGCGAAGGAAGAGGTGTTAATGTGGCCTCAGTCGCGTTCGGGGGTTTTCCTTGAAGGCATACAAAAGCTTGATCACAACTGGACCAAGTATGTTGAAAAGAAGGCAGATTGCTCACAGAAGGACTGAGTGGTGAGTTCTGCATAGCTGTTGGTTTTTTTTTTTTTTTTTTTTTTTTTTACAGAAGGTCTTCACACATTTAAGAACGATTTTGATAAGAAATGACAGAAAATAAACGGTTCAAAGAATGGAAACTAGCAACAGCGTGTTAGATGAACACGAAAGAAACATCTGTTGCAGTTAATTATCGTCTGCTAAGAAAATGACGTACGTAAACAAGCTCTGGATAGAAGGTTATGTTTTGGCTCCGTACGAAGAGAAATATTCGTATTCTGTAATTAAAAAACGCTGTGAAAATCATGGAAATAGCATTTATAAATGTAAATTAAGCAATGTTATTAAAAATAGAGGGGGGGGTGATTCACGTATTGCTTTTAATAGGAAAAAGAACACCAATCAAATATCCAAAGAAGATATGTACTTTCACGAGTATTTCAAAAGAAATGTCTCTGTCTTAAAAGAAACGCCACCAACTCAAAGAGCAATCTCTAAATCGTTAAAAATCTCTGTATCAATTGTGAACAAGATAATAAACAAAAATTTGAATCTGAAAACAACAAGTTAGTAAAATCATACAATGCATTGATTATGACACGCTTTCCAACATGCCGGAAATCATTACTCATGTTATGAGGATAATGGCTGTGAAATAAATATCGCTCTTGTGCCCTGACCTTTGACCCCATTTCGACGATAGTATACGTAACCGATTCAGTATACCTCCGGAACTACATGATAAAGTTTTGTCGCAATCGCAGCATTTTTAGTCAAGTTATGTGGATAAATAAAATTTGACCCCATTTGGTCCCCTACCGCATACTAAAATTTCATCGAAATCGAAACATTTTTACGTAAGTTATGAACTATAAGGGCAATGGAATGGATCCCGCTCCTATGTCCTGATCTTTGACCCCATTTCGTCCATTTTCAATAAAATTTGACCTCAGGTGGTCCCCTACCACATACTAAAATTTCATTGACATCGAAACATTTTTACGCAAGTTATGAACTATAAGGGCAATGGAATGGATCCCTCTCCTATGTCGTGACCTTTGACCCCATTTCGTCCATTTTCAATAGGGTTCGTCCCCAGGTGGTCCTCTACCACATACTAAAATTTCATCTAAATCGAACAATTTTTTACGGGAGTTGTGCGGACAGACAGACGGACAAAGTTGGAGCATATACGCTTTTTCAACCTCCGGTTGGAAAGCGTAAAAAAGCATAACGTTCACCGCCTTTTGCCAAGGTACGTACCTGAGCGCAGAACACGATGTAGATCTCTTTATGAAAATCACTCAGCCAGAGACAGATGGGAATTTATTGAGACTATTGATGGAGCATGGATCTACCTAAACGATTGTAACACAAAAAAGATCGATTTACTAACGCAAGAGAGCAGAAAATGACTTACAAACTTAGTTTCAAGAATCCAAAGAAAGCAGTAAAGGATCCATGATTATTTCTGGTTTCTAGTACCATGGGAAATTAAAATGAAGAAAAGCTAAAAAGGATATTATGATTATTGTACATATTACCAAAATAATGTTTTAACTCCTTATATTTAAAGAGGAAATACCATTCCTCCGTCAGGATAAAGCTACCAGTCATACATCCAAATCTACCACTATATTTCTTAAAAAAATAAAAAAAGAAGAGGGTATAAGTGTATACGTTTTGCCCATATTCTTTCAAAGTCTCCTGATGTGTCACCAAGGAGCTATTGCGCATTCGGACTGTTAAAAAGAGAGCTTTCTAAACACAGACCTAAAACAGTGATCGGACATTGGAAAGCAGGGGAACAAAATACCACTACCAATTTTAAGAAATGCCCTGTAACCTTGGAAACCCATATGTAGGTTCATAGTCCAGAGAAAGGGCTATGAGACAGAACATTTAAGAAAGAAAGAATTTTATTTTAAGCATTTATTATATTGATTGAAAATCATTCTAAAAATGTATGAACATCCTCTGTAGTGAAATGTATTGGCATCCTCTGTAGTACAGTACTGAGAACATTCCACGAGCAACAGGAGAAGACATGGCAGACATTAGCCAGCATAGCATCGCTGATTGCATTCAGCAGCTTCGTGAAGCATAGCAGTTAGCCATAGACCTAACGAATTTAGCCTTACTGAAGGCAGATGATTGTAACTATTCGTATGAAATTATATTTCCTAACATAAGAAAATTCACTTTTCCTTGTATAGGGAAATGGCATTGCATTTTGTACAATAACATTTGCCTGAACCTATGGTGGTAAATGTCTCAATAGAACTAACAGAGTATACATATCTAGCTAAAGAATAAAAATAGTCTACACATATAATTTTAAATTAACTTCATATTTGAAATCAGTTCGCTTCGATTGTGCTTACGATCCATTAGAATGCAAGAAACAAAAGTTTGACACTAATCTATATCTAAACTTGTGGAAAACATACATCTTTTGTTCTTTCGTATGGGCACCCAGGTCATCTTGACTCCAGTTCCCTCATTGTTTACTAAAGTTTTTTTTTGTTTCTGAGTTTAACAACCCGCGATGAGCAGTCTCATTCGTCGAGTTGGGTCTGGGTTGAATCCCGGTGAGGCATGGATGTTATGTTTGTCTTACGTCGCTGGCTCTTTCCCTTTCCTGGAGCCAGTGGCCCTAAATTAGAGACGAGCGACTCCTTATAGCCCACTGAGTTGCTCACGTTGGACGTAAAATTCCTAATAAAAAAAAATGAGCAATCAGTGTTATAAGGTGTTTCCGCCTCTGATTTAGAGCCACTAATTTGCGTTTTCCCGAATGGCCCTGTTCCTATTCTTTTCCTAGCTCCACTGAAAGGTCACAGTGAGCTCCAAAAGACACCACAAAATCCATATCATGTTTTGCTATTCGAACCCATACCCAGCAGTAGAAAAAGTCAGAACTCTCCGCATTAGACCAATCGATCACGGTTTAACATTTCGTACAAATTAAATATATGTTCTCCTCTCCTTTAAAATACTACGACAGTAAACATAGTACTTCAATAGTGTATTTTTCAGCTCATGTGTAATCATTCAGATCTTCGTAATATCAATCCGCAAACGAATATCCAGTGATCCAGAAAATTCGCAGTAACCCTACTTCTGTATATCGATACATAATAACTGTGTTTTATGTAAACGTATCTCGTATCATACACTGACGGAAAAAAATCCCAACACCACAAAAAAATAGTTGTAGAGGAATGAAATGGCGGCAATACATTTGTATAGGTAACATATATTTAATCGATTAAGGTTTCAAGATCACAGCTTATTGTAAGCGCGAGAAGAGCCATTTTAAATGTGAAATGCTGGTACATTAATAACCGGTGTAACCGCCAGAATGTTGAATGCAAGCACGCAAACGTTCATGCATTGTGTCGTACAGGTGCTATATGTCAGTTTGTGGGATGGAGTTCCATGCCTGTTGCACTAGGTCGGTCAATACAAGGACGGTTAATGCTGGTTGGAATGACGCTAGAGTTGTCGTCCAATGATGTCCCATACGTGCTCAATTGGTGAAAGATCTGGTGATCTAGCAGGCCACGGCAACATGTCTACACTCTGTAGAGCATGTTGGGTTACAAGAGTGGTATGCGGGCGAGCTTTATCCTGTTGGAAAACACCCCCTGGAATGCTGTTCATGAATGGCAGCACAACAGGTTGAATCACCAGACCGACGTATAACTGTGCCGTCAGGGTGCGTGGGATAACCAAGAGAGTGCTCCTGCTGTCATAGGAAATTGCTCCCCAGACCATAACTCCAGGTGTAGGTCCAGTGTGTCTCGGCCGCAGACAGGTTGGTTGCAGGCGCTCATCTGGCCTCCTTCTAACCAACACACGGCCATCACTGGCACCCAGGCAGAACCGGCTTTCATCAAAAAACACAACAGATCTCCACTCCGTCCTCCAATGAGCTCTAGCTTGACACCACTGACGTCGCAAACGGCAGTGGTTTGGAGTAAGTGGAATGCACGCTACAGGGCGTCTGGCTCGGAGCAGTCCTTCAAGTAACCGATTTGTAACAGTTCGTTGTGTCACTGTATTGGCAACTGCAGCTCGGATTGCTGCCGCAGACGCGGTACGATGTGCCACGGCCATACGCCGTACACGGCGGTCTTCCCTCTCAGTAGTGCCACGTGGCCGGCCGGAACTCGGTCTTCTTGAGGCAGTACCTTCCCTTGACCACCGCTGCCAACAATCATGCACAGTGGCTACATTCCTGCCAAGTCGTTCTGCAATATTGCGGAACGAAAATCCACCTTCTCGTAGTCCTATTGCACGACCTCGTTCAAACTCCGTGAGCTGTTGATAATGGCTTCTTCGTCTTCTTAAAGGCATTCTTGACTAACATCAACACACTACGTCGATTCTCAAAGATAACTAACGCTCACAAACGTTACAGCGCGTATTTACAGCAAACCTGCTTTGCATGTTCCGAGGGGCGCTACTAGCGCCACACGTATGCGCCGAGCGCGAAATTTGCATAGACGTCATCTTACAGATGTACTCTTACCGCCTACCAACTGTCGTTTATTTAACACAACCCCTTCTAGGTGTTGGGATTTTTTTCCGTCAGTGTATTTACTGTTTCACAGTGGTCCAAATGGGCCGGTATGGCATACCGGCACTTCTTTTTTTCTAGTATTTTCATACTGGTAATTTTTATTATATCAATAATTCATTATATTCAATTTGAAGAGCTTCTTCATAGAATGAAGAATTGGGAACAATAGATTAAACACAAATTTTAGTTTTGCAGCAATGAGTACAAACATTTTCCACTTCGGCTATTTTCTTTTTTCTTTTTGAAGGGTGGTGAGATTGCTATTAATTTAAGACTGAATATTCATTCTGATTGCGGAGATTTTAATTGTCCGACTTTTTACTGCACGAAAGCCCCTACTGGAAGGGTGCTATCCTCTCGGCTCGGGAATCTAAAAGTTCTGGGCAGCCCAACTGAATCACTAATGATTAGCCAAGATTAGGAAGTCTCGTTAATCCGTTGGTCCTGGGGTATAAACTCTTCGTTATAAACAAGTCTAACCCCAGTCCTAGGTGTAGCATAAGTAGTGCCCACTGGATTCACAAAGCAAACAACTGAAATCGACCGCCATCATTTCTAATTTATGGTGCAATAATATTCCACGGAATTGTCAATTACATTTTCCCACAATGGAGTTCTTCCAGGGATTTTTTTCTACTTTTTTAGTTTTGGAGATTTTCTGGCGAAGGGGTATTTTTTTCGAATGATTTTTAGCTAAATATGAGCATACCGGCACTTCAAAATTTCCATTTCGAGTACCACTGTTTCAAATGTAGGTGAATTTCGTGCTTAAGTGGGAACAACATTGGTAACACTATGAGCAACTTGAAGAAGATTGTTTGAGGGCATGAGACAAAGAAAATGGTTTCATTTACTCACGTGGGATAGTTGTCAACCTTTTCACAAAAGGTGTCTCCGGGGTCAGTGACGCATAGAGGTTGACCGAACTTGTCAACCTGAGGCGCCAGAGGGCGCCTCCTCCCCACAAACTCGGCAACTGGGTCAGGAAAAACAGGCAGAGAATGCGTCTGTGTCGAATTGGCAGTTGGGAAAATGACACCCCCATTTTCGTCCTCCGATGCGCAAGCTCTCATAACCAAAGTTAGTGAAACCAGCTGGAAATAAAAAATAATATGTGAGGTGGACTTCCTTCTGACATATCATTCAACATGCAATCACAGATTTAGTATCTCAATTTTGATGTTTACATTCAGCCCTGGAATCTAAAGTTTTCAAAGTTCGTTACCTAAAATTCCTACCTTAAGTTTATTAAAAACACAAAGGAAGTCGTAGACATGAAAGTATTTTTGTTAGCGGTTTACAGTCGCGGTTTACATTCCTGGCCTTAACTATATCGCATAATTTCCTTATCATTAAACGGCTGTTTCCATTTTACAAATTTTAAAGTATAAAATAAAGAATCACTTAAAATACGCTGTCTAACTCATATATCTTTTGGGTAAAACATATACTGTGGTCGACAAACTAGAAAATTTATTAATTTAAAAAAGGCAAGATATGTAACACTGTACACTTTGTTGATCTTTATTTCACGAACAGAAATGTAAAACTGGACGTTTTGGCAGGCTTTATTTTAAACTATATTTCATTTTGATCATACCGTTAAATTTAATAGATTTCTATAATTTTGAAAAGAAAATCTAAAAGTACTCACATTTCATGAAATCAAACATTCTTCATCCATAAATCAAAAGATTTCGGGGCGCTTGAAGTTTGCTATTTTATCCTGTTGTTTCCTACTAAAACAGGACAAATTCGATGTAATGGGAACAGGGCAAAGCAAGTTGCGCAACTATAAAGCATTAAATCACCCAGAATGACTTATGCATGTCCGTTTCATTCAGTGCCAAAGAGGAACGGTATTACGTTACTTATGCACGCCAGCTACAGGATTTTTCGGGGGAAATGTTATAGCAAGAAAACTGACGTCCATATTTCTCAGAGATACAATATTAACATAAATTTTGAATGTATTTTAATTTCAATTAGTGATCTTTTCGTTTATTTAAGTCAGAGGTTTACAGTCAATTTACAAGTTCAAAAGTGCGAACGATAAAATATTAAAAAATTCAGAAATTATGCGCTAAAAACTAGGTGCATTTTATTGACAGAAAGCCCAACAGTTCATTTCTCTTACCATATTCTCGTTATCGTTGCTGAATTTTGATAGTTTTACGACCCATTTGAATATTGAAAGCTAGGTGGTGTAGTCCAGTTCCGAAAGAGAAATAGACAACGACAGTTGAGAAACAAACGAGGCAGACGCAATGTCCAAATACTTTTGAACATCTCCATTCTTTGGACATGTCCAAATGTCCAAATACTTTTGTCTACATAGTGTACTAGCCATGCATTTAACTGACATGACCATTATTCTTATTCAATAGAGAATCGTTGTTCGTTTTGTGTCCTTCACTTGGTAAAAGAACTTAAGTTATGAATCAAAGAGCGTGAATTCTCTGCTGCGAAACCCCTATATTACATGCCCAACAAAACAGTTTAGTATGATTTGTTTCGATGATTTAGAATAAAATCCAGAGACGTAATTAGGGAGGGGCACACTGGGCGACTGCCCCGGGCGCAGCTCAAGAGAGGGAGCAAAAATCACTGCTTGCAGTCTACTTAAAATTGGAATTGAAACGTTTACATCAGTTTCTCGTACACTTAAAATTCAAATTTCTTCCTCAAAATGTTCAGGTCATGCCAGTTGCTTAAAGTGAGAAATTAAGGCGCAGTTGTATAGTATAGTCTGATCAACTAAGAAGAACCGCGGCCTCCATCGACAACAATGGGGCCCCTAGTTTTTCTTCAGATGCATGGATAAGGATGTCGTTTTTCTGTTTTTGGATGGATAAGAATATCACTTTTCTTTCGTTGGAATGGACAAGGACGTCGTTTTTCTTTAGTTGGATAGATAAGGATGTCACTTTTTTTTTATGAATAAGGATCTCGTTTTTCTTTTGTTGGGTGGATAAGGATGTCGCTTTTTTTTAGTTGGATGAATAAGGATGTCGCTTTTTTTTTAGTTGGATGAATAAGGATGTCGCTTTTCTTTTTGTTGGATGGATAAGAATGTCGCTATTCTTTTTTTGGATGAATAAGGATGTCGCTTTTCTTTTGTTGGATGGAAAAGGATGTCATTTTCTTTCAGCTGGATGGACAAGATAAAGATGCTGTTTATCTTTAGTGGGATGGATAAGGATACTATTTTTCTTTAGTTCGATGTGTATAAGGATATCGCGTATTCTCTGGTGGCTATTCGATCATTACTTACTGCGGATGAGAGTCACGATTCTTAGTTAGATATGGCCCGTTTGATGTGGTGTGTGAAGAAATGCATAGTTACGCCTCTGATCAAAACTTTCAAATTATTTTCAGTGTTTAAAGACGTGCCAATTATTTTTAAACTTTTACACTGAATGAGATCTATATTTATTCATTAGCAATTAGTCAATGGAGCACTTTGTGCCTTTTAAGTACAGTGAAACCTGGATATAAATTTCCATCGTACATTTTCTCCATATTGTACGCTGTTTTTGTAAGCTTTGTTTTTGATCCATCTAAAACGAAATTTCCTTGTATTTAAAGTCCCATGGTTTTTAAATAGTTATAAATGGCTGGCTCAGGCATTGCTAGCACGCTGTTTTAACATTTACTCGGCCTTTAGAACTTTAGATTCATTCTGTGCAATGAATTTACTAAAACAACTAGAATTTCATAAACGCAAAGGCAGATCATGGCTCCTAAGGATTTAACAAGCCATCTTCAGGTTTAGGATGAAGATGTTACACATTTTTTTTCGGGGTAGAGGGGTTAATGACCACCGTGAGCAACTCGATGGGCTATAAACAGCCGTTCGTGCGGAATTTAGGTCCACTGGTTCCAGAGAAGGGAGAGAGCCAATGCCGTCAATCACACACAACATCCATTCCTCACCGGAATTCGAGCCCGGATCCATCTAGGACGAATGATCAGAAGCCAGCGCTTAGACCACTGCGTAACCAGGTCGATCGTTACACATTCTGTTAAATCCTTCAATCAGGTGTCCTTGCCGAAACTTTGCTGAAAGAGTATAAAATCGAAATATTTCTATTAATAATTTTTTTCTATTTTGTAGTCTCAGTGCGTTGGACTTCGTATTACTAACACAAGCGTATGTTGCTAAACATGCTGTTTTACTTACTTTAAGAAAGCTGGCTTCTTTTCCGCCAGTAAACGGAAGCAACTCCCATGAGAGAAAAACACGCAAATCGTTCTGTATGGAAACCTCGTTTGTTGAACTGATTCAACAAAATCTAGCTGTTAATGGTGACGGTAAAATCAATGGCAGGATGCTGAATGACTGGAAGCAAGACATTCACAGGAAAACGATGCACGAGCGCGTAATATGCCGAAAACTTTCATTTCGATGCTATGGAACCGATTTCAAGAAAAACGAAACTTTACAAGAAGAAATGGTCAAGGTCTCCCGAGAGCTACGGTAACCCTAACCGGCCGTCATCTGGCTCTAACTACAAAAGAGTTTGTCTGCCTCTCGAGTTTGCTGCTACCACAGGTGAAATAAGTTCTAGTGGAACTCTGACTGCTTCTCGAGTGTGCTGCTACCACAGGTGAAATAAGTTCTAGTGGAACTATGACTGCCTCTCGAGTTTGCTGCTACCACAGGTGAAATAAGTTCTAATGGAACTGTGACTGCCTCTCGAGTTTGCTGCAACCACAGGTGAAATAAGTTCTAATGGAACTGTGACTGACTCTGGAGTGTGCTGCTACCACAGGTGAAATAAGTTCTAATGGAACTGTGACTGCCTCTCGAGTTTGCTGCTACCACAGGTGAAATAAGTTCTAGTGGAACTATGTTATAGAGATTAAGTGCGAATGAACTCTACGCAAGGATCCCCGAAGTACGTATCCGGTTGACCCCTCAACCATCAAACAGCTCATCAAAAGTGATGCACTCAACATATGACTGAGATTCCTGACCAGTAAGTTATAGTTCTGTTTTCTGAGGAGTTACATTTCAGCCTATAAACCTGATTACGGACGTTGATTAAATTAGAGGACAACAGGAAATCGTTATCATCTTTCCAACACCAAAGAAAGAGATACTTAAGATAAAGGCGATGTGCAAGTGCGTGTGTAGGGGGGAGGGGAGGCATAATGAAGAAGGACCGAATTTCACTTTATGTCTTTGATGGAACAGCAGGAACTGCTTAAAAGTACAGGAATCATACCCTCGAAAAACTATATATAACTGCTTAGAGGTGCTGTTGAGACTGCCCACCTGTTCCTGAATAACACGCGTCCTCACGGAGCTAACCTGGTGAAGGAATACCTGGAAACTCAGGGCATCCTACGAATGGTGTGGCAAATAAGATCCCCAGACTTAAATCAATCGAACATGTCTGGGACCTCCTTTGAAGACGCATTACAAGCAGACAGCCACTTCTATGGTTTTCCGGCTAGTTAAAGGCTATTCTAGGGTGCAGAATGGAATTAGTTGCCTCAAACCCTTCTAAATAACATTATACTGAGCATGGTTCACCATGCTCAATCATGTTAAACCGTTTGAGGGGAAATTTTACACCTTATTGATGGCTTCTGTTTATATTTTCAGCTACTAACTTCTGTAATTTGCACTATTTGTTAGTTTTGATGAAGCAACTGTAGATGTTAATTATGTCGGTTTAAAGCTTGCATTTGTGTATTTTAATTGCTATTCTACAATACATTGCTGTACACTTTTCTTTTCATCACTTCGTAAATTGAAAGCGTAATATCACATTTTTTCCTTGTTACCTTAATTTTATTGAGCAGTGTATTTTCTTTTAATTAAGGTGATGATAGTCATGATCTCTTCGTTGGACAGGCTCAGTCAGGTAAGTAAGTTTTAATAATTCTGTACCGTTGTATTTGCTTGTGTTGCTATTGCACTCTTTGTCTTCTTGCTTTAGTACTATGCTAAGCTATGTGCGCGTGAGTGAGTGAGGTAACAGATGTAAATAAATGAAAACATTTTGTGCTTTTTTTATGACCTCGCTGGCGGCAATTGATGTGCTATTTTTCAGTCCAAGGTAACGTACAAAGTTTTTAATTAAAATATGGAAATCAGATTTTTCTTCCAACTGGGTTTTTGAAATCTGAAATCCGAATATGATTTTCAGTTTTACAATTCATGAATTTAGATTAAAAATTTTTAGATTAAGGCTTGCTATTCTTACCATCAACTACAGCTTTTTAAATCTCTTAACGCTTAATTTAAGCGCATTTTTGATTGTCTGGAATGCGTTCATATGTTCCGAACTCATTTCATGTTAGGTATTTCAGAAGCAGATTCCCTTTATGCATACTGTCTTTTCGAAGCGAAATGAAAGAAAACCTTTATCCTTGAAAATGCATATGGAACGATTGGCATTATGGAATTAGCGCTGATATCATTTTAAGTAATTGGGACTTACAGAACAAACGATACGTAAGAATCTCGGCAGCGTTCCAAAAGGAAAAAGGGATGTGAAAAAAAAATGCCTTGTCTTTCATTGTTTTTCCTGTAAAGGTGAGTCGTGGCGTTATGCAGATCAAGAACGCTTCCTCTTTGTATCTTCCTTCCGGTCTTTCACAACCAGAAAACGGTTACGATATCCACAATGATAATAATCTGCATAATGCATCTGTCTTTCTGCCAAACATTCTATTTCCGTTTCAGCAAATTAACTCCGAAGTCGCCAGGCTTAAATCACCAGTCAAAGAATGAGCGTTTGTCCTCCAGTGAAATTTCCGCCCCAAGCTTCGTAAAAATAGTGTTCCTTAGAAACGTCATATAACTCTTGAAATCACTCAGTTTGTCTGAATACACATATCGCGTAAGATGTGTGAACATATTAGTCAAGACAACAATTATTGCAGAATTATTTGCGATAGAAATTATAATTTCGCTACTGCAGTCTATCAAGCTGCCTATTTACATAGCCACAGGAAACGGGAGAAACAGCGATCGTTTCCTCCTGAAAACGAGATCTTCAGATTGCATACGAGGTAGTAAACACTAAGTTTGCTTACACTGAAAACAAGAACATGTCCTTGGCCATGTTTCCGCACGTGCGTAATTGAGATCTGTTGCATTATCCTTACGGCAGCCTTGTCCAATGTGAAACGCGATCAGCAAGAGTCTATTCTCCTTGTGCGTATGTAGTGGCTTCGGATCTCACTCAGGTTACAGATAATGCGTTTGCTCTGACTTGGCTATTATTCAATGAAGAGCAGAAAATCAGAATCTGCGACTCCAAAAAGAGTCGAAGATCAGAATCTTCGTCACGAATAATCCGAGTGGTGGTCGTAGATTTTACAGAAAATGGTGGAAACGAACTCGCACGTATTCATTAGAATTCATGCAGAAATCGTTGTTTGAATAGCGTTTCGTAAGTCGCTATTTCTGTTGTTGTTTGGGAGTATAACGACTTCCGTTAATATCTCGAGGCTATAAGCAGTCGCCCGTCCCTAACTTAGGGACACTGGTTCCAGGGAAGGGTGAGAGAGCCAGTGCTATAAGACAAACACAACATCCGTGCCTCGCCGGGATTCGAACATGGGTCCATCTCGGAAGAATGGTCAGAGGTTAGCTCTTAGATGACTGTGCCGCCTAGGCGGCGTACACAGCTTGAAAGTGAGGAACTATCTCAATTCGAAAACGAAAGGGGCGTAATTATGAGTCTACCCCTCCCCCCAGATAAGAAAATATCTCATGTCGCGCAAATATCTGACGCCCCAGCGCTGCTGACGCGTCAGATATTTGCGCGACATGAGTTTAAGGTAATTATGGAATGCGCTTCACTCTTTCGAAATTAAAACCCTATCCCTAACGTATAAATAGATTTAAAACGTATTTCATTTACATAACACATAATAAAGTTCATAAAACGAAATCCAGGAAAGAAAACTTATTTTTAGGTTTGAAGCGCTGGCAAGCCATTGGCTGAATGTGCAAATACACGTGATTTATGCTAAACATGATATATTATTTCGTGTAAATATTATTCCTCAGCCATATCTGCTTCAGTGCTTAGAACTGCATTGTTGGAAGCCCCATTTTCCGCCGCGATCATTCATAAATAGTTTTTTGCAAATTTCAGTTTTGACAATGATCTTCCTCCTTTTGCAATCGAGATCGGTAAACAGGAAAATATTCGGAATGCGGTCTCAATATTTCAAAATACTTCAGTTTTATTTACTAAATGCAATGAACCAGTTTAAAATTTGATATCCCATTTGAACTATATGACAATATTTTTTCTTTCAACACATTTTTGTCAACTTCTTTCCAACAATTTTTAACAAAGCATTCTATTGAACTTTGCCTATCTCATATAAGTGCAAACACATCATTTTTTCTTTTGTTGTTTTCATGCCATTATGTTAGATATATTATCAGGTTGTCAAACAAAATATAGTACATTAAAATGGTATAACTATACTAGTTATCTGAATTTCTTGGCGTAGAATAGAAATCAAAGTTTCCAAGATTTCGCACATCAAACAGATGACTTTTTAAAGAAAGGAGACAGCAAACTGCAAACTGAATAATACAGAGAACTTCAACAATTTGAACACAGTGACTTAACTTGACAATATCTTTGGAGATCATTACCAACAGCGAGTCATGCAATGATAACGTCTCGCTGGAGTTGCCACGAGTTTGGAACCAGTTCTTCAAATAGTGAATGCCTTTTGTTTTCCCCTCAGAATTCCGCGTGCGAAACGAACATGACGCCTCGTGTCTTTGAATGAATAATTACATTTGCATCTGTTCGTTTATTGTCAAGTCACCGCGTTCAAATTTTTGAAGCGTCTACTTCAGTTTGTAGTTTGCTGCGTACCTTCCTTAAAAAAGACATCTGGTTGATGTGCGAAAGCTTGAAAACTTTGATTTCTATTCTACTACAAGAAATTCGGATTGTTAGTATAGTTATACTATTTTAAGTATAGTTGGTGTATAGTTCCTTGTTAGTATTATTTAGATGTTTTTCTGGTGGGGTGTACGACCACCGTGAGCAACTCGATGGGCTAGCGGTCGCCCATTACTTGGAATGAGGGTCACAAATTTTCAGGGTGTTTGAACTAACTGTTCATACATTTAGATTTACTTTTTTCACTGTTAGTTTCATCTTAATGAGCCGTTATGAATGGATGATCAAATATTCCGAAAACGAAATACACAGTGCGTCAAAGAATTTTTAAGACTGGGTCTTTAAAATGAAATAGAAACAAGAAATTGTAATTTGTTTTGGTTTGTTATTAAAAATAAGTCCCTCTGGCTTGAATACACCTGTTACAGCGATTTAATAGTGATTCGAATGCCTGTTCCACTTCACTTCGCGGAATTGCCTCCAAAGTACGCGTCGAAGATGTTTGTATGGTCAAAATATCATCAAAATAACACCCTTTTAACGTCATTTTAAGTTTTGGGAACAAAAGAAAAGTCGCAGGGTTCTAAATCAGGCGAATACGGTGGATGATTCAACACACAGACGTTATTTTTCGCCAAAAATCTACGAACAAGAAGTGACGTGTGACTGGGTGCAATATCGTCCAACAAACACCAACTGTTTTCATCTCGATATTCTGGACGAATGCGACGAATTCTGCCCATCAAACGCCTCAAAACATTTAAATAAAACTCACCAGTAATTATTTGTCCACTTGGAACAAATTCTTTGTGGATAATACCCTTACTGTCGAAGAATGTAATGAGCATTGTTTTGATTTTCGATGGAACTTATCTTGTTTTTTTGGCTTGTGGCGAGTTTTTTGACTTCCGTTCCGCACTTTGTCGCTTTGTTTTAGGATCATATTGAAAACACCATGTTTCATCCCCTGTAACAATCGATTTTAAGAAGTTTGGATCATTTTCAGCGGCTGAAAGGATGTCTGCAATGTGCACTTCTCCTTGACTTTTGTTCATTGGTTAACGTGTGTGGAACAAATTTAGCACAGACTTTTGTTTTGCCCAAATCTTAATGCAGGATGGTTCGAATCGTTTCTTTGTTGATGCTTTAAGACTCTTCCATCATTCTTAGTGGCACACATCGATTGTTTTCCACGAAATCACGCACTTTTTCAATAATCTCAGGTGTCGTAGATGAACTTGGTCTTCCGGTATGCTTATCATCTTCTAGCGTCTCTCTTCCGTCCAAAAAACGTTTGTGCCACAGGAAAAGATTTGATTTACTTAAACAAAATACACCGTAAACTTTTTTCATCATTTGGTACGTTTCCGAGGTACTTTTACCAAGTTTTGCGTTAAATGTAATAACAGCCCTTTGTTCCATCTTAATAATTCAACATGAAACAAATTGTACTTCTCTAATGAACGCCCGTTTCGTTTGAGTTACTTTAAAAAATGCGCAGTACTTTTGGCAAAAAGCAAGCAGATGGTCACGGTTTATAACGCATTCGCGATTACACTGATGGCGCCACCGTAGGCTGAAATCTAGCGACAGCCTTAAAAATTCTTTGACGCACTGTGTATGTGCAGAAAAAAACCTCAGTCCATGTCTTTAGTGTTTTCAGCATTTCCACAAAAAGGTAATATATTTCCAGTAAGAATTTAATTATTGGAATTTATTAATTTTTTCCAGCATTTTTTTCACTTACTTTAAGAATATATTCAGTCTTCTGTAATTTGCTTTTCAACTAAGAAAAGAAATTGGAAGAAACTCTATATTCGGAACTTTTTCCGTACTGAATAACATTACTTCGTTCATAACACCTTACCCCCATCCTCTTTGAATCCTTAACTTTACAAAAGGTTTAAAATCGAAGCGGTATAGTTCATCACGTTTTGGACAGGGAACATGATGTTATCTGTTTTCTTTCTCATTATTCGTCTTGATAAAATAAAGACGGTTTCTAGCTTTTATTTTATACATCAGTGTCGTAAAATCTTATATAACTTTCATCATTGTTTTGGTGAAATGATCCTCTTTCGCCCCGACGAAGACATAAATTCCAGAAAGACATTCTTCACAATCCTGTCAAATGAGATTACTATCATATTTTAGTATACAGCATTTGTAAGCCGATATGGGAGGGAAAGTTAGAAACCCCTAAAAATAATATTGATTGCGGAAAGAAGACAAGATAGGCAGTAAAGTCCATCTTCTATTCAAATTGTGAAAATAATTAGCACGAAAGAGATGTTTTGAATGAAGGAGAACGATGCCTTTTCAGAAAAGAAAGAGAAGACCATCGAGTTTCGCAGCCTAAAACAATGTAGGGCCCAATGCTGCCGTACGCGATTGCTTTTTTTTGCATACCGTTAAATCTGGACTTGAGTGGCATGCGCATGATATTTGGAAATAAATTATGTTCAGTTTTCAGTGCCCACGAAAAAGAGAAGCACATTGTCATTCATTTTGAACGCTGATGCTCAGACTGGCAACAAAGAAATGGCACAGCGGCAGTTGTAGAACTCTGTAATTTTCTTGGTAAATAAAGTAGATAATTTTGTGACGAGACACTGATCAACGCTAATTCTTTCTTTATTTGTCCAATCCAAGAACATTATTCGCACATTTGAAGTAGTGCATTCATATCAGTCGGGGAAACTTCCTGATGCTATGAAAATAAAACAAGAATAGTTCTTCTGATGAACAAACTGGCATTAACTGAATCTCTTCAGTCCCGTTTGCCCTAGACGAGCAGTGGAAGTTTATTTTGGGTGACAAGATTTCTGTTAGTCTTACTTTTTCTTCCATTCCGTTTCCCCTAAGATTCAACTGCTTAGGTCTCTCGCAGTTTGGTGTTTTGTTACAAGATTCCTCGTCACTTAACGTCCATTAAAATGAGTGCTATACAAAAAATCCAACTGAATAACTTCCCCATCCATAATACTTGTCAATCCACTCATAACTGGTACATGAAAATTTCCATTCTATTTCGTTGTTTACATTCTCCGCGAAGTTCATTATTACTTCGTTTCCCCTTTATTAAATTTACCTGGATCAAAAGCAAAAACTCCTTTCAGAAATTTCGCATTCTGAAACGAAAACGAAACTCATTAGGGTTCTAAGCCCTTCAGTTTAGCGTTCTAAATGTCATACAAGCGACTAATATTTCAATAGTTACCATCATCATCATGACTCGGTTCAGGCAAGATGGCCACGCGATACTTTGAGCATTCGCATTCATACTTCTCGATCTTCCGTCAGTACCCTCCAGTCAGCTCTTCCCGTTATTACTCTCACATATCCGCTCACAGAATCTTCCCACCTAATCTGTGGTCTTCTTAAAAGTTTCACATTCCTAGGTTTGTAGTCAAGCACAAGCCTAGGGAGTTTATTCCTTAAAAGTCTAGCCATATCTAGTCCGGCTCACTGCAGTTGCTTGACTTCAATTACTTCAGCCACGCCTTTTTTTACATTTACGTAGTTCTTCAGATTCTTCTCTATGCTTTCTTCTCCAATCATCCGTTTTAATGTCAACTAAAGGACCATAAATTTTTCTTACGTTCGTCTTTCAAAGACCTCGAGTTGTCGTAGATCATGCTTTCGGATGTTCTACGTCTCACATTCGTCCAAAACCATAGGTAGTATCAGTGTCCTATGTAGTTGTATTTCGGTGTTCCTTGATATGCTTTTCAATGACCGAATTTTATTTTATCCAAAATAACATCAATTCTTAGCCTGTTACCTAGTTTTTTGTTTTTCTGTCGTTGTTCCAGTATCCGAGAACACTTAAACCCCCTCATACTGCTGAATTTGTAGTTCTTGATGAGCAACTGTTACACTGGTCATGTTAGAGTTGTTTCTGGAAAAAAGAAGGTATATTCCATCTTTTCCTCATTTACCCACAACCCTACTTTCTTACCGGATTTTCAGGGCATGAAAATATATTTTTCCTCCGCAATATATTTCAATAGTGTTACACGTATTTTATGTGTAACCCTACTGAAATACTGTGTAACCCTATTTTTACTGTAATATTTATGTGTAACCCTACTGAAAATATTAGTCGTTGGTAAGAACCGCGAAGAAGGATAATTATGAAAATGGCAGTCTCTTGAGACAACTATGTTTAAAGATTATTATTATCGAAATATCGGTTGAGTATAAGATCAATGGTTACGGTTAATTACTAAAATATCAGTCGCACGCAAGAATTGTGTTAACGATCATTTTTGAAACATTGGATCGCACATAAGAACTGTGCTTAACGATAAAAAGTAAAATATAAGTAGTTGCGTATTTTATTTTTTTATTGAAGATTCAACGACCACCGTAAGCAACTCGATGGTCTATAAGAAGTCGCCCGTCCCTAATTTAGGGCCATTGGTTCCAGGGAAGGGAAAGAGCTAGTGCCGTAAGACAAACACAACATCCATGCTTCACGGGATTCGAACCCGGACCCATCACGGACAAATGATTAGTTGCCAATGCTTAGACCACTACGCCACCGGTACGGCTAAGCGGCATATGAGAACTATACTTTACGAGAGTTCCTGAAATATCAGCGGCTTGTAGAATCTGTGCTAAAGCATTATTATTGATATATCCGTTGCACATGCAAGAATGCTTATTCAGACAAATTCTATTTAAAGCACTCAATATTACATATTCATTAAGCTCCAAGAATAAGAACTTAATTATGGTAAATGACTTCTTTGTCTCACAAATATCATTACTAAATTTTTTTTTTACTTCATTTATTCTAAATGAACCGAAATTGGCAGAGTTCCTATCTGTATGATTTCAATAGATATTCAAACACCGTTGTACCGAATTCTTTTTTTTTTTTTGTTTTTCTCCAAACGTAGAACATTTAAAAATCTCTACTCCGGAGAAAGCGGAGCCAAAAAAAAAATGTAAGCTCCCATAATTATTCCAATGTAATAAATAACTGATTCGTTGTTTGGATGCTTTAAATATACCAATGAGGCATTACATTATGACCACCCCCAACCTAGAGAAATGAGCGCGTCTGGAGACCGAACGGTGACGTAGTGAAGTTCACAGAGCAATATGTATACCACCCGAGGATCGGCTTTCGGTTAGTACAGTGTTCAGAGTCAGAATGAGAAAAGCTGCCAATTTTTCGGAGTTTGATCCAGGACAAATTGTGATTGCACGGTGTCTCGGAACTACCATCTCGGAAACGACGCGGCTTGTGAGTTGTTCACATGCCGCTGTAGTGAGAACGTATCAAAAGTGGTGCACAGATGGCCAAACGACGAAGCGTCGTTTGGCCGTGTGTCATCCGCAGCTACAACACTGGTGATCAGGACAATGTATCACAGCACACAGTTCATCGCAGCCTTCTGCGGATGGCCGCCCCAGTGGCGCAGTGGTCTAAGCGATGGCCTCTGGTCATTCGTCCGAACGGGGTCCGGGTTCGAATCCCGGTGAGGCATGGATGTTGTGTTTGTCTTACGGCACTGGCTCTCTCCTTTCCCTGGAACCAGTGACCCTAAATTAGGGACGGGCGACTGCTTATAGCCCATTGAGTTGCTCACGGTGGTCGTTAAACCTACAATCCAATTATCCAATCCAATCCAATTCTGCGAATGGGACTGCGTAGCCAAAGACCCAGCCGGGTCCCCATGCTCACTGCACGTCATCGTCAACAACACATGAAATGGCCCCAAGGATATCGAGATTGGACACTGCATGATTAGAAAAAAGTGGCCTTGTCTCATGAATTAAGATTCCTGGTGCATCACGCAGACGGCCGAGCGCTGATACGCCGATTACCTAAGGAGGCTATGGCACCTGGATTCACTGTTTAGTTGAAACAGGCCAGCGGCGATGGTTTTATGCTGTGGGCAATATTTTCTTGGAACCCTTTAAGCCCCATTATCCCAGTAGCACAATCCCTGACAGCTGTCAGGTATCTGAACATCGTTGCGGACCAAGTTCACCCATTCATGGCAACTGTGTTCCCTGCTGATGTTGGCCATTACCAACAGGATAATGCGCCATGCCACACTGCCAGAATCGTCAAGCAAGGAGTAGTTCGTGGAGCATGCTGGTGACTTTCTGTTAATTCCAAATTCACCTGACATGAACCCAATCGAATATTTGTGGTTCGACTTGGAAAAGCGAGTTCACGGTAAATCACGATCACCCTGAAATGTACGGGAACTGGAGGACCTGCTGTTGACGTTATGGTACCAGATACCCCAGGATACCTCCCGCCACCTCATCGTACCGATGCCTCGCCGAGTGGCAGCTGTTTTGCGGGCTAAAAGGGAGTCCTGCAGCTTGTTAGGTAGCTGACCATGATGTAATGGCTCCTCGGCGTACACTGGTTTCCATAAATAAAGGAAAAACCAAACAAATCGCCATTGTTTGTGAAAGAAGGGTTGAAAGTGCACGAAACTGGGGTTTCGTACGAGGTGAAATGTAATGCGCAGTGTGGGTATTGTACGTAAATGAGTGGCGATGGCATTGGTTTCTGCAAATGATGGCAGCAAAAAAGAGCTGTTGCTGAAGTGTACGTCACAGCGTTCGCAAAGTGTAAAGAATGTTTTGAGATAGCAGGTTTGTTGTTGTGACTACAATACATCATTTAACAAATGAACTGAGGTGGAGAGTGATCTGAAGAGTAGAGGCAGGCCAATGTCAGGCGGAAGTTGCAAGATGGCTGTATGCAAGTCCTTCTGTGGTCCACAGACTGTGGAACCAATTTCAAAATACGCAATCAGTTTCCCGAAGGTACAGTGAAGGAAGACCTAGAGCTACAACATTTGTGAATGACCGATACCTCCGATTAACTACGCGGAGGGACAGGACGGCTACATCGACACGGCTGCGATGTGCCCTTGCTGCGGCTACGGAAACGGTGGCATTTGCTTCCTCTTTCCAAAGAAGGCTTCACGGTCTTTACGCTAGGCTACCAGTACTCTACGCTCCCCTTACCCCCGGTCACAGGGGGAGAACGTTTGAATTGGGAAAGACTTCATGTCAACCGGACTGAAATCCAATGGACGTCAGTACTTTGAACAGACGAGTCCAGATTTGCTTTGCAGAGAGATTCTAGGCATGCTTTGATCTGGAGAGAACGAGGGAAGCACCATCATTTCTCTATGATCCGTGAAAGAGACACATATGGTGATGGTGGTAGTGTACTGGTTTGGGGTGGCATCTCGTTATGTGGACGCACACACTTCTATGTGCTTCCTAGAGGAACCATGAATGCTGCTCTAAATTATAGGGATGATGTCCTGGACCCACCATATGTTCCCCCTTATGCAGTTGCCGTACGAAATTCATTTCTCCTACAAGATGATAGCGCTCCTCACCACCGAGCGCCGCTGGTAGAACAATATCCTCAAGAAGAAACCATTGTCCGAAGCATCCCGGCCAAGCATGTCTGGAGTGATTTAGAGAGACGTGTTGCTGCTATCAACTGCAAGTCGTGGAGGGGCTTAGACAAGCTTTGCACGAACAATGGTCGCTACTGACTACTGAGTTCCTACACGCCGTCATCAACAATATGAAACATTTCTGTGAGGCCTGCTTTTCTGTAAGGGGTGACTACACTCCTTATTGAGATACTTTGGCTATATCATTTCGACACCTTATTGTTCGCCAGGTTCTGTATGAGGTCATTTTTGTGGGAACGAAGCGTTCTTTACGAAGGGTTTTAAGGTTTTTTAGTGTACATACGTTGCATGCAATTTAACTTGTTTTCAATGCACCGATTCTCATGAAACTCTTTCAAACTTTCATTCAAAATGGTTTCACTGCATAAAAGTATTCCTTTTTTTTATTTTTTTTTTTTTTATTGAAGGTTTAACGACCACCGTGAGCAACTCAATGGGCTATAAGTAAGCAGTCTCCCGTCCCTAATTTAGGGCCACGGGTTCCAAGGAAGGGAGAGAGACAGCGCCGTAAGACAAGCACACCATCCATGCCACACTGGGATTCGAACCCAGACCCAACTCGGGCGAATGGTCATAAGCCATCACTTAGACCACTGCGCCAACGGGGAGACAAAAGTATTTCCCTTCAGCGACATAAATGAAGGTACACTTAATAATGTCGTGTAAGCTATTGTTAAATGCGCATTTGAAAACCTGAAAGTTATTCAAAAATCAAATTCCTTTAAAATTACATGTAAGTAGGTGAAACCCGTCCATAATGACGTAGGGGGGATTAAATATGTAGAGTAAGTTTTTAATAACCAGGAGTTATTTTTGTTTGTGATGCCCAAATGTGAAAGTATGTTTCATGAACATTACAACAATGAACATTAGGACAACAAAGAAAGAGGTATATTGGTTGAGGCAGGGATTTGACAGTTAAATGATATTTGATCCGGTGAAATTAAAAGAAGAGACATTTCCACAAATTTTTAGCACAAATCTTCGTATTTCCTTCTTGCAGACAAGCTATTGTGAATTACTGTATCCGCGATTCTGAGACATATATGTAAGTGTGTTTGTACGAGAGTTAACTATCAAACGGCTTAACTTTTAACCTGAAACTTGACGTCCAGCAAATATAAACAAACATCCAAATCTAAAGAGTTAAAATTTTGTTTTTGAGATGTACTAATAGGGAGTTAAAAGTTTTCTTTATTTTGGAAGAAATCGGTCTATTTATGTTCAACATTTTAAAGTACCGAATTTTGAAACCTGAAACTTAGCACTCGTGATTTGAAAAGATAAATTTATTGGTCTTGAATGAAGTCAGCCTAACGATGGTCATTTTGAACCAAAATTGGTTAAACCTCATTTTTATACAAGATAATTTTAAATGATCTGAAACAGAAGCTGGAAACTGAGTGTTTTAAATTCACTACGACATTATAAGAAAATTGTATTTTTAAAGATGCAGGTAAAATGAATTCGACTAAATGATAAATCTGTTAACCAGAGTTGTTATAAAACTTACATGACGTACTAATTAGGAAGCATAAACAGACACGTTTACTGAAAAAAGCAGCAAATAATTCTGAATGCATTTACTGCATTCCATTTGACGGTGATATAATATAGGCCAGACACGGTATTGTTTGCGCCGAAGTTCGTCAAACAATTTCGATTAAGGATTACTCATAAAGATTACATCAAAATTTCGGACATACAGCCGGTGAATACGAGTTACTGATTTTTAAATTTCATCTGCGGAACTTTTTTCAAAACAAAACTGTTGCTTAACTTAATTTAGGAAACAGTAAAACTTCAAGAATGGATTGACTGAAAATTTCTTGTGGATTTCGTGCTATAAACAGCTCCGTTAATTGCGAATTTCGGAACAAATCACTTGTCAGTTTTGAACGAAATTAAAGAACAGAATTTCGAGCAAAACTGGAGAAGAGCAGAAAAATTTAATGCGAAATCAGTTATGCAAACTACGTACAACACGGGACTAAGTTGAGTAAAAACCAGAAAATTTATCCTTTACGACTTAATTTCAAGTTTTAAGATTCACAGAGTTATTGAATGTAATCGTTAAAATGCAGTTTGATTTCAAACGAAGAAAGCTCAGCTTGCATTACGCATGGGAATATCCGAAGTGTCTCAGATAGAACCTAAAACTTTACGAATCTGTACGAGAGAGCAGAGCTGTAAACTAAGTTGGTGAAACAGAGTTTGAATGCAGCTTAAATCGGTAGAGAAGGAATTTAATTATAAGTGAAAAATTACTAAAGTGACTATTCGTCTGTGCCATCAACTTTATTATAAATATCCAGTGTTTCAGTGTTTTAAAAGTCAAGCTACGTGTATATTTTCATTTCAGGGTTACACACGCACAGGACTGGAAGAACTGGAAGAAATGATAATGTTTTAAACTCGTAAGATGGGAAAATGTACAACTACAAACTAAATGTTCTAAAATGTAGCATAAACAACACTCAGAAATGATTTTATATAATGTTATGTGAAATATTAGTACGCTAACTTCCCACTCATAAATCTGGCATCTTTATTTTTAAAGGTTAAGAGAACATCATCACGATCTACTCGATTTCAAAGTTACAGAGCATAGCATCCCCGTCAGAAAAAGAAAGTGCACAGCATTTTGATGAGATTTGTTTCCCTATTATAAACCATATGGTTAAGATCACATTTGTTTCATTCCTTATCTCATTTAATAAATTATCGCAAAAGTAACACGCTGTGTTTGAATATCTAGAAACTCCCTAACCGGGCTCGGTTCAAATATTGTATGATATATTTGTCTTACAGAGCTGGCTCTTTGACTTCCCTGGAATCAGCGGCCCCAAATTAGGGATGGGCTACTGCTTACAGCCCCGAAAGTTGCCCATTAACCCCGAAACAAAAAATTAAAATCTATAAGGCCAAAATAGTGTTAATCACATTGATGCAGTGAGTTTGGAACCTAATGCATTTTTAATGTGTAATAGGAGCACATAACTCATTAGAAATTAATAATGGAAGCAATTATTAAACTCTTAGCACACTTTAATTTTTCAAAGTTATCCAATTCTGAAATTTTTTATTTCGTTTATCGGTCAGCTGTTAACGAAAAAAAGCGCAGGAAAGGATGGGTCAAAAGATTTAAGAAGACATTTCCGTAATTTTTAGATTTATAAAATTAAGTGTACTCACCAAATCCCACCACCCGACGGACAACATCACGGCTTCTGTCTTGAAGCCGGGCCTCTCCACATACACACGCACGCACACACACACACTTACTCAGCGACAAGTTTACCTCCAAGTGGTGAGTCCTGTGTCGGTGGAAAATATTTCACTGCTCAAGGTCATCAAATCTTTATGTTTGACGTCAAGAGTCGGAAGTGCGACGAAAAAACCTACTTCGGGCTCGAGATGACACGCAACCACGTGTCATACCCCCACGTCCGTCGTGTAAATCTCGACAAAACCGGTGCTGTGTTTTTCTGCTCAGCTGTTATTATTCTTACCTTTCTATCGTTCGACTTCGATAAGCGCTCAAAGGGGTGATTACTGATTTAACAAAAGTAATGAACACACCGAAGGGCTGATGCGCTTACGGATCTTGTACAAATGAAAGGTAAATTCGTTTTCGTAAATTACTAATTGCAGTGTTAGCGAGTGAACTGCGACATCACATCACAACGCTTCTTTAGAGAACACAGCGTGCAAATGCTTTCTGGCGGAGGAGGGACGTTTTTTCCTGGACTCTTTCCGTTGAACATTCAAACATTATTTATACAAACATTATTATACGTATGGAGCGTGAGCACCGCCAGAATGTTTTCGGGGAAGGGGCAGGGAAGGAAATAATTGGATTAGTTTTTAACTTTGGACAAGAGGACTTGCCCAGTTATCCACAGTTTTACTGAAGAAATCAGAAACACCACTTTGTACGCGAAAGAAAATAAAAAGCACACTACTATTTGGGAAAATTGCAACACCGGCAAAGAAGCGCGCTATTCAAATGAAATTTATAACGCAGACTCCTCATGTAACGAGAGATAACTTATTACATTTGTAGAGCTGTACAATATTTTTTCGCTTCTAATTTCAGTACCGTGTGAAGCCACCTCCAGCAACAATAACATTATGTACACGGCGTGGCATTGAATGGAAGAGGTTTTCGATATCGTCCTGGGGAATAGCCTGTCAGGTTGTTTCTATGCGAGACCAGAGTTCATTTGTGGTGATTGGCGGGGGCGATTGACGGGCTAGTAGCTTATTCACCATGCCCCACACATGTTCGATCAGAGACATATCCGGCGAACGTGCAGGCCAGGAAATAATCCAGTATCTCTTGCGTATGGAAGATGTCTTGGACATTCCGAGCCATATGTGGCCGAGCATTGCCCTGCCGGAATATAGCGCCAGGACAAATGTGAAGGACAACTTTTCGAGGCAGAGGTTATATCTCTGCCTCGAAAAGATCCCTGATATATCGCTGGTTGTTGAGGGTTCTCTTAATTCGTATGAGGCGAGATCGCGAATTGAACCCAATTGCGCCCTAAACTATGACACTTGGCGTTGAACCGATATGACGCTGCAAGATGCCGTTCACCACGATGTATTTTAATACGTATGAGAAAATCATGGTGCATCAAATTGAATCGTGACTCGTCAGAAACACGACCTGTTGCCAATCAGCGCGTAATGTCTGTGTTCCAGATCAGATCCCATTGCAGTCTGAGGCGTCTGTGGTTGAGGGTCAAAGGAATGCGCAGCATGGGCTGCTGGCGACCAGTCTTTTGTTAAGAAGACGACGTCGAACTGTGCTTGAGGACAAAGTCGGACCTGTGACAGTGCTCCACTGCTGAGCTAACACCGTGGATGTCGCTGTGTGATCAGTTGCTGCCATGCGGTGAAGGTGTCTGTTATGTGCAGTCGAGCGATTTTGCGGTCCAGTTTCCGGATTTCTAAGTCTCCGAGCCTCATCCACTGACGTCACGATCGCATCACTGTACTGGCGTCTCGTCTCGCCCCGTAACAGTGACAATTTCGAGGTAGGAAAATCCGGCTTCTCTCATCCTAACAATCCTTCCTCGCTCAAATCCGTCAGGTGTTCATAATGCGAACTTCTTCGGCGACGGGTCAGAGTGACACACAATAAACACCCTTTCGACTCAATATCGGCTCGTCACTAATTGCAACATCTCGTTTGAGCCAGCTCTTTATACCCATGACCGGACAGTTCAGGGTGCGTTTCTGCGCAACCGCATGCGCGTTTTCACTGATATTTTAATCATTTGCATGTCTCAACCTGTTGTACATATCCTGCAAGTTTCAAGCTAATACCAGCAGTCCAGCAGTGCCGAAATTTTCACAAGCAGTAGTGCAGATTGAAGAAATAAATGAAATTGGTTTATTTTCAAATATTCTTTTCTGCAAACATTAGGTGTGCAACTTAATTCTCGGCCCCTAACCTCAAGCGATCATAGAACGTCGGAAAATGCAAATAGCTGTGTGTGATAATGGCTGATTGCAGCGCCATCCAACAGCTTTCCAGGCAACCGTAACCGCTCACAGATGTAGTGAGAGAAGGGACGAAAGTTGACGGTGAAAGCAATGTCATTCGAGAAGCAACATTTAAGGTACTGCCTCCTGTTTGCGTTTCAGCTGAAAAAAAAAGTGCCGCGGAAACCCAGCAAATGATCTGCGCTGCTTTGGGTAAGGCTGCTGTGTCCTACAGTACGTGTAAGAAGTGGTTCCAGCGGTTTAAGTAGGGAAATATCGATCTCCGTGATGCAGAACGTCCGGGACAGCCACAGAAAGTTGACAATGAGGAACTGGAACAACTGTTGGACGCGGATTCGTGTCGCACACAGTCAGAGCTCGCCCAAGAACTAGGAGTAACACGGCAAGCCATTGCAAAGCGCCTGCACAAGCTTGGACGGAGCCACAAGGAGCGCCGTTGGGTGCCCCACCAACTCACAGCTGCGAACAAGTCTAGGCGCTACGATGTTGTTGTGTCCTTGCTCTCCAGATTCAAGAAGAAGGATTTCCTCCACAAGATTTTGACCTGTGATGAGAAGTGGATTCTCTACGATAACCCTAAGCTGCGCAAATCGTGGGTTTATCCAGGTCAGCCTACCACCAGTACCGCCAAACCGAATATCCATGCCAGGAAGTTGTTGCTGTGCATATGGTGGGATCAGCGCGGTGTCGTACACTATGAGTTGCTCAAACCTGGTGAAACGGTCAATGCTGAGCGTTATTGTCAGCAACTCATTCGTGTGAGTGACGCAGTGGAGGCGAAAAGTCCATACACCGGCAAGGGCAGAAGGTCGATCCTGTTGCTTCAGGATAACGCGCGTCCTCACACCGCGAAAACGACTTTAAACACGATCACCGACCTGGGATGGGAGATTTTGTCCCCCCCCCCCCCCGGTGTATTCTCCAGACTTCACCTCGTCGGATTATCACCTCTTTCGCTCCCTGCAACATCGCCTGAGGGATACGCACTTCACTTCTGTCGAGGAGGTCCACACAAGTATTGTTGACTTTATCAACTCGAAAAAGCCCTCTTTTTTTCGCAGGGGCATTCGGCAGCTCCCTGACCGATGGCTCAAATGTATCCAACATGACGGGGATTATTTCCCTGATTAGGTACGTATTCGATTTGCTATAATTTGCTGTAAACATGTCGTGCCTGTGGCCGATAATTAAGTTGCGTACCTAATATAAATTTCAATCGCGTTTTTTGCATCTCGAAATCATTAATGACCTTTTCAATAAATTGATTTTCATGTTATTCACCTTTCCTCTATGAATACTTTGCATACAAAGAAAATAAGACCATCTTCTAACATTGAAGAGCTTATTAATGTCTTTACCCTCCTGATTGTGCTGACAGATCTTTTAATTGTACAGATAGTTGAAGGTAATGAAAGGAATGCGACTAGAACCCCTTAAATTGCGGAAAAAAATTGCAGTGACGAAGTAATTCACAAATGGATAATTTTTCTGGCAATACAGTCAATTCAGTTTTTTCCATAATCTGAACCTTGAATTTTTGTTTTTTTTTAATTGTTAACGTTATAATTTTCAACCTTTTCATTTTTGGTAAATGTACAAGTACACCAAATTCTTGGGGGAAGCAATGGCTCCTCTCTGCCCTTTTCCCACCTCCCCTGCCGGCATCCACGTTTTGGAGTACTTCTATCTTAATGAATCTTGCAGAAGAGCGAAGAGAGATACCTTGCACGTACTAAATCTAAATCTAAAAGGACTTTATATATAATAGAGAAAATTAAAATAAATTATGCTGAACCCCTCTCTCTCTAAAATAGTACTTAACGAAATCTCTTAAAAAATATAAATAAATAAATAAATTTAAAATAAGCGTGTTCAATGGTGGCGCTAGGGATTCCGTTCTCTGCGCCGGAAATTGATATTTAGATTGTGAGCTCAGGAGTCTCAAGAAAATAAAAGTGAGAAAGCCTAAAAAATGAAAACAAAATTTTGCACGTACTTTTGCAGCTAAGAATCCTGTTATATACCCAGATAAAAATTATCTTCGAAATTTTCTCGTTAAAAACGAGATATCTTGTTTCGAATGAACGTGCTAACCTGATTTTGTACAGACACGAATGTTGTTGTTTTTTTGTTTTTGTTTTTTTATCAGAGTTGAACAAGTCTCTAAGCCACTCATTCAATTCCTCTGAAATTTTCCGGAAACTACCAGGGTACTTTCTCTCACCGCCTAATTATTTTTTTCATTTCCTTCGCATCAAGTACTTTTACCACACAGCATAGAATTTTTTTCAGAATTTGTCCCCAGATCATTTTCTTCATTTCAGTGATGCTTCAGCTCACTCTATATCGACATGTGAGTAGTAGTGGTTGCAATTCAAAGCATACAATTGAGCAGGATGCCCCATCCACAACTCTCATCGGAAATGTGCTACTTAACTGCGATATATAAATCAAATTCTTCAAATGAACTGTAAAAAGTTCTGCTAACATTTACGTGGGGTGAAAACAACTTTCATATGTTTAACAAAAATCTACTCTCCGCATCTTCCCGAAAAATCTCCACCTTCATTTTGTCATAGGTACCAAGTCTTTGCAGATGGTGGTCACGCGAGCGATTTCAGAAGAGAAACTACCTAGTTTATCTTTCCAGGAAATGCAGTGATACAAACCGAGCGTGATTCTTCGAATAATTTGAGTAGGTTTCTCTCGCGAAGACTGTAGTGAAGGCATGCACTTAAACTAAATTTTGCATAATTAGACCAAAACATTAGCATTCATGAATTGCCTGCGTAGATTTCTGGACAAAAACACACTTCAATTTGGAAGCACTTATTTAACATTTTTTGAAGAAGTTCCTAGGTCGCTACGACCAACATTACGATTTTTAACAGATCGCACTGTCAAAATATCACTTATATATTCGTTAATCGAATGTTCTAACACAGGTAGGTTTAACTTATGTCCCAAACCTTATTGGATTAGTTCCTCACTGGATAACAGTCGATACTTAACAGATAAAGTTTACCTACGGGTATACATATCCTTCTTAGGCACTGTAGTTCTGCTTCTCACAAGCGCGCATAACCGGGAGGTGCTTAGTTTCATCCTTTGGTTGTTTTTGTGTACACCATCTTTCGTATACACCACCAATTTCACTACGAATGTTCCGCTGGTATGACGCAAGCAGGCGCTTCGACGTGACGCTCGGACTCAGACGGAAACACGTGAATAATCACGCAGGGAACAGTCGCCGGGGGAGGTCATCACCGTGGACCCCATCATGATATTCTCGTCCAAAGAAATCTGTAGGTCAGAAAGAGCACAATCCAAGATTGTAGATATTCTTCTCTGAAGGCAATGTCACTGGGACCTGACCATTCCTTGCTATATCAGAACAAAGTTTTTTTTCGTCGTTGAATCACTCAGAATTCTCCTTGTGGACTTTTCAACGGGCAAGTTGCTCGTTTTGCAGTGTGCCTTTCAGACTTCTGCAATATACGTCTCCGTGTCTTTATACGGGACACAGAGTGTAGTTGAGCTCCTTTCAGTTGAAGGACCCTGGAAACAACTGATTCTCTTCATCCTTCCTTCTGGTGATCTTTGTTAGCCCCTCACTTTGCGTCCCCCTGCCCTTCGCACACAACAGAACAAAAGAATAACATGAGAATGCATTTTCTACTTTCCATCCTTTAAGTGTTACCATATAAAGGTATCCTTTGGTCCTCCCGCCCTCTCCTCTATAACTTGTCTACCAGCGATGGTGCCCTGTTGCATAAGCAATGTCCCAAGATATTGGTTAGTGTACGTCCTGTCGTACTCGAGACTGACTTATGGGTAAATTGTCGCTTCCGAACCGCCCACAATTCACAAAGCCTTTCTAAGGGGAACTTTTGCATCTGGAAAAACTTCTTTTCCTTGCCCTGGAACCCAATTAGCGGCCGTGAGCTAATTAGACAATTAATTAATCGGCATGATTGGCCGCACCCATTGGATCTCAAAATAATTAGGCGAAATAAATTCGCATCACAATATTAGTAATCTAGGGGAATGAAGAAGGTAATGTCAACAGCGGAACTATGAGTGAGATTGCCTGCAGTGGAAAAGAAATAATTCATGTTAGCACAGGCCAGAACTAACTTAGGCACTGAAGTTTCAGGATATATCTTTGTCACATATTAATTCTTATTTGCGTTACTTCTTCAGTATGTTTTAAGGATTACCATTATGACGATGAGAAAAACGAGTTCACTTTCCCTGTCGTGCACAATGCATGCTATCTTTATTTCAGGCAAAAAATTAGTCCTTCCAAGGAACTAACGACAACAAGTGTAGATAAAAACAGGATCGTTTTTACACCAAAAATCAGAAATAACACATTATAATAAACTCTTTCTTAGAGAGGCCAAGTAATTCCCACACCAACTAGTGGCTCTCTGAAAGTGAGAAACATATCAATGGGTAACAGAGAAAGTCGTTATTGAGTTTCCCATTGATATATCATTTGCCTTGAGAAAACCACCCGTTGGTGAGTAAAACCTTCATTTCCGTACATATTTTTGTTAACCTGCACCAATAAACTGACTTATTTTGCTATGTTAATGCACTGAAGCAGTTAACATGTAGGAGCAAATTTGATAAAATAACGCATGGATGCTGATAGCACTTTTCAATCTTGTACCCGTTTAGCAGCGATACAGCAACGATGCACAAATTGAATATCCCCATATTCTTATTATTATAATATTGAACATCAGTTGTTATTGAATTGACCATATTCTTATGGTTATATTATTGACTAACAGTTGTCAGAGTTTAGCAAGTCAGCTCTTTTGACGACCCGGTAGCGGAATCGTACGAAGCGATGTTTTTAACTCATTCGCCAGAGATATGTCTGGGTTCGAATTCCGGGTGAGGCATCAGTGATGTGTTTGTCTTTCGGCACTGGGGCTCTCTTGGAATCATGGTACCGAAATTAGGGACGAGTGAGTGCTCATAGCCCCCACGGAGTTAATGGCACATGAAAGTAAAGCACTGGGCAGAGTAATCGAACTTTTAACAACAGAATAGAGGCATAGATTAATATTCATGACTGGCGTATGATGGAGTTTTGTCAAGATTTTTGAGGTCATTCTACGACATTTTGAACCTTTCTCTAATGCTGTGGAGCATGTACTAAGAAGAACAAAGAAACCCAACAAGCCATGCATTTCAAGCATGATAAAGACCTTTGTTACCAAAGACCAACACAATCAAAACAAATATGTGCTGATTGCATTGAAGTTATATTAGGCTAAACACGAAAATTGCGATTTCATAAAATCACAAGTCCCAGGTGGGTCAGGCCAATTTGAACTTAATAAAAGTCCCTTCGTTTAAGGCAAAAGATGAGTCAATATCTGCCAGTAATGATCCTCAGTATTTAGAAAGCACCACAGCGTCTCCCAGTTGACCGAAATACTAACATTGGTTGTGATTATTTAAGAACTGATCCATTCCAAATGTGGTCATTGCCAATTTTCCCTCTTAAAGAAAGAATCCTGTGGATTGACACAGGGTCGACATTGTAAAGAACAGACGTTTTTCTGACGTGTTTGTTCTGCAAAAGCATGTTGCTTACTTAGCTTCTGAGTTGAACAAAAAGAAAGAAGATATTTCCAGCGAGGGGATTTATTAATTTTCCTGGCACGAGTAGAACCGTTCGACAGTTCTTTGAAATCCGTTTGAATGACCTAGATAACCAGTTCTTTCTTCTTTCAGAACACATTTCTGCGTAAAGTACATGACCCTAATAAATTGCACGCCGTTCTTGTTACCTTTTTATTTTACTTTCTCGTGTAACACCCAAACTAAGGTCTGTCTAATCAATGATTTTATCTTCACTGACTCTCTCAGTTGAGAAAACAAGCTTGTTTCTGTGAAAGATGCCGGGACATAAGTACACCTGCTGTGCACATTGCATCACATGTTGTAGACAGAAGGGGATTTAATGTAATGTATTGTGAGGGAGAGAAGGGGAAGGCTCGACAGCATTCCAAACATACCGCACAGTTTCAGGAGTTATAAAAACTGATTTTGAATATTCTGTTGCCGCCCCTATGGCGCAGTGGTCTAAGCGATGACTTATGACCATTCGTCCGTGAAGGGTCCGGCTTCGAATCCCGCTGAAGCATGGATGTTGTGTGTGTTTTACGTCACTGGCTCTCTTCCGTCTCTGGAACCAGTGACCCTAAATTAGGGACGGGCGACTGCTTATAGACCGTGGAATTGCTCACGCGGTGGTCGTTAAACCTCCAATCAATCAATCATGCAGCCAATAAAAAAACTGAATGAGCAAGCTAAAAAAAAGGCTGGAAACTTGTAAAGAAATGAATACAATTAATAAAAGAAATTTCTATGATAAAGTGATAGTGAAAACTAGCAATGAACGAATCGAGAGTTTGAATGTAAGTAAAAGGTACCTGCAAAAGTTTTCAGAACGCAAACTGAGAGGTCTCACTAGAACTTGAACTGAAAGTTGGTGCTCAAATGAAATAAAAAATATGTAAATGAAATTAAATACTAAACATTTGAAAAAAATAATGCAATGTAGGACCATAGCTCGTATAAACGGAATTTTTCAAAAGGTGTGAATCCTAGCACAGAGAGAAGCTCCATCGAAATTCACAGTTACGGGAAATGAACGCTGCAAAATGAAGACAATTGCTATGAGGGGACGAAATTAAAATTTGTGCATGGAGGGCTTCCAATCGTACGATAGCATTCCTGTGTTACACTATTTGCCTTGAATGGATTTTCTGCCATTTTCTTTTTCAAAATTTCGTCCATGTGTCAGAAATAGCGGAAAGGTTACACAACATCATAGCTGCAAGATGTAAGTCATCAACATTTTCGCCAATTGACCTCAGCTTCGTTACGACTTTCAAAAAATGGTTAATATGCTTTTGCATAGTGCTACTAGTTTCGTTAAAACGGAAACTGTACAATTTCCGTGACAAATAAAGTTTACTCGTTAAACTTTCTCTGTCATATAAGCTGCTCAATGCGAACCACTTATGTTTGGAGTAAGTGCAATGTATAACATGTACCATTTGATCATCTTCTAATAAAAGGCATATAATGGCTTTGCAAGTACTGTCCCGTTTGATCCATGTATCATCTTTAACTTCTGGTAGTTCTTCTGAGATTAAATCCCAGAGATTTCCCTTAATCAGGAACATCTGCATTTTAAATTTCCATCATGAATAATTGTTCGAATTCAGTTTTACGATACTTAGCTGAGTAGCCATTTTTTATTAGGTTAATTTATGTTTCTTTATCTAACTTCCATTCAAGATTCAGCTCATCAGTCTCGTAATCGTTCTAATATGTTAGTAAAGTCATTCTTCGATAGCGAGAGTTAGCGAAGTAATCTTGAATAGAATGTAAACAAAAATATTCGAATATTACTCACCTTATACCAGGATTTCAAAAACGATATGTATTAAAAGAAACGTAGACAGTGACTACTGTAGATGAGTAAAGGAGTAATTATGATTACATATAAATGTTGAATACAACGATAATTACGTTCCATCGTAATGGCGTCCGGATAATCAAAAATTAACGTCTATTTGCATCCATTGGACTCACAACACTGGCTAAATATCTGGTTGTTTGCTATCTTACGTGTGCTCGTACATCGTACGACACATTCTCGTGTTGATAGAACGTCGCTTGCCTCCTGCCGCTATTCCTGTTGGATACGGTTTGTTCCCAACAATATTTTGCTTTCACGAGCGGGCGTCTCACAAAAAAAGAAAAAAACGCTACGAGTAGAAAGGCTTTCTTAAAACACAAGTATTTCTTTGGGATCACTGTTCCTCGAGAGTCAAAAGTTTTTTTTTAAATCATAAATTGCAAAACTACTTCTGGTATTTATATTATAACTCTTTGAAAGTTAAACAAAATACAAAAGAAATGAGCAATATGTGAGAACTTGGTCGGCTTTACGGCCTTTTTAGCCAAGCACATTTGTTCGAGACCCGTATGAAACATGTGTCCGGTATTTTTAGCATGTCCTCAGAAAACATTAAAAGCTTATATATGTTTTCATTATGTCTGTTTGTCTGTTGGATACCATATCTCTGAACCAATAGGTCCGATTAGAAACGTCTTTCTCGCGATGGAAAGCCTTAACTGTGGAACGATGATCCTTGCCATTTGGTATTTTTTCTATTCAAAACTTGCAATACAACGAGCAAATGCAGACGCTACTGAATTTAAAGAATATTTTATTCCACATCATTGCTTCCAAAAATTCTATTGAAATCATTCTTTTTTCATTTGACACCTTTTAACACAGAGACCATTTTGAGCATAGTTTATTCTTGAAATAACACACAGTTTTCCCGCTAGGGATGTAAATGCATGTCATGCTGTTTCTGATATCTTCGTTTCTGAAAACCCGATTTCAAACATTCTTTCTGCCACGCACAGCGTTCATAGTGAATAATATGTTTCCATATAATTTCCAAATTTTCTCCTAGAGGACGTAAGTGCGTATCCCTATTTACAACATATACTGCTGTCCATTAAAAGGGGCAACACCAGAAAGATCACATCCCAGGGGTTCAAAAGTTGCCAGAAGGGCAGAACACTGGCGCACATTTAAATGATTAACCAAGCAGCACATATGGAAATAATATGAGACACTGACGCCTCCTGGAAGTCGCATAAGGGGGATGAACAATGAGCCGGTGTTAAGCACTCGAAGTGTGTTTTCCCAACTTCTTGGCCACGGACAGCTGCAGCATGCCCGTCGAAGACAACATCAGCCCTACCAGCAGGTTTCCGACTTCGATCACGAAAGAATTTTGGCATATCGGGATTGCGAATTATTACTCTGAGACATCGGTGCTCGAGCAGGACGGCGTGCGTTCACGAACACACCCACTTCCGGGATCCCAACGGCCCCGTCACACCACCGAGCGAGATGAGCGGCATCTGTTGCGCATGTCTCTGACGGATCGCACAGAAACGTCGACCACCGTAGCCCAACAGTTCGGATGTGTGGTACTACACCCAGTCTCCGCAAGGATGGTTCGACGTCGTCTGCAGCATCGGGGCATTTATGCACGGCGCCCATTGCTTCGGCTACCTTTGACAGTGCAACACCAGCGTCTGCGACTTCAATAGTGCCAATAACGTCGCACATGAAGGAGCGAATGGCAAGGCATCGTGTTTTCCGATCAATCCCGCTTCAGTTTGCAGCACCATGATGGACGAATCAGTGTCAGGCGGTACCGAGGCGACAGGCTGAGTGAGTCCTGCATTGTGCTGCGCCATACCGAACCGTTACCCAACGTTATGGTATGTGATGCCATTGGGTTCCACTCCCACCCGCGCCTCGTCCGCGTTACAGGTACGCTGAACAGCCACTGTCGCATCCCTGAGGTGTTGGACCCTGTTGTTGTACCATATCTTCAGGGACTGTCTGGTGCCATTTAACAACACAATAATGCGCAACCGCATGAGGCACACAACGTCCAAGATTTCCTGGATCGCCACCACGTGCCAGGTCTTGCTTGGCCCGCGCGACCCCAGATATGTCGCCTTTTGAACACGCGTGGTCCATGATCGCCGGACGACTGGCACGCCAGCAACCACCTCCGGCTAAAGCGGAGGAACTGTGGCATCGTATCGAAGCTGCGTGGACGAACATTCCCCAAACACGCATGCATTGACTCTTCCTCTCGTGCCGGGCCGTGTAGCGGCTGTAACTGCCACCCACGATGGCTACACCAGATATTGATTCTTATGTATTCGCCTCGTCTCACCATGCTGTATTTGTTATCGATTCATCCTTGTATCATCTGCTTTCTGTACAATAAATATGTCTTTGTATCTGTTGTCTGTCATGATGTTGCACTTTTAATGGCCAGCATTGTATTTACAACCGTATCTATGTATCTAATACCCCTACTGGAAAAGAAAATATTTGGTCAGATACTGCTCACTAGGGAAAACATTTTATTCTTATTTCCTGCCCCAAATAGTGTACATTTTCGCGCTTGTAAAATACACGTAGGTTACATTTTTTACGGTAACTCTGCTTCTAAAAACAGAATTTGAAAAAATCCTCTTGAATATGATATCTGTTACTTCGTGGAACATATTACGTATCTTTTTAATTTTTAATAATGCACAGTTCAAACGCTAGGTGGCGTGAGTGTACATGTATGTTTACAACTGTACCTCCGCTTCGAAAAATTCGACTGGAAAAATTATTTTTGTATTACGTGCTATTCGCTACCCAGCAAAAACAGTCTTGCTGGCCCAGCACTATGTTGCCGCTGCCGAACCGTCAATAAAATGTTCGGGCGGCCAACAGAAGGGCCAGCAGTTCCGGCCAACAGCTGGAACCCCATTAGTTGTCATATGCCACAACAGGGTCATCAGTTATCCATCACAGGCAGTAGCTGCCACAAGTGGCCCTTCAGCGGCCCTGCAAGCACGTGCCAGAAATTATGGCTAGAGTAATGTGGTCCGCTAGTTTGTCGGTAGTGGCAGCCGGCAACCACGTGACGTAACTGATGGCTTGCTAAATCTTGTCCGCCAATTTCCCAGTACCAGCCATGAAAAAAAAAAAATTCAAGGATAACCGTAGTTTCCTAAAGCTACAACTTACCTTTTTTCCTCCCCTTACGAAACTTGTGAATTATAGCAATGCGCTGGAGAAATTTTCTCAACAGACGGGGAAATAGCCCATTTGGATCTGGGTAGATACGAACCAGGGCTGTTGGCGTGGAAGGTGAGCTCTCTACCGACCAGACTAATTTGCCACGCACGAGCGTGTGCTTGAAACTGTCTGTTTCGTGTGGAATCTGTAATCGAATGATTCTTTCATTTTACAATATTGCGAGGTATTTTTTCATAAAAGTGAGTTTCATATAATTCATAAATTTATTTTTTCAACGTAACGATAGTTTTTTTTTATCTTAAGGAAACTTCGGTCATTTTCAAGGAGCGTACCAACTTAAAGTCGTTTTCCAAAGTTTTGTACTGTCCTTGTCTTGAAAGGCGATTGTTGAATTAATATATATTTACCCGGGTTCATGTCACATTCTGTTACATTTTTAACGTTGTATCTTTCCTTTCCGTTGTCCGAAGCTACATTTGTTTTAATAAGGAAATATATTTTATTTTACTTCTCGTTATTTTTAGAAGCGAAATCCTCCCAGTCTTGTATATTCAACCCATGGATGAGTACATCATATCCACATAGCGTTGCTTTTTGTTTTTCTTTCAAATAATTAATAATAATATTTGTACGCGTATAATTTTTTCAACAAACATTTTTTTTTATGTTTTTCCAGGACATTTGTTTCAAGCGGTTTCAAATTTTTTCTTGTTATTCACCCACTCCATTCCATGAATAACAATTCATGCGAATGGAGTGGGTGTATTTCATGGCTGTAATCTAGTATTTCTTGGCTTAATCTGATATCTTCGTCGACGTGGAATTTCATTAGAAAATTAATTCGCCTCTCTACATATGGATTTTTTTCTTAACATCCACTAAAATAACACGATGGCGATAGCGTCGTCTTCAACTAACTGGTACCATGAGAGACACAACACAGCAAGTGTTGCTTCTGTGCATGCGCAGTCCCGTTGCTTCCACCTGTTGTTGGGGTTGCATTGGTTGCCAGCAACGGGCCACTAGTGGCACTTGCCTGGAGGCCCACAATTTACAGCGATGCTGCAGGGCCATCAATGGCTCGCCAACTGATAGCGCTGCGACCAACGGACCGCTACCGGGCCGTGAGCGGCAGATTTCAGCCACCAGTGACCCATCACTGCCAGCTGGTGGCCAGCAGTTTCCCAGCACTTGTGTTTTTGCTGGGTATGGTAAGTGTTGCAAACATTGGAATAATGGAAAAATATATTCACTTCAAATAATGCAGAGTTTTTCAGGTCGGAGATGTATATGCAAAAACCGTTTTTTTGCTATCTGTACTTCTAAATGCCATATTTGAAAAATTTCCTTTTGCACCCCAGAGTGGCCTCCATTAAGAAAATTTAGCGTATTTTCCACTTTTTCCTTAATGCAGTCTTCCGCTAGGGACGTTCGTGTATAGTTCAATTTAGTAGAGTGTTTGAGATTCCGAAAAACCCCATTTTACGTAGATCGGTACCTTTCACTAGGAAGAACATTTTCCTCTCATTTCGTCCTCAAATAACGGGGGTGAGGTTATATTAGGTTTTACTTTTGCTTCTAATAGTTCGATTTGAAAACTTTCTTTTGCTTCAGATATCTTCCGCTTGTGAAAACACAAGTTTGTCCTCGCCCCCTCACTCCGGAGTAAGTTGCTCTCCCAAGTAAGCTACACGGACGGAATGTATCGCTGCAGATTTGTCGTCTTGACACGTGCTTTACCTCTGTAGTATGTCACACGTTATGTGAAATATTTTTTATAACCTGCGTTTCGCCACTCGTAGGCATATGTTGCTATTTCTATTTGCAAACGTTTTACCGATTCTAGAAATCCGGTTCAAGAAGTTATTTCTGTAACTGGTTCCACTTCAAGAACGATGCGAAGGTTGTTGGTTTTCATTCATGCTCAGTTTTTCCTGTAAGGGGCATGAACTCCTTTTCTGTTTCTTTATATTTTTTTTCTCATCCCGGACTTTATTCTTCGTTGATTTGTCTTTTTTTAATAACCAGCTCTGATTTGTGTGTGCGTTGGAAAGAATCCCAAACACGTGCTCATTACACCCGAGTATTCGGTTTCATCTTTCTTGTTCCTTCTACTCTGAGTCTGTCTCTTGCTCAGATGCAGCAGTTCTAAAAAACAGATGCCGACTTTGCGTAGATTTTGTTGGTCACGTAGATAGTAAACAAACGGAAGTTTAGGATAATCTGCATTTATGGTTTGTTATAAAGAATTGATTGAAATCCACAAAACAAAGAAAAAAGTATGAAGCACATTTTATTTAAGCAGCCGGAAAATCTAAATTAAACCATTATTAATTTTGCAAATATCGATAGGTGTTCAAGACCATATATTTAGAAATACATTCCGTGGACATTTTATACTGTATCTCATTTATTATCCATTTAACTACAAATCAAAAACAAATTGTGCACCCTTGCACGTATGTTAAATTCACACAAACCGTGACTTGTTTCCCATTTCTATGAAGAACAGTATCCGAGACAGAAAACGCATTTAATATATCTAAGTGTGTATGTCCTTGAAATGTGATGATAAATTACACTGCTCAATGTAAATTTCTTCTGGATCAAAATTCTTGTAACCGTTATTTTAGATCTGCACGAACTGGGAGTGTTCCTTTTGTAGACATTATTACTTTAATGTAGGTGGGCGCAGTAGTTGCTTGGCAGTGCACTATCTCTACTTCAATTCTGCTCGCACTTCGCAGCTCAAATTCCATTACTGCATACACTGTCGTATCGGAATAATATATCCACCTACCTAACAATGGGAATAATCACATTTGGCCCGGATGACAGCGGCGAGACAACGTGGCATATATGCAATGAGGCTCTGGAAGGTTGCCCGAGGCACACGTGCCCATTCGGACTGCAGCAGAGCACAGAGGTCCCGGAGATGACCTGGTTGTGGTTCGGCAAGTCGAACCTGTCGATCCAAATAGTCCCACAAGTGATCTATGGGACTGAGCTCGGACGATTTCGCTGGTAAAGGGAAAACGGACACATCGCTGTCGTGTTACTGAAACCAGTCACGCAACACCCCCCCACCCCCGAAAGGGGGCCGGGGGCATGGCCCACGGGTCAGCAGAGACCATGTGTCGCTGTAGGCAATCTTCCGCTGAAGAACGTACATTGCAGAAATCCCAGTCAATTTGGTGTGTGGAACGTAACATCACACACATTTATTTTTCGAAGCGCTGAAGAAGGGATTCTCTTATTTTTCTTGTCTCGCGGTGTGGGAAGAACATCACACCATTGCGAGAACTTTGACGGCCAAGTCATTCTTGAAGTTCGGGCGCCAATATAACGAAGTAAATTTATCCGTCATTTTTGTCCACGCCGGGCATCGAACCCGGGTCCCCTCATTTTGGAATAAATCGCTCTCCCAATTGAGCTACGCGGTCGTATACTCTCGCTGATATCTGCCTTTATCTCATGTGCGTCCCGAGAGGCAGACACGTCACAGCAGCGTCGACTCCGGAGACCCATGTGTAACAGGGTTCGCTCTACAGTTATCGGGGACACGTACCTGGGTTCCCCAGCGTTGATTTACGTGGTCAATTGCTGCGCTGTCGCTCGTCGATTGCCCATTACCAGTCAATGGAAGGGCGTTCTCCTCTGGGGTCGATGGCCTTTGGGGCTCCACAGTTATGACGTCACGAGGTACTCGGTGTGCCAGCGGTTCATTCTTGGTACATCCTTATTAAAGCACCTCGCGAACAGCCCACGAAATCTTCTGTTTCTGAGAAGCTTCCACCCTTGGCGCGCTAGTCGATGATCATTCCTTTTTGAACATCCGTCAAATTACTACCTCTGCCCATTATGCTCATGTTACGCACTCTGGCTCGTCTGTCCTGGCCGGCCATTTTTTTTCCATGTGGTCGACCTAGTCACGTGCACTCTGTGACGCGCTTGGGTGGCTACACTGTCACACCAAGGGTAGTCATAGTATTTTGATATAACCGTGCATTATTTAATGTACATTTCTCTGCAAAGTATATTGATTAAATATATTTTATACGTAAAATGCTTTAAATTATGTTAAATTATACGCAGCAACGGTCCTTGTGTTGTAAAAGTATTCGTACAGAAGCTAGTCAAGAAAAATGCTCGACCATATTCGTGACCGAGATTTCAAAAGCTTGTCAAGTGTTTAGACGATTCGACTCTTCGGAAAGCAGTTTCCATGGTATCGCACTTTGCAGGCAGAAATAATTTTGGCGATGCAAGCTTTCATTACTCGGACTGTTTTGTTGGTTACGTTTTCCATTTGTTGTGAAAGATAGAAAACTTATGTGAATAATGGCAGGCGTGCGCTGTTTATACGGCTGCGTGATGGATGATTTCATTCAGTTTTTGTCCACGCGGAACAATTTTGCATGCCGTCATGCTTGCCAGACACGATTTAAATATACGATGTGTGGGGAAATCCCTAAGAGAAGGCACTTCAGGAAAAAACGTCCTGCAGTGGAAAGGAAATGAGCTACTGTAAATGTCAAGGGATTAGCTAGTTTCTCAACAATAGAGGAAGGAAATCCTGGATTCTCCGAAATTATTTAGCCGTACTTGCTCCCAGGAAACTGCCTTAGATGGCTTATTAAGAAAATACACATTTATTTCATCTCTCGCTCGCTCGCTCGGTCTTTCTCTATCTATCTTTGCGTAAAATGATTAAATAAAGTGCAGTTATTGTCTTATAACTACGAACGCTTTGGCAGGGCAAGTTCAACCACTAGGCGAACTAGGTGTCTGCCTAGGACGCCAAGTTTTAGAGATGATAAAATCAAATGGTTTAATAAACGATAAAAACAAAGACAATTTTATTTTCTGTTGTCCTTTCGATATTCGAGAAACAAAATCTTGTACTGGGTAAGTCAGCTTGCAGTAAATCCGACGCCAAAGCGAAAGCATGCATCTGTCGAAAAACTACTTTGACGTGCCCGCACAGCAGGATGCACATGAGATAAAGGCAGATAGCAGCGAGAGCATACGTCCGCGTAGCTCAGTTGGGAGAGAGACTTATTCCGGAATGAGGAGACCCGGGTTCGATGCCCGGCGTGGACAAAAATGACGGAGAAATTTACTTCGTTATACACCAGACCCGTCCCTGTGCAGTAGGCGACTCTGCACATGGACGGGTCTGGGCAGCTCAAGAAAAGGAAATGGATCTGGGTTATCTGGCTTTCAATATAAATATCAGGACTGTCCACTTCTATTACAGTTGTGGCAATGCTGAACTCAAGGTCAGCAACTATCACACTCAGACTATTTTCTGAGCGAGGGGGCAAGAGTAAGAGAGGCCCCACTATTCATTATAGTAAAATACTTGTCTTTTGTTTTCGTTTGTTTGACGGGGATCCATGAAATAACTATGCTGGGTTATCTACGTTATCGATCGAAAAAGGAATTGCCCGTCGCATCGATCTGAAGACATTTGTTGTTAATTTTACGAACAGTGTACCGCAAAAAATGAAATTTTAATTTAATTTTAGTTTACTTTAGACCATTAAGTAAATAGATATAGTTCGCATCTTGAAATTATTTAATTAATGCAGTAGTTTAGTCACACAAATCAATAAGATAAATTTTGGGGGCGCAAGGGTGATAACTTGCCTAGGGCGCCAAGCACTTTAGCACCGGGCCAGATCTTTAGCTGTCTTTCCACGATCGATACTATCACAAAAAACGACTTTTCGACTTTATAATTTTTTATACCATCAGCTTTTTTTCCGGCACTACCTGTATATGTACATTGAACCTTGGGAATCTTAGGTGGTCGTATTCAGCTGAAAGAAAAAGAAAATATTTCCAACTCAACAAAACAAAAACCCTATACAAAGTAGTTTTTTATTCAGTTTTTAATTTGAATAACGTCATGCATTGGGAAGAAGAATGACGTTTTTGTTTAGAAACATGACGCAAAAATTACTTTTAGTATAAATACAAAAGCACAAAGGTTGTTTTCTATAAACATGCTCAGTTCAGAATAGTTTTACCGATTTTTTTTTTTTCATTTTCGTTTGTTTTGGATCGTTCCTACAAGCCCATCTTTACTGAACGTTTTTTTTTTTTTCATTTTCGTTTGTTTTGGATCTTTACTGAACGTTAGATGTATGGGCGCCGATATAGGAGGCCGAGAGGGAACACTTGCACTCCCCTGGAAATCTGACCGTACCTTTCTGTTCTTAGAAGGTGCTACAAATACTTTAGCTATAACGCTAATTTTGATTAACTTTTCTGTTGCGCTTCTGGAAGCGTGTGTATGATTTCAAAGTAAGGAAAATATTGGTAATTTACAGTAGAATCTATGTAATAACTGAAGTGGAACGCAATAAACCGTCTATGCGCGTAACGAACTTCAACAAACACTAATGACTCTAGTCAAGTTGAAAAGATTTACTGAAGTCTAAAATCAATATGTACAAGTGAAATGTTAGACCTTTCAAGAACACTGTGTTCCCATCCTCAGACCAAATTACCGATGTACATGCCCAGGTATATATACAAGTTTGTGAGGCTCGAGAAGGCGTGTAAAGATTGAAATGAGCATGCGCTGATCGGACGAATGGGGTACCACCCCGTTGAAATGACAAAGTTTCAGAAAATCGTGGCATAGATCCTAATGGCATTCCCAAAACGGGAAATGACCTTAGTAACAAGTTGCAAGGTACGTACACTGGCGTACAAAAATTAAGGACGAGACGGTTTTTCGAATGTAACGTCGTGCAGAAGTGCTCCACATCGACTCAAATCATACCATAAGATCCCCAAGATGTAAGAATATGGACAAGTGAGCAAAACCGGGCAAACAAGGAATCCAAAGGATACAAAGGCACTTTATTGAAAAGGTAGCTTCGAGCACAACTGGACAGAAGACAGAAACGTCCATGTGACAAGCGGCTGCCAAGAAAAATCCAGTCTTTAGTAGGGCATATGATCACCCCTAACTGCGTTGCAGAATTTACAACGTCTGTCCATGCTGAGGACGAGGTTGTCAAGGAGCTGTTGAGTCATCGCGGTCCATTCCTCTTGTAGCGCCAATCGCAGCTGCGGAATCGTTGCAGGCGGCTGGTGACGTGCTGCCAAGCGTCTCCTGAGAAGGTCCCACACGTATTCGATTAGATTTAGGTCCGGGGACCTTGCGGGCCAATCCATGCGTTGAATATCTTCACTCGCCAACAGCTCTACGACAGCCACTGTACGATGAGGTGTAGCGTTATCGTCCATGAAGAGGAACTCAGGACCCACAGCACCTCTAAACAGACGCACGTGAGGCAGGAAAACTTTGGTACACTAACGGACACCAATGATTTAATCTCCTTGGAAGATGTGGAGGTCAGTATGGCTACCAAGCATGATACTGCCCCAAACGAGAACTCCGCCACCTCCAAACCGGTCGCTTTCGATGATGTTGGAGGTGTGATTGCGTGTTCACTGCTCTCTCCAGATATGTATACGTCCCTAATCGCTCGTCAGACTAAAGAGAACTCGACCCCATTGCTGATGTGTCCAGTTCTTGTGTTCCTGGCACCACATAAACCGCCGTCTCCGATGAGCAGGAGTTAAAGGCACACACCGTACTAGTCGTCGTGCAAATAGACCACCTTTGTGCAGCCCCCTGGCCACGGTAGAACGCGATAACGGACGTCCAGTTTTCTCTTGCACGTACCATGCGATTTCTCCCGCTGTCTGCCGTCTGCCTCTTCTCGCCTGTAGGACAATATACCGGTCATCCGCCGCCGTGGTTGCTCGTGGGTGACCACTGCTAAACTCTCGGACAGCTGTTCCTGTCGTTTGAAATGTTCTCCAAGCTCGTGAAACGATGTTGTGAGCGATCCCGAACTCCTCGGCCACACTAGTCAGACTTCGACCTTCTTCCAACTTCCCAATGACGCGACGTCGGGTAAAGTCATCCAGATGTCGTCTACTGGATTGCCTTTTGGCAATATCACACGGTGGCAGCAACTCGACGTCGTTCAAACCGATGTACACCATGCAATAGCTTTCACCGAATTGCTGAGCGTACACCGCCCGTGTGCTTTATACCCTTCCGACACCCCCCACCCCACGTCATGCTGCATATATGCGCATGCCCTACCGTACCGGACCCTAGTCTATCTCCTGAGTTGTCTTTCGGTCAGTTCTGCCTGCTAGTTCTGCTGTTATGCTAATTTCTCCTCTTCGTCCTTAATTTTTGCACACCAGTGTATATATACCTGGGCATGTACATCAGTAATTTTGTGTGAGGATGGGAATACAGTGTTCTTGAAAGATCTAACATTTTACTTGTACATATTGTTTTTAGACTTCAGTAAATCTTTTTAACTTGACTACAGTCAGTAGCCTTTGTTCAAGTTCGTAACGTGTATAGACGGTTTATTTATTTCTACGTCAGCTCTTTGCACGTATGCTGATTACTTTGCTATGTAATAACATCGAATTTTTGCATTGAATGTTGGTGCACAGCATATATACGTAAAACAGGAAGAGTATGAAAGGTGAAAGAATGAAAAGTATGGTATCATCCTTTAGCAGCCACTCGTTTCCCGACAAAGGTCTCTCGAGGTTTTTCCCAGAACTTTGTTTTGAGGATATTTTTTCCCCCATCTAGATGACCGATTTAGAGATGGCTGTGAGCTCATAGCGCATAGGATACAATTGATCAAAAGGCGGAATGCTCAAAAGAAAAGCTATTTTTTATTTCTCCAGCAAGTTGTCTACTTTTATTTATTTTGCGGTCTTCTGGTGTTCAGTTAAATTTGTGTGTTGAGTGTCTGGTAAAAACGGTTAGACAGCTAGAAAGCAGAGTGGAAATTTGTATATGGTGTTTGTGTACGTATGTTGTTTTCAGTTACAATTTCTGTTTGACCCCTCCTGAAAACTAAGTATGGGCACTCATGGTTGCGTACATTTTGGAAAAATAAATGAGAAAGTGGAATTTAACAGATATCTGGTAGTGGCAGCTAAAGCAGAACAAATGAAATGGAATATGATATTGAATTAGGGCCGTTTTGAAAAAGTTGTGTTTAGAAGCATAGTATTGTTGTCTTCGCTTAAACGCAAATAAAAATTTCACATAATTTGTTTGTTTGTTTAGGCGTTTTTCCCTGTCTAATGAATAATTTAATTTATATTACTCTGAAAATGCAGTGCGACTGAAAATAAAATGGCATTCAGTGCAATGTTAGTAATATCGAACTTGTCATCTACCATTTTAGGAACTCTTTGCAGAATATCTCAAAAGAAAAAACGATTCAATTTATGATTAAAATTCCATATCGTTCTATACTATTTCACATCTTGACAAAATCTCCTATAACGAGGAAGTTTCCGTCGTCTGTGAAATTTGATTACGAGCTCTAAATTACAAATAAAAGATGCATCGTGAGGATATGTGCTGCCATCTACTGGATTAATGCTTAAAGAAATAAAGTGGATATTTTTCAACGATGACAGTAATGTACGAATGATATTACTGTCATTACTTTTATTGCAGCAGTGCTAAATCACTGGAATTAATAAACTGTGAATTCTTACGAGCAGTCCAAAGCTAAAATTTATGACTTCTTATTAAAAGAATATTTCTCATATAATGGCAAAGAATTACTTGCATTTTAACATATCTGGAAAATATATTAAAGTTATTTTAGTTTTAACTGAAAAGCAACGTTACTTGAGTAGTTCTCTGTTATTCAGACTAGTTAGAGATTCAGTTAGGCTTCTAGTAATCAGGAAAGGTCAAAATCCTCCAACCGAAGGAATGGAGTTAAATGATTATGCATTCTTCAAGGCCATCATCTTAATGACAGAATTTTTATGCCTTAGGAACATCAAACACAAGCCTCTGGTTCCGTGTCTTCTATTTCAATTACAAGGGGTGAACTTCAGAAATAATCACTACCCGCCCTCATGTTCCATGTCACAAACAAATTCTTACATTTTCTTGTTTGATCAATTAAATATAAAACACTGCGTACATTTTGCACAAAAAGTAAATAAATAGCAACATTCCCATTTAAAAACAAATTCTTAAGTATAAACCACCCCCAGATTTTTTGCGATGAGATTTATGGTTCCCTGAAATGCATGTGTACATACGTATGTACGTAACTCACGTATCACCAGTTCAGACTTTTTATGTTAATTCCTAAAACAAAAATTAATAATTGAAAAAAAAAATGATGTTCTAAATCTGAACGACTTTCATCTAGCATCCGTAAATGTAAATAAAATTGGAATTATTTTTGCATTGTGCTAAACCATTCGCTTTCCTTCTTCTTCTTCACTCTCTCTCTCTCTCTCTCTCTCTCTCTCCGTCTCCCTCTTTCTAAATAAGTAAATACATCGCTCTTTCCACGTTCCAAAAACACATAGCAACCGAAAAACTGTTTTTCAGCCGCCGCCATGGAATTGAACCACGGAACTCTCGATAACTAGCTGAGCGCGTTAACTTTTTTTTTTGGTGTAAAATTAACGCGCTCGGCTAGTTATCGAGAGTTCCGTGATTCAATTCCACGGCGGCGGCTGAAAAAAATTTTTCGGTTGCTGTGCGTTTTTGGAACGTGGAAAGAGCGATATATTTATTTATTTACTGACGCCAGGTATTTGTAGGATTTTCACCTCCCTCTTTCTTTTCTCTCTCTGCGACCATTCTTCTTCTCTATTTTGTAAGTCAGAAAAGAAAGAACATTCTCCAGCAAAAAAAAAATTATATTGATGAAATATTCTGATATAACGGTGCTCATTCTAGCCTACATTGAAGAATTTGCCTTAGAACCTGCGGTCTTAATGAATCTCTGTGAAATTATACGTGTAAGAAATGTGCAGTTTCATCATGAGCTACACGAGCAAGTACGCAGAGAGTTCAGTACGTTCAGGTTTCTGTATGATGCAGTAGCTAAAGCTTAAGCTGAAAACCATGATCCTACACACAGCCTAATTGCAGGCTCAGCAGGGATTCACAGAACTCACTAGTCACGTTTACTCAGGTAAACATTGCGCTAGTAGCGATTGACATTGACAGTGCTTGTCAAAACTTGATCTTCCTTCAATGTGTAAAACCGACGAGGAGTTCAGCAAATGGAGTTATTACGGCAATTAGCTACGGAAGGAAAAATTGTACCTACATTTAAATCACTGGGGACTGGTTGGCTGATTTGCGAAAGCATAGACTTTGAGCCCAACGCGGAGTCTCCTTACGAACTGAAATTCATTAATTTATCCTCCTCCGATAAAAACAAGATGAAAGAGAAAAATATTTTCACCTGCTTTACAGCCCTGCAAAGATTTGAAACTCAGCACAGCTGCTGCTTTTCAGTTCAACTAATAAATGCATTTTGCTGTTAAGTAGAAATCTTCCCAAAGTGGTTGCATTTTAACTGCAAACTATGAAATTCGGGAGCAGACTTTCTCCTAAAAAATATGCTTCGTAGTGAAAAAATTATTTTTGAAAGATATTGCAGATTTCTTATACTAAGCGCCATTTTTGTAAATTATTTTCCTTCCAAGAAACATTAAAAAAGAAATGGTAAATAAATGTTCTTGTAATAATTTTAACTCAAAACAGTATTTAATTTCTTTAACACTCGAATTTTAGTTTTCAGTAATAACTGTGATAATGGATGGCGCGACATACTAACCCTGGCGGGGGGGGGAGGAATATTTCATTTTTCTCTTTGCGTATAGGAAACAGTCAGGGGCGGATTTCCGGATAGGCGCATCAGGCGCGCGCCTAGGGCCTCGCTGTTTGAGGGGCCCCGAAAACATATATTTGGATTTTCAGTTTTGGTGTTCACGGACCGAAGCAAATCAATCCTTAAAGCGACTACTTTGTATTGTCAATTGATATTTTACTTTCTCATATTAATAATAACATACTTTTTCTTGCTGTTGTGATATTCCGAATTTTCGAGTTCTTATCGATGTACGTATTTTGAAAGAAACGGTTAAAATAATTTTGAGTTCCTTTTAGAGGTTGGTAAAGAAGGTATTCACGCTTCCCACACTTTTCATTGTTTAAGGCGAATTCTTAACTGGCCTTCTGTGCTATAAATTGCTTTCATGCTGGTTCCAGCCAAAGGAACACATCTGTATTGGAACCTTCCCACCTTCTTCCCGAGTTACGATGAGGAGTACTTGTAAAAATTTTCCTGATGATCGGTCGTGTTTGCTGTTAATAGTTTCTTTCCTTCGTGGTAGGATAAACAATGAAGAAAGAAATATTCTTCACAGGATAACTCTTCTTAGGACAATCAAGTTCTTTCTCGGCCCTAATCCCTTTAAACCATCTTAAACCAAAAGAGTTATTAATATTTAGGCTGAAAAAATAAAGAAATTTGAGAACATCACACTATCTCATTTAATAGTGTTAAAAGTAATTTATATTGTATTCCAACAATATTTTCTCATTACTTTCTGCTCCCTTGGTTTTATACTGATAATTATCAAGTATTCTCACCTTTTATATTCCTTAAATCGACTTAAAACTAGCTTTTGAAAAAGCAATTAAAAGTTTCAACGATACTCATACTCAAAAACCTGCAGTTCCTACTTTTCCATTTATAAACTGGATCTTTTGCATTTAATTTGTATGCTTCTGTTTCTTATAACTGCAGTGCAGGTATAAATGGGATACGGGTATTTAAAGTGCCAAACCTAACACCCGTTGATTCCCTATTAGCCTCAAAATTCTGTTTATGATAACTGCTGTGCATGAAGTATATGCGATATTAAAAATGCCAAACTTAATATCCATTGATTTCCTATTAGCCACAAAAATAATTTTTGAAATATCTCTGAAATCAAAAAGTGCGATGTGCATGGACAGACAAAATTATTACACTAGCACTGTTTCTTACATAACGTTCTAATAATAGGAAGCAATGGCATTTTAAAAAAGTGAAAAAAACTTTTTCTTGACTCCCCTCCTTTTTTTTTTTGTTAATCTGACGGATGAAAATTTCTGAAGGGATAAGAAGGGGAGGGGGCCCCTGAACCTTTTAGCGCCTAGCGCCTCAAAATATCTGAAGTCTCCTCTGGAAACAGTACATAATAAAATCTGCTTCAAAGTCACGTCTTTCTGCCAGAAAAAGGTTTAATAGACAATTGTTCATTCTAAACTCTACATTTTAGGCAAATCGATTTTCAAAGTATTTTCCTGATCACGTTAACATTTAATATTGTGCATATAAAAGAAAGATTTCACTTTTACCAAAGCAGCATGTGCTTCGGCAAAACTCGTCGTTTTGGGGCTAGCAGCTTCTTGTCCAGCCGTTTATGACCAGTTAACCACAGTTTTGGGTTTCGGAAATTAAAAACGAACTTTAAGTATGCGTGAAAATCATTAATAATTATACAAGCACCATGTTTTTGAAATTACGCATATTAATAACTTGCATTTAAAAAAAACGAGAGCCATTTATTTCTAGTACACGATAATTGGAAAATTCACGTTTGCATCTGCTCACAGCATGAATTTCTACGTTTTCGCTCACAGCTCAGGAATCCATAGAAACTTTTTTTTTAATATGCCACGAAAGTTTCGATTGTATTTTAAAATCAGCTGACCGAACTTCTGCTCTCCCGATCACAAGAAAAAGAAAAACCCTTAGCGTTGCATCATCAAGAGCGTTTGCTGACTACGGCAGATTGTAAATTTTTCGAGTTCTTCGCTCTGAAAATGTCACCTTACCAATCATTGCATTTCACGTTTGTTTCCGATGTCCCTGTAAGCAGTCGGGTTTCGTTTATTTTATTAAACAGTTAGAAAGGCACTAAACGTTATACTACTTTTATGAAATGAAAACTCATTTCATTCATCCATGAACTTCACATTTGGTTGTAATTTTTCCACCTTGTGTCACTGCAGTTTACTCAAGAAAAAGCCAAGCTTTTTGGAAACGCGTGGCAAAATCATTTTCTGCACCACAGAACCATAATAAGTCCAAACTTTTGAAGTTGTTGTTAAATCTGATAAATAGCAATCATGAGTCTGCAATTCATGCTAAATTCGGAGACGTTCTTAAACTGGAAAATGTTAATGCCGAAAATCGTTTAACATCAGACCTAGGGGTTCGAAATCGGTATTTTGGAAAACAATGGAGGATACTGTAGAAAGATAAATATAGGAACTGAAAGCGTTATTTCGTCGAATTCATGAGATGATTTTCTCATACGCAAGTTTTTGACAAATTGTACTTCTTGTTTTATCAGCAACAATTATTACCCTAACACGTAGCAAAAAAAAAGTCAACTGGAAGTATGGAAAAGTGAAAAGAAAAATGCATTTATTTATCGCACAACAAAGATTACCTGATTATAATTAATTTGAAAAGAATTCCATTAAATAGAGGACAAAAAACGAAATTTTTAGATAGTAAGTTTTGGTTGATTTATAAATCATTAATTACTCTAAATGAAGTCGGATATAGACGATGTCTGCTAAACTGGATTATCATTTTCGAAGAGATGGATGGAATTATGGCAAGAAAAATACTGGGTGTTTATCAAAACTACGACAAAAAGGAAGTTGGGTCTTTGGTGGATACGACTAAAAGAAAACTGGATCTGTTGGAATTATGACAAGAAGAAAACTGGATCTGTTGGAATTATGACAAGAAGAAAACTGGATCTGTTGGAATTGTGACAAGACGAAAACTGCGTTGTCAAAGAAATGGGTACCTTGGTTTTCTTCTTGTCGCATTTCCTTTTCCTAACATCGTCGATATTTCGCTTGCAGCATAAAAATATTGTTACTTGCGTCCCGGAACAGGACGGACGCTGAAGAGAAAAAACACATCCCACTTTCTTATAACAGATTTTTAAGTCTGTCCCGAGCAGGGAACAGATGCTGACGAAAACGCATCCCAAAAGTGATACAAATGTGTTGTGTCTATCTCGGTGCGAGGCCAAGGTTGAGATGCTACCCCACTCTTTATGAAAATCGGTACTTCCTTGGCTTGGGGTCTCTCTGAATTACACTTAAAAACCCACTGCATTGCTTCCACAAACTCTCGACTGATGTTGCAGGGAAGACCGGAGAGTTATCTAACTTGAGATTTCACTGTAAAAACATCACAAATATCCTATCTGGCTGTCGCTATCATAAGACGTATACTTCAGCACCAAATTTACTAATTCTAAGCTCTGAATAATGGTACTATTACACCGGGTGCTTCAGTACCTATCGCAGGATCAATAGTATCATCAAAACACTACCTAAGTAAGTATTATCAGATCACAATTAAGTAATTTGCAAGACAGTGAACACTACGCTATAAACTTAGATACGCAGGTTTAGCCAGCACAGAGATCTCTGAGCAGGTTAATGCGATGAATAAGCAAATATGCTCTCACAAACGCTATTAAATATTAGGTAAATTGCCTCTCGGCATGTGGCGCTACCTTCGCCAACGGAACAACGATTATCTGAGGAATCTTGTTCTACCAGTTTTTGTAGAATGTTAACAACACAGCACTCAGAATTAGTGCCACATCTAGTACGTCACGTCTCAGCCACTCCGTACAGTACTGTTCGAGTCGAGAAAGTATTTCTTTCTCTCTCTCTCTCTCCATTTCTCTGTTATCGTGACACATCTTAAGTCTAGAAGAGATAAACGTTAAACAGAACTCACATTTTGAAAAGACATAACGAGGTTGTATTCATGTCACTTGTTTTTGCGATACACGCGTGAATTCCAAGGACGCAGATACGCTGCACAAAAAGCACTAGTCGATGGTAGGCATAATCTTAGTCGATGATTTCTTTTCAGCCTCCTCTGATGTTATCTTCATGGACGAACAGATATCAAGCAATTTTTCTTCTCCGGTGATCCATTCTGGCATTTAGTGCTGGTCACCATTGGCCCCAACAGTCTCCGTTGCCGCTTCACTCGTCTTACTCCTCTTCAGCAGTGAGCTGAAGAGGAGTAAGACGAGTGAAGCGTCTGAGACACAAGTAATCAGCGTTTGCTCATAATAGGACTTGTACTTCCAAAAAATGTTGTTCCCATCATCTGAGAAACTTCGTAATAGACCATCCATGAAGATTAATGGGATTTCTTACATCCATTATGCTATTGCCTACTTTGTCACCTTTCCTAAAGCGCTTCCTCCCATTTTTCGTTCAGCTCGGTCTTTTTCTTCTTCATGAACGCAGAAATTGAAGATTCACACATATTTTATTTTAACCGCCGAACCCCCCTAAGTTCAGCCGCCTTATAATTTTTCCTAACACGGAACCCGAGTACTTCGATACTTCCGCTGTTGCGTCGAACCGTTTAGTGCTGTTTACACCAGTCAAACGTTATCTTGTAATAGATTTCAATTACTCCACCCATAGTGTTTAACACGAAATCAGTAAACATTCTTTGTTTCCAATTTGAACATATTCTTTTCGAATTATTTTTAAACGACTCTACTTTGAAAAAAAGGCGCTTTTCACCAATATGTTTAAATTTTGTTGTTAAAATCGGCAAATGTGCTGTGGGAATCCCTGTAGTTAGAGTTCCTGGCCTTCAACCGTATAAGTGGGGGCCCGATCCTAGTTCAACAACCCAACTACCAAAAATCTGCCGTGCCTTGGAGAGAGCGTTAAGGACAGTCTTAGCGTATTGGACCCTCAGTTACAAACAAGGTCATTTGCTCCTACCGCCCCCCTGCCCCTGCTTCGTTACCATGCACCCTTAATCAGGCATCCCAGCCCAAATCCTCTAAGGGCTGCTGAAGACCTCTGACCAGACACTTCCCTTGTTATCTGCAGCATCATTAATTCAAAATCGAAAAATTTCAGTGACGTTTGTCGTAACCTTTTTATTCACTTCCGAGGTTTTTCTCTTAGATTGCTGTTGCTCTATTCTTTCATCTCAAGACGTTTTCGAATTGGCATCTGTCCTCTACAATATAACCTCTAGCGATCAAGCTAGAATTAGCATATCACTCCAAGTAATTTTTTCGCTACGGCTATACAACAATCTTGATACGCTTCATGTTCGATTCTGTAAGAACCAATACAATTTATATTGTTTAATGTTTTTTCGTCTTCATTTTTCATTGCACTTTTCTTGTCTCAATTAAAATGTACAGCCTAGTTATGAAGAAACGCTTCTCTTTTATTATAATTTTTAGTACTTGCATTAGTCTTTTCTTCTCCTTGTGCTTCTCACTGTAAGAACTGCAGAAACACAGTAAAAACAAAAGCAACGAAGGTAACAAGTGAAGAGGAAAGACGGTCAAGGCAATTCTGCAGTTCCGACTCAGTAAGGTTTTATTGCATATATAAATGGAACTGTCATGCGATTTTTGAGAGGTATCTTCCAAGCACTATTTTTCAATGGATTTCAGAGTTCAAGTTCTGGAACAAAATTTTCATTTATTTATTTTATACAGCCGAACAGGATCCGTAACTAATAATGCAGCTGAGAGTAGTGGAAACAATGCAAAGCGAGATTTGTATGTAAGATAAGGCAATAAATATTGACGGTGACAGTTTAACCCACATTCATTTTGTTGACGGTGTAGTCGCTCTTGCACATACTCTCTCGGAGCTGCACAATACGATCCAAAAACTTGCTGACAGGAGTAAAGAAATGGAATGAAGATTAATTTACACAAAACAGAATCATGTACACTGCTTTTACAAGAATAGAAGAATTAGAGGTTGATGAGGCAAGTTTAGAAGGAACTGATGCTCCTATCTACGTTTGACAATAGATATCAAGCGAGTGCTACATCGAAGAAGAAATTAATAGGCGTATGAACCTTGGTTGGCCTGCATTTGGAAAAAACAGCGCATTTTTTAAGGGTAATTAACCATTACACATAGCGTGTCCCAAAACAACTGAAAATGTTTTTATAAAACGTGTGCAATACTGCGTTCGACCTTGGAACGAGTCTAGAAAAAACGGTAGTCGTTGTAGTTACCATAGCAACCGGTCACTCCTGTTTATCCTCCATGCGTCGTCGGTAGTGCGCAGTTTGATAAGTTTTGTTTCTTGAACCCCTAACAAGTGCTTTCGCGCTGTGATGTTTCGAAAACATGGACGTGAAAGGAACTAAGTAGCGCCATCAAATTTTGCACTAGACTTAAGAAGTATGTCGGAGAGACTTTCGTCTTATGCAAGAGGCTTATAAAGATGAATGTCTAGGAAAACGAACAATTTACAGACGGCATAAAAATTTATAGATGGTTGTGAGTCTGTGGCTTTAATCGCGCACGGAGGAAGACCTTCAACGAGTGCTACAAAGGTAAACATTAATACAATAGGTGTTATTATACAAGAAAACAGACATCTATCAATTAGAGAAATCGGAGATATGGTTAACATTTCAAAAACATCAGTTCACAGAATTTTAACCGAGCATTTGGACATGAAACGAGTTTGTTCAACTTGGGTTGCTTATTTTTTTTCATGTGCATCCCAATGTAAGGCCGTACATGTCCAGTTCTGTCGTTTCTTATTTGGAGAAATAAATATTAAGTTGATGCCAGAACCTGCATATAGTCCAGACTTGTCCCCATGTGACTTGTGGTTGTTCCCCATTTTAAAAAAGACATTTCGGGGACGACAATTTGAGATTGATCAACAACTTATTACACCTGCACAGGGTTGCTTCAACAGCATTTCAGGAGAAGAATACCCGAAGCCATTCAAAAAGTGGTAGGAACGTTGGGGCACAAGTGATTGATGCAATGGACAGTATTTTGAAAAAGATGACCACTTCCTTGATAATTAAGGTACGCATATATTTTTTATAAAAACATTCCCAGCTACTTTTTTCTCTTGTATCTTTAAAGAAAAGTGTTTTATCAACCTATCTTTCCAGTTCTTATTTATGGGTCGGTGACGTGAACCTTAACTAAAAAAGAAATACAAAGGCTTTGAACACCTCAATGAAGCATGAACAGATGCATGTTTGGTGTAATCAAGGAAGATAATCAAAGGAATTCATATATCAGGAAAAAGACAAGAGTTGATGTCATCATGAGCAAAGTAAAACCCTCAATTGGCAATGAGGTGGACATATTGCTAACAGAACTGACCACCGTTGGAGAGAAAAAATACTGGATTGGATACCAATGGATAGGAAAAAAGACAGAAGAAGATCATGTGGGAGATGGGTGGATCAAATTCGAAAGCGTGCAGGTGCAACATGGAAGAGAGTTGTCAAGACAGAGAATGTTGGAAGAGATTAGGAGAATCCTTCATCCAGTTGTGATTGAGAATGATTGTTGATGATGACGATGATGATGAAGTGATAAAATAACATAAAAATGCTGTGACGGAATATTTGAGATCTACTGAAATTTTACCAGTTTGCATTTATGATCACATATCCAACGCTAAGTAAGCTTCATCGGGTGAGATGAATACCTGTGCTGCTAAATAACCAACATTTACTGATAACTGAATATTTTATTCACGCTTGTTTTGAAGCTATGCACAAAATGATCGAAGCATTTCACCTGTCTCTAAGACAGATAATCTCGACAAATGTCCTTTTTATCAAAATGAACCTTTGCATCCAAAGATCAATAGGGCAAAACCATGTGAAGGGGGCGGACCTGCGTGTTTAAAATATATGGGGAGAAATAAATTACAGCTCGTGACTATAACTCATGGAAATTCCATGAACCTGCCGAGTATCAGATATCACCAGATCCATTACTATTTTCTTTTTATTTCAGATGCGTTCCCATTCAATTCCCTGACGTCCTCCTCATGATACTCATCTACGTATGAATCACAGCTTTCTCTCTCTCTCTCTCTCTCTCTCTCTCTCTCTATCTCTCTCTTTCTTTCTTTCTCTCCAGAGATCATTCCTTAAGCTGCTTTTCCGGGAGATTCATTTTTATGGGGCGCAGCTGTAATCAATATATCTGTTCTTTACAACTGTGTGGCCTAGAACGGAGAATTTTGTCGGAAAGAGGAAACCCTTTTTGTTTCGGAAATAGATGATTCAACTCATACCTTTCATGCCCTCCATACCCTACATCCTTCCTGTGCTGCTACATCTTGAGCCTGAACTCAGCAAGAATATCAACAAGACCAGTGGAATGATACAAACACCCGCTTGCTCTTTTGATTCAGAAGCAATTTTTTTCTGCTTCGATGATGCATTGCAACAGAAAATGCCTTTGAAAAGAGACTTTCATCTCCGTGGTATTCCATATGCTTTAATTCCCACTGCCACAGTGAGATTGTAGGAAAGAAGTCGCCAAACATTCCATGAGTTGCATTGAATATTTCTCAAGTGTTCTCTTGACCAACAATGTCCAACACATATCCTGGGAACTTTTTTATGGCAATCTACGTGCTACGTAACAGAAAATAATACATTTTTTGCAGTATTTGTAATTTCGTGAGAGATAATTTGCTTATCTCAAGCTAAGGATCAAAAGAACTCAGTGGTTATTCAATTAAATGCGAAATATGTGGGCACCTAAACTTTTAAGGTCAATTTCTGTAGGATTGGAATTTTACTATTGGTTTTAATGTTTAAGGTACACAATCTGCAAGACACAGTATTGATTCAGTACATTTAAGCTGCCATACTCTTGAAGTATGGTGCATAGGTGAGGATACATTACAATGGTTTATGTGAATATCTTTCCCGTTCAATACTCCATATTTATGTTCTTGCACGCAATTACAATTTCAAAAGTAACATTTCTTTGAATTGTTCCTTTCTATAGAAATTATCTGAGAGTAATGCTGCTACAGTAATGGCCGAGCAGTGAAGATCACAGACTGTGGAAAAGTGACGTAAGAAGGTGTTGTTACCATTTTTATTTGTGTTGAGCATAATTATTACAGAGACCACTTAAAGAAATCATTACTCACATGTTTCCTTAAATTACAAGGGAATTACTGCAGTTCATCTCCTTCTCCACTCTGTCTCTCTTTATTTATTTCTTTCTCCCTTACCTATATCACCTGCTCCCATTCCTCCATTTATCCTTTAACCTTCTTTTTTTCTTACCATGTAAACAATCCCACCTTTCCTCCTCCTATTGTAATGTTAAATTGTCGACAAAACACGATAAAGACAAATGTAGAATGCAACGTACTACATGTCCAAATCCCTTTCTGTTAAAAGACACCTTACACTTTATTAGATCTTTCGAAGACCCATCATCTTCATCATCAGATTTTACAGTGTGATATCACTTGAAGGGCATTGACTTAAATAATGTTGGGAGACGTCACAAACACGTAAATCACGCCATGTATGAAAGAACAATGCTGAATACAACCACATTTCGCATATCCCATTAATATTAAAAATTACTAACTAACACATTTACCCATGGTTTGGCTATCATTTTTGGTACATGATCGTTACAGCACCTATTTCCAAGTGAGGAAATATACAGACTTTATATGAAAAGCAATATTGATTGCTTACCTGTTGTGTTCAAGATAGTAACGTCATCCCAATTAGGAAAGTGGGATCCGGACGCCATCAAACGAGACAAAGCAGTCGATAGGCTGCCAGTTCTGAGGTTATACTTGTGCTCTTTTATTCTGGTGCTTAAACACCTTTTAGTAGAGCCGATATAAACAGTAGCTTGTGCCTCCGGGTGGACAGCTTATAGGGGAACTTAATATATGCCGTACCGGTGTTCCAGTGCAACAGAATCGAGGTCTTCCTTGATCAAATTAAAAACGTTTCGAGATTTAAGACCAATATCAATATTGTGTGGTTTACACTTATTTCTCAAAATGTTACTGACTCTCGGAACATACAACAATGAACACACATACTGAGGTCTGCGAATATGTCTACAAGTTGGAGTTTTTGATTTACCGATATAGTCTGTCCACCACTGAGATTTCAGTGGTGGACAGACTATATCGGTAAGTCTGTCCACCACTGATATAGTCTGTCCACCACTGAGAGCCGTGGTGTGAAACAATCTGTTTAATCTTGTCTACTTCAAGATACCGTAACCTGTGGTTAGACGAATGAGAAATAGCCCTGCGTAATAAGGACCTAATAGAAGAAAGCTTGTTACTAAAGGGTGGAACGAGGACATCGGGATAATAAACGAGCACAAGTATAACCTCAGAACTGGCAGCCTATTGACTGCGTCCGGATCCCACTTTCCTAATTGGGATACCGTTACTATCCTGAACACACCAAGTAAGCAGCCAATCTTGCTTTTCATGGAAAGTCTGTATATTTCCTCACTTGGAAATAGGTGCTGTAATGATTATGTACCAAACCATGGGTAAATGTGTTAGTTAGTAATTTTTAATGTCAATGGGGAAATGGGAATGTACTGAGCATTGTTCTTTCATAGATGGCGTGATTTGCGTGTGTGTGACGTCTCCCAACGCTATTTAAGTCAATGTACTTCTAGTGATATTACACTGTAACATCTGATGATGAAGACGATGGGTCTTCGAAAGATCTAATGAAGTGTAAGGTGTCTTTTAATAGTAAAGGATTTTAACATGTGATACGTTGTATACTACATTTGTTTCTATCGTGTTTCGTCGACAATTTAATTTTATAACTGGATTTTAACAAGAATTAGTTTTCCTAAATTTCCTCCTCCTTTTTTACTTCACACTCCTTCTTTTTCTTCCTTTTTATCAATCTCTGCCTCGCCCTCCCTTCCATCATATATATCTCTGTATTGCTACCTTATGTGAAAAAAAGTCTCTGGACACCAGTGCTTTTTATACAATTCTGTATTTATGGCAAAAGTAATGAGAAATCGACCCACCTTAGGCCACAATTACATTATACACTCTCCGTGGCACACGTTCAATGATATTCTGATAAGTACTTGCAGGTATATTGACCATTCCTCCCGCAAAGCAGTGGTCAGTTCAGACACAGACGTCGGCCGTGTCGTTCTAGCCATAATCTGATGTTCACATTCATCCCAAAGTGTTTCTACAGGATTGAGGTCTGGGTTTTGAGCTAGCCACTCCAAATTATGTGCACCCATATCCTGAAATCATGCCGAAATGGAGCGTGTTTTATGACACGCCGCGTTGTCTTGCTGAAACAAGGGTGTCCCGTCTCCGTAAAACTGATTAAGTTCAGGCAGTGTGGCTCTGTCTAGAACGTACAGGTAGTGACATGCACAACCACGAAATTCCGAGTTCATAACCCTAGTAATATTCTCAGACCATGACACTGCCACCACCAAATTTAACAGTTGGGATAACACATTCTACAGATACCGTTCACCTGGCACACGCCCCACTCAGCAACGACAATCAAAATTAGAAACGGTGTAGCGTGATTTGTCACTCCATAACACTCGTTTCTACTGGTCTAGTCCATGGACGATGTGCTTTGCACCAAGCAAGTCGGTTACTCGCATTGTTACGAGTTATTAACGGCTTGTATGCAGTAGCTCGTCCTTGGAAGTTTAAATTGAGCAGTTCCTTACGAACTGTCTTAGTACACACACTCACCTCTGTTGAATTCTGAAATTCTTTAGTGATGATTTGTGCAGAAGAATTACGGTATCCACGGACGACACGTTTCAGAGCTCTCTTGTCCATTTCCATCAATTTATTTGGCCTTCCTGAACGTTTCTTGGCAGTCGTAAGTCCTTCACATTTCTACGTATTTACTAATAACGTCTTGAACAGTTGACCGTGGGTGTTGTAATTGTTCTGCAATCACATGCACGGACGGGTTGTTGATATGGCATCTTATAATAACACCTCCTTGGAAGTCAGTGAGATCAACACGCGTGGCTGTCTCACGAGTAGACGATGTACGCCGCTGAGAAGCTTACCCACAGTTTTAAAGGAAATCTTTAAAACAAAAAAATGGAATGTTCCATTTTTGTTGAAGAAGGAGATGTCCGGATATTTTTTCTCCATATGGTACTTCTGTATTTCTCTCTCACTCCGCTCTCTCACCACCATGACTTGTAACGTACCAGGAGATGTGACGTACCTGCCAGAAAGACGCACACGACATAAAGGCAGATAGGAATCAGAATAAAACGTCCGCGTAGCTCAATTGGTAGAGTCACTTATTCCGGAATGAGGGGATCCGGGTTCGAATTCTGGCGTGGACAAAAATGACGGAGAAATTTACTTCGTTATAATGGCGCCCGAACTATCCGGATGACCCGACCGTTCAAAATCTCGCAATGGTGTGATGTTATTTCCACGCCGCGAGATAGGAAAAATAAGAGAATCCCTTCTCCAGCACTTCGAAAAAAAAAAAAATAATAAAAAATAAGGGGGAGATGATATAACGTACCAGGAGATGTGACGTACCTGCCAGAAGGATGCACACGACATAAAGGCAGATAGGAATCAGAATAAAACGTCCGCGTAGCTCAATTGGTAGAGTCACGTATTCCGGAATGAGGGGATCCGGGTTCGAATCCTGGCGTGGACAAAAATGACGGAGAAATTTACTTCGTTATAGACTCTTGTCTTTTTCTCTCTTTCCACCTCTTTTTTCGCCACGTTACTTTCTCACCCTATCTTCCTCCGCTTCCAGCTCCCTCGATCACGTTATTCCCATTATCCTTCCCGGTCGCGCCCACTCCCTCTTTCTTTCTCTCTCTCTCACTCTCTCTCTCTCTGTATGTCACTTCGATCTACCCTGTCTCTCTACTATTTCTTTCCCTCAATTTCGCTAAATACAGCGCTATGAAAGCTTCCCCCTACAATACCAAAGGTATAATCATATTTTACGATTAATTCTACTACCAGTTTCCCTCAGGAATTTTCTTCTTGTCATAAATTTCGACGGTTAAAAGTTGATTGTGCAAAAGGAATGAAGCCGGTGGTTCCGGAGTAAGAGAACCTTTTTCGGGTTCTTCTTTCGTAGCTGGTTTGAAGTAATTTTTTTTACCACTACCGCTATCCTCTTAAAATTTTATGATTATTTTCATGACGACAATTCAGCTTCAAAAACCATGACGATTCGGGGTCATTCATGTGCAGGTAATATTACAAGTCCGAGAGTCAAGACAGAATTGCTCAGCAAGCTATCTTAAATTTTGCCGAATCTTTGAAAATTAAATAATTCCACTATTTTTTCTGTCTCTCTCTCTCTCTCTCTCTCTCTCTCTCTCTCTCTCTCTCTCTCTCTCTCTCTCTCTCTCTCTCTCTCTCTCTCTCTCTCTCTCTCTCTCTCTCTCACTTCTCGAGTTCGTGGAAATATTTGCGCTTTGATTGAGGACAATGTTGTAACTGAATAATATGAAGGTTGTTGGATATGTCCATCAACAAAGCAAAGCTCTGAGGCGTGCGCCTGAGAAAAAATAATTTAGCTGGTTGCCACCGAAAATGACTGCAGAATTTCAGTGGCTGAGCTACGTGACGAGATAAAAACAAACTAACAAAAAAAAATATATATATATTTTCCGCAATAGACTCACTTCTTAATATCAGCCACCATTCCAAACTCTGTTGTATCCATCTCTCGAAGTGTTTTTATCAAATGAATTCATTTGCTAGAGGAGAAAGAGCATCTTCAGCGATGAAGTACTGATGCAATTTTAAGTGTTTAAACTTAACGTCTAAATTATCCACTTCTACGCGAAAACTGATTTCCTTTATTCTGTGTTCTAGATGTTTAAGAATTTTGAAGCATATATCTGAACTTAACAACTTTTTATTGTTAGTCAGCAGGACGGCGTTGGTTGTGGAGTTTATCATTACCGGACATACGTACGTTTCAGTACATGTGTAATCTATAACCACTACTTTTGGAACTTTGTAGCATGGGCCATCTGAAGATTATGATCCTGTGCTGATACTATACTTTGCCGATAGCAGTCGCATCTTTTTGTCTTTTGTCATAGAGTAGTATACACTATATTGGCAAAGGTCACCGGACACTTCTTCAAAAGCAAATGAACGGATCTGCTGCGTTGTTAAGATGCGCGGTACAGCTGCAAACGGTATAAAAGCAAGCCTGCAGCTGACCGCGATCATGTCGTACTGTGAGGTTGAGTGAAAATGTCGCGGCGGAGAGAACTGACTTGAAGAAAGGAAAGATTGTTGAGTGCTTAGTGGGTTGTCCATAAGAGAAACCGAGAGGTGTTTAAACATACCCAAGTCAACTGTTTTAGATGCACTGTATAAACGGAAGACACATGGTGTGCCTGAAGCATCAAAACGTATCTGCAAACCAAAGAAAATCAGTAATAGAGGACGTCGAAGCCTCAGGAGAGTGGTTACAGCTACTCGACGGAGTATTACACAAGCCCTCAGTGTACAGGTGAGTCAAAATGCTGGAACCTCGGTATGTACACGTACCATTCGCAGAGAACTTCATTCCATGGGTTACCGTGGTCGTGCGGCTGCTCATAAGCCTTTCATCTCCACTCGGAATGCTACTCGTCGTTTAGCATGGTGTAAAGAGCATTTATCGTGGACGGTAGATCAGTGGAAACCGATCCTATGGACAGATGAATCCAGATACACGATCCATCAGTCTGATGGCCGTGTGTGGGTATGGCGACAGCCGGGAGGAACGCTATTTACCACAGTGTACTATTCCTACGGTTAAGTTTGGAGTTGGCAGTGTGCTCGTGTGGGGGTGTTTTTCGTGATATGGTCCTGGCCCATTGGTTACCGTGGACGGACAAACCTATTAACCAGCACGTCCACCTTGATATTCTGGACAATTATGCCCTACCAACTCTGTGGCAATACTATGAAACCGAGCCTTGTTGGTTCCAGCACGATAATGCACCGAGCCATAGAGCAAGGAATGTTATGGTGTGGTTTGACGATAATTCCGTATTGTGGGTGGACTGGCCAGCACAGAGCCCTGATCTTAATCCCATAGAGCACCGATGGGATGAATTAGAGCGCCGCATAAGAAGTTTAGAATCAAGGCTTACTACTAAGCAACAATTAGCGGCAGCATTATGATTGAATGGAAGCTCATACCTATTGCCGTGTTCCAAATCATTGTCGAAAGCATGTCTCGAAGGGTCAGTGCATGCATTAAGGCCAAAGGTGGACCGATACCGTACTAATGTATGTCAATAAATGCTATGTTGTGTTTCTATTCCAGGTGTTTGGTGTCTTTTGTCAATATAGTATATCTGGACGATTCCCCGTTCTGGCCCATTGGTTACCGCCACATCTGCTCGTATTTCACTGTCCGAGCATGATTCGTATTGTCGCTTATCTGTTACTTTACGAGTTGTCATATACAGTATGGTACCTGGTGTATTTCAACACTGGTGTGCAAAAATTATGGACGAAGAGGAGAAAGTAACATAACGGTGGAACGAGCAGGCAGAACGGACCGAAAGACCACTCAGGAGATAGACTAGGGTCCGGTACGGTAGGGCATGCGCATATATGCAGCATGACGTGGGGGGAAGGGGAGTGTCGGGAGGGTATATAGCACACAGGGGGTGTACGCTCAGCAATTCGGGGAAAGCTATTGCATGGTGTACATCGGTTTGATCGACGTCAAGTTGCTGCCACCGTGTGATATGAATAACAGGCAATCCAGTGGGCGACATCTGGATGACTTTACCCAAAGTCGCGTCATTGGGAAGTTGGAAGAAGGTCGAAGTGTGACTAGTGTGGCCGAGGAGTTTGGGATCGCTCACAGCATCGTTTCACGAGCTTGGAGAGCATTTCAAACAACAGGAACAGCTGTCCGAGAGTTTAGCAGTGGTCGTCCACGAGCAACCACGGCGGCGGACGACCTGTATATTTTCCTACAGGCGAGAAGAGACAGACGGCAGACAGCGAGAGAAATCGCAAGGCACATGCAACAGACAACTGGACGTCCGTTATCGCGTTTTACCGTGGCCAGGAGGCTGCACAAAGGTGGTCTATTTGCACGACGACCAGTACGGTGTGTGCCATTAACGCCTGCTCATCGGAGACGGCGGTTTCTGTGGTGCCAGGAACACAAGATCTGGACACATCAACAATGGGGTCGAGTTCTCTTTAAGGATGAGAGCCGATTTAGTCTGACGAGCGATTAGGGACGTATATACATCTGGAGAGAGTAGATAACACGCAATCACACCTCCAACATCATCGAAAGGGACCGGTTTGGAGGTGGCGGAGTTTTCGTTGCGGATGGTATCATGCTTGGTAGCCGTACTGACCTCCACATCTTTCAAGGAGGTTCAGTCACTAGAGTCCGCTATTGTACCGAGGTTCTCCTGCCTCACGTGCGTCTGTTTAGAGGTGCTGTGGGTCCTGAGTTTCTCTTCATGGACGATAACGCTACACCTCATCGTACAATGGCTGTCGCAGAGCTGTTGGAGAGTGAAGATATTCAATGCATGGATTGGCCCGCAAGGTCCCTGCACCTATATCCAATCGAACACGTGTGGGACCTTCTCGGGAGACGCTTGGCAGCACGTCACCAGCCGCCTGCAACGATTCCGCAGCTGCGATTGACGCTACAAGAAGAATGGGCTGCGATGCCTCACCAGCTCCTTGACAACCTCGTCCTCAGCTTGGACAGACGTTGAAAAATCCTGCAACAGTCAGGGGTGATCATATCCCCTACTAAAGACTGGATTTTTCTTGGCAGCCGCCTGTCACATGGACGTTTCTGTCTACTGTCCAGTTGTGCTCGAAGCTACCTTTTCAATAAAATGCCTTTGTGTTCTTTGTATTCCTTGTTTGAACGATTTTGCTCACTTGTCCCATATTCTTACATCTTGGGGATCTTATGGTATGATTTGAGCCGATGTGGAGCTCTTCTGCACGGTGTTACATTCGAAAAACCGTCTCGTCCTTAATTTGTGCACGCCGGTTTACTATATACCGAGAAAACTGCTGACGTAAGTTCGTACCAAAGTAGGGTGTTTATATCGACGTTTTATCGTACGGTACGTTCACTATGGGTACAATTGATGATCTCGCCCTGTACTACATATCTTCGACATCTGTCAAGTGAACGCCGCTTCATGATGTAGTTTTAGCCTATATGGGTAGTCTGTGGAGACATATCTTTGCAACTGTTAGCCCGATTTGAAAAATTATTTTTGCAGTCGAATGACTGAACTATGAAAACGATGGTCCAGCATATTTTTTGGTCTTTTTCTTTATGTATACACCAATTAGCCATTCCATCCTGACCACCCCCAGCCTAGAAAAATGAGCGCGCCTGGAGGCAGAACGGTGGCGCAGGTGAAGTTCACAGAGCATTATGTGTACAACCCAAGGACAGGTTTTCGGTTAGTAGAGTGTTCGGAGTCAGAATGGGAAAAGCTGTCGATTTTTCGGAGTTTGATAAAAGACAAATTGTGATGTCACGGCTCCTCGGAACTACAATCTCGGAAATGGCGCGGCTTGTGGGTTGTTCACTTGCCGATGTAGTGAGTATGTATTAAAAGTGGTGCACATATGGCCAAACGACGAATTGACGTCCAGCCGTGTGCCGTCCGCAGCTCACTGATGCCATAGGGAAACGGAGACTGTCGCGCATTGTTCACAGTGACCGCACAGTCACAGTGCGGCAAATCACTCGCAGCTACACAGTGGTGACCAGGGCAATGTGTCACAGCACACAGTTCATCGCAGCCTTCTGCGAAGGGGCCTATCTAGCTGAAGACCCAGCCGGGTCCCCATGCTTACTGCACCCAAGTTCACTACTCGATATAGAAAATTCGACACCACGAAGGAGTGCACGCGATGAAACGAAACTTACCATACATGTTGCCAAGTTGGTGGAAAAGAAGTGATTTAACTTCTCAGGAATTGTATGAGTGTGATTGGAGGTGGTATTATGTTGCGGGAGTCAATAGGTCGCATCGAATGGAAAATTTCCCGGATGGTGTCTTGAGGCAATGCAGACCATGATTTGTGACCTGTGTTTACAATTCATCGACAACGTATGCAGACTGCGCAGAGGCGTTAATTCGTCTGCCATAGGCGTCCTGCACATCCTATATTGCGGAGAAGTGTGGGGATAGCGCTGGTCGGAGAAGCACCAGGACACATTGTAGGCACTGTCTGCTGATGTTCGCAGTGTGCGGGAGGGCGTTATCTTGTTGAATGAAACTGGGTATCAAAGAAATCGTGGAGATACGGTATCAAAATGGGGTACAGCACCTCATAGACGTATTTCCGGGCTGTCACTGTACCCACTGCGCGTAAGAGCGGTGAACGGCTGCTGAAACTCATAGCTCGCCAAACCATGACACCCGACTGAGAAGTCATATGACCCTCACCGATGACAGCGACATCGTCTCCAGGCTCTCAATCAACGGTTGTCGGCCCTGACACAGAAGTGAGATTCGTCGTTGAATACGACTTGGCTTCATTCCTCCCACCACGCATGAGTGGTGCCGTACTACTTCGAACTTGCGCGAGATCGTAGAACCACCATGTTGGGCTATACATTCTGGGCTATACAGTGGCATTAAGCCAATCTGCTATTCACAATCTTTGTCTACACAGAGATGTCTATATCTGACTGTGCACCTCGTCCAATGTCGTACGTTGTGTGGATAACGGGACTGTTACGGTTCGCCGTCGAATGCAGCGATCTAGGCTTTTGGAAATTTGCCTACGTGTATCTGTCCAACGGCGACTGTTCTTGCCGCAAATATTTCATCAAACGTCACATGACGCAACCGATCTCTCTATTCCAGGTCTATATATTTACCACAGCTTGTCAGAACTTTGCAGAAAAAAAATAGTAATTTGCTCAGTAGAGAGATATCGTTGTCTCGTTGAAGCAAATTTTGCAGACAAATTCTGTTCCAAAATCTTATTAAAATGAGGAAAACATGCCGAAATTGGATTCAAATCATGTGGAAGTGTGAGAGGAAAGCATTTTTAAGATTGATTTAAAAACAGAAAAACTCCTGTCATGGTAAAATTGGCGCCCAAGATTGGAGTTCACACGCTCTCGAAATTGTATTGATTATGTATGTAACAACTTTATTTTAGTGCCTTAATGCTTTGTGAATAACCTTTTACTCAAAATGTCCGGCTACCTACTAGTGTATTTTCTCATACAGATATGGTACAAATAAAATATCCAAGCAATGTAGATTCCAAGTCTTCCCCTTTCCTGGTGACAGTACCCTTCAGTAATGTGCCAGCAATTTCAACAGCCACAAGGAAACTTACGGTGTGAAGGGTACCTGAGAGCTTTCTAAAAAAGGCATGACAAAATTAATGATGATATTTCTTCTGTTAGGTAATGGAATGACGCTTACGTTGCTATTTTGCACTTTCAATGTTTGAGAAGTGCCGCTTTCTCTATATAAAAGACTAAGCGCGTGGGTTTCATATTATCAGTTACTGCCCCATGATAATTTGATTAGCAATTGTCTGTGGAGTTTTTTAATATTCTTGCTATTAATTTTTTGTTAATGGTAAAACTCGTTTTTCTCCGTTTCAAATACAGTTTGCCTTTTATTTTTAAACCGGAATGACATTTCCATGAGGTGTGCCCTTTTTACGAGTTACAGAATAGGGTAATACAGTATGTTCCCTTACTAAGCATTGTGAAATATGCAAACCCTATTGCGTGAGTAGTAAAAAAAGAATAGGGAATGTATACACTGATCACAAAAAGGTTAGAGATATTGCACGAAATGAAGGATGTATGGATCTGACTCAAGTAACACCCTTTGAAATCAGATCAGTGAGGCTACGTGACACAGACGATAAAGAGTGCGTTAACAAAAACAACTTTTTGAGAAATTTCCGCTCATGGCAATATAGACAAAATGGTAAAGTCTGAAGATTATCTATATCTCTGGATTTCAAGGTAACGCCATCTCTGTGTCGAAGAACGTCTTGATATTTACGAGGCATACTTACATTGATATTATTGATGAGTGTCTGGGACACTATATTACAGAAAACACGCTACGGAGGTCTGCCAGTGTTGTGAATTATGGAACGTGGTTATCCAGACGTCGCTGTACAGCGTCCAAATGTTATCAATAGGATTAAGGTTAGGAGACCTCGTAGGTAGCTCTAACGTTTGAATTCCATGATTTTCCAGTTCCTGAAGCACGCTTCAGGCATCGTGACTGGTTGCATTGTCATCGAGAAAACGGAATGCATGGCCAATAGCTCCAGGCATCGTGACTGGTTGCATTGTCATCGAGAAAACGGAATGCATGTTCAATAGCAGCGTGAAACAGTGTCACAATGGGAACAATGATCTCGTTTGCGGTGCTCTAACGCATTCGTGTTGCGTTGACAAACATACATGGAAGTACGGCCTTCGAAATACACTCCTGCCCAGACCACAACTGACTACCGCTAGTAAGCGTGGACAAACTGCAAATAGTGTGGTTACATTCGTGTGTAGGATCTCCTCCACACATGTCCTTGTCTAGTATCAGGATAACGAGCAAAATGTTATTCGTCTGTGAAAATTACATGGTGCCACTCTGTACTCCATGACGTGTACTCTTAGACCCAGGGACATCTTTGACGACGGGGAGCTGATGTCAGTGTCACACATCTCACCGACCTCCTTGCTCTGAGTGCGTGCTCCTGACGACGGTTTCGTATCGTTTGAGTACATAGAATGACACCAGAAGCAGCTCGAAGTGATTCACGGAGTTGGCTACTGGTGATACTTGGCCTTCGCGTACTACACTTTGCGAAACTCCTAAAGCAACAGCCACATCAATCTGCCGTATACTGGGCTGTAACATGCCAACAGCTCTATTTCTGTTGTCAATGCTTAAATGTCGTCTGGAGGACATCATGTCAGGTTAATCCCACGCTGAAGGCAATACATTCAGCAAACTCTAAACCAAGTGGTGAAACGAATCGTTTTTCACTTTTACAGGGTGTTTTTATTGAAGCTCGTACGCTACGTGCTGTGTTGCCATGATGTTAATTAATATATTACATACTACCCACGCTGATATCCTTTCTCCAATGGTCTCTAAATTTTCATATCACCACGTGTTCCTTTCGAAACCGTAGTATCTTTACTTTGATATCTTTACCTTCTTGTGGCCAGTGTGTATATATATTTCACGCTTATTCAAACACACGGTTGATAAGGGTCTGCAGTAAATCCTTTCTCGATAATAATAAGAACAACCGTGGTAAAAATAATAACATTTTACAGCCTTTGGGAATTCGCTATATATAACTATTTTTTTTTATATTTTATTAATATTTATATATAAATTTAATGAATCCGCTGCAAAATATTTGTTCCGTTCTTTTACGCGGCTTCGTATGATTGTACTGCTACATGTGTCCTTATGCTGATTTCAATATTTCTGTTCTGACAGAAATGCTATAAACTGCTCACAGTTTCCGATACATTTGACATGAAAACAAATGTTAGGTCTCATCAACAACGAAATTGGAAATAAATTAAATGATTCATTATTTCAGTTACTCCTGTGTACTATTATAAGCACGCAAAAGCTTCATCGATGTCGCCATATGGTGTACTTAAAAACTGCGAAATGTTGTCTCGATTGCGCTGATGTACAATATGGGAGGCAAATGAAACCAGTCCACTGGAAAATTGTTTGGCCAGTCTTATCAGAATATGAAGGAACAATACAAGATAAAGTATGAAACATTTTTAATATTTTTATTTAGGATTACATAAAACATGTTATATCTAAACCGAGCCCCTTCAAAAGGGTGTATATATATAATAATGGAACGTGATAATAATAAACTTAACAAAATGCTCGTGCCAGCAGCTCAGAGAGCATCTAGCGATCTATTTTATTTTACATGTATTTTTGTGCTGTGGGATTTCAGTGATGTTCCTTTGTGTGCTTCTTCAAGAATCTCTCAGTTCATCACGTTTAAGTGAATTATTTTGTATATCGCTGATGACAATTTGTACGTTAATGTGTTTCACTGGCAGTGGTGAAGGGACCAATAAATTAGATGCTGATGAGGAAAGTGAACTGTCTCTGTGGATTCGGAGGGCCTGTGGTCGTGCATCGTTGCTGCTTCCATCCTGTGTCTTCCTCGGAAGAATTAGGGAGGGAGATCTTGTGCAAGATGGCTCATCGTCATTGGCACTCGTGTCGTCTGTGCTCATTTTCCGAGAAATCTCATTGGAACTCGTCTGTTCCTCAGAAATTGAGCTCAGATCGGTCGGACGAGGTGACTTGCTGAGACTAGAAGAATTTGGAGAAGGAACCATCAGCAGTCCCGAACTGTACAGGCCATTGTGTGCCACTTGAAAGGATACTGAAGGTATGTTCTTACTTTGCGTTGGGCCATAGCTCGGTTGAAAACGAACCGTTGGAATCATCTGAAAGGTAGAAGCAAATTAATTAATAAAGAAGAACTGTGCACAAACTGTACTCTAATAAAGAGGAACTGTACCCCAACTGTACTCTAATAAACAGGAACTCTACCCCAACTATAATCTAATAAACGGGAACTGTACACCAATTGTACTCTAATAAACAGGAGCTGTATCCCAACTGTACTCTAATAAACGGAAACTGTACACCAACTGTAACACAATAAACGGGAACTGAACACCAACTGTACTCTAATAAACAGGAACTGTACACCAATTGTACTCTAATAAACAGGAACTGTACACCAATTGTACTCTAATAAACGGGAATTGTACACCAATTGTACTCTAATAAACAGGAACTGTACACCAATTGTACTCTAATAAACAGGAACTGTACACCAACTGTAACACAATAAACGGGAACTGTACAACAACTGTACTCTAATAAACGGAAACTGTACACCAATTGTACTCTAATAAACGGGAACTGTACACCAACTGTACTCTAATAAACGGGAACTGTACACCAACTGTACTCTAATAAACAGGAACTGTACACCAATTGTACTCTAATAAACAGGAACTGTACACCAACTGTAACACAATAAACGGGAACTGTACCCTAACTGTACTCTAATAAACGGAAACTGTACACCAACTGTACTCTAATAAACAGGAACTGTATACCTTCTTTGAAAAAGCCATCTGGTTGATGTGCGAAACCTTGGAAACTTTGATTTCTATTCTACGCCAAGAAATTTTGATTACTGTTATAGTTATACCATTTTGGATAGAAGCAAAAATTAGTCGAAAGTGGAAGATTCGCCTGCAAGATAAAGATAAATCGTTCAGTTAAAAATTACTCCGAAAGTCATCCCGGAGACCACACCAATATGTTGAATTAGCCAACCAAGGAATTCATTAGCAAGCAAAACCTTACTCCTGAGTTGAAAATTAACCGCTTGGGGCAAAATACAAGGTATATCTTTGAATTGAAAAACAAATTACGAAAATCATTTACAAGGCAAATGCAAATTTTTAATTGGAAGGAAAACTGGCAGCTCCAGTGACCGAGTGGTCGAAGGCATAGGTTTCTGACTCGTCTTCCGAGTTGAGTCTTGGTTCGAGTCCCGGATGAAGCATGGGTGCAGTTGTTTGTCTTTCGGCGCGCTCTCTCTCTCTCTCTCTCTCTTCCCATCGGGAACCAGTGGCCTAAAATTAAGGACGGGCGACTACTTATAGCCCTTTAGAGTTGCTCATTGTGGTCGTACAAAAGAAAGGAAACCGTTAGAATCATTTGCAGCACACAAAAAGCACTTCAATGGAAAGCATATCATTAACATCATTTGAAAGACAGAAACAAGTGGTTGAGTTAAAGACGAACCACTAAAATCATCTGTGCCGTCCATGTGGCCGAGTGGTCTGAAGAGCTGGCCATTCGTTCGAGATGGGCCCAGATTCGAGTTCCGAATGTGGCAGGGGTTGTGTGCTAGTCTCATGACACAGACACTCTGCCTTCCATGGAGCTAGAAGCCTTAAATTAAGAACGGGCGACTGCTCATAGCCTTGCGAGTTGCTAATTGAGGGCTTAAAAACCCCGAGAAAAAAGGAATCTTCTGTAAGACAAACAAATCGTTCATTTGTAAAAGTAAAAACCATCTACAATGCAAAAACAATTCGTTTAGTTTAAAGCGAAGCGTTGGCGGAAACTTAATGGTAACAACAAATCACAGTTTAAAGTGAAACGCTAGAATCATCTACAAAATAAATACGAATCACTGAGTAGAACAAATACCAGTATTTTTGCAACTACCTCATCAGAGCTGCAGAGTATGATGCAAGAACTTGCTGACAAGAGTAAAGAAGTGGGATTAAAAATGAACTTTGAGAAGAAAAAAGTGATGTAGAATGATTTTACAAGAAATGAAGACATCGATTGATGGGGAAAAGCTGGAGATAACCAACAGCTACGTTTATCTTGGACAGCAGATATCAAGTGAAGGTCAATTGATGAAGAAATTAATCGGCGTATAAAACTTTCGTGAAGAGCTTTTGGAAGAAACAGCATAATTTTCAAGAGCAATATGCCATTATGTCTTAAAAGAAAAGTGTTTGATCAATGCATCCTTCCAGTGCTTACGTATGGTGCAGAGACGTGAACCTTAACTAAAAGTGACATACAAAGGCTGCAGACAACTCAAAGCAGCATGGAGAGGTGCATGCTTGGTGTAACCAGGAGAGATAAGGAGAGGAACTCGTGGATAAGAAAAATGACAAGAGTGGAAGACATTATGATCAGAGTAAAATCCCTGAAGTGGCAATGGGCTGGACATATTGCCAGTAGTACAGACCATCGATGGACAACCGAAATTTTGACTGGATTCCAAGGGACAGGAAAAGACCCAGAAGAAGACCACATGGGAGATGAGTGGATGAAATTCGAAAGTATGCGGGAGTAACATGGAGGAGACTAACACAAGACAGACCGTGGTGGAAGAAACTTGGGGAGACCTTCGTCCAGCAGTGGATTGATAATGGCTGACAATGATGATGACCAATGGTTGAGAAATGTACAATTTGCAAAAAACATCGCCTTCGCTTAAATGAGTAAACAGAAAAAAGGGCCCCTCTCAGGTTAATAAAAAAAAGGATAAAGTTAATAATTCTTTCAATTTAATAAATGAAGCTGCAATACACAAAACAAAGAGCATACATATTTGCAACTGTAAAATATCAAGAACCGCTCGAAACGACTTTTTTATGATCTTCATTGCAGTACTTCAAAATTCTCCCTGTATCATAACCCGGCGGAAAATATGGTAACAACTTAATGTTAACATGACTTTATTTGTGAATAAAGTTTAACAAAACTTGCGTACTTTAATGTTTTTTGTGACTTACTATTACCAGAGTGTACAATTATTCCCCCTGCCCTTCCCTCTCGTCGGGCCTGGTGTACTACCCTGAAATAAAGTGGTGACCAAAATTAACGTAACATATACAAATTTGAGAATATCCTGAAAACGAAACAACCGAATTTGAAGATTTTTAAGAGACATGAGGAAATGGAAACGCTAAGTCGGCATGTCTAAGCAACATTATACTGTCATCTATTAAATATATAAATGACGATCTACGTCATCGAGTTGGCAGGGACGCGACCTTGATATACTTTGCTCTGAGCGGGTGTGTGAAGCTTGAGTTGGACTGTTAGTGGAAGATTGGCTCTGTACCATCGCTCAAAAGACTTCTTAAGATGGAGAGCGATCGGTTCATTGGAAGCAGAGCAATCCGAAGCTAAGATACAAGATGGCTGAGTGTGTCGACGCAAGTGGTCTCCAATCTCTGGAGAATGTTCCAGGAAACCAGAACAATAACCAGAAGGCCGGAACAAGGGCACTCACGAGCCACAACAAGTCAAGTCGGTCGGTGTTTGTCTTTAACAACTCTCCACAATAGGGTGTGCGCAGCCGGGCAGCTCCCGCTCCCACAGGAGCTCTCCTCTGCTACGGGTACCTCGATATCCAGGCAAACAGCTTACAGAAGATTCCCCGAGAGAGGTCTATATGCAAAAACGCCAATCGTCTGTATCCGACTCGTCGCATCGGACAGAAGGGTCCCTCTGAATTGGGCCCGATAACATCTTCCCTAGACCCCATAGCAATGGGCCTATGTTCACTTCAGTGACGAGTGAAGTACAGCCTAAACACAGATTCTCGACATGCGTACATTTCAAAAGAGGAGACACACCGAAATCTTCCCGCCAACATTAGGGAAATTGACCACTACGGTGGTGGAGGACTCCTGGTTTGGGCTGGCATCGTGTTGGATGGACAGACGCATCTGTACGTACTATCCGTAGGCACCCTGACTGCTGCATGCTACGAGAATGACATCATAGAGCTTTATTTGCAGCTTTTTAGGGGATCTGTTGATCCCCAGTTCCTTTTTATGGAGGATAAGGGCCGTCCCCATAGCGCTCTGTTAGTTCACGAATACCTAGATATTGAAGATATCCACAAGATGGAGTGGCCCGCAAGATCTCCGGACCTGAACCCGATAGAGCATGCCTGAGATGCCCTGGGAAGAGTAACTACAAGCGTGCAGCCCCCTCCCCGCTTACTCTCCAGGGACACCAACGGGCTTTGATAGAGGAGTGGCACTTTTTGCCCCAAATGCTTATTCACAGCTTTGTAAACATCATGAGGTTTAGGCCCCTTTTATGCAAGCGTTTCTTGCCGCGCGTTTCGGCGACGGCAAAAAACGTCCGTTCTGTAAAGCAATGGGGACAAGCTGCTCCTTTTATGCACTGATGTCGCGTTTTCTTGCGGTCGCGTCGTGAAAAACATGCCGTCATGTTCTAGAGAACGCCGAGCAGAAAAAAGACGCTCAACTTTTCCAAGTACATGGTGGGGAGTGGGACTATTTTTGCAGACGTCGCGTTTCCTGCCGTCGGCTTGTAATAAATCAACCTCCCCCCTATCTGCAATCCAAGGATCGCTGACAACCGGTCTGCAAAGTGTCCACTGTCCATCACTGTTCATCGCCGTGGGATTGCATTGTGCTAGTTGAAGTGACATTGTTATATTTTGTAAGAAATGGATGATGTTGAAACAGAACGTTTTATAGATGCTATTAAAAATAATACAGCAATTTGGGATTTATCATTGGAGGACTACAAAAATAAAAACCTGAAAAAAAATCAGTGGATCGAAGTATGCACTCTATTTAACCCGGAGTTCGAAGGATTGGATGTTAAAGAGAAACATAGTCTTGGTTAGTTCAAACTGTTATTATTATTGTTTAATCTTAATGTTATTTATTACTAGCTTTTAGCCCGTCGCTTTGCTGACGCTGTTTCAGATTTGAATTAAAAAAAGTACACTATTGCGAATGATGCAACTGTACTTCTCTTTTAATTCATCCAGCGTTCGAGTACGATTTCGGTGCAAATTGCCATTGAAAATAATTGCTGTTTAAGGAATAGTTTTTTCATCTTTTACATGCAATCTGTATGTAAAAGGTGAGAGAGACAAATCCGGGAGAGTCAAATTACAGTTATTTTACTTGTGACCATACCATGTATAACGAAGATGTTAGACACAATAAGAATAAAAAAAAATAACGTATCAGTTGAGGGTAGAAAACTCGAAAGTACCCAAGACGTGCATCACTGCAAGTTTTTAAGCCTCAAGTGCCCCAGTGGTGTTGGAAAAAAAAATTACCAGGGCAGTTCAAATTTGTAAAAAGAATTTTTACAAATTTGAACTGCCCTGGTAATGAAAATCGGAAATAAATCAAAATTTTTAATTGAAAAAGCGAAAATCTAAAATTTTGGGCATCATGTTCAAGTGTTTTGAAAGCACACAGATTTTGAAATTTTTTTTTAAATATTAAATTAATGAAATAACTGCTGAAAATGTTATTGTCTTCGACAACAGGTTGTGATATTTTGGGCTGATATCTATCTAACTGCCTTAAAATCTAGGTAACATACAGACTTTTTGAAAAAAGTTAGTCTGCATTTTATTTCGAAACCTCAACGCCCGCGGGGGGAAGGGGGGATAAGGAGCCTTTTCTATTCTCGTACTCCATGTTATTGTTATGTGCTTGTGCACCCATTGGATTTCTGGAAAGTCGGCGCCCATGGTCCCCAGTTTTATTCCAAAACAAAATGCAAAACATTAACAGGGTTCGCCAACGTAGAAAAACCCCGTGGGGCTTTTCAAGCTGGGCCCAGTTGAAAAAAACCACCTAAAGGGCCACCTATGTTTTCTCAAAATGGATTCCATTTTGTTTTGCTTCTGCAAATTTGTAAGTTTAATGAGAACCCAATGTAATATTTTTTTCACGAGTAATAATAATATGAATGATGAGGTTTTCTCAGGGGTGGATTTCCGGCTAGGCGCATTAGGCGTGCGCCTAGGGCCTCGCTGTTTGAGGGGCCCCGAAAAAATAATTGGATTTTCAGTTTTGGTTTTCACGGACCAAAGCAAATCAATTCTTAAAGCGACTACTTTGTATTGTCAATTGATATTTTACTTTCTCATGTTAATAATAACATATTTTTTCTTGCTGTTGTGATATTCCGAATTTTCGTGTTCTTATCGATGTACGTATTTTGAAAGAAACGGTTAAAATAATTTTGAGTTCCTTGTAGTGGTTGGTAAAGAAGGTATACACGCTTCCCACACTTTTCATTGTTTAAGGCGAATTCTTAACTGGCCTGCTGTGCTATAAATTGCTTTCATGCTGGTTCCAGCCAAAGGAACACATCTGTATTGGAACCTTCCCACCTTCTTCCCGAGTTACGATGAGGAGTACTTGTAAAAATTTTCCTGATGATCGGGCGTGTTTGCTGTTAATAGTTTCTTTCCTTCGTGGTAGGATAAACAATGAAGAAAGAAATATTTTTCACAGGATAACTCTTCTTAAGACAATCAAGTTCTTTCTCGACTCTAATCCCTTTAAACCATCTTAAACCAAAAGGGTTATTATTAATTTAGGCTGAAAAAATAAAGAAATTTGAGAACATCACACTATCTCATTTAATAGTGTTAAAAGTAATTTATATTGTATTCCAACAACATTTTCTCATTACTTTCTGCTCCCTTGGTTTAATACTGATAATTATCAAGTATTCTCACCTTTTCTATTCCTTAAATCGACTTAAAAGTAGCTTTTGAAAAAGCAATAAAAAGTTTCAACGATACTCTGACTCAAAAACCTGCAGTTCCTACTTTTCCATTTATAAACCGGATCGTTTGCATTTAATAGAGCCACTGGCAGCACTGACTACACAATCTGCCGTCGTCGAAGCGCGCGGCACGAAACGCCTGCATAAAAAGACAGGCAACGACGGCAAAAAACGCGGCGTTTTTTGCAGTTAGCAAAACGCGCCGCAAAGAACGCCTGCATAAAAGCGCTCTTAGTTGTTGAGCTGTATCGCTGTTCGGGGTAATCACTCTCCCTATTAGCCCCTCGAAATCCTCGCCACTTGCTGCATCACTTTTGGACTGCCATGCTGTCATACGTATGCTTCCGCCTCATGCGGTTATGGCATTCCCTATCTGTTGTGCATTGCTGCGTTATCGATATATGTATATCCGTACCAACTGCCATTAAATTCTGGGGAATTAGGGGACCAGGGAAGTACTTTGAAGTCTTCACCGTGATTTTCCAACAACTCTCCGACATTTCTAGCTGTGTGACACGTCGCGTTGTTCAGAAAGATCCCATCCGCCCCAGGGGAGACAATCAGCACGTATTCGTGTACGTGGTCTGCAAGGATGGATTCATAACGAATTAGGTCCATAGTGCCTTTCATAGGTATGAATGGACCAGAGAATATCACGAAAACATTCCCCGGGGCATAACGCTGCCCCCACCAGCTTGCGTTCTGCCAGCAATGGTTGAAGAGTGTTTGTTCTCTGATGTTTCTCGCCTTATAAGTCAACGTCTATACATTCGATGAAGCAGAAAACATGACTCACTGGAGAATGCAATCCTTTGTCAATCAGCGGATGTCCAATTCCGATACTGCCGTGCAAATGTAAGGTTTCTCTGCCGATGCACCTTCGTTAGCATAGGTGCAGTAACCATCCGTCTGCATCGGAGCCTCATACGAAGTAGGGCTCGCTGAACTGTCGTTTTAGACACACTTCCGGTGGCCCCCTGGTTCATTGGGCCAGTGAGTTGCTCCACTGCACGTGTCGATCGTCCCTCACGCACCTTCGCAGCCGACGTTCACCTCTCACATCAATGGCATGTGGTGCTCCGCAGTTTCCACTACGCTTATTCTAAATGGTGTCCTTTCTCCAATCACGATACACTTTAACCACAGCAGCACGCGAACAGTTCACAAACTGCGCTGTTTCAAAAATACTGCCACCCTTGGCCCGAAAGCCGATAACCATCCCATTTTTGCAAATCTTATAAATCGCTTCTTTTATTCATAACAGCAACGAGTGATATGTTTTCTGAATGCCTATAACACATCTTCTATACCCTCCAAGCCAGCCCACGACACGTGCCTTCATTCATTGGCTACGCGCTATTGACGTCAAAAGTAGGAGGTGGTCACAATAATACGACTCGACTGTGCATATATGAAGGACATGTTTTTCAAACGATTGAGGGTACCGATGGTAAATATCAACTTTCTGATAACGAATTGTGGAAGAACTTGAATATCGAAAAAGCGATGGATAGCAATGGAAGAAGACACACAGTCCTGTATCATGAAGTTTGGGAAAAGATTGACCAGATATCACTGATTCTCAAGACTTCGGTCCTGAAATTAAGCTTTCTAGTTTAAAGCTTAAAATAATCAACATAGAAAGGACAGTTAAATTTAAAGACTTAGAGAAGGACAGTGTATATAAGTGGCTTTGATTGCACACAACAACGTACCCCGGCGAAGACCTTCTCGAACTGGAGAGCGACAGAGAAGATGAAGATCACTTTGTCATTGAACCGGTTAGAAACCTTTAGGTAAAGCAAATAGTTGAATTTCTTAAGCACATTGACATCCTGCCATTGACATCATTGACGGCAATGGTCCTAACATAGACAGAAGAGCTAAAGCTGGGAAGAGAACCAGAGCTTTTTGGCTTTCTCAAAAGAATTTAATAGCGAGAGAAAAAAATGCTGCGTGTAAGTCCTCTCTGAACTTTATTCAACAGAAATCATCAGTCAACTGATCCAGAGTTCTCAGGGGAGAGAGATGATGATGACCCAGACTAAACTGTATCAACTTTTTCATTATCTGGGGTAATTAATCATATCATCAATATACTAATTGAAGAAAAATAAACAAATTCATTTATTTATTTATTTACAAATTTTAGATTACCCAATAGAGATGGAAACAGGTCAACGGGTCGACAATTTCTTGCTGGTCCAACGGGTCGGGTTAAGGTATTCCTGACCCGGTTTTACTCCCGTTTAAACTTTTTGTAAAGAGAAAAATATATTCCAAAGAAAAATGCACCTTGTGGAACTCTGTAGTTGATACTGGTGCCCACGGAGAGAATAATGATTTGCCATGCAAAAATATTGTCGTCTCTTTCTTAAAGCAACGAAGATTTCCACCGATCGACGTCAGACACACCGACACCATATCGTAAAAAAATACTTCCTTTGCGTTCTTTTACAGTGCGATTGTCCAGGGCAAGGTACAGGCAAACGCCATTCGCCTGCTTCTCAGCTGATTCACTCTCCGTGCGAAGTTCACTGTATGACTAAGAATTACTTTTTACATTGCATCTTTTACATTGAACATTCGGAGGTTTTCGATTGATGCGCTAACATTCCGTTCCCATGGCATGTCATGCCGAAATTAACTCCTTATTTGCTAATATCGATGGATTTAATATTAATGAGGTTTGAAATGGCGTCGAGGCCAACAAATACGTGCTTGTTGAAAGCCAGAAGGGGAAGAGTGAATGCTGGGAATTGTTTCGTCTCATTAAGGAACCGGTGAATAATTCTATATTGTTTGGTCTTGCTTTTTGTTCAAAATGTGGAAAGTGTATAATTACAAATAAAGATGACGACTTTGTAATAAAATATTATGGAACCAAAAATCTATCGGACCATATGAAAGTATGCGCACCTCCATCATTGCCGTTCAAACGATCAGTTAAAGTACGAGATGCTGATTTAGATCAAATAAGGAAATGTGAAAGTGAACAAGTGTAGGGTCTCACTTAGCTTTTAATGTAGTAGATAATATATACTTTCGTGGTTTTGTTCAAGAATTAGTGAAACTGGGAGCAACGCATGGAAATATAGATGTAAGCAGTGTATTAGTGGGCAGGAAGACAGTAAGTTCCGACTGTATGAAGATGGTTGAAGGTGAGAAAAATAATATTAAATATTCCTTGCAACCTGCCATAGAAGAACAAGCTGTATCTTTCACGACTGACTTATGGACTGATAACATTGTACAGAGAAGTTATTTGGATATTACATTCTTCTGGATTGAAGAACAATGTGCTGATATATCGTGTTAGAATCTCAACCATGATATGTATTCTTGTGCTCATTTCCCCGAGAAAAAGACCGCTCAGAATATTGTAAACGTGTTAAACGCCACTTTGATGGAAGTAGGATGTGACGAGACGAACACACCTGTCACTACAGATAAAGGGTCAAATATTGTAGCAGCAACAGAATAAAACGTTCGGATGGATTGTGTCTGCCACAGGCTGAACACGGCAGTTTCTAGAGGGTGGGAGAAATGCAAGGAAATGGAGAGCATTAAAGATGTATGACCAATGTGCTTGCAATCCAGTGACGCATGTAAAGGAAACTACCGACGTTCAATCGGAGTTCAATATCTCGTTAAAACAGGGTGGAAAAATTCGGCCATGGCGATCTCTTCAGAGAATGTTCACTTCGATACTCGAAAATCATAAGACAGATAGTAAATTGAGACTCGTGCTGCGCGACAGAGAAAAAGAGTATCGTTTGCACGGCGTAAACATTTATTTATTTATCTTCTTAAGGGAACAGTTGAATTCTTAGCTCCAATGAGCAACGTGCTCGATATGCTAGAATATGCTTATATGCCAACCTTATAAAATGTTTTTCCAGCCTTTTATATGCTGAGAAATCAATGGAATATGAAGAAAGACAGTGATTTAGGGGAAGTTCGGAGAATGAGAAGAGTATTTGTTAATCAACTTGATGAGAAACTGTGGAGCTCGATTACTCCTATTCATTTTTGTGCAGCATTACTTGACCCAAGCTTGAAAGCATTCTCGTTCGTGTATGCGCTATAGATAACTGAGCGAAAAGCTATGATGGATCAAGCACTTCACTGTATTCGTGATTACACCGTATGTGTAATTGCTAGCATGATTACTCCAGATGAATTGTTTCATACTGCAGAGGAGAGCAATAATCTAAATACAGCAGAACCATCAACTCATGAGAGTCCACATGGAGAACGCAAATTAGAGAATGACCCATTTGCTTCTTTCCGACAAAGTAATGTTGAACTAATTACACAAACTGTGATTCAAACAATCTTCGGAACTGAAGATCTAAATGTGGAACTGAAACGCTACCAAACAATTGTAGGACCATTCGTGACTCCTCAGTGCAAATGTGGAAAGTGCAAGGATACCCGTGAATTGTTTTTATTCAATCCTCCTAAGTGGTGGGGTGAGCAGAGATTGACGTATCCTATACTAAGTACCATTGCGAAAAGAATTTTGGTAATACAAGCATCATCGGCAGAGTCAGAGCGCCACTTTTCGTGTGCTGGCCGGGTTGCAAGAAGGGACCGTGGCAGACTAAAACCTCAAACTTTGGAGACTCAAGTCCTGATTGCTGAAGGCTTAAAGAAAGGGATAATTCAATAAGCAGTTTTTTTCATTTCTGGGGGGGGGGGGCATTTAAAATATACAGCACACATGTTCTTTACTTTATAAATTTTAATTTTAAATCAAATTTAAATCAAAGCAGAAAAACTTACCTGGGAAATCCCTCCACCCCAAAATATTGTGTACAATGCGAGGTGCTTCATATTTTTCAAATGTTGCCTATTGTTTTTGTTCACAACGTAACCAGTATGTAATATTGATTCTGAATAATCGAGTATACAATCCACTCATATTGTTCGTACTTAATATTAAGCATCACTAATAAAGACCTTGTTTATGACGTGGTATGAGAATCAAGTCTTGAATTTTGTCTGCGCTTACAATTAAATTCTTGATATTCTTAAAGATAGCTTTAGCATTGTATTTTTGTTTTTAATATTGATTTTTTGCGGACAAAATACATTTGTGTAATCGTAAATAAAGATTTACATTTGTAATATACTCCATGGTCACGGTCATAATTAGCCATTAGTTCTGGATTACGCAAAATAGTGGCAATAAAAAGGCACTAAAACTTAGCAAGTAATCAAATTTTATTATTGAAAAAGGATTTCAGTTATTAAACATCAAGCAGTTATTGGGATGAATAAATATATTACGTTTATATATATATATATATAAATTGAGTTTCGAATTTATAGTTCAAAACATATTTTTCCGGATCAGTTACGGGTCCGGATCGGATCGGGTCGGGTCCGGGTCCAACATATTTTACTCGTTTCCAACTCTGTTACCCACCTCAACTTTACCTACGTTAAAATCGATTCACTTTAAGCGGTAATTTCTTGGAATAAATTAATGGCATAATGCGGGGGATTCCTGAATTATTTCAGCAATTACAGGATCTATGAGCACTCTTTTCTTAATGTGAGGCTATGCTTATGTGTAAAGGACCATATTTATTTGAAGCAGACGCTAATTACAAATTAATCCGCGATGAATCTTCATTTTCATCAAAAAAAGCTCCCAACGTGAGAGAGTTGCAGAGCAGGACTTATGCAGAATTTAATCTTTCAAAAATTACTCTCATGGGGTTTACTTTATCTCGACGGTAGCTTAAAAACACGCAGCGTGACATGCATTCGATTGTCTGCTTATCATTAACTTGCTCTGATATACTCATTAGCTCCCTGCAATCGATCATTACCTCTCAAACCTCCTCACTAGCAGAATTGTGCCTGCCATAAGAGTTGGCTTCATTGACATGCATACAAAGTGAAGATAATTATGCTTACACAACATCTACTGATTATGTAATAATTGATTGGAGTCAAAAGTACGTTTACAATTTCTGAGCTTTCGAGCAGCAGCGCAACATTTCCGTGTAGCGTAATGATTTGTATATACTGTCACACTTTTGTACGTATTTTGATATATATATCTGCCTGACGCGTCTGTGTGGGAAGTTTTCATTGTCATAGAGCATACAGTACATTCGCTAACTTTTTCCATATATATACTTACAATAAGCAGAAAAAACTACAGCAGGAGTTAAAATAGTAATATACTTACAATGGACGCTCCCTATCTTCTGATTCAAGGCTTCTTGAATTGGAAGAGGAACTACAAAGGATCAAGTGGGACATCGTGGGGCTAAGTGAGGTAAGGAGAAAAGGAGAAGATCTCATTGAACTGAAAAGTGGACATCTCTTCTACTATCGTGGGACAGATACTGGCAGAACTAGTGGTGTTGGATTTATAATAAACAAGAAACTGAAGGATAAAGTTGTAGAAGTTGAAAGTTCCTCTGACAGAGCTGCACGACTTGTTATCCAACTCTCGAAAAGATACCAGGCTCAGATTATTCAAACTTATGCACCCACCACAAGTCATCCTGAAGAAGAAATTGAAGAATTTTATGAGGAAATTCGTCATCTAAATAATAAAGGTAAGCAGCACTTGAAAATAATTATGGGAGATTTCAATGCAAAAATAGGGCAACGGCAACAGAATGAAACTTCAGTAGGTAAATTCGGTCATGGCAACAGAAACCAGCGTGGAAATACTCTCGTTGAGTTTGCAGAGGCAGAAGGGTTTTTCATCTTGAACTCCTTCTTCAAGAAAAAGCCACACAGGAAATGGACATGGAGACATCCAAATGGGACGACAAGTGAAATTGATTTTATTATGTGTAACAAAAAATTTGTCATAGAAGACTGCAGTGTGCTAAACAAGTTCAACACAGGTAGTGACCATAGATTGGTGAGATGTAAGATGCACCTCAACACTAAACTTGAACGTGGCAAGCTCATAAGACAAACAAAATCTATTGACATAACCAACCTTAAAAAACACCATAATACCTTCAAGTTAGAACTGAAGAACAGGTTCTCTGCTTTGGAAGGCCTAACATCGGAAGAAGTGGACATCTCTGAAGTTAACAGAAAAGTAACCAAAACTCTTATGGAAACAGCAACAAAATTAGCTGGGTCTAAGAACAAGTTGCATGTGAACAAATTATCAGGAAAAACCAAAATGTTGATGCAAAAAAGAAGAGAGATGAGGACAACTAAAGAAGATGTGACTTCCAAAGTGGAATATATAGAGCTATGCAAGACAGTAAGAAAAAGTATCACTGAAGACGTAAGGAAATTCAACTGTGAACTAGTGAAGAAAGCAATTGAAAACAACCAAAGCCTAAAGATAGCAAAGGGACATCTCAGTAAGTTAAGAAAACAGATTATGGCACTGAGAAAAGAAGATGGTTCTGTAACAAGAAATAGAGGCGAAATTTTGACAAGAGTGAAAGATTTCTACTCCAAATTATATGAAAGGGATGATATATGCACTCCAGACATCATGAAAGATACCAGTACCAGAGTTCCTCCAGTCCTTCCAGCAGAAGTTGCACATGCAATCAAGAACATGAAGCGAGGAAAAGCTCCAGGAGAAGATGGAATTACTGTAGACATCATACAAGAAGCAAGTGGAGAAATCGAAACAGTACTCGCCCAAATTTTCACTCGATGCCTTAATGAAGAAAAGATTCCTGAGGATTGGAACACCGCTACAATGATCCTGCTACATAAGAAAGGTGACATTGAGGATCTCGGAAACTACAGACCTATCAGCCTCCTATCAGTAGTTTATAAAATCTTCACTAAAGTTCTTTCACACCGCTTGAAGGTAACACTGGACATGGCTCAACCGAGAGAACAAGCTGGATTCAGGAGTGGCTACAGCACAATAGATCATATCCACGTGCTGAGAGAACTAATTGAAAGAGCGATGGAATATGAACTTCCATTGTGCATGGCTTTTATCGATTATGAAAAAGCCTTTGATTCGGTGAAACCATCAGCAGTTACAATGGCTCTGAAAACCTGCTGTATTGAAGATGCATACATTAATATTATTAATAACATCTATGAAAATGCAAGTGCAAAGATTAGGCTGTTTGAAAATACAACATACGTAAAAATTGGAAAGGGAGTGAGACAAGGTGACACCATATCTCCGAAGCTCTTTAATGCCACATTGGAGGGTGTTTTTCAGTCGCTGAGCTGGGAAAACAAGGGGATAAAGATTAATGGAGATTATCTAACCCACCTTCGTTTTGCTGATGACATAGTCATTTTTGCAACTACCCCATCAGAGCTGCAGAGTATGATCCAGGAACTTGCTGACAAGAGTAAAGAAGTGGGATTAAAAATGAACTTTCAGAAGACAAAAGTGATGTTCAATGCTTTTACAAGAAATGAAGATTTATCGATTGATGGAGAAAAGCTGGAGATAACAGACACGTACGTTTATCTTGGACAGCAGATATCAAGTGAGGGTCACATTCATGAAGAAATTAATCGGCGTACAAAACTTGCCTGGAGAGCTTTTGGAAGAAACAGCATAATTTTCAAGAGCAATATGCCATTATGTCTTAAAAGAAAAGTGTTTGATCAATGCATCCTTCCAGTGCTTACGTATGGTGCAGAGACGTGGACCTTAACTAAAAGAGACATACAAAGGCTGCAGACAACTCAAAGTAGCATGGAGAGGTGCATGCTTGGTGTAACCAGGAGAGATAAGAAGAGGAACTCGTGGATCCGAAAAATGACAAGAGTGGAAGACATCATGATCAGAGTTAAATCCCTGAAATGGCAATGGGCTGGACATACTGCCAGAAGGACAGATCATCGATGGACAGCCGAAATTTTAGATTGGATTCCAAGGGACAGGAAAAGACCCAGAAGAAGACCACATGGGAGATGGGTGGATGAAATTCGAAAGTATGCAGGGGTGACATGGAGGAGACTGGCACAAGACAGACCGTTGTGGAGGAAACTTGGGGAGACCTTCGTCCAGCAGTGGATTGATAATGGTTGACAATGATGATGATGATATATATATATATAGAGAGAGAGAGAGAGAGAGAGAGAGACCCAGAAAAAGACCACATGGGAGATGGGTGGATGAAATTCGTAAATATGCGGGAGTGACATGGAGGAGACTGGCACAAGACAGACCGTTATGGAGGAAACTTGGGGAGACCTTCGTCCAGCAGTGGATTGATAATGGTTGACAATGATGATGATGATGATGATATATATATATAGAGAGAGAGAGAGAGAGAGACAGAGAGAGAGACAGAAAGAGAGTTATGAAACAACGACAAACGAATATCGAACATAAATTTTGTGAAGGCAGGAACATAGAAAAATAAAATAAAATAAAATTGAAACTGAAAAAACCAGGTTGCCTTCATCAGGAGAGCAACAACCCGGGGAGTGGCTTTTCTGGTATCAGTGAACGACTAGGAAAAACCAATAGTCGTCCCGAAGACACTAAATCTAGACCAGTTAGAATGAGAAACACCCGAATGCTAAAAAACTGCAGAAAACAAAGAAACAGTAATTCACCCGAAAATCGTGCGAACCTTGAGGCCGGATTAAACAAGCTGAGCAACTACTAACACTGAAGGAACAAGAAATAAATAATGAACACGGAAATGTTGTAATAAAAGGTTAAGCAAATACGGGGAACCTAATTAGCCGAACCAGGTGAGCATAACAATAGAAGCAAAACTGTGTATGTAGATGTTTATTGTTACGCTCACCTGGTTCGGCTAATTAGGTTCCCCGTATTTGCTTAACCGTTTATTACAACATTTCCGTGTTAATTATTTATTTCTTGTTCCTTCAGTGTTAGTAGTTGCTCAGCTTGTTTAATCCAGCCCCAGGGTTCACACCTTTTTCGGGTGAATTACCGTTTCTTTGTTTTCTACAGTTTTTAGCATTCGGATGTTTCTCATTCTAACTGGTCTGGATTTAGTGGCTTCGTGAGCAAGATTAGTCGACTATTGGTTTTCCTAGTTATTCACTGATACCAGAAAAGCCTCTCCCCGGGCTGTTGCCCTTCTGATGAAGGCAACCTGGATTTTTCAGTTTCAATTTTATTTTATTTTATTTTTCTGCGTTCCTACCTTCAGAAAATTTATGTTCGTTATTCCTTTGTCGTTGTTTCATAACTCTATATTTCGCTAATTCCTCCAGTCTGCTGCATACTGCGCAACCGAGATATTAGCTACGAATTTTGTATTTTCATTTCATTGTATTTCAGTCATATTTCTTTGGACTTTTTTTTTTTTTTTTTGAGGTTTAACGACCACCGTGAGCAACTCAATGGGCTATAAGCAGTCGTCCGTCCCTAATTTAGGGTCACTGGTTCCAGGGAAGGGAGAGAGCCAGTGCCGTAAGACATACACAACATCCATGCCTCACCGGGATTCGAACTCGGACCCCGTTCGGACGAATGATCAGAGGCCATCGCTTAGACCACTGCGCCACCGGGGCGGCTTTCTTTGGACTTCGGTTACAGTCTTAAATTTTCTCGTGTTATTACGTTACTTCTGCTTAAATATTCATTATATATATATATATATATATATATATATATACACATTTTTTATGGTTGTACAAAGTCAGTCTTTGAATGAATATATATTTCATTTTCTAGCGGCACAAATTATGTCCTAACGAATCCCAGATTTTTGTTTTCCACGTGAACAAGTTCATTCCGTCTAGGATTTTCAAAGGAACGATGTGTTTCCAAAGCCGCTTCTTCGTTTGTTACTGTTTTATATAAATTGGAAGGAATAAACGAAATTGTGAGCAGAGAAATGTAATACAAACAGAGAGTATTAAAGCATATACTGTATATTCACTGGTGGACAAAATTTAGGCGACAATGCGTTTTTCGCAAATCTTTTAAAGTGATGTGTTTACTGGATAGAAAAAAGCTAAATCACTTAGGCAAATGGGCATGCAAAAGCAAAGTATCTAATCAGAATCAGCCTACAAGCATTTGATACATTGCAAAAGATACTGGCTCTAAGAATAAGAAGTGCACGCTGCGAGATCAAGGCTTTCACAGTTGTTGCTTGGAAGGAGCACCAATTCTAAGAAAGTATGTTGGCTATTTGCAAATGACAACTCATCAATCTTTAAATGATTTTCTGCGATGGAGTGCCCTACGAAGCCACGAAACAGGACAGTCACAGGCGGAGGTTGCGCGACTTCTAAATGTGCCCCAAAAAGTGCTTTCGACACTATGGAAACAATGCCAAGAGACAGGGACCGTAGTCAGCAAAAAAGGATGAGGTGGACAGAAACTTACCACACCGGAACTTTCCCATATCTCACTCATCTGGCTGAACGGAACAGGGGTATTACCGCACGTCAACGGTATCTCGAGTTTTCTGCGCTCACAGGATTTACAGTTTCAAGAAAACTGTATCCCGAAAACTTGGTGAAAAATGATTGTACGCCAGGAAGCCAGATGTCTATATTCTGCTGTCTTATATCCACCGAAAGCCCGTTTAACTTGGTGTTCCCAACATGGCGTGAATCTTGGACAATGGGTTAATATGCTCTATTCTGAAGAGGCACGTGTTTGACTGAGACCAGATTTCGGACACAGTTACATCTGGAAAACTGGAAGAAAGGTCGAATTAGATATCCCCCCACCAATATCACGGAATATATCGTAACGGTGACCTATTAGTGTGCGGCGGGGAGGGGGCATAACCGTTAGCGGCCATACTCCTCTTCATATGTTCGACATCGGCTCAGTACCTGGCGAGACATGTAAAAAAATGTACTTGAGCCTTGTGCCCTGTTCTTGGGGCGTGATTGGCCCCGATTTTCTGTTTATGAACGAAAACTCCCTTTCTCACAGATGTCACGTGTAGATGAGTATATGGAAACGGAGGATATCAGACAAATGGACTGGTCTCCAAGGTCTCCAGACCTACATTCTATCGAACACTTGGGGATGCTTTGGAAAGACGCCTTGCAAGTCTACAACTACCTCTTTGGGATCTCCATGAGCTCAAGCTGGCTCTTGTGGAGTAATGGAACTTGTTGCAGCAATCTCCTCTGGACACTCTAATTTCCATGTATGGCAGTTAAGGAGAACAAAAATGTGTTCACTTCGTTCGATATATATATATACACTATATTGATAAAAGTCACCGGACACTCCTTCAAAAGCAAATGAACGGATCTGCTGCTTTGTTAAGATGCGCGGTAGATCTCCAAACGGTATAAAAACAAGCCTGAAGCTGACCGCGATCATATCGCACTATGAGGTTGAATGAAAATGTCGCGGCGGGAGAGAACTGACTTGAAGAAAGGAAAGATTGCTGGGTGTTATATTAGTAGGTTGTCTATAAGAGAAACCGAGAGGCGTTTAAACATACCCAAGTCAACCATTTTGGATGTACTGAATAAGTGGAAGACACATGGCGTGCCTGAAGCAGCAAAACGTACCGCCAGACCAAACAAAATAAGAACTTCGAAGCCTCAGAAGAGTCGTTGCAGCTAATCGACGGAGTACTGCACAAGACCTCAGTGTACAGGTGAGTACAAATGCTAGAACCTCAGTATGTACACGTACCATTCGCAGATAACTTCATTCCATGGGTTACCTTGGCCGTGCGGCTGCTCACAGGTCTTTAATTTCCACTCGGAATGCTACTCGTCGTTTAGCATGGTCTTAGGAACATTTATCGTGGACCGTAGATCAATAGAAGCCGATCCTATGGACTGATGAATCCAAATATAGAATCCATCTGTCTGATGGCCGTGTATAGGTATGGCGGCAGCAGGGGGAACGCTATTTACCACAGTGTACTGTTCCTACCGTCAAGTTTGGATCTGGCAGTGTACTCGTATGGGGGTGTTTTTCGTGGTATGGTCCCGGCCCATTGGTTATCGTGGACAACTATCATTGTCCAGAATATCAAGGTAGCACGTCTACTTTGATATTCTGGACAATTATGCCCTACCAACTCTGTGGCAATACTATGGAACCGAGCCTTGTTGGTACCAGCAGGATAATGCACCGAGCCATAAAGGAAGGACTGTTACGTCTTGGTTTGACGATAATTCCGCATCGTGTGTGGACTGGCCAGCACATAGCCCTGATCTTAAACTCATAGAGCATCTATTTGATGAATTGGAGCGCCTCATAAGAAGTTTGGAACCAAGGCCTACTATTAAGAAACAGTTAGGGTTAGCATTATTCACTGAATGGAAGCGCATGCCTATTGCTGTGTCCCAAAACTTTGTCGAAAGCATTTCTCGAAGGGTCAGTACATGAATTAAGGCCAAAGGTGAACCGACACCGTACTAATGTATGTCAATAAATTCTATGTTGTGTTACTTTTCTAGGTGTCTGGTGACTTTCGTCAATATAGTGTATATACTGAACCAACTGCAGTCATGTGATGATACCTACTTGTTGTGAATCGTCATGATGTCACGTCAATTCCGTAATTTAAGGTGATTGGGTTCTACTTTAGTTTACGTGCCATACTATAAAGTATTTGTGTGTACAACTCCCCCATTTTATTTTCACCATGAAAACGTTGTCCTCACTTTTCCGTCTGTTACCTTAATTTTGTCCACTAGTGCACATAACATATAATTTTATAGTAACTACGTAATTTGTACCTGTGAATTAGCATTCTGTCCTGCTCTGCCTCTTCCTGCTACGTACTCTTGGTATTGAGAAACGACACATATTATGCAGTAAATCTACAGAAACGACAGACAAAACAACTAGTTTTACAGCAAAATCAGTATTTCACTTGCAAAAGACAAATTACGCAAACTTACGAAAAAAGAAAAAAAGTCTGAAAATGGATGACGTTGATTGAAAGTATGATGAAGTAAAACGCACGCGTTGGCACAACCAGAAATATCTACGGGAAAATATCAGTGTGGATTTATAATGAGGTCAAATACAACTTATACATATCTGGATAATTCCTTTTTCAGAAAGATGCTTAAACAAAGCTGTCCCATTATTTCTAGAAATCTGCGGCTTTCCACAACAGAAAATAGTTCACCATTCTAACTCACTCCGTCCTTTTCCTTTGCATTTCAAACAGAAAAATCAAAACTGTCCTAACACGGATTGTATAGCTTCAGCAGTGGCGCTGCCATCTAGTGCATGTGGTATGTCTATGTTAATATCAAAGCACCAGTTTCCTACGATGAGCTGAATTATGAATTTCTAAAAGACAGTAAGTAGCCTCTGCATCGCCCCCAATCAGTGATACTCTGTGATGACGTCACGCACTTTTATTTTAAATTACGAAATCTGGAAGAATTCTCCAAAGCGAAAGAAAAAGGTAATACTTTACTACAGTTATTGCCTGTGTGTCAACTCATTTAATTTTCTTTACATGTGTATAAGTCATCGTAACTTTACAAATCAAGAGTAAACTGAACAGAATTAAACACCAACTCTGGGAAGATAGCAATTTTGAATAACTTATTGTTTTCCGTTTTTTCACAAAACAAGGGCAAACACAAAGATTTATTTAAAGATACTGAATACTTAATATGTAACATTACAACTATAGCGACCATATTAGGTACTTCAATCTCTAATTAAAATATCAAAACCTTCTTAAAGAGTTTCAAAGCAAATCATTATAATCGTTCACTGCTGCTTAAATAACCTTACTTGACAGATTAATTAAGTCAACTTCATTTTTTCCTGTGTAAATAAGCACTCATAATAAAAATATAGCATTATGACTAATAATAATGTTATAAATATAACATTATTATTAGTTTTCTAGTCAATGTTATATTTTAAATAACAAATCCGAAAGAGTGCCTGAAGAGAAGTTAAATTTGTTATAAATTATCTAAAGCACAAAAACATGGAATATATTTCTGAGCTTATATTGTAAGTACAGTATATGAGATCACAAGATCCTCGAAGACACAGATTTTCCCCGTTTTTTAAGTAAAACTTCGGCCACGGAAATTTTTCGTGCATTGCGTTCATCAAGACAATAACTTCGATTTCCTTTCCCGTTTCAGTCATATTTATGAAGAGAATCCATTAGGAAGCGAATTAATTTAGCATATTTCAATCTCCGTATTCTTGGTATGTGATAAATAAGAAGCGATGAACTCCAGCTTTAAGCAAATTTTGTGTGGTTCTAAAATGTGTCTTTGCAGTTCTCGTCTGCAACCGTTATTTCAGTATTTATACCATCTGTGAGAGATGTTCGCTTCCATGAACAAAATAGGAAGGTACTGAAATGCCCGCGTGATCGAGTGGTCAAGGCAGCCAGGGTTCGAACCCAGATGAGGTATGGGGATGGGGGGGGTACTCCTGTCTTACGGCATTGGCTCTCTCTTCTCTCTGGAACCAGTAACCACAAATTAAGGACAGGTGATTTGTTATAGTCCACATAGGTGTCCACAGTAACCGTTAAACACACACACACACACAGAAGAAAAAGTATTGTGTTTATGTAATTCTAGGAAAGCCGCATCCATTTGCATTTCTTCTGATCAATAAAATGCTATAGATGTAAGGATGAACAAGATACTGTTCAAGCACCGTCTCACTCTCGTTGTTTGCCGTCACGTGTAACATCCTCTGCAATGCAAGTCTATCGATGACGAATAACTTAAAATGACGCTAACATCATGGGCCTAGAATTAAGTTTTTGCTGCTGCTCTGGTGAGATATAACCGTTTTTGTTTTATGTACTTTTTTCTCATTTAGCAACGAAATTCATGAATTTAAGGTCAGCAACTTCTTATAGTTTTATATGCTTGGGAGGTATCTCAGTACCCCAAATGGATGGATTGTGTACGTATGTGAGCTTCTATATGTCCTGCTGTGTAGGTATGTGAGCTTCTATAAGTCTTGCTGTGTACGAATTGTTATGAATAATGTTTAAGTCAAGTAACGGGAGGAGCTGAAATGTCTCGAACAGAAGACACATCTGAAACATGAACTTTTTTCATTTAGCGCTGTCACCACATTTAGACGGACGTACAGACAGCATGTTAATGTTTCACACTATTGTGATGAAAGTAAAGAGCAAAGGCAGTTGATGCACTCCAGGTGTTTCTGAAGCACGATGTTATTCCAAGCAAACTTCAGACTACGAAGTGCTTCCTGGAAATAGATATTCTGTCCAAAATGCAGGCGCCTCCCCCGTGGCGCATTGGTCTGAGAGCTGGCTTCTAGTTGTTTGTTCCAGCTGGCTCGGGTTCGAGTCTCCATGAGACATGAGTGGTGCGATTTTCTTTTTTCTTATGGCAGTGTCTCCCCTTCCCTCCCTTCCTAGAAACCAGTGGCACCAAATTAGACACGAGCGGCTGCTTATCAGCCCTACAGCTGCCCACTTTGATGGAAAATAAAACAAAAACAAAAATACCGGCCTTTTTCACTCAGTATTAATATAACAAAGAAATCGTGCTGTTCAGTGAGGTTGAGTTCTTGCCTTTTCGTAGTCGAAGCGGGAATAACCCGTTTTAGTATGTTTAGGTTTGGCTTTTTGTAAGAAGGCAGTGCATGCTTCATACTTGTATTGCTGACTTTGACTAGTTTACGAAAATCAAGAGCTACTTTCATTTTCATCATTACAGCATGGAATATGATTCTGGAGTCGCAAAAGCTGAGTGATTATTTACTGCAACAGTTTTCTCCCCACTCATATCACTATTACTATCTCAGTGGCTTAGCTTCATCAGGACAGATATTCATCCTGATGAAGCTAAGCCAGACCCCAGAGAAACCTTGGTCAACACGAAAAATAAAATATTTGTGAACTAACTTTGTAGTTCCTTAATGTATATAATCACCACAAAGCTTGTAGTTTCCAGTTTGTGGAACAATGCTACATTCTTGAGAAAGCGTTTGCAATTTACGTAGGGAAGTAATATTTTTAGGCACTTTTGCAGTGATACATTTGAAAAAGCTGATGGTGATTTCATTGAGTTTAGTGAACGGTGTTGCTGAATATGTGAGATCAGTTCCGGTATCCTCCTATATACTCGTATAAACAATTTTTACCCTATTCTCCTTCCTACTTTTTCATAAATATTCCCTGATATTTGACCTTTCTTCGTCTGAGAAATTTTTCGGCTCTATTTAAGCCGCATAATCGAAAATAAATTTTTGTACCATAAGATATATTATTTGCTCTTTGTAAACGCGTGAGCCAGCGCAGAACATCGGCATGAGATTCGATAAACCAACAAGATCTTCAATACCTAGAAATCAATCATACGATGCCTGTGATTTGTTAATCTTAGTGTAAAAGCCTTTTGTTCCATCATTAAAATAGCGTGGAAATTATCCCGAACAAAAGAGATGGCATTGGGCGTAGCTACTTTGCTGCAGTGCTGGAGGGATGTGGGTTTTAATTATAATTCTGAATCGCATCCGGTTAAAAAACATGGATTTGTTTTTCATTATTTATACGAACCTGTTATACTTTCCAGGAAGAGTTTTATTGACTCAGTCGCAAAACTCAACTTCTGCGGAGGAAAATGAGTACGTAGCTAAATATGAATAACGGAAATGTTCTTTGCCCGAGACCTTATGTTTGCAGGAGCATACTTCAGTTGCGGTCTCATTTCTCCGCGATGACACTGATAATAATGAAATGCTCATAAGTATCTGAAACTCTCTTAATGAATCCCGCTGTCGTTTTGCAGAAGTAGATAAAACTGAACTCCACAATTATGTGAAGAATTGCTGCAGACAGAAGAGATACTTTTCTGGGAACTCAGAACTCATTACCGCTTTTACTGTGTGCTTTTGACGATTCGAGACTGAATTAATCAGGTTACAAGTGCTATTTCCAAGAAAAGTCTGTTGAAGTTGAGCGATAAAAATTCCAAGAGTATAAAACAAAGCTAGAGCCACAGGTTTTCAAGTAGATTTTTCACAAAAATGAAAAATCATCGAAAATTTGAATATTTCCAGTTTTCCATGGCAAACTGAAAGTTATTATTTCATCAGTCTAGAATCGCAGTGCACAACTAAAACCATGTGCAGATTTTCAAAAGAGAATGATTTTTTTACTGTGTGCCAACAATGCTTTAAGCATTGAAAAGCTCTTTTCCACTTCAACAGACACCACTGGAGAATACTTCAAATACACTACGCCACCTTGTTCAAATTCTCCTGAAATTTCAAAAAGGGAAAAGTTTTTCCCCGATAGCACATCTCCAATTAAGCACAGCTTTTTATATCCTACATTTTTTTAAACTTGCTCAATTTTCTTTTGCACAACCTTTCCCATTTTTCCAGTCACAATGCTCCGGTCAGTCACAACTTTCTTCATGAAGTCTATTTGATGCTCTAAAAGCACTGTTGACTTCTCCAAGGAAGTAATGACCCGAAGCAGAAATCCAAAATTCGACTTCATGTAGGAAAATTTATCTGCGGTTTCAGGATCAGAAAGTAGTTTCTGTGAAACTTTAATTAAGGCCGCTTCATTGCTGTCCAATGATCATCTTCATCCAAGGAAAATTCATCCAAAAATGCTATTTTTATTGAAAATACAAAATAATGACTCAAAAATAAAAAAAAACATGCCTTAAAATGACAGAAAAACCTGAAAAAATGCCATGCAAAAAGCACGAAAAATGTTTCAACAAAAGTATTTAAATCAGCTTAGTTTCGCATGAAACACATTTGTACACACTTGAACAACGTTTTAGATTGCCAAAAAGAATATATGCAAAAATCTTTAAAATCCTAGCCCTAGTCATATTTGAAGTACTTTCCATGGAGCTTTGATTCAGTTTAATAATAAATAATTCGATTTAATAATCTATCAGTGGTTGTGTGATACGAGGTCAAAATAGCGTTTCTGCAGACATCCTATCCTGTTGCTTACTCTGAACATACTAAAGCCAAATTAATGTGTTGCACGAAAATATGACCATTCAGCAGTCCAATGCTTTTCACCATTGCTGCTTGTTTCGCATTTAAAAACAGCGTTGAAACCTGTATTTGATAAAGACAATGCGTACTCGATTCCTTCATTCGCATAGCTGTGTTATAACACGTTAAGTTTCTTGAGAAGCCTGTTATCTGTTTGAAAAATGTGAAGTGATATTTCTTTGCAATATTTCCCTTTGAGTCCAGAATGACACCAGATATGTGGTTCAGTGGTCGCATTTCTGTGACAAGCGATGATCTTTTCGAAGCCATGGCAAAAAATCACCTAGTCTTATTTAAGACTACAACTTTGATATGAACTTCAGGATTATTTTCTCTTCCTTATATATACACTGGTGGCCATTAAAAGTGCAACACCAGGAAGATCGCATCCCGAGTGCTCGAAAGTTGGCACAAGGACAGAACACGGGCGCAGATGTAAATGATTAACCGGGCAGCACATATCGATATCATGTGAGACAGTAACGCCCCTGGAAGTCGTATGAGAGGTGTGAACAAGGAGCCGATGTTAAGCACTTGAAGTATGTTTGCTCGCCGTTCCTGGCCACGGACAGCTGCAGCATGCCCTGTCGAAGACAACGGCAGCCCTACCAGCAGTTTCCGATTTCGATCGCTGGAGATTTGTGACATATCGGGATTGCGGATTATCACACCGAGGTCTTCCGCGCTCGTGTGGGACAGCATGCGGCCACGTGGGGAGAATATGGCGTCAGTGGGTAGCGGAGGAACGAACACACTGCCGTGCGCGATCCCAATGGCCCCGTCACACCACTGAACGAGGGGACCGACATCTGGTGCTCATGGCTCTGACAGATCGCACAATTACGTACGTCGATTACCGTAGCTCAACAGTTTGTGTGTGTGGCGCAACACCCAGTCTCTGTACGGACTGTTCGACGCCTTCTGTAGCAGCGCGACATTTTTGCATGGCGCCCATTGCTTCGGCCACTTTTGACTGTACAACAATGACGTATGGTGCCATGAACGCCGAGCAAAGCATCGTGTTTTCCTACGAATTGCGCTTCAGTTTGCAGCACCATGATGGACGAATCCGTGTCTGGCGGTACCAAGGGGACCGGCTGAGTGAAACCTGTATTATGCTGCGCCATACCGTCCCGGCACCTGACGTTATGGCATGGCGTGCCACTGGATTCCACTTTCGCACGCGCCTCATCCTCATTACCAGTACGCTGAACAGCCATCGTTTCATCACTGAGGTGTTGGACCCTGTTTTTGTACCATATCTTCAGGGACTGTCTGGTGCCATTTAGCAACAGAATAATGCGCAACCGAATGTGGCACACAACGTCCAAGACTTAACGGATAGCCACCATGTGTCACGTCCTCCTTGGGCCGTGCACCCCGGATGTGTCGCCTATTGAACACTTGTGTTATATGATCGCAGGACAACTGGCACTCCAGCGACCACCCACAACTACAACGGAAGAGCTGTGGCACTTTTAAGGGCCAGCAGTGTACATAGGTACTGAAGCAGATCGCCCAACTGAGAGAAATCACGTAACGTTGGCTTTCATTTCACTTGTACCATGAGTGGTGTTATTCTAGTGAACTACCATTAAAAGTTTTAGTAAATCCTACATTAACTTTAGTAAACCTACCACACTTCAGTTTCTGAGATAGACATAATGCTTATTTTCAAGTGTGTATCCTTCAGTCTGGCTGCTGTTTAATGCCTTATATACACGTACTCATCCTGGAGCCTCTACAGAGATGCACCAGTACTTTCAATGGATTCACGGACATAGTCGTTATTCTCTTTGTTGACATCATAGCAATTCCTTCCAATTTTTGATGTCGAAACATACTTTGTATGGAGTTTTCGTTTGTTTGTTTCTTAAAAGTTTCGAAATTTAAATAAGAAAGAAAGAAGAAAATTAATGAAATTAAAAATACTTTTAACATGTAAAGAATACACTTACGTTAAGAGCACAAAATATGAGATCTGTGGCAAACAAAATTCCTACCGATGGCTTTTCTATCTGTAAAGAAAAACAGAATATTTTTATTCAAACAGTAATACCCCTCAAATTATATATAATCTATGACTACAAACTTGTAGTGTTGAGATAAAATAAAAATATCAACGTTTACCACAATCAAAGGTTTATTATACATCGACTCTCATTTCGCAGAGCTTTTGGCTCGGCTTCATCAGGACGAATAGAGAGTTATAATGAATAAAATTCTCCGGCTGGACGTGTAGTGCAGGAAAGCTTACGTTAAGTCACGTTAGGGTTATTGAAAGGTTACTTGACGTAGCTAAAGTGTGCTTAATCTTCAAAGTGCTAGAGTTTGTTTAGGTAAGACACGCATGTGCAATAAATTCCAAGAATATGGAATTTATTTTTACTCAGCTTTCCTCATTATCTTGAATATCAGTAATATAACTTCGGTTTTAGTACATTAGTACCTTGAAGGCTCCTTATTAGAGCGGTAAACACAATATACCCTGAACTTAACGTAAACACTCAATGAAATAGACTTAACGGCCAGACAGAGGTCTGACAATAAAATGAACTAAGAAAACGTACTCACTTTTAACCTTTTATTGGGGAGATCCTGGTATTACTCAAATACACACTCCAAAATAACACAACTACTGATAGCCCGAACTTTCGTACCATCGTAATATCGTAGAAACGTAGGTAAATCGCATATCAATAATCAGGAAGAACCTATCACATATAAAACGAAGCTCTCTGGTATACTTAAGCGCGCCTATATATACTGCATACCACCACGTCATGACTTACACTCGTTACCACATATAATTCAGCGGGAGAAACAACATCTCGTTAAGTGAAAAGATAATTTGCATAGGAAAATAAAATAACAAGAGATAGTAAAATCAAAAAGAAACTGAATCTAGAGTATACGTTACAGAGTAAACATTCAAATCATTGTGACATCACCAGAATTCTGACGGTCACGGTTTTTGGTGAGTTGTTTCCATGCGCTCGAAAGAAATGGAGTCGATGTCATGTCGTTGACAAGCCGTGAAGAGTTCCGGTATATGTGGAAAGCTTCTAATGCATTACGCTTTATAGTTGAATCAGGTTTATCAATGAATGTAGCGTTTCTAAACAGAAATTTATGTTTGTTTTCGTGACAATGCTAGGCTATAGACGACTTCTTCAGTTCACAATTCCGTACGTAGGTCTCGTGTTTCTTCACACGGAAATTTGAAGCCCTGCGGGTCTGTCCTATACGTGAAAGTCCACATTCACAAGGTATCTGATAAATTGCCCATGAATTTATGTTTTCGACGTAATCTTTTGATTCGAAAAAATTTGCCTTGTTTATGGGTTTAAAAATAACTTTGAAATTAAAACACTCTTGAGAATCTTTGAAATTCCGAAGCAAATCTGTGGAGCAAATGGAAAAACCGCCCAATTCTGCCGTATTGGGTGGTTTATTGGCGTGAGTGAGCAGATAGGCTTCGGTTTCCTAAATTTGTGGACAGCTTTATCTAAAGCGGAATGGTGTATATCCTCTGTGTACTGCAATTCGTTTAAGAAAAGCAAGCTCTTTCTTTAAAGAATCCTCAACTGAGCATATATGTATTGCACGATATACGTATGTGTAGAAGGCAGATATTTTTTGTTTCCATGGGTGATTTGATTTTGCAGGGGGGGGGTAAGGAAACAGCGAATGGTTTTCGATAAACTGTAGCTCGATATTCAAACTCGTTGTATGCTAAACTGTAACCTGCTACTTGCAATCTGCAAAGAGAAACAAATTGCTGTGGGTCACTTTTCGATTCTCCCTCGTACGTACCTTTGAGGTCCAAAAGGGTTGCTGAGTTGAAAATCTGGATTTTGGAAGTCATGCTGTAACAGAACAAGGCAGCAATGCTGGACAGGATCTGACGGAAACGGCACTGTCGCTGAGATATACTGTATGCCTTGCCATTAAGGGAGAGTATATAAAACACATAAAAAAATGAGTACGTGCGTCAGTTTACCATAGATAATTCAGTTTGAGTTATAAAGTTTAACATTAGCTGGGAATTTTTTTAATTCTTACCAAATTTTTAATTACTATAAATCTCTGTGTGTTGGCTATCCTGTAAACAAGTGAGACTACAGTCTTGTGAAAATTATACATATTAAGAGAATACAATGTGGTTTGTCACAAATATTTGTTTTTTCAAGTCGACCATGGTTTTGCTGGGTATTTGCCTAGCTTCATCATCCTGATGAAGCTAGGTCAATACCCAGCGAAACCATGGTAGACTTGAAAAAAAAAATATTTATGACAAACCACGTTGTATTCTCTTAATATGAGATGATTGTTGCCTGCATAAAATTTAGCAATGACTAAAAGCAGTAAAATTACTTCCCTGTTCTGGCCCAAATTTGTTTCCTTTCCTTCCATTTACAACAAAGCATCAACAATGTGACAATAGCTTGTGAAAATTATTGAAGCATGAGTAAACTCATAGTTGTATACAATATACGCTGGAAGACATTTTACGGGTTTCAAACACTGAAATTTCGTCCTATCCTTACCATGGCAGCGAGATAATTTTGTTCTTTTGTATAAAAATATTTAGAGCATCACAGACATTTATAAAACTACACTAAAGTGCTTAATTTGAAGGAACCTCTAAGTTAGCAGTTAGTGTGTATGTTAGAGAAATGAAGCTCACAGACTTCCAATTCTGCTTCAAACGGAGAAACTGCTACTGAATATTTCTAAAAATTGTGTAATTACTTCTTCAAAAACTCTTAACTTGTCTACACCTGAGAGCAACTTTTTGTGAAGTGCTGTTATAGCAAGAAAAATGGTGCAAGGTTTATTCATTTAAAGGAGTCCAATTTCAAGTTCGATACTTTCATATAGAAGGAAGAAAATCCTGTAATACTACGAAGAAAGAGATTAACTGAAAAAGAAATCCTTAACATGGAGAAGACCTTAAATCTCTAGTAGATTAAACCACAATCAAATTTGGGTACAGCAAATTTCATCGCAAGTGCCAGAGGAATAAATACAATGCTGTAGTACAAAAGTTGCTTCTCATGTGCAACAAAAGTAATTCATTCTTGATCTACAGTCTTGTGACGATTATATATATATATTAAGACATTGCAACGTAGTTTGTCACAAATATTAATTTTTTCAAGCTGACCATGGTTTCGCGCGATATTGACCTAGCTTCATCAGGACGAATAGCACGTAAATGTAGACGATATGTAGACGATACTTTCGTTCTATGGAAGCGAAAACATTCTGAAATTCCGGAATTAGTCAAACTTATAAATTCGATTGATCCTCACATTCAATTCAGCTACGAAACTGAAAATAACGGATGCTTACCATTCCTTGACGTCCTGGTAACTCGCTCAAATGGATCTCTCGCAACCACAACTTATCGGAAGCCTTTCGCTGTTTTCTGACCTCCACATGCCAAGTCCAATCATCCTTGGTAACAAAAACTCAGAGCCTTTAAGGGTTGCGTATATCGCGCGATACATATTTGTTCAGATAAAGACAGTTTGGAAAAAGACCTTTATTTCCTTAAACGTGCTGCAGTACAGCAAGAATACAACCCTTCCATTATAGAGAAGGCTCTAACAAAATTCTGGAAACTGAAGCCTATCTCCACGTTCACTCCTGTGATGCGCCTATTGCGAGAGAATGTTGCCATTATTTCATTTTCCCGTGACATTGCCTTCAAAATTTCAAAATTCTCAAAAACTTTTAGTTTTAAGGTGATTTTTAAACCCCTAAACAAAATGAGATTTTTAGGATCAAAGGACAATGTTGAAGACAAAAACTCGTGGGTAATTTATCAAATTCCATGTGAATGTGGCACTTCGCATATAGAACAGACCCGTAGAGCCTTGCGTTTTCGATTGAAGGAGCACAAGACCTACATTCGGAATTGTGACCTAAAGAAGTCATCGATGGCTAAACACTGTTACGAAAAGGACCATAAATTTCTCTTTGAAGAGGCAAAACTAATTGACAACCCAGATTCAACCACCAAACTTGATTTTTTGGAAGCTTTCCATATATATCAGAAGTCTTCGCAAATTGTTAATGACATGGCATCCTCCTCATTTCTATCGAGCGCGTGGAAGCATCTAACCAAAACACGTGACTGTAAACATCATTTATGATATCATATACAATTTGTATATTTACGTGCCATTCGTCCTGATGAAGCTAGGTCAATACCCAGCAAAACCATGGTCGGCTTGAACCATGGTTTCGCTGGGTATTGACATACATAAATAATGCAGACACTACAAGCACAATAGAACTTTATTAAATATGTGACTACCATAAATAATATAAATAATATAAGGTCAGCCACCGGGTGCCAATCTTCAGGGAAGGATGCACCCGACGGCTGAGCTTCTGACAGGTTTCATGTAGACGTCCTAATTTAGCAACCCCTCTCTCAAGAATCAAAATATGTAATTTACGTATGAAGGAATCCTCGGCAAAAAGTATTTCGTTCACTTTTAAGCACTCTGACATACTACAGAGGTGAAAACGTGTCATCTGCAGCTAAATATTCTGTCCGCGTAGCTCAGTTGGGACAGCGACTTACTCCGGAGTGAGGGTATATGGATTCTATATCCGTCGCGGAAAAACTTGCGTTTTCACAGCACTCCTCGCAGATTATTAATTTTAAATATGAAATTATTAGAAATAAAATGAAATCCTAATCCTGATCGGGAAGAGGAGAATAAGAAATTCAATGGTAAAAACTCTTACTGAAGAAATAACAAACTACATGAAATATTAACCCTTTATCTCAAAAAAGTCCCTGAACGATTAAATATTCTGTAATTTCAATATTTTAAATTATGTGTTCTGCTGGTTCATAAGCGAAAGTCTAGCAGTTCCATTAATTTTTCTGACGCATGAATAGTTTTATAATTCACCCCAATGTTTCTTTTGTTCGCTGCGAGTGAAATTAACAGTTTTCATCGAACTTCTTCGTTTAATAAAACCAAAGACGCTTAAACGTGTAGCTAAAATTTTGCTCTAATCGCTGCGTTTTGAAATAAATTACTTGAGAAATGACGAATTTGAACGCCACTTCGGTGTAGTTGAGATTTTTGTCATTCTCATGAATAAAATGCCATCCATCATCTAAGTCAAGGCATTGTTTGGCAAGAAAGACTTTAATCTCCTTATGCCTGCCGCTTTTGTTCTTAATAATCTCTTGCAGACACGGTAAATGTTCAACCGCTAAGTCGTTCTCCTCTCTCTCCCTCCATTTCCCGCCCTTTCTTCGGTCCCCCCTTAACTTCTCTTCCTTTCCTTACATATACGCGCAGACGTACAGTTGAGTTAATGCTGCACTGAAGGTTGCATTAATATTCATTTTAAGTTTACGAAGTCATTCTAAATACACATTAGGATAAATGTTCAGGAGACTGCACTTACTAATTCTAATTTTAAAGTCAGAAAGGCCGTCAACCTATTTCTTACCTCTTACAAGATCCAAACTGTAGATCTGTAGATTTTCGTTCAACTGATGTTCGCTTACTTTAGTCAAATGATTTCCATAATACTCAACCTATAGTTTAAATTACCTCACGCACCTTGTAATTTTTAGCCCATAAGACCATGCAGCTATTCAAGAATATCCATGCAGCGAATGAAAAGTAGCCAGAAAAAAAAACATACACTATATAGACAAAAGTCACCGGACGCCTAGAAGAGAAACACAACATAGCATTTATTGACACAAATTAGTACGGTGTCAGTCCACCTTTGGCATTAATGCATGCACTGACCTTTCGAGACATGCTTTCGACAAGGGTTTTTTTTTTTTTTTTTTTTGATTGGAGGTTTAACGACCACCGTGAGCAACTCAATGGGCTATAAGCAGTCGCCCGTCCCTAATTTAGGGTCACTGGTTCCAGGGAAGGGAGAGAACCAGTGCCGTAAGACAAACACAACATCCATGCCTCACCGGGATTCGAACCCGGACCCCTTACGGACGAATGATCAAAGGCCAGCGCCTTAGACCACTGCGCCACCGGGGCGGCCGACAAGGGTTTGTAACACAGCGATAGGTATGCGCTTCCATTCAGTACATAATGCTGCCGCTAACTGTTGCTTAGTGGTAGGCCTTGGTTCCAAACTTCTTATGCGGCGCTCTAATTCATCCCATAAGTGCTCTATGGGATTACGATCAGGGCTCTGTGCTGTCCAGTCCACACACGATACGGAATTATCGACAAACCACGCCGTAACAGTCCTTGATTTATGGCTCGGTGCATTATCCTACTGGTACCAACAAGGCTCGGTTCCATAACATTGCCACAGAGTTGGTAGGGCATAATTGTCCAGAATATCGGGATAGACGTGCTGGTTAACAGGTTTGTCCACGATAACCAATGGGCCAGGGACCATACCACGAAAAACACCCCCACACGAGTACACTTCCAGCTCCAAACTTGACCGTAGGAATAGTACACTGTAGTAAATATCGTTCCCTCGGCTGCCGCCATACCCACACACGGCTGATGGATCGTGTATCGGAATTCATCAGTCCATAGCACCCGTTTCCATTGATCTGCGGTCCACGATAAGTGTTCCTTACACCATGCTAAACGACGAGTAGCATTCCGAGTGGACATGAAAGGCTGATGAGCAGCCGCACGACCACGGTAACCCATGGAATGAATTTCTCTACGAATGGTACGTGTACATACAGAGGTTCCAGCATTGTTACTCACCTGTACACTGTGGTCCTGTGCAGTACTTCGTCGATTAGCTGCAACGACTCTCCTGAGGCTTCGACGTCCTCTATCACCGATTTTCTTTGGTCTGCCAGTACGTTTTGCTACTACAGGTACGCCATGTGTCTTCCACGTGTTCAGTACATCCAAAACAGTTGACTTGGGTATGTTTAAACACCCCTCGGTTTCTTTTATGGACAACCCACTAATATAATACCGAACAATCTTTCTTTTCTCAAAGTCAGATCTCTCCCGCCGCGACATTTTAACTTACCTCACAATGCGATATGATCGTGGTCAGCTGCAGGCATATTTTTATACCGTTTGCAGCTGTACCGGGCTTTTTAACAACGCAGAGAATCCGTTCATTTGCTTTTGAAGGAGTGTCCGGTGACTTTTGTCAATATAATGTATGCTTTAAAAGTGGCTTCATAACGGCTTCGAACGGTGATTGTTAATACAGTGGTAGCAGAAAAAATACTGAAGAGCCTAGTAGTACTGTACAATGAAAATACCATTCTTTGTGATCATTTTAACATCTGGATTCAGATCTGTAATACACTAAGTAGACACATTTATGTTAAAACTGAGTGAGAATTATCTGATACGATTAAGTGGAGGTCACATGATGCTACTACTGACAAGAAACAGCTGCTTCATTAATGTCTTATTTTTATTTATTCAAACACGGAACTATTTTGAGTAATTCCGTTAGGTAGTTAGTTTGTTCCAGGTTTAAATAGATGAACACAGTGATAATCCAGAAAATGTTATCATCTATTTCCAATATTTGATGTAGAAAGAATAAACAAAATGGAAAAGCGATTGTTGCAGCTGGATACGAATTACGTTTTGGGTGACTGCGGTTCATGCAGTGCGTCGAAAAACTTCATGAGGTACGACAAAGGCCGAGAGCTGTTAAAAGCAATACCTATCATTTGTTCCTACGAAAGATGTAGAAAACTTCCAGTGCTCACTGGCGGTAGAGGTTCTGAAGAGAAGTAGTGCGTCCAAGGACATTACTCAAATTAACAGTCTTTTCCTGAGCAGAATCAAGAAGTTTTAGGCTTGGTTGGTGCGTTCTACCCCTGATAACTGAACAAAAAATGTAGCATCATGCGTATATTTGCTTGCGTGATGCCTAAATAATTCGGTAGGGAATTTTTGGGGGGCAACTCAAATGGGACATTCCAACTTTTGTGAGACAGGTTCAGCAGTGAAAGAAATGTCGATGGAATATTCATGTCACGAACACACAGAAGTGTTTCTTGTCAAAGGTTTATTCCTCAAGAAAAGAGATACTTTACTTTCGATTTCTTTTTCTTCTTATGACAAAAAAACTGGGTTTCGTAAGAGTCGAACTCAACAAGGCTTCCTTACCCCATCTATAAAAGATCTCAGTATCGACTATCAAAGTGAAGATAGCACTGCACTTCAATTGTTGATGTTCATTTGCATTATCTGTACGGCATGGAATGTATGAAGAATAGCATCGCCAACAAGACTCTCAAGCTGATAAGCTAGAACAACAGAAGGTCGCTGTCGTACAAACAAAGAGAACTACGTAACAGATTCGATCTTTGGGGATGTCCTTAACAAGTAAATCTGCATCGAAATACTCATTCTTCGCAATATTCGCAAAGGGAGTTAAGAAGCAGTGACACATAGCAGCATTACAATCAAATAACAATAGTAATTCATCTTGGCGTTGATGAGATATATTTTTACAAATTTCAGTTTTTCGTTAAAGACTGCGACGGCCGATTTTCACTGAAACTTATGTTGATTTAGGACAAAAAAATAACCAAACGGCACATACGATATGTAAGTTGACTTAAAAACCGTGTATCCAGAGTCACCGGCTTTTCTTCTTAGTAAACTAGAAGATTGAAACACCAAAGATATATCATACAATGGTACATATACATAGACAGATTGAGTACTAGCTTTATCAAAAACCCTAATCAGCAGGGAGATCCAAGATGCATAGCTCCTGTATTTATGCCAATCATCATGACTTCACTAATTGCCAGTCATATCCCATGTAATTAAAATTCATGAGAGTTCAAATATAATTTTTGGAAATAAAAACATGACGAAAAGCAATAAAAATTTATATAAGTGAAATGTCAACACAAGCAGGAGGTCAGACAGTGTGCGTCACTAGTTACTATGGCAGGTGGAAACGTAGCCGTGAACCGCAACATACAGATCCATTAAATCCTTGAGATCACCCAATAACATCTGTAACGTATACTCTATATTCACTTTCCTTTTGATTTTACTATCTCTGGTTATTTTATTTTACTACGTAAATTATCTTCCTACTGAACGGAATATTATTTCACCCGCTGAATGAGATCTGGCAATGAGTGTAAGTCATGACGTGGTGGTAGCTCGTATATAGGCGCGTTCATCGAGAAGTGAGTTGTTGTGTTGTTGCGTTGTTGTTGTGTTGTTGCGTTGGAGTTGAGGGTGGTTGGTGTTGCGTTGCAGTGTGTTGTTGTGTAGTAGTGATATATGAGTGCCTTAGTTGACCAGGAGTCATCATAATAAACAAGTTGTTCTGTAAGTTCAGTCTTTTTCAATTCTTAGTTTTGTCAGACCTCTGTCTGGCTGTTAGGTTTATGACTTTGATTACTTAATATAAATAACCAGCGTTGAGACTTTGTTTAAGTTCATAATTAACGAGTAACAACACCCTTTTGGGAATTCATCATTTTGAAGCTTAGAGCATTATTCATTCATAATAATTAGCTTAGCAAAAAGATAAGCAAAGCTAATTCATTATACATCTATGTTCAACATACAGATCCATTAAATCCTTGAGATCACCCAATAACATCTCTGTTCAACATACAGATCCATTAAATCCTTGAAATCACCCAATAACATGTCAACCGCAACATACATATCCATTAAATCCTTGAATCACTCAATAACATCTTTGTTCTTTAAAGATTTTTCGAAATATATATTACTGAAGACAGAAAAAGAAACTTTTGCCGAAACAGATATCAACGTAACTCATTGTTTTCCCATGAACATTATTCGATGATCTCCATGTATTCAAATATAAATAAAATTACAATTCTTTCGAGACAAAAAAGCTTGAGTGAACAGATGCAGATAATCAGTTAAAACACTGAACTTACCACATCTGGACTGAGATAAATGCTGAGTCCAAAATCCAATAGGGTTGACAGTGACACTGATCCAATCCATGGAAGCAGAAGCAGTCGGTTGTCCTAGCTCATTAAAGAAGCAGAAATGTTAATTACCTCTAGGAAAGAAAATCAATAAATACCACACATATGACAAAATGGGGCACGATTTCAGGAGAAGCATACAGGGAAACAGTGATGTAAGTAGACAATTAGTCAGTGTTCAAGCTCATTTCTTTAGGTCCACTTATACTTTACTTATTATTGTACAGAGAGTAAAACGTTGCGAATCTACTCCTCAAGGAACTCGTAAAAATGTGAGATATATCGTGTTATACTGATGCACCTAGTCGACGATGCTGTTTACGCAAATGGCTTCAAAGCAAGCCAATCTCATTTCACCCTCCACGATCTACTGAAACGAAAATTCTGAGTATGCCGCTGAGATCGACGCTGCAATAAGCGACATTTATTTAAAGTTCTAGACAATGATTGTGAATCACCACAAGGAAATTTTTCATATTGGAATAAATTAAGCTCATTCATTTTAATAAAAGACAGTCTCCAACCTTCATTATAGACGAACTTCTTTTTGGGTTTTATACACACATCATATTTCTACGTATCTGCCACATGCAGTAGTAATTTAGTTACTTTTTTCCGTTTGAGGAACGTGAATAAATCAAGTGGGTAAAGAACTGGAAAATATTGCAAAGTTTTGCTGCCGGTGTATGCAAGTACACACGCACACACATGCACGCATATATTCAGCCTGAGTGACCAATTTCTTCCATACACCTGCATTCAAATTTACGGGAAGTATTGCAGTTGAAATTACTGAAATAACGTTTTGTATTTTTTACAGTGAGAAAATTGAAAAACATGTATGGCAAAGAACATAAACATAATATTGACAATTGTACAGCAGTCAGATAATGCTGGGCTCTCGACAACAAGTATCATTAAAAACTTTTTCTGTCCCTGAAAATTTGTCTGTAACTTTTATAGAATTGTTAACACAGTAAAAACAGCACGGGCCTGCGAGTATAAGAGGTATTCTAAGGAAGCAGCATTGATAATGCCAACATCGTTAAAGATGGTTTCGAGAAAATGCATAAATAATGCAGTTTCCGGTCTCGTTTTAAAGCGGTTCCCAAAGATTTGCCCAAGCAGAGCAATTGGTCCAACAGAGTATTGGTCCAATAATACGACTGGTAGAATGCCCATTCTCCAATGGTATGATTGACCAAATTTTAATTTTTCCAACGAAACGATTTATCCGTGTCTTCTTTGAACGAATCGGCAATGGATAGGTCGTTGTTGGACAAATTGTACCAGACTCTAAAGCAGTCCCCGACGATTCAGCCAAATCGGACAACTGATGCAAATCTGATTGTCCCAATGCACGTGCGTTTTTTACATCTCGTGCTCACCTTGTATAGTTTTGTGGAACGAAAGCCATAATGTCAACACTGTGGAACTCCGCCGTCGAAACCAACTCGTGTAGATAGATATCAAGGTCAGTCATGTTTTACATGCGATGACTCTCTCGCCCTATTTTTTGGCCACGAATGTCGCATTACTTGCTACTACCTGTATTTTTGCAACATGGCCATCAGATTCGCCTCTTGATGGGGTGTGTAGCGTTGTTTTGACGGAACAGTCCATCCTTTTTTGTAATTTACAGGTTTAAAACTTATTTATTTGACCTAGTGGTACAGATACGGTGACAGGATGAACAGACATAGTTGTACAGTATTGACAGACAGACAGACATAGACAATATATTCAGTTTACATCAGCAATGTACATAGAGAACACAGTATGCAGAATGCCAAATGATCAAGTTACAAAGAGTGAGCCAGTGCTGATCGTGTAACACATTGAGAGCCAGTGCCAAAAGACAAGAACAAACATTCATGCCTTACCCGGGATTCGAACCCAGATCCCTCCTTGGACGAATGATCGGAAGCCATCGCTTAGAGCAATGCGCCACTGGGGCTCCATCCCTTTAATTTGTCCTTTTGTTTGCGTCTTGTGGCCAAATCTGCTCTTGATCTTCAGAAGTCCGATAAATAACCAGCTGACCAATCAGTTTTGGTGCCTTGCAAAGCTTTGCTGCTCATATTTCACGGTGTTACATGTCCCCAGGTACATGTAACCAATGCAATGTTACACTTACTAACTCGTGTTACAGTTCTCTAATAGCCTCAGGATTTCCTCATGTTTGGTGTACAATCAAAAGAACTAAATTATTTCTTTGGTTTGGTGTTTACTGTCCCGTGTCTGTCAGTAGTTATAATATAGTTTCTTCCAGTGCAAATTTCATTGTATCTATTTCATTCATGGCGTCATTTGTTCGTACCATGAAAGAAAAGTAAAGAAAAACATTGGACGTTGTCTATTAAATTAGGAACATTCTGATGAAAGTTAGTGAGTGATACCAATGCTATACGACCCAAAACGCTTTAATCCCGCCTTCTTTTTCTGTTTCTTTTTTACTGAACATTTTTCAATAAACTTAGTGGACCTGTTGGGCATCTCAGCAGCCTGATCATACAGTACATGGTTCAAGGAAAAATTGTAAGTTCGGCTAAATTGTAAGTCTCGCTCTTATTTATAAGTCTGCACTTAATGTTGCCGAGAAAATTATGCACTACTTAACGAAAAGCTTATCAAGCATTACTTTACGAGACAATCTTTTTGTCTTCCAGCTCTTCAGATTGTAGCACCCGTCGCATTTGTAGTCCAGAAAATATTGCACCCGTTAGCTTTGTTGTAGACACGTGAGGAACATGGAATGTATTTGTTAAAACTCGTGTGATGTGTGATTCAAAACTTCCTGTTCTTGTTTCTTTGTTTGTCTTATTTTATTATTTTTATTGCTCCGGAGCTCAAAACCTACCGTGAACACTATAAGCAGTCCTCCACCCCTAATTTGGGACCTCTGATTGCAGGGAACGGACAGAACCACCCGTGCCTCATCAAGGACTTGAATCCGAGCCAATCTCGTACAAATATTTGGAGGCCAGTGTTCAGACCACTCGGTCACCGGAGCAATAAAGCTTTGATCAACTGCTTCAAAAGCTTCATTCTAATATGGAATGGTGGAAGCAAGATCTTACCAATTGGAACAAGAGTTTCAGGAATAATGTTGTGTGCACCTAGAGTCAATGGTGTTCTAGCTCGCCATTCTTTTTTCACATGATGCTTCAAACGCTCCACTGGCTCAGAGGCACGTGAAGCAACAATACTGGTATAAATCCTCCAGATACGTGACATCAGTGAATAAACAAAGACATCGCTCTTTCCACGTTTAGCAACACACAGCAACCGGAAAACGCGCTCGGCTAGATATCGAGAGATCCGGGATTCAATTCCCCGGCGGCGGCCGAATAACAATTTTTTGGTTGCTGTGCGTTGCTAAACGTGGAAAGAGCGATGTCTTTGTTTAATACTTGGTTGCACTAAATTCGGGACGGACGACTGCCCATTGAGTTGCTCACGGCGGTCGTTGAATCCCCAAACAGAAAAAGGGGCCTTCTTTCTGCGATAAATCACACACTAAGAAACGTTTTTTTCGTAATCGCATTACAGTGTTTTTTTCGTAATGTAATTCACGGTCTCGTTCATGTTGAACATTTATTTACCCCTGAAATGAGTGGAACCTCTTCATAAGCACTCACTTCTTTAGGTGACCATAGGTGAAACATGAATTTGTCATCATGCCGGACCTGTAACCGAGTGGTCGAAGTTGTAGGTTTCTGGCTAGTCGTCCACGTTTTGCTCTAGTTCGAGTCTTGAATAAGGCATGGGTGATTTATTTGTCATACACCACTGGCTCTCTCACTTCCCTGGAACCAGTGGCCCTAACGTAGGGACAGGAGAACTTAGAGTTGCCTGTGGTGGTCGTCGAACCGCGAAAAGAATTTGGTTATGCCTGGAGACCGAAACGGACAAAGTGTTTCCAAAACATTTTCCGATCTGTTAGGGCAACTCGTTATTTAACTCACATTCAGAGAGTTGTAGCCTTATATAGAATCACCGCTTGGCCAAATTATCATTAAACCAACCTATCACCCAGAAACCAATCATTAAAGGCCAAGGTCTCACTGTTACCATATGATAAGGGTGAAACACGACTATTAACTTAATACCTCTCCAATGAATACAACATTACCAACACTCTAAAAATGAATGCTTGAATAAACCCCACCGCCCACTCAAGCACTAATATTAAACTCTGCAAACCCACTGACACCACAAACCCCCCAAATGTCTTAACCAATCCTGATACTCCAAGATTTGTGCGTATCGGAGTTATTGGGGGAAATGTTCGGAAAACCAATTTTACGATCACTGTGTGCTTAGAAGTCTTATGTACCTGCCGGAAGGAAAATAGTTGCAGTGCTTTTTGGACTCAAGTGTCTAAGATATATTAAAGAAAACACTGTTTCCCTTTCACGGCTCTGTTTCCAGAGCAGGCGATGTTTAAATATATTGGAATTTTGAGTTTTGTTTCGACCTACAAAGGATACTCACACCAGACTGAGAAGTCACGCAAAGAAAGTTTTAGAGCCCTGCTGGCAGGTGGTGGATATCACGAATGTTTTATGAATGGCAGGAGCCATAAAACATTAGCGACCTAATTTTCGTGTCAGTAAAGAGCTGGAAGGTTTCTTCGTGACAGCATTTTCTTCGGTGGAAAAGTTGGCATTTGTCCGAGCACAGATGCTCAGCATGGTGTAGAAAATGATCTTTCAGAGGTAACTCCCATTCTTTCACTATGTACAGACATAACTTTTTTCCCCTTTCTGGCTATTAAACTGGAATGTGGTCCCCAGTACGTCATTAATCTTTCCTGTACCTCTGAGTGCACCGTTCCCCACCCCAAGATCTGCAGCCTTCTTATCCTTTAGATCATTACATGGTTCACATATTGTTTCCTGTCTATTCCCTTTCATCCTATTACCAATGTTTCTTCCCGCAGACGGCAATAAATTGGTTTGTTTGTGATATCTTCCGGAAACAAAACCACCAGCACACGATAAGAGAATTTAATACGCTTCTTTTCCGTCTTTTCTTGTGGTTAGCAATTTCAAAATCTCTCGTGGCTTATTTTCCAAACGAAAAAAAAAGCACGAAGCATAACAGATATTTATTCGAGGCGGGAGTAATCGCGCTTTCATTTTCCGACGTCATGCTCTCTTTCTCATTCTTCGCCTTCCGCCATATCTGTAGTTTTTCACCGTCTTCTTGGCCGGTGATGACGGCTGCACAGTGAAATAGGAGCCCAGTTAATTCATCTGTAATCTAATAGCCTCATAAATAAAGCACATGTGGAAGAGCGTGATAATTTGTATTTCATATCCTCTTTTCGCACCTGAAATAAAACACATAATAAAATAATGACGCCTTTGGTGAGAGTTTACGCGGAGATGTTTCTTGTAAATAACCAATTCTAAAACAATGTACAAATGAGTTTCGAAGTATATAATGTGCCTTTGAACCCCGTAACGTTTGTTTTATTTTTTATTTTAGATACAGCGATATTTAGATGTTTACATTTTCATTGCTGCAAAAAGGTAAGCCCTATGGGCATGAAAACCGTAAATAAGTTCACAGTTTACGTTGAAAACGAAACATAAAGACAATGAAAAATTCTTGCTAAAAATGAGATTGATTAAAACGCCTTCTACAACACGATAATATAAAACTTGAAATGATGGTATTTACAAGTTAAAAACCTCTAATGAGTTAAGAAACATACATACACAAGATCTTTCGGACCCTGTCGAACAGGTCCATCACCAGGTGAAATTAATACAATGAGTATTGCGAATGTCTTAAGTAGGAGTTCAAAATGATGTATAGCTCATGCGCAGAAGGGTGAAAACTTAAAAGGTTCCCCGAACATAAAACTAATTCGAAGGGGGCCATCAGGAGGTTCTTGTATTAAACGGGGGATGCTTGTACACCATACTTGAGGAACACTAGATGGTACATAGTCGTTGCAACACAGATATCCATACCGTATGAATAAGCTTTCAGTTTTCAGTAAGAAGTAAATAGGGTTTGTAAGATGGCGTATCCAAAATACACTGCTGGCCACCCAAAATGCAACACCAAGAAGGACACGAGATAGCAAAGCCAGATTTACTGGATACATAACAACAGATAAAAAGATGAAACGATTAAGCTTACAGGCCCGTTCGACTTGCGGAACACGCAGATATCAATAATTCGTGTGGCACCCCCATGGCTGGCAATAACGACCGCTAAACGCAGCGACATCGAACGAAAGAGGCTTTGGATGTGGGTTGGGGTATGTCGGTTCAGGCTGCTTCCACACGTTGCCACAGTTCATCAGGCGTAGCCGCGGGTGGTGCTTGCCTGGCCACTCGGTTGCCAATCAGCGACCAGACGTGTTCGATGGGCGACATATCCGGAGAACAGGCGGGCCACGGCAGCAGTGACACTTGGTAGGCCATGAAGAATTGTTGCACGATGCGTGCCACGTACGGGCGCGCATTGTCCTGTTGAAACGTGGCCGCTGGCAGGTCCTACAGGTAAAAGGGGGGGGGCTACAGCCTCCAAAACGTCGGAGATGGTGCGGTGGCTGTTGAGTGTACCAACGATGCGTACCAGAGGGGGCGGGTGTCATATCCAATTGCGCCCCAAACCATAACGACAGGCGACGGACCGGTATGGCGATGCATAATGCAGGCGTCATACAGTACCTCGGCGCGGTGCCGCCACACGTGGATCCGACCATCGTGGTGTTGCAGGCAGAAACGGGATTCGTCGGACAAGACAATGATGTGCCATTCCGTTGCCCAGGTGCGGCGTTTAACGGCCCACTGCCGCCGCACTCGCCGGTGGTGTAACGTCAATAGTAATCGGAGCAATGGGCACCGTGCGACAAGTCCCCGCTCCTGCAGACGACGTCGAACAGTACGTGCTGACACAGGTTGTTGCGCAACACACCCTAATTCTTGCGCTAACATTCGTGATGTGGCGGTGCGAGCCGTCAATGCCCGCCGCACAACATGCCAGTCCTCTCGTTCGGTGGTGTGCCGCGGCTGCGGCAATCGCTCACGTTGGTCCGCCCGTTTCTCCTGCACCCACTGAATCCATACTCGCCTCACTGTGGCTGGATGTCGTCCCACACGGACGCCGATGTCTCTGTACGATAAACCGCTGTCGCGATGAGCCACTATTCGTCCTCTGTCGAACTCCGAAACGTGCTGGAATGATTACCATATTATGCGATGAGGCATCAGGAAGCTTCCCACGCAAAGATCCAGCAGCGCGACACACTTCCACTACTTACACCCCGCCTTCTGTGCACCCTTCTTATAATGTTTCTCGGTAGCGTGCCGGACGTACATGATTTTCATATACCCTGCAATGCTAATCGTTTGCATATCCTCTCGCGGGTGACGCATGCTGCGAATTTCAGGCCATTCGGATGCTTCCTCCTTGGTGTTGCATTTTGGGTGGCCAGCAGTGTAGTAGCGCTTGACCAGTCGGGGTTGTGAGTTCCTCCATGTACAAGGCGTGCAAGAGCTGTATTCCTGGAGCCGACACGAATATTATATTGGTGTTCCCTTAATCTGGTTTGCATTGTACGTTTTGTAGAACCGATATAATAAAGGTCGGAATCTTATTTGTTTACGGCCTTGAGAGTAACACTGTAAATACCAAATTTGTTGGCAACGGGTACTGGGTCTCTATCATTCCATATCGAAGATCAAATACACTGCCGGACAATTGCTAAGGACGGATGACAATAGCAACGATAGCAACCATAAAATGGAAGGCAGGAAAATGTGGAAATTAGCATAAGTGCGGGATACAGTAAGACGTGTTGTGCGTATGCAAATTTTGGATTGCCGAACTTGTTCGTGACGTCATAGCGCTGATAAGAGATATAAAGGATTTGACGCGTATTGACCGTTGTTGTTCAAACGCAAAGTTGAAAGGGAAAGAATCAATTGACGAACTTGCAATTATCAGTATGTCTTCCCGACATCATCTAGATGATTTTACGCGTGGCCGTATTATTGGCAAGATTGAAGAAGGGCGAAAGTAACAAATGTTGCCAGGGAGTTCGACGTCAGCCACAGTGTTGTTTCAAGGCTTTGGAAATCATTTCAAACAAATGGAGAGTGTAGCAAACGTCACGGGGGAGGTCGTGTTCGCAGTACGACACCTGCAGAAGATCGGTACATAGTGCTATCAACAAAAAGACACTGGCGCAGCACAGCTAGTGTGGTAGCAAATCAGTTTATGTCTGCTACTGGCAAGCGGATCTCCCGAAAAACTGTCGCCAGACGTTTGCATGAAGGAGGACTCTACGCCCGCCGTCCTGTTGTGTGCATCCCATTATCCAGACGTCACCGTACCGCCCGTTTGCAATGATGCCATCAGCATCGCAATTGGACTGATAACGACTGGTCTGCTGTCCTCTTCTCAGATGACAGTAGATACAGTCTATCGTCTGATTGTCGACGACAACTGATCTGGCGTGATAGTGGTACTGCATATTGTCCAGCAAACATACAGGAAAGGGACCGATATCCGACATGTAGTGTCATGGTATGGGCTGGCATCATGATCAATGGCCGTACGTCCCTCTATGTGCTTCCAACTGGGACTATGACTGGCCAACGATACATTAATGATGTTCTGCTACCTCATGTTCGCATGGTCCGTGGTGCTGTCGGTGATAGATTCATTTTCATGGACGACAACGCAACATGTCATCGAACAGTCGCTGTCCAGGAGTGTCTTGAGAGCGAGGATATTCAACGCATCGTATGTCCAGCACGTTCTCCAGATCTGAATCCCATTGAAAATGTGTGGGATGCTTTGGGGAGGAGTCTTGCTGGTCGCCAATGCCCTCCAATAAACAAGGACACCCTCATCCGTGCACTGACAGAAGAATGGGATAAATTACCCCAACAGCTGCTTGATAATGTTGTGCAAAGCATGACACGACGTGTGGAATCTTGCATCGCCCTCCATGGTGGCCATATCCCGTATTGACATCTTACGCCGGAACGCCTGTGGACGGTAATTGCATTTTTTTCACGTTTACGTATTCTGCACAAAATGGCCTGTTTGTCCCTTGAACACGTTCCAAAGCCTTCTGGATTTCAGAGCACAATAAATTGTCTTTCTTGTAATGTCCTGGCACTCTGACATTATTTTATTTCACTTGGCATCCAACCACACTTACTTTTTTATGCGCTATATAGCCGTTTATGATCCATGTTTAGCAATTGTCCAGCGGTGTATTATTGGTTTTTAATACCAAAGGCTAGTATATGTTTTTTAAAACCTTTTTCAGATTATTACACAAAGTCGGACGGTAAGAAATAGAACCCATGAATTTAAAGTTTCTTACCTCCCTTTGCAAAGTAGAGTAACGTGGAGCACTTATTTTCCTGTATAAAGCATAAACAGTTATGTTGTCATAACCTTGTGCGTTAGCGATCTTGATAATCTTTCCCAGTTCAGCTTAGCGTCAAGTATGGTTAGAAGAGTGCGAGATAGCTCGTAGTAACATACACCTTAATGCCGAAAGTTTAAAATTAACAGGATGGGAAGAGGTTATTGATGCTATAGCTTTCGGTTTATGATATACAGAGGTTTGGATGGTATGAGTTCCAGCATTACGTACAATTAGGAAGTCCAAAAAAGGCAGTTGGCAATTAGATTCCAATTCCAATGTGAAACTGGTGGAGGGAAATTTTTTCTTTAAAAGCTGCTAAATCAGAATATGAACGAGACTAAAACACCAAAATATCGTCCACATATCTTACATATAGCATAGGAGCTAGATGGGTCGAGCCAAGAACCCGCTCCTCAAGGGTTTGCATAATCACTTCGGCAAGGATTGTGGATAATGGTGAGCCCATGGGGGCAGCCATAGTCTGAAGAAACGTAGTTGCGTTGAATTGAAAATATGATCGCTTTTGAACTAGTCTTAACGCACAAAGGACGGCCTGGATTTCTGTTGAAGAAAATAGGTTGAGTGTCCTTAGTTTAGATTCTATGAACTGATGAACAGTGTCGATGGGAATGCTTGGAGAGAGTGACACTACATCTAGCTAAGCAAGAATAAAAGGAGAATCAGAAGTAAAATATCGAACCGTCTGTAAAGCGTGCACAGAGCTGTAAGTAGGGTAGTTTGAATTAGCCACCAAAGGTTTCAAAAATTGGGCAAGGGCCCTATCAAGGGGGCGAGTTGGGCTTGCGTAACTTGGAACCAATGGTCCAACCGGGGCCCGACCTTGTGAGTTTTGAGCTTCCCGAACAACTTAGGGATACCGGCCCCACAAGGGGCTCGCAGGTTTAAAGAGATCTAAGGTGGAAGGGGCAAGGTTGATTTTTAAGGTGGCTAATGGCAGCTAAGATGAAAGCAGTGAGGTCACCTGTAATAACTTTATGTGGGACACTTTGAATTGCTGCAGACATTTTTTCCATATAATCTGATTTGTTTAATAAAATCATCGGGTTGGTTTTATTAGCTGACAAGATAGTTATGCTGGAATTATACACTACTGGCCACCCAAAATGCAACACCACGAAGGAAGCATCCGATTGGCCGTCGTCCGTGAGAGGACATGCAAACGATTAGCATTGCAGGGCATATGAACCGAAAAACACTCTAAGAAGGGTGAACAGAAGGTAATGTGTAAGTAGTGGAAGTGTGTTGTACTGCCGGACCTGTACGTGGGAAGCTTCCTGATGCCTCGTCGCAGAATACGGCAATCATTCCAGAACGTTTCGGAGTTCGACAGAGGACTAATAGTGTCTCATCGTGACCGCGGTTTATCTTACCGAGACATCGGCGCCCGTGTGGGATGACATCCAGCCACAGTAAGGCGAGTATGGATTCAGTGGGTGCAGGAGGGACGGATGGACCACCGAATGTCAGGACAGGCATGCTGTGCGGCGGGCATTGACGGCTCGCTCCGCCACATCACGAACGTTAGCGCAGGAATTAGGGTGTGTTGCGCAACAACCTGTGTCAGCACGTACTGTTCGACGTCGTCTGCAGGAGCGGAGATTTATCGCACGGCGCACGTTGCTCCGATTATCATTGACGTTACACCACCGGCGAGTGCGGCGGCAATGGGCCGTTAAACGCCGCACCTAGACTACGGAATGGCATGACATTGTCTTCTTCAACGAATCCCGTTTCTGCCTGCAACACCACGATGGTAGGATCCACGTGTGGCGGCACCGCGGCGAGAGACTATATGACGCCTGCATTATGCGTCGCCAGACCGGTCCGTCACCTGGCGTTATGGTTTGGAGAGCAATTGGATATGACACCCGTACCCCTCTGGTACGCATCGTTGGTACACTCAACAGCCACCGCTATATCTCTGTCGTTTTGGAGGCCGTAGTCCTCCCTTACCTGCAGGACCTGCCAGCGGCCACGTTTCAACAAGACAATGACCGCCCGCACGTGGCACGCATCGTGCAACAATTCTTCACGGCCCACCAGATGTCACTGCTGCCGTTGTCCGCCTGTTCTCCCGATATGTCGCCCATCGAACACGACTGGTCTCTGATCGACAACCGAGTGGCCCGGAAAACACCACCCGCGGCAACGCCTGATGAACTGTGGCAACGTGTGGAAGCAGACTGGAACGACATACCCCAAGCCCGCATCCAAAGCCTCTTTCGTTCGATGCCGTGGCGTGTAGCGGCCGTTATTTCCAGCCATGGGTGCTACACGAACTATTGATTTCTGCGTGTTCCGCAAGTCGCACGGGCCTGTGAGCTCAATGGTTTCATCTTTGTATCTGTTGTTATATATCCCAGTAAATCTAGCTCTGCTATCTCGTGTCCTTCTTGGTGTTGCATTTTGGGTGGCCAGTAGTGTATATTTCACGCTGAAGTTCTTTAATCAAGTTTTCTGCTCGCTAACTCACATTAAGCAGCTTTAAAATGTTAGTACTATTAGGAGTTAGTCCTTCATGAGTATTGGAATATCCGAGTGAAGTGCTTATGAGATATGGACGGAATAAAGGAAGAATTGTAAGTAATTATTTCTTGAACTTTGTGTGACTCCTGTTTCACTTAAAGTGAATGAATAATAAGAATTAAATTAATGTAGTGTTCAGTAAGTCACGTTTCAAATAGTAAAGAATGATGCAGTACCTCGAAATGAGGTAGATGATGAGCAACAGTATTTGCAAGTCAGTTCTTGCAATGCTTCAGGGCGATTAATTATTTTTCCATGTGAAGCAATGTCTACTAATGGATATTTATCGAACAAACCAGTGAAGTAGTTCTAATTAAAAAAGTGTCTTAGCGGTGAACTGATAAGTACAAACGCCTTGTAAAGAAGACTCAAAGTTTTTAAAAAGCACTGTGAATTCTTGTTTGCTATTTTCGTTTTTCAGTATATTTCATAAAATGTTTATTACTAATTATTTTAATTTAAATCGCAATTTTTAATAAAGGAAAAAAATGTTTTTAATCACATCCAAAAAATGTGGAGGCTTCTTTAAGCAACTCTCTGCCATTTCACATTAGAAGTAACTAACTTAGTCACATTTAATAAATGTAACTTATACACATTCGAGTCACATTATTGTGACCATCTCCTACTTTTGACGTCAATAGCGCGTACCCAATGAAAGAAGGCACGTGACGTGAGCTGGCTTTGAGGGTATATCAGGTGTGCTGTAGGCAATCTGAAAACATGTCACTCGTTTCTGTCATGGATAAAAGGAGCGATTTATCAGATTTTCAAAAAGGGATTATTATCGGCTTTCGGGCCAAGGGTGGCAGTATTTCTGAAACAGCGCAGTTTGTGAACCGTTCGCGTGCTGCTGTGGTTAGTGTGTATCGTGATTGAAGAAATGGCACCATTGCGAATAAGCGACGTAGAAACAGCGGAGCACCATGTGCCGTTGATGTGAGAGGTTGACGTCGGCTGCGAAGGTGCGTGAGGTCCGATCGACGCGCTATAGAGGAGCAACTCACTAGCCGAATGAACCAGGGGGCTACTGGAAGTGTCTAAAACGACAGTTCAGCGAACCCTGCTGCGTATGGGGCTCGGATGCAGACGGAAGATCACTGCACCTATGCTAACGAAGGTGCATTGGCAGAAAAAGGCTTACATTTTTGCACGGCAGTATCGGAAATGGATCTCCGCTGATCGGCAAAGGATTGCCTTCTCCAATTAATCACGTTTTCTGCTTCATCGAACGGATGAACATTGATGTATAAAGCGAGAAACATCGGAGAACAAACACTCATCAACTATTGCTGGCAGAACACAAGCTGGTGGGGCAGCGGTATGGTCAGGGGAATATTTTCGTGGCATTCTCTAGATCAACTCATACCTGTGGAAGGCATTATGAACCGAATGAATCCACCCTTGCAGACCACGTACACCCATACATGCTGATTATCTTCCCTGGGGTGGATAGGATTTTTCAGATCGGAAATGCGACATGTCACACAGCTAGGAATATCCGAGAGTGGTTGGAAGAGCACGATGAAGACTTCAAAATAGTTCCCTGGCCGCCCTAGTTACCCAGACTTAAACCCAACTGAGCATCTGTGGTACCACCTCGATCATATTGTTCGCCAGCACGCACTCTCCAGCAGCTGTCAGATTCACTGCAGTCAGCATGGCTTTACATGCGTGTGAACAACTTCCAGCACCTTATTGAGTCACTTCCAGGCCGTTTAGCTGCTGTCCGTCGGTTACTCTGGAAATTAGCTGCTGGTCACAATAATGTGACTCGACCGTGTATAATCAGATGTATTCTACAGTGTGACTATTGCTCCTTTTTCCTAAGATTCTAAGAGATATCTGTTGTGTTATTCTTAAGAAATAAGAGAAAGAGTAGCTTAGTAAAAATATTCTTCGTACCCATAAAACTCCTGTCACTTAGTCCAAATGGCTGCGTAATTTCTCTCTGCAATTTTTTCTCTAAGCAATGAAATAATTTTGAGGAGTACCGTCTGGACAATGGACTTATGACGAAGTAAATTTCTCCGCCATTTTGTCCACGCCGGGGCTCGAACCCGGGTTCCCTCATTCTGGAATAAGTCGCTCTACCAATTGAGCTACGCAGGCGTTCGTTATCGTTGCTATCTGCCTTTATGTCGTGTGCGTACTGCTGGGCAGGCACGTCACATCTCCCCCCCCGACAGAGGGCCGAGGGCATGGCCCACGGGTCAGTCGTGACCATGAATCGTTGCAGTTGCAGGCAGCCATCCGCTGTAGATCGTGCACTTGAGAACTCCCAGTCAATCTGGCGTGTGGAATGCAACGTCACACACATTTATTTTTCGAAGCGCTGAAGAAGGGATTCTCTTGCTGAAGAAAGGATTCTCTTATTTTTTTATCTCGCGGTGTGGAAAGAACATCACACCATTACGAGATCTTGAACGGCCGGGTCATCCGCAAAGTTCGGGCGCCATTATAACGAAGTAAATTTATCCGCCATTTTGTCCACGCCGGGGCTCAAACCTGAGTCCCCTCATTCCGGAATAAGTCGCTCTACCAATTGAGCTACGCGGACGTTCGTTATCGCTGCTATCTGCCTTTATGTCGTGTGCGTCCTGCTGGGCAGGCACGTCACAGACTTTATGTTCTCTTTACGCCGTCCCGGTGACAGCGTGGTCAGAGGTGTAGGTTTCTGGCTAGTGGTCTGAGCTCCGAGTGAGGCATGGGTGGTACGCATCCCGCGCACCAAATTAGGGACGGCCAATAGCATATAGCCCTTATAACAGCTCACGGTGAAAGTTAAACCATGAAACAAACATTCTCTTATCCTTATGATCCGTGATATGTCCTTTTGTGTGATCCGACGGTTTAATCTCACCCTTGTGATACGAAAATTCCGGTTATGGTTGAATATAAACACAGTATTTGCTATTTTCGAATACATGATCATCTAAAAGTTTTCTTTACCCATCATCTGCAACAGATTACCTACGAAAAGTGCCATAGCGCAGCTAAGGGGCGCTAAGGCCATTCTACACCTCTGGGACAAAGTGAGCAATCAGTTCACCAAACAAATTTATTGTGCTTTTGCCATAAAGCAAAAGCACAATAAAAATCAAATCTTTGGAAAAGTGTAATTTCAAATCATTTTCAATAATAACAAATTATTTTCGTTGAATTAAAAAATGAGAAGCAAAATATTTCTTTAAGAAACGTGCCTGTTGATTTCGTTGCTATACATTCAAAAATATGCGTGGCACATGTTTTCTGCTACTCAGTGTCATCGTGTTATTACACTGATCAAATTTTTATGCAAATATTTGTATCCCGCTTTATATATGGATTTTATATGTATTTAGATGTAAGAAGATTAAATATGACCATGAAAAAATTTACTTGCCTCAATTTATAAAGTAGGACATAATTATCTGTTAAATTTCTTTCCGTACATCACTGTCTGAAACTTATGATTTATACAGCTGTTACCAAGAACTCTCACTAGTTTTCCTCCCGACTCACTTCGTTCAGTGCTTTCTTCTGCATCTGTTTGCGCTTTCGGCCAAATGTCTTCCTTTCTTGAACATTTAGAAATTATTTCCGCAACGCTTTGGGTTATCATTGTCATGACAAGCTTCCATGACAGGCAGCATTTATTGTAATATTTATGTCTCACTCATTTCGTTTCTCAAAACTTGGCAGGAAAGATTTTACTCATGTTCTATCAGAGGTTTTGCACTACGTGTCATAAGATCAAGTCTGAGAACCACATCAATTTTACGGAACAATGAAAACCTCTCAACCGGCCAGTTTACAACGAGATTTGTTATTTCCATCACTGATGTGGCTTGAGTTCTGTCGTAACCAAAATACCCAAATTTTGGGATATGTGATATGTACTGCATATTTCTTCAGTGAACAGTGTCGTGGGCTCTGATTATCCAAATGACTTTGGCCCGGGATCTGATCCGGGTAATACATGGAAGGTATTTTTGTCCTGCACCTTTCCTGCATCCCAGATTAGGCGGTCCCTAGGTGCTTGTGCTTTTGACCATGAAAACCCCGAAATCTAGACATCATTCACGATGGTACGGGATTCAATGGGCTCCAAGTAAAATCCATAAGACCTGTAACTGTACGTATATATATAAAAAAATTTATTGCACATTAGCAAAGGCAATGGCCCGTTCAAAATGGCTGCTGCTTTATTTGACATCATATTTCCAAATAAGATCCGTTAGAGTCCTTAATCGGATTCGATACATTTCCGCTGAAGATTACTAAACTGTGTAGCCATGACCTGACTAAGCAAGTCGAGCTGATCTCGCAGTCACGTGACAAACGTCACAGTTGCCGCCATGGACACAGCACTTAGGTTAATAATTGCGCCATCTGCATCACTGCCCTGGTTAGTTCATGCAGTTGTGACCTACTACAGAGGTGAAGTTTGTTTCACTTCGAGAGAAATCTTTAGTGTTCTCAACGCTTCAAATGGTAAAGAACACTGCACAGTTTATCACGCATAACTTGTAATCAAGATGATATATTTTCTTCTGCGTTCCGCCAGCCTAAAGTGAGGCAAATATGCTCCGAATATCTCCTCACAGATCCGGTTGTGTGGATTTAACCTTAAAAGTCTTTAATTTTTATTTAAAATATTGTAAATGGCGATCGTTTTTCTGTTAGAAATTCCGCCAACCCAAATGAATTCTTGGGATCTTTGGGCTGTTACAAGTTACTTTAATACACAAACAATTTGGAGTTGTTCAGATATGGCTGAAGTCATGATTAATCAATAGGTAAAAAAGAAATAAAATGATATGCAAAGAAATGATCGGTGGGCTTCGTAGTCTATATGGCTCAATTATTCTGAGCCTAAGTTGTCCCAGTCCCATACTAAATTGGGACTGAGATTTGCTTTATCACATTGTCATAAGAGTAAAGCTAGTGCGATAAAATCATTCAAAGTTCCCTTATAGAATGCTAGCGAACACTTAGTTAGGAAAACATTGTAAATGTAGCCCAAAGCAGCCATAGTAAAGTAAATTTTGTATCATATATATGGAATAAAATATTAGTTTAACACACCTATTCTGGTTACCTTAAAAACCTTTAAAATAACCTTACACTGAAGAGCCAAAACATTATGACCCGAGGGGTCTTTATGCAAATTGAATTAACTACAGGTAAACGATGGAGCACCTGAAGGTTATGAAACGGTACAAACAATACCTGATACCTAATTAGTGTTATTATTGTTCTTCAGATGCAAAACGTAGCGGAATTAAGCAAGTTGGACAAAGGCTAAATTTTAATGTCCAGGTGATTAGGTAAGAGCATTTCCGAGATGGCGAGGCTTGTGAGGGGATCGCGGTCAGTACTGGTTAGTACCATCAACAAGTGGTCCGAAAAGGAAAAATGACTAATCATGTTTTGGCTCTTCGAGGTATATCAGAAAATGAGTACATCCAAAAGAAGAAATCATGAACAATTCTCCAACATCTCATTGTAAAATGTATTACATGCTGATACTGATTAGCGTAAAAATTAATCGTACGAGTTTAAATTCAGAGACGAGAAATTTATTTTGAAAAAGGACGAAATTCAAGGAATCTTTACTTGACTGCTATTTGAATCAAAACATGGGTCACCGTTCAAACTTTAATAATTATTTTTGTATTGAAAAACACAACAACTTCAGGCTTTTTTGCTCACAAAAGTACCTTGATTAAATCTGTTTCAAACAGGACTCTGTGTGTGTGCGTGTAGATCAATGGAAATATTAATACATAACATATTACTGCGCTTTCCTTTGTTTCAATCAATTTCCTTTGTCTAATTTCTTAAAGAATCGACATGAACCCTTCGGTTTCTATCTTAATTTGCAAAATCAAATTTGCTGAGTTCTTGACCAACTTCTTTCAAAATTGTCAAAAGCGATTTAAAATAGATTTTTTGAGATTCAATTTTAATCCGTTTAGTACATTTCGTACGATGATTGATTTCCATTTATAATAATAGGTACTTGATTGTTTTCTTACACAGCAGCAGCTTCTTTCTTCTTGGCCATATGTTTTGGCATTACTATGCATGACTCCAGAATACCGTCATGTTTGCTATGCATGACTCCCGAATACCGTCATGTTCAATTCGTGCTGGATTTTTTCACTAAATTCCGCCTTAGTGGCGCAGAGGGCTAAGCGTTGGCTTATGATTATTCGTCCGAGAAAGGCCCGGGTTCGAATCCCGTGGGGCATGGATGTTGTGTTTGCCCTACGGCGCTAGCTCTCTCCCTTCCCTGGAGCCAGTGGCCCAAAATTAGAGACAGACGACTGTTTATAGCCCACTGAGGTGCTCACGGTGGTCGTTAAACCTTCAAAAAAAATGTATTCAAAATCGAAAGTTCTTAGACCGATTTCCTTCAACAGCATTCTCTCCCTCTCTCTCTCATAGGTAATCAAAAAACGCTGATGTTAACTTTTTTTAACTTCATCTGCAGAGCCGTTATGTTATTGGACCTCAGTTCGCCTATTTCCCTTACTCACGTTTAGCAGATCATCTCTAAATCAATACGTTGCTTATCTATTTTTTCACCTTCGACAAGAAACAATTATTAGTATTCGCAAAAGTTTGAAATCAAAAACCGACTAGACAGTTTCTTTCAAAAGCAAACATTTCTTTCCGACTTACCCTTTGGAACTAAACCCCTTCAGTAGCTATTACACTGAAAGATTGTTTGATGGAGTTCCACAAAAATCAAAGAAGGTCACACTGTGTGCTCGACCCTCTTAAACGCGAAATAATTTATGGTTTTCCCGTCCATTCGTTCAAGTGTTATTGGGTAAACAAGCGAACATTTACCGTCATCCTTACCCAAAACAGTTTTTCTGGTCAGTCAAGAACCTGAGATGGCTTTGAAATTCCGTCGCTTCGATCGTTTTTTTTTTTTTTTAGGTTGGGTGTTTAACGACCACCTCGAGCAACTCAGTGGGCTATGAGAAGTCCTCCGTTCCTAATTTTGGGTCACTGGCTCCAGAGAAGGGAGAGAGTCAGAGCCGTAAGACAAACACAACATCCATAATTCACCGGGATTCGAACCGAACCCCATCTCGGACGAATGGTCAGAAGCCATCGCTTAGACCACTGCTCCACTGGAGCTGCTCCGTCACTTTAGTATTTCTTTTTCTACATCTGTTTTTGAAAAGAAATAGACCCTGAACATATTTTTATGCTTAGTAAAGATTTCAAAAGGTCTTAAATCCTTTATGTGCATTGATTTGTACCTAAAACCTTTTACACAATTTAAATACACAATACTTCTTCACGAACTTATTTATACGAGCTAGAGACCGAAGGAGCTGGAGTCGGAAGGCGCTAGATCCGGACTATACATTGAGAAAGCAGTTCAAATACCAGTTATTTAAGTTTTTATCTTGTGCTACCCCTCTTCCACCCAAAAAATAAGGCTTGGCGTTGTCTTGCAGGTGAGGCACCTGCTCTCTGTTTACCAGTCTCGGGTAGCGTTGAAAAATCATAAGTAGAAGTCAGCGCGACTATCAGGAACCCGTATGACATCAAAACTCGCTTAAAATTTCCTCTATTTATGAGAGGAAGAGGAGCAGGGTGGCCTAGGTCAAGCTACAAGTTTTGGTTGTTCAGATTGTCAAAGTAGATCCCCTTTATCATCGCATGTTACTGTTTGGTTGATGAAACTGTGGTCCAGTGGATTTGTGAGGAGTGTCCTAAAGACCGCCACCCGACGATTAGCTCGCTCGAGAGGCAGTTCACGTGAAACATTTCGGCAACTCCCGTCAGCTTTATCAGTGCGTCGCAGGTGACGAACTACACTTTTTGCCAAAAAATACGGAGCACCCCGAGAAAGTCGTTCGATCCTGACAAACTTCGCGAGCAAGTACTTCAGGGTCGAATATACAAATGATTAAAAATTAAAGACCAACATCTAAATAGTGGCCCGCCACAGAGCATGGGAACCGCGCATCGAGGAGGGTATATCAAGAGCAAAGCTCACATGAAAGGATAATTCTGATTGCGAATTGCGGTTGCATTAGCCTCTGCGTGCACAATAGGAGCAGTTGAGCGAGTTTGAGAAAGGACATATAATTGGGCTAAAAGAAGCTGGTTGGTCAAGTCGCCGTGTCGCCAGGTGTTTGTGACGAAGCGACGCGGCAATCGGACGACGTTGGCGCCAATGAGTGGAGAAGGACACAACCCAGCGGCACGCAGGCAGTGGACGGCCGAGGGCAACGACAGAACGCGAGGACCAAGCGGTTGTGAGAGCCGCAGGAACAGAACCGAATTCGTCGCTCCCAATCATCCGTGGCCACGTTGTGTCATCTAGAAGTTCGGAAGTGACCATCCGGACCGTTGCCGAACAACCTGCGGCACGGGCACTACATTTGAGAAGGCCGCCTACCACTGAACAGAGAGGAGGTTGCAGTGGCGTTGGGCCCGATTAACGTCCAGTGGCGTCGTTTTGTCTTCTGTGATGAGTCACGGCTTGCCCTTGGCGCCAATGACCAGCTCATACGTGTGCGGAGACGAGCCGGCCAGCGAACGGATCGTGCATTTATCGTGGAACGGCGCACGTCTCACACACCGGTTGCGACTGTCTGAGGAGCCAGTCCTAATATCACGGGACGCCCTTGGTAGTCCTCCGTACCACCCTCACAGCTCAACGGTTCATCGACGACTTTCTACGACCTGTTGTGTTGCCATTCCTGTAGCACGCAGCATCACCGAGCATTTTTTGAACAGGATAATGTTCGACCACACACGACATGGCTCTCCCAGGCCTGCCTCCATAATTTCAACACTCTTTCGTGGCCAGCCCGACCACTCACCGATCGAGCATATTTGGGTAATGATGTGTCGCCATCTACGCCCATCCCGGAATGTCGGTGAACTGGTCCCCAGTTTGGTCACCATCTGGTATGCTATACTTCAGGACAGTATCCATGAACTCTATGAGTCTATGCCACGCCTGGTACTCTACGAGTCTATGCCACGCCGGGGTAACCGCTTGTATCCGAGCCAGAGGTGGCACTACAGCGTATTGACTTGTTCCACTCGTGTAGCTGTTTTATCCGAATAAATGGCCCAACTGCTCTGTAATTGCAATTATTTCCTTTCCTATACATGTACATTGTACATACCAATCTTCAGCTCGATTGGATGATTCCTTTTAAGTGCTGCGTTTTTGTTTTTGTTTTGTTTGTTTGTTTGGAAGGAGTGTATATAGTTGCGTGCAAACAAACAAGCTGGAAAAAGAGTGATAACTGATGGATCAGCTTCAGCAACGTGACGCAGAATACTGAAATCAACCGATATTTTATGTCCAGATCGCTAGATACTTTCAAGGCTTATTTCACCACTTGTGAACTTCTTGAATCAAACTTGAGCAACACGAGTATAAACTGCCTTCTCAACGTCAGCTTCGCCTGTCTTCCTGGAGGCTTCAGTAGCTCTCAGTTATTTTTCCTAGCGTGACGTACAACTGCAGGGATTTTATTACTTAACGCACTCATTGTAGCATGTTTCTAACACCGGGCAATGCGACTCACAAAAATGTAATAGGCATGAATGAACTAAGTGGAATGCATATTTTGCCTTGGCTCTACGTGCAAAAACATGAAAATTCAATACAATGATGTACAATCGCAGGACATTTGCATAACGTGCCTTTTTTTTGTATCGGAGTTTAACTACCGTAATGAGCAACTCTAAGAGCTACAAGCAGTCTCTCGTGCCTAATCTAGGCAGCTGATTCTGGGGAAGGGACAAAGACACTTCTGTAGGGCACACACAGCACAAATGTCTCGTTGGGAACTCAAACCCGGGACCAGCTAAACCACATGTCAGAACCCTACACCTCTGACTTCTCGACAACCGAGCTGTCATTTATGGCTATATGGAGCTGCCAGTTCCTAACTTGGAGCTCCTCGTTCTAGGCAAGGAAGAGAACCAGCACCTTATGGACAAGAACAACATCTATGTCTTGTCTCAGGATTCGAACCCAGACCCAACTATACGAGAGTTAGCAGCCCACTCCGTAGGCCAGTCGACTGCTGCGCGACATTCATGAAATTTGACGAATTGATTTATACTTGTTGGCTCCAAATCCATACGAAAACCTTGGAATAAAAGTAGTTCAGATAATTTTGGCTTCCACGCGCACACTCGGGAGGAAAGGTAAAAATAAATACGTGCAAACGTACTCTAGGGCATATTTTTTTGCTTATTTGTTCACTTATATTTATTTACTTTTGAGATATCTGATGCACATTGCAAACTGAAAATATGAGAACAGTTTGAGCAACTCAAGCAACCTGCAAGAGTAGTGTACCAGTGCACACAGATCTGCTTGTTTCTGTCCTGTGCACGCGTTCGCATGCACGTGAGCACACGCACATCTAACAACAACAGGATTGAATATCTCCGTATTTAGCTCTGTTGCTAGCAGACTGAATGAAAGAACATCACTATAAATTCCATACTTTAATAAATATAAATTTTTAATTGATAAAAACCCTTACCACACAGAGTCCTATAAGGAGGACGGCAGAAGAAACCACACTGAAGAAAGACAATAGCAGCATAAAGATACTGAATGTCAACAAATCTGTAACCGAAAAAAAATCAGGTGCAAAAACAGAACAATCTTGATATCATAAACTTAATCCATGATACGTTTGGTTAAAAGCAGTGTATATCAAGCAGAATAGAATGAATATTTAACCTAAGAATGAATAACTGAGTATTTATGACTTAAAACATATAGCTAGGACGGAAGTTTAACTGAAGTACTTCCGCCGAAACATAGAGAAAATAGTTTCCTTTGTTACGTGTTAGGGAAGCGCAGATATCTAAGAGACGCGCCATTTTTAAAACAACGTATAACTATCTATAGAATGCGTACAGAGCGAAAACCCTTCTCAGTTAAATCCTGCCGACAGGATGAAACAATTCATCTTTGCAAGCGCTTTTGCTAAGTGATTCGGTAAGCAGAATATTCACAGCATACTACTTTATTTCCCCTTGTAAGGGAAATAATATTTTACATATTAAAAGTACTCGCTTATGTATTTAATTTTTTGTACTTGATTAATCTGTACGGCAAAATCTAAAATAGAACTGGTTTATATTTTCTAAAACAACATGTTTGATACAAGTGAATCTTTTCGTGCGTCTTCAAGCAGTGCGCGACCCGATGGCATTTTTCTCAAGTTTTTTTAATCAGTTTTACCTTTTTGACAAATCATATAAAAGAGTGGATTTTATATGGTTTTCCTCCAACATTTTTAAAAGCGGAAGAACAGCAAATTGTGTTCTATTGTATAAATATCCTCTAACTTGTACAGATCTCTTTAAAACGTTTATATAGGTAAAATTCATACTTATATATAGTTTTCCAAGTTTGTTTTCGATATATTATGTGACAGTTCTTTTTTGTAGTGTGAAAAGCACAAAATAAGAAAAAACATTTTCAGAGAACAAAATGCACAGGAGCCAATGGATAAATATCACATCACTGAAGGATTTCGAGCCTGTAACAAATTCTAAAAATTTTATAACCTTTTGAATGATAGCATGAACTCGTTTTTGATTGACTGTTGCATTTTCTTTAAAAATTCACTTTTATGCGATTTGTTTCTGCTCATTAGTTTGGTTGAAGCTCTCAAAATCCAGTCTGCTTAATACATCTACACAATTTCCTAGTCAGTACGCAGTCATGTGGTAAAGTGAAATAGCTTTTCGGTCAACTAAGTTGCAATGGTATCGATCTTTTTAAATATTTTTCTTCCTTTTTTTCTATTAGAAATGGCATTTCCTGCTTGAATTACGTAGTTCATTCTTCCAAACGGCATCGAAGATCGCTTGCATGCAAATACAGTACCATAGAGAATGACTGTGAGAAGTTCATTGTTTTTCGTATCGCGTTAATAAAAATAATAATAAATTTTATTCTTGCTGTTACATTTAGACTTTTATGAATATACATCAATATTTTGTATTATAGAGAACAGCAAAGGAGAATCAGGGAAAAGGGCTCAGAGTCCTGACAAAAGCCCTGATTTCCCAAATATATAGACAAGCAAACACATGTTCATCAAACACAGCAGTAATGTTAAGTGTTAGTTCTACGTACACTCATTGTCAGAAAAATCCGCGCACCAAAAAAAACCCTGCGATTAACCCGAAACTCGGCGAATAGCTACGAGGAGAGCAGACGTGCAAATGATTAAAGTTTCGTGCGATTCCGCATGCCCGTGCGTCCAAGACCGGCGCTGCAATCGCAATCCTTGGGTCTTATAAGCTGCCGCGCAGGGTACTCCACATTTGGGCCGCGGGTGGCCTAGTGGTCAGCGTTCTTGACTGCCATGGAGATAACCTCAGGTTCGATCCTGGGCAGGAACGAACGTTCGAACCACTAAATACCCGCCGTGCGTCGGATGGGCACTTTAAGCCGTCGGACGCCGGGTATTGCCCCCCGTAATAAATAAGGACGTCTTCCTCCCCCTTTCTACCTCGCTTCCGTGTCACTTTCCTATCGGGCACTCTAGCCCAAATCTCCTAGCTTCCTATTTCTAAGGGTTGTTGAAGACCTTGGGTCAGACACTCCTTTCTTAAAATCCTCTACATATGATCTGATCTGATCTGGACTCCACATTCATACCGAAGTGCACGGTAAGAGTCACGGGAGATCCCTGAGCGATAGACATGCCGAAGAGCCGCCGTAAATGTGCGTACGCACAACTTACGGAGTTTGAACGAGGTCGTACCATCGGGATGGGAGAAGCAGGGTGGCCGGCGAGCCGAATCGGCCGCTATTTGCGCCGGTCGGACAGTGCGGTCGCGTTGAGAGCAATGGACACGGGAAGGAACCCAGACACGGCGGACTGGCTCTTGACGACCCAGACCCACTACCAGAAGAGAGGACTGTGGGATCGTGAGAGAGCCACGCAACGATGCAACAACGGCCTTGTCGAATATTCAGAGACATGTGGCGGCTATACAAGGGACTCCTACGTCCGCCAGAACCATTTCCAGACTCCTGGCGGAGGCGAATCTGCACTCTCGACGGCCTTTACGTTTCCTGCCATTAGCATCTGACCATCGTCAGCGTCGATTGCAGCGGTGTCAGCAGCGAGAAACGTGGAATGCTACGGACTGTCGACTTATAATGTTCAGCGGCGAATCCCGCTTCTGTATTGGGACGGACGACCACTATGTCGGAGTGTAGAGGACCGCTGGTGACCGCTACAATCCCAACCTCACTGTACAGCGACACACGTCTCGAACTGTTGGCGTGATGGTCTGAGGAGCCATCGCGTATGACAGCCGGACTTCCCTCGCAGTGATCCGATGAATGTTGACAGCCCAGCTCTACGTACAAGAGATCCTGTAGCCCCATGTGCTGTCTTTCCTGGTGGGGCGTTCCGAAGCCATTTTCCAACAAGATAACGCCCGTTCGAACACTGCTCGGGTTTCCCAGGCCTGTATACGTCATGCTTCAATGCTTCCGTGGCCTGCCAGATCGCCTGATCTCTCGCCCATCGAGCACGTGTGGGACCAGATGGGACGTCAGCTTTCTGCATGTCCCAGTGTTCGTGATTTAGAGCATCAGTTGCAAGAAGTGTGGGCCAATCTATCCCAGGATAACATACGGCATTTCTTTGGCTCCATTTCGGACCGTATCACCGCATGTATCCGAGCACGAGGTGGTCCGACGCAGTACTAACGCTGACCGGAATGTGTACCATATGTCCGCGGAAAATCGTCCTGCTGCTGTGATATTGTAATCACTTCTGTTTTTGGCATGTACCATCTCACTACCAAAATCTTATTTCAATCCAACGCGACGCCTCCTTCTTGGTGCGCGGATTTTTATGACAATGAGTGTATTATAAATAATTGTTTTTTATTATTTTTTTTTATTTAACTTAACAAGTATTTTTTTAGTTTATTTTTGAACAAGTTTAGTTTATTTATTATAGTCAACTGGACAGGCAATGCATTCCAAAATTCTAGGACCTATATAATTTAAACTCCGCTTCATCGTAAGAATTTTTGGATATACGGGTCTTAATAATGATTTATATCTCGTTTCATACTTATCATTATGAAAATTCAATTCCGTGATAACTGTGTATACATTTTGTTTTATTCTTTGGAACATCAGTTTACCGATTTTGCAGTCAAATAATTGTTTAACTGATAAAATTCCATAATATTTGGGGTTGACATGAATATGGTGAGAGGCGAAAAGCAGGGAGTTCGTATGAGAAGCAGAATTTGATTTTAAGTCTAATAACCTTATGTGTGTAATCTGTAATATTTGTCGTTTATTGATATTGGTTTCAGTGGTTTGTCCCCATGAGGAAAAGCAATAATTAATATGTGATTGTATAATTGTGGAGTATAAAAGTTTAAGTGTCTTAGTAGTTAGACTTGATATAATTTTGCTTACAATCCCGATATTTTTAGAGATTCGATTTTCAATTGAATCTATATGGTTATTCCATTTTAAGTCAGAATTAAAAATAATTCCCAGATACTCAAAACTTTGTACTGTATCAATAGGTGTATTATTCAAAAGTAGGTATGAAACTTGTGTTCGTGATATTTTCTGTCTGGTAAAGACAAGAAGTTTGGTTTTACTAACATTAATTATAAGTTCATTGTATATTAACTATTCTGGGTAAATTTGTAATTGAAGATTTGCTTGAATAACCATTTCATTGAGATTTTTCCCATTGAATGTTTGCAAAACTAGTTTTTGCAGAAACTAGAAGATTGGCATCTACCACTTTAAGGGGTGACAAACCAAAATGCCGATTTGTGGGTTCTATGGACTTTGTCCCAGGAGTTACAAACATCTTAAAAAACATGTGTTATAAGAATAACCTGGATTTCGGCCTTAGAACCAACACTATTTTTAACTTTGTTCGCAAAGACAGAGATCCGGTGAACCGCCTGGAACGATTTGGTGTGTACAAAATTCCTCTGAAGCCAGTGGACCCAGAGCCCCACTCCAACCCCTAGCCCCCAGATGTATGTTGGTTACACGATTAGGAATGTGAAACTGCGCTTTTCGGAACATAAATACAACATTAAAATTCATGCTTCATCTACTGCTTTATCTCGCCTCGTCACTTCGGGAACTTACTAACCGCGCTGGGAAGAAGCCAGGATTTTGAAAACTCCAGCCAGTAAGACTCAAATCCGCTTTCCAGAGAGTCTGTACATCCACAGATTCTTTAACATGTGTTGTAACGAGGATTCACCTACTCAAGTTTCCCAGGCCTGGAAAGCCATTCTACCTGTAAATGTTAAAGAGAATTACAGTAGTGAACAAACGTATTTGGCGAAACACTTTTTCGACCATAATATTGTTTCTGCTGGACCAAATCGGGTCATTTTGGGATATGATATGTGTTATTCAGTTGTAAACATGACCCATATGCAGATGGATTGGAAACCTTAACACAGATCAGGTACCGAGCTTAATCGCAAAGATCATACAAATTGACCAACAAAGTAGGTGTGTATCACATTCATTTAATGCAACGATAACAGAAAACAAGTACAAGAAAACGACAGAACAATAACTAATACTTAGTGGGATAACCACGAGACTTAATGACATCTGCGCAACGGGCCGGCATCGAGTTCACTAGCTTCTCGACGGTGACCTGCGGAATTCGCGCCCATTTTGCAGACAGCTGGTCGAACTTCTGGGCCCTATTCCGGCAGGTTTTCTTCGCACATCGTCTCTCCAGCTCCTCCCACATGTGCTAGATGGGGTTGATGTCAGGAGATTGGCTTGGCCAGTCTAGAAGTTTGACCTATTGCTGCTGGAAGGCTGTCTTCGCTACTCTAGAGGTGTGCTTCGGGTCGTTGTCTTGCAGCATGATCTATCCGGGTGGCATGTTCTGGTTTGCCCATGGGAAGACATTGTTGATGAGCATGTTCGTGTAGCTCTGGCCGGTCATTATTCCGTCAATCTTGATGATGTGGCCCATTCCATTGCGAGAGAAGGCGCCGTAAACCATAAGCGATCCTCCTCCGTGCTTGACAGTCAGCTGAATGAACTGGGGGTTGAATCTCTGGCCACACGGACATCGTACGTATCGGATACCATCACTTCCGAACAAGTTGAACTTGCTCTCGTCGGTGAAAAGCACCTTACTTCAGTCCGCCGCGGTCCAGTGTCGATGACGGCGCGCGAACGCGACTCTGGCTCGTTGATTCTTGACTCCGATGAGTGGTTTCTTGGCGGGGCGTCTTCCATTCAATCCACCAGCAATGAGACGACGGGAGATGGTCATTCGGCTGACGTTCAGGTCGTCGCTCTCGCGGAATTCGGTGGCGATGTCCACAGCAGTCAAGGTGGGATCAGCACGAGATCGACGGAGGATGCGTCTATCCTGAAGCAACGTAGTGGAACGAGACCTACCACATCACGGACTGTTCTCGACCGGCCCAGTCTTCTTATAACATTGCATGATAGCTGAAATGGACTGGTGTCGGATCTTAAGGGCCCTCGCAATGTCGGTGATGCGCATTCCGGATTCCATCATGTTCACGGCCGCCTGGCGAGCTCCAACAGGGATCTCCGCCTTTTTACCCATTTCTGAAAACCTAAGATTGACTTATTATCCCACTACACATCACAAAACCCACAAAAATCACAAGAAAAACATTAATACATGCAGCAAACAAATGGGTAATAATTGGCGACTCTTGAATATGGCCCATTTCGAACGACAAATTCACTCTGGGCGAAATACAAACTGCGCGGCATTGTAACCCACGAATCAACACATATCATATCCCAAAGTGACCCGATTTGGTCCAGCAGAAAAAGAATTATGGACGAAAAAGTGTTTCTCCAGATACTTTTGTTCGCTATTGTACATTCCACCCTGAAGTCTGGCACAGTGTGTACAACCTCCTACCTGTGTTTGGTGCAGGCCTCCGGTATGTAAATTGCTTGACTTTTTATTTGCTTCTGTGATTTGAATTAAGTGGCAACAACTACCTTATTTATATGCCATGACAACTTTTTATGCGATCATTTTCATCTGATGAAGGACTCCAGGGGAGTCTGAAAGATCTTATGAGTGTCTTTTAACCTTGTATAGTTCATTAAATGTAATTTTACGAAGTACATCTGTCATCTTCAGACTTCGTTTTAATCGTCCACAGCGTTTTTACCTTATCATTTAATTTTTAGCCTGCACGCACCATCATATTCATCAACGAAAGGTCTTCATATAGTACCACAGTTTGAGGTCAGACACATAAATGCAGAAGAACATGTATTCTGAGATGTGGCAGAAAAGCGTGGTAGTTTAACTGTGAAATGTGCAAAATTTAATATATAAACGATGTTAAATAATAAGCTATATATTTTCCACATTTCATAAAAGCAGTGTTTCCTTTCTGTTGTAGTAGGATTTTCTACGTAAGAAGTAGTTATTGAACTACAAAGATTCCAAAAATTTCTTATCGAAACAAAGTAAAGAGATATGAAGGAATTTAATATTAAAGTATGCGAAAAGATCGATTTTACATTACTAGGGCCCTTGTATCGCAATTTTTCTTTGTTTACTAATTTATTCATCATATCAAATGAAGGTTTTCCTTTTTATCACATTTATATTCAAATCAAGCATTAGGGCATCGATTATTTTTATGCAGGATACACTTGAAAACTCTAAATAAATAAATAAATAAATAAATAAACGTGGACAAGGATAAGAACTTAGGATTTTAAACACTTCAAAAACAAAGGCATAAAGAGGAAATTATTTTTCGACTTTGCTAGTCTGCATCCGGCATCAGCTTCTTTACAGTGAAGTCCAGGCGAATAAAATTGCGTGAATAATATGTGAATTAATAAAGAGAAACCCAGAAAAATTTAGTACGTTTCACAAAAGCAAACCGAAGAGGTATTCGTAGCTTACAAAAAATACACGTCTTCATCTCCGAAAGCCCACAGAGAAATAAATATCAGGCTCATTTATTCAGTTGAACCAGACGAGAAAAAAGAAGAGAAGCATTAGGGCGTGACCTAATTACCTAGACGAGTAAAGAAAAAAGGAACAAAACCGTTAGTGAAAATTCTTTGCAGCTCCGCAGAACGCCGACTGTTTTAACAGTGAGAAGCTGTCAATTAAATTCATTCGATTGCTTTAAGAAAATAACCCATCACTTTGTGCCTTTTCTTTTCAGTTCAGCTACACGTATGCGCATGCAATGATAGAAGAAATACCCTGTAAGTAGTGAGGTCAAAAATCTCCAGGAGCAGACCAATGCAGAAAGGAAGAAAATTTTGGGTAGTGGGGTTTTCATTAACAAAATGAGGAGGAATGTGTGCCCTTGCTTCACGACCCCACTCCATATCTTTCCCGAGATTGGAATCCAGTCTCAGCAGAACGACTTCGGAACACTGGAATGCTGAAGCAAGTTTTGGAACACCATTTAGCTTTCACAAAATTGGAAACACAGTCTTTGTGATGATTATGTATATTAAGGACATACAAGGTTTCTCACAAATGTTTTTTCTTCAAATAGACTAAGGTTTCGCGGGAAATGGAACATGTTATGAGATAATTTTGCCATAGCTCCATTGCCCCTGACTTTACCTTCAAAACTTTATAAAACATTTAATTTTAATCATAAAACATTTAATTTTAAAGTGATTCTGAAACCCTTAAACAAGATGAAGTGTTTTGGATCAAAGAACTATGTTGAGAATGTAAACTTGTGGGGAATTTATCAAATCCATGTAAAGTGGCGCTTCGTAAATCAGACACACCCGTAGAGCCTTGCGTTTTCGACTAAAAGAACACAAGACCTACATTCGCAGCTGTGACCTAAAGAAGTCGTCGATGGCTAAACACTGTTACGAAAATGACCATAAATTTCTCTTTGAAAAAGCGAAACTAATCAACAAGCTAGATTCAATCACCAACCTTGATATTTTGGAAGCTTTCCATATACATATATCAGAAGTCTTCGCAACTTGTTAACGACATGGCATCCACACCATTTCTGTCAAGCGTGTGGAAGCAAGTAACTAAAACCCGTGACTCTAAACACCGTTCATGATGTCACGTGCGATTTGAATATTTACGTGCCATTCGTCCTGATGAAGCTAGGCCAGAGCACAGAGAAACTTTGGACTTTGGACGACTTGAAAAATAAAACATTTGTGAGAAACATTATATATCCTTAATATACCATTTAGCTTTTCACCACCTTCTGATTCCAGATAAAGAACATTATTATCATCGTATGTCCCTCGTATAAGAGAGCCGCGAAATTTTGAATGCGACGCAGATAGCAGAGTAAGGAAACTGCGGGATAAACATGTGCACAGCCTATAAGACATCCTGATTAAGGGCAAAAACAAATTGACGCTGGGAGTACAAAGCAGCCTGTAGGGATTAGCTAAATGTACGCAGCACGTATAAGAGAGCGTAGATAGGTATTCTATACATTTGAGAAACTATAGGTGTTCATTTTAAAGCCTGCCTTTAGGCTGTATTCGTACACGAGATTTTAGTATTCTCCAGTACAGGAGCTTGGAATATAATTGAGCATGACTGGTGAAGCAAGTAGCAGCCTGAAAAATCTGCGTGTATCTATGCAATGTGTCAGAGAACAGGGAAATTGTTAATTAAAGAAGCTGGTTTTGTATAATAAAAAGAAATTTTCGTTGTGGCGAATAATTTCGGTAAGTCAGCTATCTGAAACATACTTTCAAATGTGACAGTGCTAAACCTAAGAGCAGTTTTTCTTTTTTGCTGGGAAATTGTAAGAGACTGACTTTGGACGTGATCGAGAACACGATTTCAGTTGGATGTAATTAAATGATAACTTGCTAGAATACACGAGGCTCAGTTTGTTACAGTCTTCATCGGAATCATTGTACGAATTGATCCAACTGATGCAAATGCCTTCAGATCATTCCCATAGTGCACCGAAACTGGTTTATTCGCGAGCATGTCGCATTTCTAAAATGCATGAATTGAGGCCTTTCGATCATGTTTTCGTTACCGTCGTTGATTTTTTATTTGTTCGTAACAACGACCAAGTGTCGGACAGAATTTTTTATCCACCGACGAAGGTTACTTTCATCTTAATGTTGCGTTAACAGCCTGAAGGGGCAGTTTTCAAATTCGGAGAACCCGTCTGCTGATCATGAAGGCATATCGTATTCGGTAAAAAACAACGTCTGCTGCGCTCTTTCTCTGTTTATTGGTCCAATATTCTATATTTTTTAAGAATTCTACGAATAATAGAATGTTATCCCGACATCTCAGTACAATTTGCCCCATTGTTGGGGGTCCATCAGACCTGCGTATTTTCAGCAGGATGGGGCTGTTTGTATCACCGCTTGATTGATCATGTAATTATTAGATGTTTTAGACAATGATCGATTTCGTAGGACTTATGGCTCTTAGATCTTCGGATCCATCTCCACCCGAGTTTTCTCCCTATGGGGCATTCCAAAGGAAGTGTTTTATTCACATCATAGAGAGAAACTGAAAATGAAAATCTCAAAGCTTGCTGAAAGCATAGAGCTATAAAATCTTTATCAGGCGGTAAGCAATATAGTAAAAGAAGTGAATGTCTGAAGAAAGGAAAACAAAGCAAAATTCCGGCCTTTTTTACAAACTTCAACTGAGTTTGTACTTCACACTTCAGTTTTATTGATTTTTAATAAATATTTTGAGGTAAAACTCAACTTCAGATATAAAAGTCTCTAAGGAACCCAAGATTTCTGTGGCGCGCGAAGAATAGTGAAAATCCTGTTGAAACTCATGAAGTAAATGCGCTTGGGAAGCTCGTTTTCACTGTTTTCTGTTAGGACTCGCATCTAGCACGTAGCACCTTCTTGTGGGAATAAAATGTGTAATGAACTCTAAGTATGTGTTTTCCATAAAGCAAACAGCAGTATTACTAGGGCTTTCTTTACTTCTTCGAAAGTGTATTGGTGCTTTGTGTACAAGTTGGACACTGGCACTTGTGCTTTTGCTAAAGGAAACCTAGTGGTTACATTTGAACAAGCTTTACAGACAGATTGGAATCAAACATGGGTTTTGACCAACGGTAGCTTAGACACTCTCATTCATCGTAAGTAAAAAGGCTGGCTAGCTGGCTGGCTTAAGTACCAATATTTAAAAGGACAAAACTGCTCTCGTACAGCTTTTCAAAACAATTGTTTTAAAACCAGTAACCGTCACCCATCACTTTAGAGTTTAATTCAAATAACATCAATAGACACTACTATACCTTAAAAATCATAATGAATATCAAAAATCTCTTTTAAATACCTGTATTCTCAATAACGTAATAAATGTTGAAAACTGATGCTGTAAATAAAATGATGTATTTCACCTGAAACGAAACAGAAAATGTGTTCATTAGAAGCAAGCAACTTAAGCGCAGATATTTGCTGCATTATACTGCATTAATCAGAATCAAAAAGCTCATTCTGCCGCAAATGTGGTGCATGTAGCTCCATAAATGAAATCTTTAAAATGCAGCATGAAACAAAAATGATTATCCGATAAAATGGACGTTTTTTCCAAGTTATTACACTTACTTTTGCGCCTTATTCTGCGAATTCATCAGACTACGTAGACGCTTGGCAGCACATTACATTTGTATATTTATTCTGTTGGTAGAGGTGACTTGTGTTCTTTGGGTGTTCATAAAAATGTATCAAATACTGAAGATGTTAATCTTAAATGTAATTCCACTTAGGTGAATATTTTGAATAATTTGAAAATTTTAGGAGTAAGGTTTACCGAACGGTTTGTCGAGTGATTCGCAGAATTCACACCTCCAAAATATGTCTGGAAGAGATATTTAACACTACCAAATAAAGGGAAAACGGAAAAGAAGGTGAAAATGAAATAGAGAATCATTAGTTACTGTTACATTTGACTGTGTTTATAATTTGATAGGCAAATGAGTGAATTTGACAATAATTACATTACAGCAAGAAGAAAAATACTAAGTGCCGGGAAATGCACAGGCAGGTTTGCAAATAAATAAATATTGCATACATTGATTAAAATAATAAAAGAAATTGCAGATTTAATAGTTTCTGTCGTACTGTGCAAATAAATTGTAAACTGCGTTAGATTATTATCTGCGTTGTTCCATTGTTGGTGCATCTTCTTGTCGTAGATAGATGCAGTTTGGACAAAAAGTAATATGCTGCATTTATCTGGCGCAATTTTTCTGTCTGAGCGAATTCCGTATTTCTTTTCTAGTCATTCCGTCGTTCCAACTGCCGACTTATAAATATCATGTGCAGTGGTTTATTTTCTTCCTTGTACTTTTTCATAAATTGCCTCGATGCAAATTGTTCGTCTTGTTTCTCTGTCTACAGGAAACCTGGTTCAAACACCACTCTGATCCCATTTCACTCATTTCACCCCAGGTGCCAAATATTATCATCTCTGCACTTCTTGATAAGGCGGGTCATAACTCATTCGTCGAACATTACCTTCCGTAACATGGAGTTCGAAAGCATTAGGAGACAGGCTACAGAATACGGATACCCAGAACATTTTTTTCAAAAACTGCTACAACGCATTTCCTCAACTCCATCCTCAACTTTAACCAGAGCTACACAACCTGTTAAATATGCTGGTGGTTCTGTACCTTTCCTACTTGGTGTCACCAACCATTTAAAAACAATTTGTAATTAACACAAAATTGGATTCTGAATCAAGACAAATAATATAATGACAACTATAAAGAATAGCAGAGATACAGTGGAACTAGGCATGGCATTTATGCCATACCTCTCAAGGTCTCGTGTGAAGAGGCTCAAAACAGGATATGCGTATTTTCGACCACTCTCCCTTTGAGCTGTAGAGCCTCGGAACATAAATACAATATTCGAATAGCCTCAACTTCAACAGCTCTTTCCCGACTCTACTTGCAAGGCAGGCATACCCCAATATGGGAAGACATAACCATATTGAACACTCCGAGGCCACGTTCAACTATTCTCTTTGCAGAGAGTTTGGTGATTTATAAATACAGTCACCTTTGCTGTAACGAAGAATATCCATATACCATCCCCTGCCATGGAAACAAGTAATGGATCGTGAGAAACACCCAGACAAACCAGAGGACGAATTCGACCAATTGTTTCGGCGCATGCGTCAACTTTATCTCGGAACTGCGTCCTAGCGAATGCTCTCATGGTATATAACCAACACCGAACCACTTGTAATTGGTGCATTGTCAAACATCTGAGGATAAGCTTAAAGTAACCTCGAAAGGTCTCATGTGTGTATTTTAACTTGTATATATGGTTTTTAATCTGTATATATGCTTTTTAACGTAACGTTTTATAAAACTCGTGCGTAAGACGGCATTGCTTCATTTAATTTTGGAAAGCGTTTCTTGTGTGTCATATAACGCTAATTTACATATCCGACGTTGTTGTCATGTGACCGTAACTGGTCCAGAGTATAAAATGTGACACAGAAGTTTGCCCAACAGTCTGATCTGATCTGCCCAACAGTCAAACGCACTTGCACATCGGTAAGTGAAAGATGGCAAGCGATAGTGCATTTATTCGACACTGCATTCGTTACAAATTTCATGAAGGAAAACGTGCTGCAAAAGCATATGCATCGATCTGTTCTGTTCTGGGGGAGAATATTGTATCGAAAAGCATGTGTACGTTTTGGTTTAGACGGTTTAAAGCAGGTATTTTTATATATCGATCGAGAACGTAGCGGCACCACGCAGAAGGTTGCACATGAGGAACTGCAAGCATTGCTGGATAAAGATCGTCTCAAACACAAAACGAACTAGCTGAACAACTGGGGGTAACTCAACAAACCATTTCCAATAGTTTACGCGCAATGCGAAAGATTCAGAAGAAAGGAAAATGGGTGCCACATGACCTGAGCCAGAGGAACAAGGATGAGCGTGTAATGAAGTGTTTGGATCTGTTGAATAGCAACATTGCTACGATTAAACCAGGAAATCTGTCGGAAACGTTCATTCAGAGGCAAAGTATTGCGTCCCGTGAAATTACTTACTGCATGACAATTCTAGGCCGCATCTCGCGAAATCGGTCAACGAAACGTTATTAACGCTTGCCTGGGAGGTTTTGGAGCACCCGGCGTATAGTCTCGACAATAGCCCCTTCAGACTATCATTTGTTCCGATCGATGCAACATGGTTTGTCTGCTGTACTGTTCCGGACATATGACGAAGTGCAAAAATGGGTTGACGACTTCATCGCGTCACATGACGAAGTATTCTTCATGGCTGGAATCCGTCAGCTGTCTGACCGATGGCGGACGGTGATAGATAATGGCGGCGTGTATTTTGATTCGTAAAGTTATCATTGTTTTCTCTCAAATAACATGTTGCGTTGTTTTAAAAGGTTTTAAAACTTATTTGTACATCTAATATCTGGAATTTAACGACATTCTGTTAGTTAGATTTTGACGTGCTGCATTACAAAAATGTAGAAGGAATTTTGTATCGCACAAATTTTGTGGTTCTTAGCAAGAATAAAGAAAGCTGTGAATTCCCTATAAGTGTTTGCTTTTTCTCAGATTCACGAGCTCTGTCCGTTAGTGTTATTGTTATTTTTAGTACTCAGTTGTATCTTTAAATTTTTCAAGTGTCTTTTAGCCACAAGTACCCATGACAAAACTTGAAACGTTATAAATGTCATGACTTCCTTTCTTAGGTTTCTACAACCATCCTTCTCGGTGTTCAAAATTTATTTCAGTTTTAATTTCGTCACGATAGTTGTTTGCTTGTGTTGTGATAAGCATAATGTCGAAAGAACGCTGACAAATGTACTCTTTCTATACACGATTAAGACCTTCATTTTCGGACTCACGCAATTGTTTTCCATTTTTAATTCGCTTCTGTTCACCACATCATCGCTCCAACGCCGTATTTTCCTGTAAGATGTCTTACACGTACAGAGGTTGGACAGAATAATGTGAACACCAAGCAGCCCAGAGACGTGACTTTTCATGCAGCTACGTGCGTCGCAATACGCAAAAGTATCCACCACTTTTTGGTTGTAATAGCTTTGTTTAGAGCCTCAAGTTCCTGTTTAAGTGCATTTAAGGTTCTTGTTGCAAAATTTCTTTCAGGATGACCACGAAATGAGCGACCTAACGGACTTCGAAAGAGGGCAAATTGTTGGTGGCCGACTAGTTGGTTCCTGCGTGACTACAGTCGCCAGGGTAGGGGGCTATTGAGAGCTACTGTATCTAACGTCATGAGAGCATATCGTGGTCGTGGCAAAACCTCGTCTGCAAAACACAAGAGCGTCCCGAAAGCGACCCTGACTGATAGACAGGAGAGCATTAAAGAGGATTGTTAACCATAATAAAAAGACCACGGCGCCGAAAAGTAGTGTGGAGCTGAATCTGCATCTCCAGACCACAGTATCAATGAAAACAGTGTGCAGGGAACTGCATAAACAAGATATTCCTGGCGGAGCTGCTATTGCAAAACCTCTGGTGACCCAGGTGAATGCACAACGGCGACGGCAGTGGTGCCAGGGACATAAACGTGGACTTCAGATGCATGTAAGCGTGTAATGAGGTCGGATGAATCAACATTCATACTATTCCCCACCGCCTGACATGTTTAAGTGTGGAGAACACCGACAGAAGCATACAATCCAGACTATCTGCTCCCAACAGTGCAGCATGGTGGTGGTTCTCTCATGCTCTGGGCGGTCATATAATGGTTTTCAGAAGGTCCCCTGATCACCTTGAAAGGACGTATGACTGGCAGGCCGTATGAAACCATTTTGGCCGACCAAGTCCATCCAATGTCTCAGGCATTGTTTCCTGCAGGGGATGTCATCTATCAAAATGAAAACGTCCTAACTCACAGAGCTCGGAATGTCCGATCATGGTTTGAGAAACATGAGGACAAATTTTCTCACCTTCCTTGGCCTTCCCAATCACCAGACTTAAAAATTATCGAGCCATTGTGGTCTGCGTTGGAAAACAGAGTAAGATCCCGTCATCCTCCATCTTCATCTCTCAAGAACCTGGAGCAGTTTCTGCATGAAGAATGTCGTAACATCCCACTGAACACCATCCAGGATCTGTATGCGTCCGTTCCAAGGAGGATTCAGGTGGTTTTGAATGCCAAATGTAGACCCACACCCTACTAGGTACGTAAAACCTTCTTTTTTTAGGTGTTCACATTATTCTGTCCAACCCCTGTACATCGCAGTCAAGATTTTGCACAACCTAGAATTTTTGTGGTATAAATAAATACAATACTTCTGGTTTTTCTCTTTGCTATTGCCATGAAGCTATCTGCAGATCTTTGTTAACATTTCAAGTAGCACCTATATCTAAACCACAGAGCTCAAAAAAGTCCCAAAATACGCGTGAGTAATACTTAAACTTTTGGATATGATGAGTGTCAAAAACGGTTGTTTAAAACTACGAAGACGTTGATAAGATATTTTGCGAGAGGAAATTACTGCCAAACGTACAAATTCAAAGTTGACTAATCAAGAAGCAGCGATGCCTGACGTCAATCAATGGTTCGTCACCGTTCTCCTCTTCGGGGATGACGTCATGTTGTCATGGAGGACAATGGTCACATGTCGAGGGGTATGATATCCTTCCGCAAAGAGATGGGTGTGCGCTTCAGGAGCTCCATAATGAACTGTAATCGTAAGCCTCGTGGAATTTTTCATTCATGGCCTCGCATTGGCTCTCGAAAAACGGTGTGGATTTCATAGTTTTTCTGATTTCGGGATTTCAGATGTTCGGCCTGAATTGACAAGACTTTTCATTTTGGCAAATTGGTCACCTTTCTTCGGGGCAAAACAATGTCAGTTGACATTTACTTTAGTTCTTACGAGATAAACTACATGAGGTAATCCAGGTAGTACAGCAAGCATCGTACATATTCATTATTTTTCCCTGTGTCCATTGATGGAGTAACACGTCACAAAAAGAAAGGCTTCCAAAAAAAGTCAGATGGGAGACATATATATATATATTTCTTTTCACGATGCAACCATAAATCGATTTAGGAAGATTTTGCAGCAACAGAGAGTATTGACGGTGAACAAGCGGACTTAAGAATCCACTCGCTGTGCCGTGAGTTATGAGTTTAGGATGCGCCATCGATCATCGGAGACATTGGGATTCCCAGACGCAGCCTCTTTCCTTATGCCATTAAAGAGAAAGGGGCTAGCAAAAAAGTGAAGAAAAAAGGAGGAGCTTAATTAGACAGCTTCTTGTGCGCGAAGAAGCAGAAGATGGAAATGGTAGATCATATAGGTCAGAACCCCACCCTAGCCTTCATCTCCTCGTAGACATTCCATAAATGCTTAGTGAAAGAATCAAAAGAATGCTGCTGAGTTGCAGAGTTTGTTTTTTTTATTCTAGATTTAAACCTTTATCAAAAAAAGAAAAATTACTCTCCGTTTTGGTGTATTTTCTCATTTGCCTAACGTAGCAAAATCAGCTTATTTGAATACCTTGGCTATGCAGTTTTTCATGTTTGAAAAGGGAATTACATCGCATTGTCGTGATTTGCCGATTAATGTAAAAACTGACCTGCCGAATTTTTGCAATCGAGGCCACTTACTTTATTTAATCCCGTATTCAGCTTTTACCATTGAAACTTTAAGGATTAAATAGACGTAAGTCGTATGATATATGTTTTCCTTCCCTTAAAAGCTTTAAATGTAGGCCTTGAAAGGCACTCTAATTCATTTTTCTTTTTGGTAATAGATATAAAGTCCATCTTCTCTACCCTTTATCGTTTCGATTGTAATGAAGATTGAAATGCCTTCTTTAGTGATGAAAGTGAAGTGGAATACGATTGATTTTTAGGATCAAACATTAAGCTGCCACAGAAATGAATTTCTTATTAAGAATCTGTTGAATCAGATATTTACACTGGGTACCTGTGCAGCTATAATTTGCAAGGTTCTTAAAGCGTTGTGAAAAAATGAGAAATGTTAAAATTGGTTCAATGACTAGGTTTTCATAGGATTTCACATAGAAGTACCAACCTGTATGTACACTTAGGTGTTAGTCTCCCTTTTTTCAGTTCTTTTACTAAACTCACATCACTGATATTTTTGACTCAGTTTCTCACTATATAAGGTTGTCTTTTCACTGCGACTTCCAATTGACCTCTCACATTTGGCTTTTATTCTCTGTTTCTGCTTTGACCCGAATCACAGTATATTATTCTCTCTGCCTTTCCTCGCGTTTTTAGCACTGGTCGGTGGTTCATCAAAGCTTGGAGCCGCATTGAAAGTTTTATGATGTTTTGCACTCTAACATTCAAGAAGTTCCGGACTTCCTCGTCATATCTCTTGAGAGATATGTCGAATGCAGTGGAGTGACCCTGCCGGTGGGCGAGCTGCAAAGATGGCCAATTACTCTCTTTCAATGCCTGGATTGGAGTCTAAATGTAGGTGAGTGTCTTCGTGTACCCTTGAATGGAATGTGAGCATTTTCGTGTATCCTTGGATGAAAGATGGGCGTCTTCGTGTATCCTTGGATGCAAAATGAGTATCTTCATGTATCCTTGGATGCTTGAAGGAGTGAGGAAGAGATCCAAAAACAATCAAAAACATGCAAATTGAATATCTACTTTGTTATCTTTTGTATTTTGTGCTTGATCAATGGTTCTAACAAACCGAAAGAAATGCTTGCACAAACATGATTCATATAACAATTAAAAAACTGCTATGCGCATTGCGGGTTCGATGAGATAACGTTATCTTTTTATCTACAGAATGACATGCAGAAAACATATTACAAAATAAGTGGGACACTTGTAGAAATCTGATCGTTTGTCTATATTTTCTGAATGTATTTAGATACATAACGCTGACGTTACCACAGTTTCGGGGAAGAGAGTAATTATCTTTCATATTTACAAGCAAATCCTTCCATGTTAATTTAAAACATAATCCATGTTACTTTCCACTGCGACTGATGTAGCTGATCTTCAAAAACTATTCAAGATGACTGTATTATGCATCGGAAGAAGTGCCAGCTCTATTTATATGTAGAATTCCTAAACTAATATTTTAAGATGTTCATTGTCATTAAAAAATGTAAGTTTCCCATATAATAATGACCTTGCTTTATAATTTAACGAACAATCATTGGCTGACCTCAATCACCTGACGTTTTGGAGACACAACCACGGATGAGATAGAAGTTTTCTTAGTTTGCACACAATGTTTATTTGGGCTAAACTGTTTCTACTTCGCCGATTCCAAAGATCATAGCAGCATCGTGAGCTACGGAAAACAGTAAAAGCATTATCGTTAGGGAACCACTCAACTGGTACAGAATATTATGATTAGAAGTACCATTCCGGGCATAAGAAATGGTGTCTTTGGGCTACAAGAATATGCGAAGAATCTCTAGTGTAGCGTGTGAGGCTAATGAGGAGCACGAGCTTGACAGTTCTAGCAAGTCTTGAATGCTACTATAAAAAGCCCGATTTCAATGAAAGGAGAGAAATGAAGAATTGCTGTACGTGTGAACAGTTATGTTTTTCTCAGCGTAGGACATGTGACCGCAATTGCTGATCGAATGAGGCAGAAGTGTGTGAAAAGAAGAAAATAAATATTTTAATATATGTAAAATAAAATAAGGAAAGTCGGAACCGTCTGGATTATATCGTGCAACTCACAGGAACTGAATCAGCAACTGCTCCCGGGGCATCCAGGAATGAAACGAGTCAGTTTGGTATCAGGTAGTAGACCACTAAATAATTTTTGGCTTTCATAATCTGCGTGGTATGAACGATGCTCTTCCTGTTTATTAAATAGAACAGATGAAAAGAGGATTGAATGAGTCGTACCCGGTTGTCTTAGCCGTCAAAGAAGTTGTTGATTTGATATACTAAAATCGGATAGAGTGTTAAGAACAGATTCATTATCTATATTAGATAATCTTCCTCATGGCCAGAGATTTTTTGCCATCAAACAGTTGATTCTGTAGCAGGTTTAAAAGAGTGCAAAATATTTCAAACAACCCGACGCGAAATGAACATGTCGATGTGATCAGAAGGGGAAAATCTGGACGGAGTATTATTAAACATTCAAGTCTGGCAGGCGATGGAGTTTTGTTTTACGTGTGCTGCCCTCCTACGCATTCTTGCTACGGAAGATCAAAGCAACTGCTTGATGTCTGCAGAATCAGTAAATCAATGGTGAATGGAAGCGAATGGAACTGGATGAACATCATTGACACTTGTTAAATGACTCACTTAGTTCCGAAACGTAGGTCGAACATTGTAAAAACACTGACAACCATTGCCTTCGGAAGAATCGATCGTACCGACACTGTCTTTTCAAGAAATATGGATTTGCTGAATTGGCAGCACTGTCTTTGAGTCAGATTTGTTTGTTCTCCTTTCTTTCAGTTTTGTTTTTGTGATGCAAATGGGGCAACGATCTTCTGAAGTGAGACGCTTAGCTACTCTTCTCTTCCGTTTCGTCCTTTTGGTTGTCGACGAGAGCACATTTTTCTTCTCCACTTCTTTTCAAAATTTTCCCTTAGGGTTTAGTATTATTTTTATTTTCAGTTCCAAACACCAGCATACTACTTAGTACTTATGACGAAAAATTGCCTGGTCTACATCTGTGGCTCCCAGTATTCTCAACTTGCTAGCTTTTGTGGCACTATTTTCGAAATTATGTTTCGAAAATAGTGCCACAAAAGCTAAGACGTGAGCGATAGTATTTCGAAGTCCCCGTAAAACGTAGATTTCTGGATAATTAGCATTTCAAAGGAGAAATGGCGAGTGTGCCAAATCGAAGAATAAAAAAAGAAGTTCTTATAATATGAAGTGAAATTATATAGCAATGCATTTCTTGATAAAAATTACAGAGATCGCGGATTTATTTTCTGTTAAAAGTGAAGTCGATTAATAAACACACACTTACAGAGTAAACGCAAATACTTATACCTCCAAGAAAGAAAAAAGTTCAGAAGGGAATTATATACCTCCCCTACTAAATTTTTAAGTGAACTGCACATTTGATTGAGAAATGCGTAACTTAATTTTTGTACTTTCTTCTCTGTACAAAGAAATTTCCGAAGTATGTTTACTGCATCGTAAGTTACGCGGTGTAAAGCGAAAACGGAAGAAAATTAGGGACACTGTGTTTGTGTCTGTGGTAAGATTGATTTCATAAAAGACACGAGAGATTTCAGTTTTAATCAGGAGTTACGTATTTTAAAGATTTGTTTATCATCGTTCTTGTTGAAAACACTCAAGCTAACCAAGTTTTCTTTTCAACCTTTCTTTTGTGCAATTTGATGCTTTAGGATTCGAAAATACCCTAATAGGAATGCACCATAAGTTCACTTACAACTAAGTCTTCGGAGTCAGTGATTTATTCCTTGAGTAACTACATCTCGCAGTAACGTAGAGTTAACACCACTGTAAACTCGTAGTAAAGTCGAAGATCTAATCACAGGTCTAATGTAGGGCAAGTCATAGTACCTGGAGACTGGAAAGAAATATTCTCCGCGAATACACGAAACAACTACAGAATTTTTAAGGGGGCAAACAGAATAGTCATTGCGTTCTTACTGTTCAACATGTAACTTTAACAGCAGAAAACTTGAAAATTACGTCGTAATTACTCGAACGGAAATCGGGAGGTGCGGGTACGATTCCCGCTCCAGAACAATGTAATCTTCAAGTTTTTTTAGGTTGAAGTCACATGTTGAACTGTAAACAAGGCGAAGGCTATTCTGTTCGCCGTCTTAAAAATCCTGTAGTTATAGTACACATCCATAGACTCAAATGCCTATGGATGCGTGAGCGAAGTCTTTAATCAGTACTTCAAGTTGCATGGTCCACGTATTTATGTCAATTATAACTTCACCAACTGATATATATAATTTTTAATCTCATTTTATTTTTATTTTTTGTTATCTTTTTTGCAAAAATATTAAAAGCCGGCATTCAGTCGAACAAATAAGGATCCAAACGACCGGACTCTTAAATAATTCAACCATCAACTTAAAAGGTCGGTATATTACAAGTACTTTAAAAGCACACAAGATAACTACCTACTGGGGTAAACACAACAACACTGAAGTGTGTCCACCTGTTACACATCACATGAAGTACGTCGAAGCCAATAAATAGCAAACGAAAGTCCAAAATGTTTTAAGAATTAGCACAGCCCTCGAGTGAGAATGTTGAATATTATGGAAATATGTCCGTATGGACAAATCACATGTGACTTGTTCCATGGAGTACGAACATATGGACAAATCACATGTGACTTGTTCCATGGAGTACGGACATATGGATGGACAAATCACATGTGACTTGTTCCAATGGAATTAAACAATTTTGACCACCTACCTAATACTTCGTAGGTCCTCCTTTCGCCCTCAGTACAGCAACTATCCGACGAGGCAGGGATTAAATAAGATGCCGAAAGCAGTTGGGAGGTATGGTCAACCAAGCTGTGTGTAAGCGGTCTTCAGTGCAAGTGTGGAGATGACTGGTGTATCCAGAAGCCTGATATGTCGTTGCATAGTGTCCCACAAGTGCTTTATTGGATTGATATTGGAAGAATTCGGAGGTCATTCGGTATGCTGGAAGTCTGAACTGTGTTCCTCAAACCATTCCTGCACAACATTAGACCTGTGACTCGGAGCATTGCCACTTGGAAGACGCCGTCGCCATTCGGAAAAAAATGCAACATTGCTGGGTGTACAGAATCAGCAAGTAATTCACGATAGTAGGAAGAAGTCATACATTGTTCTACATGCATCAGGGGTTCATGTTCCTACCATGTAAACATGCCCCACACCATACAACCACCTCGACCAGGTTGCACTGTGGAGACCATGCACGATGGATCTAGGGCATCATGTTGTTTGCACCAAATACATACGTACACTGCCATCCACAGAGTGGATTATAAAACGTGACTTGTCAGCAGTGCACTTTTTCCAGTCATCCGATGTTCAACTTGCATGACTTTGCACCAGGTGAGTACATTGGGATGATAAACCGTGATTAGGAGAGGGTGTCATCGGGGTCTTTTGGTGTTATAGCCCATACGTTCAAGCGTGCGACGTATGGTCATGACAGATGCTGTTCCGGATTGACCTCTGTTGTGTTGGGTAGTCAACTGCTGAACATTACTGCGTCTGTTGACCTGTACGGGTTGTCGGACACCGCGCTCACCTCTCACATTAATCATTTGCTATCTTGTGTACTTTTGCCTCCGGGTCGTTGTTTGACCATTTTCACGTCAGTCCTTTAAACTGACATCAGTCAGTTTAACTACCACGGCTTGCGAACAACCCACCAATTCAGCCGCTTGGGAAATCGAGGCACCCGCTCTCCGAGCTCCCACAATCTCTCCTTTCTCAAAGGCAGATAAATCCTTCCGTTTACTCATTACGTTCCGAATTTTACTACCTGCTGCTTCACTCATACCTTATATATGCTACTTCGGTCGACTAACCGTTCCCTCTCGGAAATCATGTGGTCAACGAGCCGCATCTACTTTTGGTTGGGGTGGTCATAATTCAGTGATTCATATCTATATTTTTTTTCTTTTTCACTGAAAACTACTGCTTATGTATGCATTAAAATATAAAATCAAGACCCGCTTAAGGAGGTTTTGCACAGTATATGTCCATATGTTGTTGTCTCAAAAACCCCGTCACTCTTCATTTTGATTAACTACGGCTGAGCTTTGAAGAAATGTTCTTTCACTGAAAATTACTGATTCAGGTTACTCTTTCAGTTTCATTTGGTTTAAGCAACGGGAAGAATGAGTTCTACTTCAAAACAAATTATAACTTAATTTACTTAATTATCGTTCGTGTACTTTAGTTATTTTTAAATAACTCCTCGGCGAAAATGAATTTATGGTGCCCCTCCTAGGTACAGTGAAGATACACAGAACTGAAAGAAATATTAGTTTATTCCTTTATTCATATTGGTATACCAGTGCCATATAATCAAGTAGATCATTGGGCTGCAATGTTTGAGAGGTGCATTCGAAGAACAGTGAGAGTTGCTTTCTTGATATGTGATCGTTTAGTAACTTTTCCAGCTTTTTGAAGAATTCTGCCATGATAATGTATCTTCATAGCAAACTGAAAGACCCGGTGTCTTATTTCATTCCATAATAAGCAAACTTGACGTTGTACAACAGCTGAATAGAAAGAGTGTCCCGTTAGATCCATCAGCAGGTGGTTCTAGAAATAAACAAAAGCGAAGCGAATATCTGTGGTAGTTGGAAAAAATCACCGTCTTATTTCTTTCTTCTTTTTCTGGGGTTTACGAGTACTATAAACAATTCAGGGGACAATTAGTAGTCTCCCGTCCCTAATTTTGGGCCACTGGTTCCAGAAGAGGACAGAACCATCGCCATCAGACAAATATAACACTTACGTCTCATTATGACTCTAACTCGATCCCATCTCAGACGAATGATCTGAAGACAGAACCTCAGACCGCTTGTCCTATCAGGAATGGCCGTCTGATCTCTTAGGAACATGCTGGACAGAGAAATTCGAGTACAATTCCCCACACAAAATTTGAAAAAGTTGGGAAGTCTAATTCTAACAGGTACCTATATCTACAGTATGTAAAGAAACAAAGGCAAAAAACTACGAAACTGTTACCCGATTTTTGAAAAGGGTTGTGATACCATGCGAAAACTAATAATAGGTATAGACAATTAAATTATTACCATAAGTTCAATTTGAGACATCAGTTAAAACTGCTTGCACTAGCGCTCCGGGTTTCAGCAAAAACGATCTCTAGAGAGCTTTGGGTCAAGGAGGTGTCAGATGTCTATTTCTGATGTCATCTTGGCTTGTTCTCTTTGATGTTTACGCAAACTCTGACATCGAATTTGTAGTCACGAGCTGTTTGATCAGGGGTCAAATACGTCCGAATGGGTGAACGTCAAATTATACCGCAAAGCATGACAAGACCGCTCTGATGAATCAGAGGGTCAAAAGAAACTGGTAAGCGTCGTGAAAGCAAACAGACTATCTATAATCCTGCAAATCACTACAGAATTCGACGTTGGTGTACCGAGGGTTCTTAACAACGAAACGTGCGATGTCGCGAACCACAACCATGTGATCAGTCTCCTTTGATTCCTCTGATCCACCAGCAATTTTCGTCCACAGGATCGCCAATTGCTGGCAGTCTTTCGTGGGTCGACTTAGTCCAGGTACACCCTTGCTACGCTACGAATGTGCACGAAACGCTCAAGGGAACAGCCATTGGAAGATTCTCGAACCAGCACACCTGGCATCAACAGCCAAGCCACTTTCAAAGTAGCTCAAATGACTCGTTTGTCCCTTTCCAACCCTCCGTCGAACGCTAACTGACGTTCGATGAGCTGATCTGCTTGTTTTATGCTGCACATAGCGCTCAATGTGTCGTCTTACGTCTTGGCGTGAGCGATACATCCATTTCAGTTTATTAGTACATCATTCAGACATCATGTCGAAGACAGATGTACTAATAAACTGAACTGGAATTTCAGTTTATATTTAACGTCACCGATCGTCAACGGTTCTCTATCATGAAGTACTGTTCCAGAAAATATGCGAAACAACGTGATCGACTTTGGAACGATATCCAATCGCCAGCACTGAAAGCGCTTACTCGGAAAATGAGAAAAATTTCGAGGAAAATCCCGTCTTAATGAAATTGTCCTTAAACAAAAGTTTCAGTACCGACGCAAAAAACGTCTTCAAACGTTTCAGAAAGAGCCATGAAAGCACATTTAGCTAAATATGTGAAAGTCACATACCTACGGCGTTGGTCGCAACAGTTCTCAAGGGCACCCTTAATGCGGTTAAATTCCAAAGAAGAGCAGTATTTAAATATATCATACACAGTTGTGCGGCTTTATCTTGTTTCCTTTGCCAGTTCAACACTCAAAGTAAGCAAAAGAAAGCCAGTGATTTATACTAAGTAAAATGCTCTACAATTATGACTAATTAAAAGAATCAAAACTTTAATTTTTTATGTGCTGCCGCGGTAACTTTAACACTGCCGAGAGTTATCATCGATTGAAATAAAGAATGTTTATCATTTCTGATTGTAACAGAAATTGGATTTCGTTATAATTTATTAACTGATTAGTGCTTTTGCATCGTACGACTTTTTATGCTGGTCCCCTGAAAAGCGTAAAATCGGGGTTTTACTGTACTACGGATGCTTCAGTCATAATATATATTATCTGATGACTTATTACCGTTCTGCTAAAGAGTTGACTCCATGCGGGTAAATGGGCTTAGTTCAATCAATTGATGTTGAAAGCGTTATGACAGCAGTATTGCCAGGGCGCGGGCGCTTGACCTGGCAAGGACCAGTCGGGGGACTGCCCAGCTACCGTTCTGAAATGTGCCATGCCCGCAAACTGGGAGTCCTAGCGACACGTTCTTTCCTTAATAGCGAACTTACCAAAGTACTAAGGGGAGATGCCACACACCGTAGGCACTTGATTATGGAATTTATTCGTCTCTGTTCTCTTTACCGAGACACGGTGGAAGATGTCATGCGTCTTCCCCCACTGTCTCCCTCGTCCTATCTTTATTTTTTATTTTGTTTACCATTTTTCAAGAATGACCTGCTTCATTCCAGTCTGCACACTTTGCAGTGGCGTCGGCTTCTAGATATCTATGTCCGTCTTCTTTGTGGCCTCTTTGGCCAACTGATTCGCTCTTTCGTTTTCCTTTGGTTCCAACATAACGGTTCCCTTACCTAAGCTCCTCAACTGAGCTTTGATAATATTCACTAGAGAGTTCTTATTCCTGAACTTTCTTAGTTCCTCCAGAGCGGTCTGGCTCTCTGAATACACTCGAGTGCGTTTGCGCTTCTGCTCGGAGATGCCCAAACCCACCGATCCCTTATCGCAAAAAGGCCTGAAAGACCCACACATTCCCCGATAATTAACATAATCCGCTCCGAGACATCCTCGCTTAAGTTAAAAAAAATGTTAACCCATGTGAAATTGCGTCGTATTACTTAAAGTTATCCAAGTCTCACTTATCATATTACAAGGAAATGAGCTAAACTGTCCCAACTGCGATAACGACAATGTTATAATTAAATTACTAAATCAAAATTCAATATCGAGAATAGGATCTGCATATTATGTTAGAGCTGATATGTTACGAAACTTTGTGAATGAATACAAAGGTTTACTAGAAAAATATAGGTATATTAACAGAATTTGTCAAAACGTTGCCATTTCTTTAAATTTTGGTGATCTATATTTCCCTTACCCTTTTTAGCACGTCTTTTGTAAAAAACGATCGTGCTTATGTTACCGGTTTGTCCGTCCGTCCGTCTGTACCCACGCTATCTCTGCAACTATTAGTCCGATTTGAAAAATTCTTTTTGCATTCGGAAGTTTGAAATATGCGAATGATGATCCTTTATTTCGTTTTTTTTTACGATGTACAATTTCGCCGCTAGAGGGCGTAAATGCAGATGATGTCGAATTAAAAAAACGTTTTATTCCACATATTTGCTTCTAAACATCCGATTGAAAAAAATATTTTATCCTTCGATTCCATTTATGTCGAAGAGTATTTTAGATATAGTTACTTTTTCAAATTACGCATAGATTTTCCGCTAGGGCGCGTAAAAGTAAATTACATTTTCCCGATAACTCTTCTTCTAAAACTCCGATTTGAAAAATGCTTGCTTCAGCGGATGCACCTCGTGATGGATAATCTTTTGCATATAATTTCAAAGTTTTGGTAAAGAATACTTCAGCCACCAGGTGGCGTAAGCGTCAATTTTCGCTGCTGATGCATTTGCCATAAAATCTGAGCTTGTAAAATATCGATTGAAAAAATTATTTCGTGGGCTGATGTCACTCACATCAATAAACCTTTTTGGAATATTTTCTTCTTAAAATATTCCACAGTTTCTCCGCCAGGAGGCGTAGATGTATATTTTATTTTTGTCAATATCTCTACTTCTAGAAGTCCGATTTGAAAAACTCCTTCTTCGTTGGATAGTGTTTTCAGTGTGACACGTTTTTCATATAATTTCAAAATTTTCAAGTAATTCATAGACTTTCCGCTAGGGGGCGTAGTAGTAAATTGGGTTTCCCCCTATATTCTGCTTCTAAATCTCCGATTTGAAAAAAATTCTGCACCGGACACAGCACCTGGTGGAAAATCGTTTGTACATAATTTCCAATTTTTGTAAAAAAATAGTTTGGCCGCCAGGGGGTGTAAACCTTAATTTCTGCATCTGGTGTATTTGCAGCAAAACATGAGCTTTTAAATTTTCGATTGAAAAAAAACGTCGTTTGCAGACCGATGGTACTCATGTCGACAAACCTTTTAGAAACATTTTCTTCTTAAAATAACGCATGGTTTCTTCCCCAAGGAGCGTAGATGTATATCTTATTTTTGCCAATTTTTCTACTTCTAGGAGTCCGATTTGAAAAATTCCTTCTTTATTGGATAGTGTTTCCATTGTGACATGTTTTTTATATAATTTCAAAATTTTCAAGTAATTCGTAGACTTTCCGCTAGGGGGCGTAAAGGTAAATTGCTTTCCCCTACATCTCTGCTTCTAAATCTCCTATTTGAAAAAATCTTTCTGCACCGGATATAGCTTCTAATGGGAAATCCTTTGCGCATGATTTATAATTTTTGTAAAAAATGGTTTGGCCACCAGGCGGCGTAAGTCTTAATTTCCCCTTCTGATGTATTTCCAGCAAACTATGAGCTTCCAAAATCTCGATTGAAAAAAAGTCGTTTGTTGACCGATACTACTCATGTCGACAAACCTTTTAGGAACATTTTCTTCTTGAAATTGCGCATGGTTCCTACACCAGGGGGCGTAGATGTATATCTTATTTTTGTCAATATCTCTACTTTTAGGAGACCGATTTGAAAAAATCCTTCTTTGTTAGATGGTGTTTCCTATAAATTCAAAATTTTCAAGTAAATCATAGACTTTCCCCTAGGGGGCACAAAGGTAAATTGCGTTTTCTGCGTTATTTCTGCTTCTAAAACTCCGATTTGAAAAATTATTCCTGTATCGCATACAAGACCTGATGGGAAAATATTTTTCACATAATTTCTAATGTTTGGTAAGGAATGGTTTGGCCACCGGGGAGCATAAGTGTTAACTTCTGCTTCTGATGTTTCTGTAGCAAAATCTGGGCTCCTGAAAACTCGACAAAAAATTTTTTCTTGGACCAATACCGCTCATATAGAAAAACCTGTTGGAATACTTTCTTCCAAAAATAATGCATGATTTTCCCACCAGAGGGCGTATGTCGATATCTCTTTTTCTAAGAGTCAGATTTGAAAAATTCTTTCTATGTTGGAGAGCGTTTCCAGTGTGAAATGTTTCTCATATAAATTCATGTTTTTCTTAACGCACAAGTCTGCAACCATAGGGTGTAAGCTCACGATTCCGTTTACAGCAATATCTGAGGAATTAAAAACCCGATTGAAAAACTTCTTTCTTCCGTCAGATACTATTGTTTTCCATACCAGTTCCATTGACTTTAAATAGCGTTGATAAATTTAATTTGCGTCAGAACGGATTCAAAAGACGTGCTTATTACACCCGAAAATTCGGTGTCATCTTTCCTGTTCTTGATGTTTGAGGTTCCCATGAGGGTATTGGGAGTGAATAAAATTACTCTCTTCTAATTTAAGAACCACTAGTTTCGGAATAGGGAAAAAGAGGCAGTGAGAACTAACATGTCGTGGATGTCTTACCCAGGATTCGGGCTCAGAGCAGCTGCAAGGGATGAGAAAGAGGTCAGTGCGTTAGACAAATCGACCGAATACTTCAATTTAACGCAGTAGCTGCATTCAGTGGGATTCTTTAATGAAATTCTTAACATGGAAAGGCATTCAAGAATTATAAGTCGTACTGCAACACACTTTCCAAAATATAATATGGTATATTCTTTCATTAAAATATATGCAAATTAAATAAATAATAAATAATACAGAAATAGATTATTCATCTATTTTCATTTAGTTCATTTAGTAATAATTATTTCATTTAGTATGTTTTCAAAAGAACATTATGTCCAGGAAAATGCCTCAGGTTGTCGAGCTTGCAGCTTTCAGTAGAACGTATTTACAGAATATATATCACCTTCATAATATGGAGTTTTTACACCTAAAAAAATGCAAACGAAAGTAGTCTCTTTTTAAGACATTCTGTTTTGTAAAGATAATATAATGAATTTCTCTCAAAAATGCTATACAGATTAGCGCGATGATTCCCAAATCTTAGAAAAAACTTAGAGTTTTATTCTAACTCATTAATTAAATGGCCACGATCATTTTTTGCACATACACCCTCTTTCAAAGTCATAATAATGTTATTTTCACCAAACACTAGAAGAGTTAGTTCTTAATCTCGAAAATGTAAAACCGGGGTAGAATAAACTTTACAGGCGTACATAATGCGTGCAAAAAAGTGGAAACCAATGTACGCTATACTGGTACATAGTATGTATTGTGTAGGCATATTTATGTAAGAACCAAAAAATGCAGTATAACTACGTACGTAGTTACATTATGGGATATTGGTTACGAAAAAATTGGTGATTTCCTTTTGCTTTCTATTTTTAGAGTTCAGATCAAGCAAAGTTTTCTGAATAATTGACAGGTTTTGCCAGTTTTTTTTTCTTGAGGATCGTGACCAAGGAAAACGTTTTTCACAAGTTTTAATCCCTTTAATGCCGCTTTGAAAGAAGGCATAGGTTCCGAAATTTCGGCTACATTGTTGTCGTCGTCATTTTCTTCTTCCGACGAACAATCTATTGCATCAGATTTTGTTTGAACCTTTGCGGCTCGAGCTTGCCTGCAGCACGTCGTTAAAATTGTTTCCAGTTCACCTGGTAAGGCGAACTTTTTAACGTCCTTCTCTTATCAGTAAAATTACCTAACCTTACCGAAGTAATTTTAGTTTACTCTTTCTGTTTTAATTTTTTTTTTAATTTTGAAACTGGTAATTTGAGAGACTTGGCTAATTCAATTTCAATTCCATGAATTTCGCTATCTTTTTGTATAATGGAGATTGTTTCATCTAAGGAAAGACCTTTGGGCTTCTTACTCGCCATCTTCACACTCACGTCTAAAAAGCGAGATTTAAACAGACAGCTAACTGACTGAATTGCTCGCAGCACTTCACACCGTTCTTACCAAACTGAGACGCAGGCCCGTTCAACACGGGGATTTACGACACTATACGAGGCGCTCCAGCAAATTTGCTAAGATAAGGTACGTACAGTCCGAGGAATGTGGCACTGCCCCAACTGGTCGTCACGTGCTTTCGACAAATTCCGGGAAGGAAGAACCAGTTTAAGGCAATCTGTACGTCAGATTGTGCTGAGGAATGCGGGGGAAGAGCCGGTTTAAGGAAATCTGGGCGTCATATTCTGCTGAGGAATGTGGGGGAAGAACCGGTTTAAAGCAATCTTACATGTAGCGAAACCAAGAAAGATACGAAATTACAGAAAAATCAGGTTTGGCACCAAAACTTTTGAACGACGTTCGATGCGGGAAATAGTGTGATTGAATAAACGTATGACACGGACAAAATGTAGAAGAATTATCGAGACTTCAGAAAAACGTCGCTCGAAATTAAAAAACCGGAAAATGCGGGTATGTAAGATTGGGGTTTCAGTGTAATAAGAAAAACTCGGAAATGTACATTCTATGAAGTAAAATAATAAGCTATAGCTTTACTACTATGGCAAACAACACGTCTAACCTCCGTCTGAGAGTTAAGCGTCATGATTGAGCACGTGAAATTTCACGTACACACAGAGCCGTATTAACGGGAGGGGGCTAAAGGGGCTGAAGCCCAGGGCCATGGCTTGTTAAGGAGCCCACTCTGGGTCTTTAAATAGGGCTTGGAGCTTTTGGAATATTTTGGTCCAAAAAGCCTTCACTAGATTGTTAACTGGATGTAACCTTCTTCAGTCATATCCCATTTGATTCTCAATGAAAGAAATAACTTTGTAAAATATGAAGAAATAGCTAAATCCTTAAGTGAAAAATCTTCTAGAAGTTTTGTCGAATCACGATCAAATAAAACATATGCAGATGACAATAACCGTAATGAAATTATTCTTCAAAGACGGAAAAAAATTTGAAGTAGAAACATTTAATGTGATTATTGATCAGTTGCATAGCGAACTTAAGAAACGTCTGTTAGCTTATAAAAATTTTCAGTACCTGTTTCAGTTCTTACTTAACTGCCAAACTTCTAATACTGTCGACCGAATTTCTCTAAATAACTGTTTAGGTTTTTACAATGAGGGTTTGGATGAATCTTTACGTAGTGAAATTTCACCGTTCCATGACTTGATCAAAAGTGTGAATGTAGCCACTGCACAAAACACAATGAAAAAGAAAGCAAAAAAGAAGTTACTTTGCAAGATATTACAAAATACAGTATTTATATGATAATACGTAATTGGATTGACGTTTTTCCAAATGTATTCACCGTATTGAAACTGTATTTGGTATTACCAATAACCAACTATCAAGCAGAGTGTTCTTTTTTCCAAAATGGCCTTGGTAAAAAATAACTTGCGATCGACAGTGCTTCGACAAAGACTTAATGGTCTTGCTATCATGTCATTAGAACATGATATTGCTAAGCAGTTATCGTTCGACGATATTGTGCACTCCTTCGCGAACCTCAAAGCAAAAAAAAAGACATTTAAAACACAAACTTAAACTCCTGAACTATGTGTGAACTTTTGTTTTTGTGCATTCATTTCTAATTTTTGTTGTCTATACTGGATTCAACGTTTTTGTTTCTTTAGTATAAAATTTCTGTAAGATATGTCGACACTTGAGGATATTTTGAGGTACTTTTGGGATATACTAGCAATGTTTATTTCCTACACAGAGTACACTTGAAGAGATTTTTGAGGGGGTTTTCTTAGCTCACTTAGCAGTTCTAATGTAATTAATGCGTAGCATCAGTGAGGATGCGTGGGGTGATATTTCTCTCAATTTTTTGTGTGAGATTTTACAGAAAACACTGGCAGTTAAGCAAGTGTTACTGAACAAATACCTGTTTATTGATATGTTTTACTTAAATTTTAAGAAATTGAATGTTTCTGATAAATTCCCATCTTCCCACAGATGGAACATACAGACTGCTCACACGAGAATTCTTCAGTGTGTTAGTTTGTAGAAAAATGCTTCAACATCTTTAAACAGATATTTTAAAGACAAACTTAAACACCTGAACTATGTGTAAACTTAAACACCTGAACTATGTGTGAGCTTTTGTTTTTGTGCATTCATTTCTAATTTTTGTTGCCTGTACTTGATTCAATGTTTATGTTTCTTTAGTAATAAATATTAAAAATGATAATTTAATGCATCTGCACATGTCTGCAAACACATAAGATGTATTTTACAAGGCGAAAAAAGTTTTGACATGTATATAAGGGACATAGGTACCTTACATTTGTACGAGTATATGACATACATATCTTTCGTATAGAGTATAGGACATAGGAATTTTACAAGCACTTGTGCCCATAAATAGGTTGCCTCAAATCTTCAGTAGCCCAGGGCCCCAAAATAGCTTAGTCCAGCATTGCGTACACACCATCATTTGAAGTACTAAAGCACTTTCAGCGTTCCACATGTACGTAGAACTGCGGAAAACTTTTCCTGGCGCCACCGCAACCATCATCTAAAAGATGATGGTTTCATTAGATTTCAAGAAAAATTTAAAACTCTGTATAGTTCGAAGAACAGATTATACAGAGACAAAGGGTGAGCTCTGCGACGTCCTTTTCGACTTTGTGTGTGACACATAGTCCGCAGCTGTAAGAAATCATTTTTCCCCAAAGCAGTTCTTGGGGTGTCTGATCGCTGATTGAAATTAAATAAACAAATTAGTCTACACGTTTAGTAATATATAAAGAACGCGACTCACTTCTATGATGAAAGCGCAACAGTATGAAACCGCCACACGGTTAAGAATGAAATCATCTCCAGATTGCAATTATTTTCAATGGGATAAATTTCCTATGTCACTGACTTAGTAAAATTAATAACAATAGAACAATTTCTCAAGTTAGAAAAGTAACTACAATAAGAATAATTTGTTTTCAACCAATTAGAGCGGAAATCTACTGCTGACTTCAGAAAATTTCAAAGGAGTTTCTCCCAGCAACATCTCACGGACATACTGAAATTTGGGATAAAACGAAAGTTAGTTTCGAGTCAGTTTCTGAAGAAATATCCGGCCAATCTCAAATATTCTTGTTAAGAAATGTACCCGGGTATAGAACATACCAAACTTTTGTCGAAATTCAACAACTGTTACATGAGTTATCGTGATGACGAACGGACAGGCATAAACATTGAAAAGGCTTTTGAAGAGGAATGACCTAACCTTCTACGGTGAAGAGTGACATTTTTGCCGCCCCGGTGGTGCAGTGGTCTAAACGATGGCTTCTGATCATTCTTCCGGAAGGGGTCCGGGTTCGAATCCCGGTGAGGCATGGATGTTGTGTTTGTCTTATGGCTCTGACTCTCTCCCTTCCCTGGAACCAGTGGCCCTAAATTAGGGACCAGCGACTGCTTATAGCCCATTGAGTTGCTCACGGTGGTCGTTAAACCTCCAACTATAAAAAGAAAAAAAGAGTGACATTTCGCACTAATTTTTAAAAAACTAAGAAGTGTCACTTCACTTATTAAGCAAAAAAGTATTTATATTTTGCACGTTTTCATAAAACTGAATTGATAACACTTAATGTGTCCACGAAAATTTCCATTTCGTTAGCTGTTATTTAAAAAATTATAATTATTTTTTTATTACACATAAATGTTGAAAAAGTTAATTTGTCAACATGTTTTATTAATCGCATGTTACCTATCAAAAACGTTAAAATTAGGTTAGGTTTTTATTTTTTAAAGGATATATTTTGAAATAATTACGCACCAAATATCATTCTTCTCTTTGTTAGGTGCGACTAAGTTTATAGTATGACATATGAAAATTTCCTTTTAAATTCTTCAAACGTTTATTGTTTGACATCTTTGAAAGTTTTCTACAAAGAACTCTGTAATTCATTTGAAACAAAGATTTGCCCTACCAGTTTTTTTATCATGCGGAAGGAATACACTCACGAGTAGTATTTTCTTCCATCTCAAGGCATTAAAGCTTTCCATAAAAAGACCAGTCCCAGAAGATGTTAAAGGCAGCCAGAGCGAACTATTTTAAGGGCCTGCAATAGCGTTTCTACTTGCGAGTAGCTTTAGATGTGGCTTGGTTATATGGAAGCTGAAATCCAGTTTTTAAACTCCAAAATTATTTCCGAAAAATTTTGGGGTGGGCCAGCCCTTGCTCGAGGCCTTGCTAAGCTCCGTCCATGCCAGTGGTAGAGCACGCACTCTCGTTCAGGTTACAGATGGGTATCAGCTGGGGATGTTTTGTTTGTTTGGAGATTTATCGACCATAAAGAACTGTAAGCAGTCGTCTGTCCTAAACTGGGGCAACTAGCTCCAGGGAAGGGACAGAGCCAGTGCCATCTGACAAATACAACATCCATGCTTAATCTGGGACTGGAGAATGGGCCCATCTCTAAAGAATGAAATCAATCTAGCGCCTCACACCACTCGATGACCAGGGCGCGCACTATAATCTGTCTCCCTGGTTCCCGAAGAAATTGTTTGGTGAAGCGTTTTACTTCTACCAAGCAACCCTTTTGAATTTTCGACTTAAAACTTATCGCTGCAATTCGGACAACGATGAAAAACAATGTGTGAAGTTTTGAAGTGTCTGCCATGATTTCCTAATGTTTTGTGGCTGCCATAGGCGCATGCACAGGGACATTTTTTAGCTGTATTATTGCAGGTAAATGAAGAATGTTTTTATACAACCAAAGGAATTTCTGGAAAACAATGTTGGGCAGCAACGTTCTTGTCCAATCACAGCCTACACGAATTAGCCCTCACAGACTGAGGAATGCTGCTGCCGTTTTTCAGGCCGGGACTGTGAACTGCTCACACGTTCCATGCATTTTTAAAATATATTTTATTATATTATCAGTTGGTTCACAGATCCAACAATTCTTATTTCAGTAATTTCATCTCGTACTAACCTCTACAAATTTAGTCGTTTAGCTAGTGAAATTAGAAAGAGAATGCCGAATGTCTACAAGAGGAACTGTCTTGTCTGAAGTAGGACAACTGATCACGTTATGTTGGACTAAAATCCATTGTCATGATAAGCAACATTCTCTTCCTCTGCATAACGTAACGTAACATGCAAGTATGTATCAGCAACCCTAATCAGATTTCTTCCTAAAGTGCAAAAGATGTACTAAAGATTATACACTGAGGGTCTACAGTGAAATTATCGCGAACTGTCCGGTGTCTGATGCGACCTAAGACAAATAACGAAAGAAAGCACTTAAATTTATTGCTTTCCGACTTCCTTCAGTCGGAAGTTCAGAAGCACAAGAGAGAATGCTTGATGGAATGTCTTTACTTTTCTTGCGAACCTCAGAGCATAAACGATTTTGTAAGTACGTGATCCTGAGAGAAGAGAAAGTAAAGTAGTTCTCGGGACATGTCCGTGCACGTGCTCACGGCAAAATCTCAGGTAGGAAAAGTTGCTTTTTGCATTCGAGATTTCTCGTCATTCCAAGAATTTCCATTCTCAAGGCACCTTGAAGCTCTTATCACGTGATTCTACGAAACTGAAAACTGCGAAGTGCCGAAAAAGAGTGGGCGAGAAAGATTTCCCAATTTCTCCGAATGGTGGTATAGAACTTGAAAGTTTTCTGTTCTACATTTGCAACTCAAATTACTTAAAGAGAAATTGTACTTCTCATTTTCACGCAATGACAAATCATTCTAACTGAAATCTAATAGTAAACTGTTAAAAACTGTGAAAGAATGTTGCCAAACATATGTGGATGAAGTACGTTGCAGTTTTAGGTATCTGAGTACTAAGATTTCATCCCTGTTTATGATGAAGTAGAAACCTGTCATTACGTTTATTAAAATCTATTAGTGATGAACCTGTACAAAACAACGACAGCACTAGCTAGTTCTATTGTGCAGAATAGTTTTGCAAGAACTGCTGTTTTTAGCACCTGTCTAAAAACAATATGTGCTTATGTTATCACTGCGTCCATCCCTCAGTCCGTCTGTGGACGCCGTATCGCTGCACCTATTAGTCCGATGTAAAAAATTATTTTTCATTGGGAAACTTGGTGGGTAGGTTTATAATCGTGAGACATGCAAATTATTCGAGTATCACGCTCGGCCGCGCATGTGACGCAAGCAATGAGTGGTGCCTGACCCGCTATAAAAGGTCGTCCCGTTGCGCGAGCTTGCCATTCTGACTCGTGCTGTTGCGTTGGTTGCATCCTTTGCAAGTGAAGTATGCCTCGGAAAAAAGTTTGGAAGCAATTCGAGCAGTCGGAGGAGATCGAGAGTGGCCGTATCGTCGGGCTCCGGGAAGTGGGATGGTCTTATAGCGGTATTTCGCGCCATACCGGTGGTGCGGATATCACCATAGTACGTTGTTGGCGGCAGTGGATAGATAAGGCACGCATCAGCGACAGGAAGTGTCTGGGAGACCTAGACGAACCACGCAGAGAGAGGACCGACGGATTGTCCAACATGCGTGGAGTGACCCGACAGTCACGATTGCGGATATTCAGCGAGCAGTGGTGCCCTCCATGCATCGTCCGATTAGTGCCAGGACTACTGGCAGACGGCTGTACGACGTAGGACTACACGCACGCAGACTGTTACGACCACTGCCCTTAACAACAGTTCATCGCCGCAACAGACTGCAATGGTGTCGTGTCAGACGGTCATGGAGCCACTCAGAATGGCAGCGGGAGATCTCCAGTAAAGAGTGCCACTTTTTTCTTGGAGGAGACGACCACCGAATCCGCGTATGGAGGCATTATTGTCAGCGCCAAGATGAACAGTTTCTGGTCGAGCGTCACACGTCCAGAATGCCTGGTATCATGGTGTATGCTGCAATTGCCTACTACACCTGCTCACCTTTGGTGTTCATTACAGGCACTTTGGCAGCCCAACGTTACGTTAACGAGGTCCTGCAACCAGTGGCCCTACCTTTTCTGAACGTTCACTCCGGTGCAATTTTCCAACATGACAACGCTCGTCCGCATACCGCTGTTGCCTCGAGAGCTTTCTTTCAAAGCACTGACACTCTGCTATGCCCAGCAGCATCGCCAGATCTATAGCTGATTGAAAATGTGGGATGCTATTGGACGCGCTATCCACACTCCACCACTACCACACAATCTGCAGGAACTGCGTGAGAAGATTCAAGCTGCATGGGATGTCTCGGAGAGTAGACATACTGGCGCCATTACTTCCTGTTGTGCAATTCCTTCTGCGAAGGGGTAAAAAGTAGAATGTTTATCATTCCAATGCATTTCATTTCTCGTGGTTTTAAAAAGTAGTGTGGATTGTGCAAAGTGTACGTTAAATGATGTTACGTACATATGTGAACCATCCAAACAGTTTCTGCTACATTTCTGGGCAATTTACTTTAAAGTCTCAGAGGCGGCATTTTACACCGTTTATTAGAAAATCGTATGAACTTTATTTCCAGTGCAAAATGGGCGATGAAGATAAATCTTGGGCGCTTCACATTTGTTGTAATTCACGTGTAACTTTTTTGACTGGCTGGTTGAAGGGATCACGTCAAATGTCATCTGTAGTACCAATGGTTTGGAGAGAACCGAAAGATCACTCTATAGACTGTTACTTCTGCATCACTAAGATATCTAGAATTACAGCTAAGACCAAAGACACGATTCAGTATCCCAGTATTCCGTCGCCCATAAGACCTGTTCCTCGTGGTCCAGATCTTCCTGTACCTCAACAGTCATGGAGTTTAGATGATACTGATACTGATGAAATAAATCCTCACAGCGAAGAAGATATTGAAGTACAACAAGACCTTGATTTCTCGGAAGATTCTGTGCCTCACCTTATAAGTCAGGAAGAATTAAATGACCTAGTTCGTGACCTTCATTTAGCAAAAAGTCAGACCGAAATCTTGGCTTCAAGATTGAAGGAACGGAATCTTTTACAACCAAGTACAAAAGTATGTAGTTTTCGTCGACGGCAGCAAGAGTTTGAACACTTATTTTCGAAGAGTGGTGATCTTGTGTACTGCAATAATATAGACTTATGGTTTGAAGCCTTACGACAGCAACACAAACCTGAAGAATGGAGACGTTTTATAGATTCCTCAAAAATAAGCTTAAATGCTGTCCTTCTTCATAACGGAAATATTTATCCGTCAGCACCTGTTGCATATGCTGCATACATGAAAGAAACATATGCAAATATAAAACTGTTGCTTCAAAGTATAGTATACAAAAACACTCATGGAATATTTGTGGTCATCTTAAAGTGATAGCTTTACTCCTTGGTCTACAACTTGGATACACAAAATACTACTGTTTCCTCTGTGAATGGAACATTAGGGGCAGAAATTCTCATTACATTAAAACTATCTGGCCTAAAAGAGAGTCCTTAATTCCAGGTAATAAAAATATTATTGCTGAGCTTTTAGTAAGTCCTCAGAACGTGTTATGACGAAGTAAATTTCTCCATCATTTTTGTCCACGCCGGGCATCGAATTCTGGCCCCTTCACTCCGGAGTAAGTCGTTCTCCCAACTGAGCTACGCGGACGTATGCTCTCGCTGCTACCAGCAGTGAAGGCACGTCACAGTGTACTTACCACCTCTTCACGTCAAACTTGGTTTGATAAAAAATTATTGTAAAAGCGTTGAATAAAGACGGAGAAGCCTTTTCTTTTCTAAAGAACTAGTTCCCCAAAATATCTGAAGCCGAAATTAAACAAGGCATTTTTATTGTTCCACAAAAAAGGGAACTTACGCGTGTTTTTGCATTTCAAGGCACTTTGAATAAGACTGAAGATGCTGGATGGCAGTCCTTTAAAGATGTGGTACTGAACTTTTTAGGCAACTGGAAGGCAGAACTGAGCTAATGTGTCCCTTAAAATGCAGGATACAATATGTCCCTTAAAATACATGTCATTCACTCGCATATGGGCTTTTCTCCACTGAACTTAGGAGCTGCAAGCGATGAGCACGGAGAACGTTTTCATCACGATATATGTACCGTAGAAAACCGCTATAAAGAAAAATGGAGCCCTAAAATGCTAGCTGTTTACTGGACCCAGAGAGGAAAACATTTTCCAGACCATAACGCTGCCCTCACCAGCTTGTGTTCTGCCAGCAATGGTTGAAGAGTGTTTGTTCTCCGATGTTTCTCGCCTTATACGCCAACGTCCATCCGTTCGATGAAGCAGAAAACGTGGCTCATCAGAGAAGGCAATCCTTTGCCAATCAGTGGAGATCCAATTCCGATACTGCCGTGCAAATGAAAGCCTTTTTTGTCGATGCACCTTCGTTAGCATTGATGCAGTGACCATCCGTCTGCATCGGAGCCCCATACGCAGCAGGGTTCGCTGAACTTTCGTTTCTGACACACTTCCGGTATCGCCCTGGTTCTTTCGGCCAGTGAGTTGCTCCACTTTAGCGTGTCGATCAGCCCTCACGTACCTTCGAAGCCTACGTTCACCTCTCACATCAATGGCACGTGGTTCTCCGCAGTTTCCACATCGCTTGTTTGTAATGGTGCCATTTCTCCAATCACGATACACTTTAACAACAGCAGCACGCGAACAGTTCAAAAACTGCGCTGTTTCAGAAATACTGCCACCCTTAGCCCGAAAGCCGATAATCATCCCTTTTTACAGATCTGATAAATCGCTCCTTTTTTCCATGACAGCAACGAGTGATATGTTTTCAGAATGCCAAGGCCACTCGCTGTTGACGTCAAAAGTAGCAGGTGGTCACAGTAATGTGACTCGACTGTGTATATCATTATACTACCATCTCCATCACTTCTTATGTGCTGCTATATAATGTGCTGCTGCTCACACATTATATACCATCCAGTTCTCATCGGACACATACACACGTCATACGTTCCGACCTCAAAGTGTTGCCAACCATAATCTTGCGAGAGAGAAGATATAACGTTGAGTTTGAAAAACGCCATGGAGAATGAACTCAAATTTACATAGAGAAAGTAACTAAAATGGAAAGTTAAATTAGAGTATATGTCACGCTTGTCTCGACTGTATTTTGTTGGCAATAAATGCATTCTGTTCTTGAAAACAAAATTGATGAAACTAAAGTAAATGAAATAAATGTGAAACAATAAAGATGTACATAGGTTTTTGTACTCTGCTTTAAGATTGCGATGACTGTTAGATAAAACGGAAATGATATTACGGTAAAAATCATCAAAATTAATAGATGCGATTCTCGCAAAGTAACTGTCACGAAGACATAGTCATGAATAATCAACAAGATTCTTCTGAATACCGTTCAGATACCCTAACTGAAGCACGAAGGGCTACCTAATTCAGAAAGCACTCAAAGAACAAATATTTAATGTGAGCGATGAGGAGCAGTCGACAGCCTTTGGGATAGAAGGAATTCCCATGCGGCCAATCCACCTTGAAAAGACAAGAAATAAATTTCGCAATACACTGCATAAAGGCCACTGTGATGTATATTCTAAATTAACTTTCCTTTTTAGTTTCTTTCCCTATGTAAATCTTGAGTTTATTCTCAGTTATATTTCACTCTTAACGTGATATCTTTTCTCTCAAATGAATACGTTTGACAACATAATTGAGGTTGGATGCACGTGACGTATGCCTGATATAAGATAAGAACGAGAGATAAAAACGACGACTAATCTGTTGCTTGGCGATCGTTGGGTTGTAAACTGATTATTGAAAGGAGCGTTGTGAAAAGAGCGTTGTGTTAAGTGGTGTGTGGAGAGTTTAGTGCAATATGCTATGCTATGTTACGATGTGTTTGCTACATCCTGAATAAAGCATATTTTCCGTAAGTTTGACTTCTGTTGTTTACATGTTTCGCCTGGTCGTTAAGGTTTAACTTAGGAACTATTTCTTCGTATGGGGATTTTTTAAATTAACGTAGAAGTACGAAAAGACTTCTACGTCATACCATCCTCCACTCCATTGGGGAAACTTAGACATTTTAACAACATTATGTTCTTAACAGGAGCGTATCAGACAAATAATCTGCAGCTTTGTTCCTTAGAAATGAAATAATGTTGTTCCTAACAAAGAAAAAAATTATCTCGATTCCCCTACATTTCATTCGATATTGTGTTTGTTACATCCTGTCATATTGTGAATAGTTTTTTGCCTTTCACTTAAAGGCAGCTTCGATTCCTTTCCTTAATCTGTACGCATTACAACTTCACCGTTGGCTGATTAAGCCACTAGTCAAAGCAATCAATGTGCTGGCGTGACAAATAAGTTCCTTCCTATGTTGCTAAACTGTGTATATGTCTAGCGATTTGTTTTATCTAAGAATCGTCCTCGTATAATGAATACAATAATTTCAGGAATTTAGATAATTTCAAAAATCTAAACACGAATCGAAATTTAGATTCAGGACAGGAAACTTATTTTAGCCAATTGGCCGTAGAACGTTTTTTTATGAATTCGAAAATTTTGTGATGTTACAGACAAAGAAAAGAATTGATCCCATCGGTGCCTCCAACTCTTTTCTTGTCTGTAACATCACAGACCATCGGTAACAAAACAGAACATTTATTACACACAAAAACATAAACTGGAATACACTCCACGGTACAAACTAAACTTGTTGTCTTAGCCAAGCTCGGCATGTCCTTCTCCTTCAATATCTCTCACGCTACTCCGCTTACATCCCTCACCACACGCTCAAGTCATTAAATGTCAATGTATCATTCCGCACTCTTCTGCGTGGAAGTTCGTATTTTACAATTTGGATAAAACAAGAGCTATTTTAAATTAGACATTTCTTTTAAGAAACGCAAACAATTCCAACTAATAGCATTTCCCCACGGCCATTAACAAATGTGGCGATCAGACTCTGAACAAAGATGGATTATATCTATCTTACAACATGTCTACAAAATACACGTAGAATTACATCTGCCGTTTGTTATGTATGTTGCTCCACTAGCTAGGAGATCAGAGAATTTTAAAGTACACACAGTGGACAATAATGAACGAAGAAACTTATTAGGGAAGAGAAGATAGCATTTGCAAAAATTGTATCGTCAAGAAAGGCATTTTTAAAAGTATTAGTGTTATGGAGAATATGCCTACGTCAGCAAATTCCAATAGGTCCAGGGATCTAGAGCGCAGGGTCCTGAACTCTTGTGCTGCTGGGTGCGGGTTCTAATATTAGGGCAAGACATGGATGTTGTGTTTATCCTTCCGAAAGTATGTTTATTCTTCCGAAAGTGTTTCTCTCTTTCACGGAGCCATGTACTGGCATCTTTAGCTGTCCCACTAACCAAGTTGTCAGAATAGTAGCTTTCTGGTTAGTCATCAGAGTAACGCACGGGCACCGAAAAAGAGACATGGCTGCTGTGCATGTCTTATGTCGCTGGCTGTCTCCTTTTCATGGAACCAGTAGCCCTAATTTATGGACAGGCTATTGCTTACAGAAGGTAGTCGTTAAACACTAAACTAAAACAAATTGAGATCGTTAACTCATGATGAAGTAAAGTTCTCCATTATTTTTAAGCCAGGTGCGGGATTCGAACCCACTACTCTCGGCTCGGGAGCTCCGAGTGCTATCCACTATACTACACTGGCATGTGCTCTCACTGCTGTCTGCCTTTATCTCATGTGCGTCCTGCGGGTCAAGTGCGTCACAAGCTCCGAGTGCTATCCACTATACTACACTAACATGTGCTCTCACTGCTATCTGCCTTTACCTCATGTGCGTCCTGCGGGGCAGGTACGTCACAAGCTCCGAGTGCTATCCACTATACTACAATGGCATGTGCTCTCACTACTATCTGTCTTTATCTCATGTGCGTCCTGCGGGGCAGGTACGTCACATGCTCCGAGTGCTGTTCACTATACTACAATGGCATCTGCTGTCACTGCTATCTGCCTTTATCTCATGTGCGTCCTCCGGGGCAGGTACGTCGCAAGCTCCGAGTGCTATCCACTATACTACACTGGCATCTGCTGTCACTGCTATCTGCCTTTATCTCATGTGCGTCCTGAGGGGCAGGCACGTCACAAGCTCCGAGTGCTATCCACTATACTACACTGGCATCTGCTGTCACTGCTATCTGCCTTTATCTCATGTGCGTCCTGAGGGGCAGGCACGTCACAAGCTCCGAGTGCTATCCACTATACTACACTGGCATGTGCTCTCGCTGCTATCTGCCTTTATCTCATGTGCGTCCTGCGGGGCAGGTACGTCGCAAGCTCCGAGTGCTATCCACTATACTACACTGGCATCTGCTGTCACTGCTGTCTGCCTTTATCTCATGTGCGTCCTGAGGGGCAGGCACGTCACAAGCTCCGAGTGCTATCCACTATACTACACTGGCATGTGCTCTCGCTGCTATCTGCCTTTATCTCATGTGCGTCCTGCGGGGCAGGTACGTCGCAAGCTCCGAGTGCTATCCACTATACTACACTGGCATCTGCTGTCACTGCTATCTGCCTTTATCTCATGTGCGTCCTGAGGGGCAGGCACGTCACAAGCTCCGAGTGCTATCCACTATACTACACTGGCATCTGCTGTCACTGCTATCTGCCTTTATCTCATGCGCGTCCTGAGGGGCAGGCACGTCACAAGCTCCGAGTGCTGTTCACTATACTACACTGGCATGTGCTCTCGCTGCTATCTGCCTTTACCTCATGTGCGTCCTGAGGGGCAGGCACGTCACAAGCTCCGAGTGCTATCCACTATACTACACTGGCATCTGCTGTCACTGCTGTCTGCCTTTATCTCATGTGCGTCCTGAGGGGCAGGCACGTCACAAGCTCCGAGTGCTATCTACTATACTACACTGGCATCTGCTGTCACTGCTATCTGCCTTTATCTCATGTGCGTCCTGAGGGGCAAGCACGTCACAAGCTGCGAGTGCTATCCACTATACTACACTGGCATGTGCTCTCACTGCTATTTGCCTTTATCTCATGTGCGTCCTGCGGGGCAGGCACGTCACAAGCTCCGAGTGCTATCCACTATACTACACTGGCATCTGCTGTCACTGCTATCTGTCTTTATCTCATGTGCGTCCTGCGGGGCAGGTACGTCACATGCTCCGAGTGCTGTTCACTATACTACAATGGCATGTGCTGTCACTGCTATCTGCCTTTATCTCATGTGCGTCCTGAGGGGCAGGCACGTCACAAGCTCCGAGGGCTATCCACTATACTACACTGGCATGTGCTGTCACTGCTATCTGCCTTTATCTCATGTGCGTCCTGCGGGGCAGGCACGTCACAAGCTCCGAGTGCTATCCACTATACTACACTGGCATCTGCTGTCACTGCTATCTGCCTTTATCTCATGTGCGTCCTGCGGGGCAGGCATGTCACAAACTCCCTCCTCAAAGAAAAGGAACTTAGGGTAATGATGAAGTTTTAGTGAAATTCTTATAATGCAATCCCTCGAGAAGTTTTTCATTATTTTCTTCCTTCTCTCTAAATAAGTTTAAAAAGAAATTAAAATAAATATAACAGATGTTGCCCAATGTTTTACAGAAATCACTTCGTCGGAATTGACGTAGATAGGCTGGCACACTATAACGCCGATCTGTTCTTTTACTCGGTCGTACTTTCAGTTGATGGTTTGACAGTATGATCTGTTGATGAACGAAAGTTTCGCTCTTGAGCGCAGTTAAGTTACTGTAACAAACACAAGTTTGTAGCATTGTAAATGTGATAATTAACAGGAATATCATCCTTCTGTGTCAATAATTGTAACAAACTTCGAGTACGAGTGCGTCTGATTGAGAATGTGGTTCCAGATAAGTCTTCCATATTTCTCTGATTTCATGGACAACTCGTGTAGAATTTTATTCTCTACAGTCTAGACAGTTGATGTCAGATCTCGTAGCTTCTGTTAAGCCAATGTTATCTTTTCTTCTTGAAACTTTTATACATACATTTTTGGACCTTAGAATGGGCTTCCCATGTGATAAAACAAAGAAAACTTTTGCATCGAAAATAGTTTCCCTTCTGGGAATTTTGTTATCTTTATCATTAATCATTTTGGAGTGTCACAATGGCGATAATGCGCATCTAAATATAAGAAAAATTAAAAACCACTCTGGGAGTATAGCAAAAAAGAGACGTGACTTGCCATTTGCACCAAACGATGTGCTCCATACCTACACCAAACAGCACGGAAGGAAAGTTCATTTCGTCCGCTTTTACTTTATAGCCACCATAACGCATTTGGTAAAATTCCGCTTTTAGCGCACGTTCGACTATAAGATTTGACATATCAGTAACGAGCAGGAACTCTGACACGTTCGTGGATTTTTTTTTTTTTCGAGAAAAAGTATTTAAATATGGGAAATGGCTTCTTTAAAACAATCCAGGTTGCAGTGTTCTAGTTGTCACCCTTCATTTAGGTGTAGGTATGGGATACATCGTTAGGTATAAATTTCTTCGCCGTCCGTTGTTACATTTATTCCGAATGAGGACCAGAGGAGCTCACGTCGGCCATTTCCAAAATCCAAATGGTTATCACATCCATGATGATTTTAAAGCCGAACCAGATTTAGACAACAAATAATTTTGAGCTCTAAATATACTACTCAACGTAGAAAATGTTACACCATGAAGGAGTTCACGAAATAAGAATCTTATTGGACACGTATAGACAAGGAGGTGGGAAAGGAGTGATTTTGTTTCTGAGTGATTACATGAAGGCAATGGGCGAGGAGGAGACAGTATGATATGTATTGAGTAAGTAGGCCGTATGACAGCCATACTAGGATATACATCCGACAACACGGAGTTGTATCGAGTGGAGCAGTCCCCGGATTGTGTCCTCAGTTATCGCTGACCATGCATTGTTGACATGTGCACATGCAAAGGCGGTAAGTCGTCTTCCAATGACGTCTCCAAGTTCTTTATTGGGGAAACGTTTGGAGACTGCACTGGCCACCGCAGTACCTGGGCACCTAACACGCACTGTCTGCTGACGTTGGTAAAGTGCGAGTGGGTGTTATCTTGTTGAAACTGGACATCAGGGATACCACGTTGATGCAGTAACAAAATGGACTGCAGCATCTCAATGGAGTGTCCTCGTGCTGTCATTGTACCCACAATGCATACGACCTGTTAACAGCTGATGAAACTTATAATGCCCCTAACCACGACACCAGTTGAGGAGCAGTGCAAATCTTACGAATGACAGCAAGGTTATCCTGATGACTACATCATCTTCATACTCTCGATCGGAGATCGCTGGCTCTGAAAGAAAAGCCAGAGTCGTCACTGAATACAACATCGTTCCATTCGTCCCACCCACATGTCTGGTACGGCATCGCTGAAACTCTGCGTGACAGTGTGCTGCGGAAAGTGGCAGTCGTCGCATTGGCTGACGAGAGCGCAAACCTGCCCCTTTCAATCTGCAATTCACATTTGGTGTCTATAAGAGGAAACCCATAGGTGTCTGTACACCTTGTTAAGTGTCGTCTGCAGTGGATTATAGGGCTGCTACGGTTCGCTTTGGAATGCGGTAATCGAGGTGTTCGGACATCCACCCACGTGCACCAGTCATACTACGGAGACGCACGTTACCTTCCTCCAAACACTATGGCCACATTCGGTTGTTGAAACCCAATACGTTCCTTCGCGATACGACGCAGGGACCACCCAGACATACGTAGTTTTGGCCACCCCGGTGGCGCAATGGTCTAAGCGCTGGCTTTGACCACTCGCTCGACAGAGGTCTGGGCTCGAATCCCGGTGAGGCATGTATGCTGTGTTTGTCTTGCGGCACTGGCTTTCTCCCTTCTCTGGAGTCAGTGGCCCGAAATTAGGGACAGGCAACTGCTTATAGCCCATCGAGTTGCTCACTGTGGTTGTTAAACCATTAAACCTTCGATAAAAGAAAGTGCATAGCCCTATGATGCAGTCTCTAGTAAAGATTGGTAAAACATAAGTTTGTCCGCGCCAGGCGTCGAACCCTGGTCCCCCTCACTCCGGAGTAAGTCGCTCTTACAACTGAGCTACACAGACAGAATTTCTCGCTGCATATTTGTCGTCTTGACACGTGTCTTCACACATGCAGAACGTCACAAGATGTCCATGTAATTGCATTTTTTCCGATGATATCTGCCAGGCATTCTCGCTCCTCACACATGCTTTCACCACCGAAGTCACTCCGATGCAGTAGTCCAAATGCCCAGGTGAAGATGACGAAGGTCAGCTGCGCCGAACCGGTTTGCCCTTTTAACTTCTTCACCCAGCACGTGATTGGTTCTTAACTGCAATTATCTTATATAACCTAACTTTTGACACATACCACCAGTTTGCATGGAGCTCCGACAAATATTCCCCGGTGTAGTAGTTTCTAGGTCGATCAACGTATTTCCTAGCCTAAATTCACCAGGTTGGTAAACTTCATTTGAATTTCTTTTATTCTGTTTGTTTGAAGAAAAATCGTCCACTCTGCAATTGATGTCGAAATTTAGTAGAATTCAAATGTTCATGTAAAACCGACTACGTGAGATACATGTGCTGTGTAAAAGCAAGAAAGACAATACCTACTTTCAGATGTTGTAAAGAAATAAATAAGAAAGCTTTCTAGGACTGATTTTAACAGGTTTTTCTTTAATAAAATGCCTGATGTGTTGCACTTTATCTACGGTATCACTCACAGAACACAAAACAGTTCTCCACACAAGAAATACTTCGTAAAAATTCTGAAGAACCGAATTCAGTAAACAGTTGGATACTACAAAAAAAAACTCGACGCCACAGGCAACGCTTTAACTGAGTAATAAATATAATTGAAAATCTCGTACCCTTCAATATCTGAAATCTGATTAAAATTCAGGCTGCCTGAAAATGCAGTGATAATGAGGGAGAACAGACAACGGGCCAGGAATGTTAAGTTAGGAACTTTGCTTTCAAAATGTTGTCTAAAAATAAATGCGACGCTCTAATTTAAAAATCAATGTTTTTCATATTTATTATTGAAGAGCATTTCTGAAGACTGTAAAAGAAAAAGATAGCTGCCACCAGTAACACAGCGAAGACACGCGGCGTCGCTAATGAGATGTATTAGATATTGTTACGAAACTAAATCACGGCTTTATAACAAAAAAATTCAGACGTTACGTTCGAATTGAGAATAATTTCTTTGATCAAAATAAGATTGATTTTTAATCGTCAAAGAGGTAACTAAAAGCATTGCCTTACATTTTGATCACAGAATCGTATTCAGTTTCGTTTTTCTCTACATGGCACCGCTCAAAAGCAGTTGAAATTTTGTCTTCAGTTAAGTAGCTGAACATTGTACTGTTCAAGGAAACAACAATTGCTTCTTAATCAGCAGCATTGAAAAAGCCGACAAAGAGATCGTGCAGCACGTCCTTAGCTGGGCGCAAAACGAATTTTGTGTGACCGTGTTTCTTGTTGTTGTTTTTTAGTTTTTTTGGTTAGAGGTTTAACGACCATCGTGAGCAATTCAATGGGCTACAAACAGTCGCCCGTCCCTAATTTAGGGCCACTGGTTCCAGGGAAGAGAAGGAGCCAGTGCCGTAAGTGGTCAGAAGCCATCGCTTAGACCACTTCGCCACCGTGGCGGACAGTGTTTCTTGTATGCGAAAGAAAAATCCATCACTTGAAACAACAGCCGACAGTTATGTCTTTCCACGAAGGTGCCCTCAAAACACATCTGAAGTTTCCATTTAAGACAACAGGATTAAAGAAATTACGATAGTTAATCAGGTCAAGTGCTTATTTCTCGCATGGTATCAAAAAGCTATAGGTTCATTTCGGGGATCCAAATTAAATAAAAAATATTCCAAATTCGATAAATTAGTGACTGTATAGTCCAGACGTTTCTCAGCGGAAAAGGATCTTTTAACTGGAAAAGGGATATCCTAACAATATTGAGAGGCAGATGTAGCAGTAGAATAAATGTGGTTATACCAAACTTAGTTGAAGAATTTTTCAGCAAGGTCATTTAATACCTATGGATGAATTACTGCCGTAAATTATTTATACTCAACCAATCAAGCTCTGAAATTCAAGAATTCTCCTGCTGCTTGAAAACGTTTTTATTGAATATTGGTCAAAGAAATTTTATCAGAATATGGCAGAAATAACAGTGGGTGGGAAGCAGATATTGTAAAATTAGATGAACGAAAAAAAGAACATAAAAATCAAAATAGTTCAGTTTTTGCATCATGATCTGTAGTGACGATTGTTGTCATGATACAATATTCATCTGTTTCGATTAATCTATGCAGGCTGTTCTTTGTTCTGTACAATGTCTGATTCGTCGCAGTATATGACTAAGAGTTTACATCTGCTTTCAAGATGGGTTAAAGATCATTTTATTTGCAAACTAACAAACAAAAATTCTTACAATATTAGTTGTCTCTTTTGTCTATCAAAGTTTCGAAGCCTAAAGTTGACCTTATACATATCACTGTGCAGAAGATTGCCAGTTACTGTTCATGCCCTGTTTTCCTATCCATGCTAATCTTCCCAGAAACCTACATCGTTTTTGTAGCAGCCGTGGTAGCAACAATGTGCGAAAGGTCAGACTTGGACTATTTCACTCACTTCATGAAGAACTTAGTTGTTAACTACAATGCCAGGAAAACATTTGCAATTTTTTCGCTAAGCTCTATCGCAAACTCTCGCTTTACTACTTTAGATGAAGCTTCTAAGCGATCGCCGTCTACGTTTTAATGACACGTGCAAGAACAAGAGTATTGACTATTACCTTCAATACTCTCGAACTCAGCTTCGTGCTGCACTTTTGCTAACAGTGTCTTTGGTTCACGTTTAAAATTGCTAGTTGCAACAGAATTTGAAGTCATGATGTAAAATCGTATGAATTTCCTCCTTGTTTCAGTCTGAGTAATAAAATGAACACTTGGCACTAAAGAGTTGTGGAGCATACTGCTTTTCTACACTTCCGGTTTTGTTGACTTTTCCCTTATGTAAATTTCAGTTGCTTTTCATTATATTTTGATACTGAACGTCACGTCTGAACTCTCATGAATTTCACTATTCTTCTTTATGAATGTCAGTCAGTCAAGTCACGATGATTGGTTTATAAAAACGCAGCTTGAAGGGTCTGTACGGATTAGGAACTTCTCGCTAATACTTGATCTGCGTATGATTGTGCGCATTGTCATATGCTTTATATCCTGGATTTGTGATTCAACTTCTACGTTACTACGAGTTTTAAATAGTGTTAAATCTTCATCTTTACCACGAGTTATAGTTACTCAAGGAATAAACCAGTTGCCTCGAAGACCTCTGTGTAGCTCAAGTTATGATGTTTTCTCTTAGTGTACTTTCGAACGCAAAGTCATCATTGTGTGCACAGATGAAATGGAGTCTGGGACATAAAATACCATTCAAATTGAGTTGAGTGATACTCAAGCGATTCCAAAAAATATACCATAAGGTATTGCATTAAAAAGAAGTCAGACGTTAATTCAGCAACTACTGAGTAAAGGAATAAGAGTGTCAACTCTTTTCTTCAACAACTTGCAAATATTTCTCATTACGTAGAAACAAGCGAATTAACCAAATCTCTATTGATTGCTAAATATGCTTCCAAACATATTTTTTTAATCTCAGAAAAGGAGCATCGAAACGTCCTTCTTCGTTAGAATCCTGATTTCTAGTTTTCCCACGAAGTACTTCTTTGTGCTTTCTATGTGAGAAACTAAAAGTACGATTTATGGAAGCTCTTTCGGTCCGACGAGAGCAGATAAATCACTACGCTTTTTCTTTTATCACTTCGAGAATTCTGTCATTTCGTTCGTATGAACCACACCTGAGAGAAAACTAAATGAAAAACGTTTTCTCTGTTCTCCGGAACTTATTTGCCGCAACTTTTATCACTCTACGTGCCTTGCTGCACAAATATTCCATGGGCGATTCACTGGCATCCTGCGGTGGTTGTTAGTTTTTGTGCAAGGACTTACGAACTAGAAAGCTTTGTTGCCCCGAGGCAAAGAATTTCCTGAAGAGCAAAGATACTTTTTCATACCATTTGACGAAATCCGGTGTAAAAGGAAGTCAAAAGGAGGCGATTTTCGACATTTAAGAAGTACTATTGAAAACGTCCATGATTTTTTAAAATGCTACGACATTTCTTAAACAAAAGTAATACTAAATTGTAACCGTCCTGAAGAACTCTTAAAAACTGAAAAATAGGGTTCTTTAATAGCAACTATTATGCACCTACGGTTAAGATACTTCACTCAGCAAACAGCCGCAATAACTATGTATAACAGTACATCGTGGGATTTAAAATAGGATTAAATTTGAAGCAACCAACCATAACTTTTTCTCGCAATCTTTATACAGAAATTTAATCATTAAATTTTCTGAGAACAATCTGAGAATTCAAATTAAAACTTTACTGAATTTTAAGAAATGCTCACAATGAAAGAATTGGCGAATGAAAGTTAAGAACAAAATAGCAGTGATCGTGATAGAACAAGAATGACACCAATTTCAGAAACCTTGCAGTTAAAAAAAACTATTCGTGCAAAAGAAGCAAGCAGTAGTTCAACGAGAAAGAAAAACCATCTACTTTAGAGTTTACAAAGTTTAAGAGAAAATAATTGTACGCGTGATAGACAAAGAAATAAAAATTATAAAAATAAAAAATGCAACTGGTTCAGACCTCGTGAACTAATAATAAAAATTTACTCCTGCAGGTAGTATAATTTATGAGATTCGGAAATACCAATCTTTCATATTATCGCAACGGAATCAGAATATCGTACCAGAGAAAGAAACAACAAAACAGGAAACATGTCTGTTTCAGATATTGCTTGCGTAATTCAGGTTTGACTCTTCATCCTGGGAGTAAAAACAATTGAAACAGAAGTGGAAATAAGTCTTATTCAAATCAGGCGTCATTTTGAAAGAAACTGTTAAACGCAAACAGCTAAATAATGGTAACAAAAGTAATGCCTCAATTACATCGTTTGAGCGTTGTATAACGTAACACTGTTTACGTTCTGTAAGATTTGTTATGTTAAAGTTCCAAATGTCCGGCTGAATGGATGTTAAACTAAGGGTAAATGCGATGCACTAATTGTACCGTATAGCTCACTTTAAATTAAGGCTTTTAGGGCCAGACGAAACATATACAGAAATCCAACTCACTTACGTCAACTTTTTATTGGTCCAGCACTTTAGACGAAACCACATAACGTTGTCTGCGAAATCCAAAACATATCACAGTGAGACACACCATACACATATCTGCTGTTTAGTCGTTTTATATCTCTCGTACAATCAGTAATCTCAGCAAAGTTTTAACATCTCCATATTCTAAACAACTGCGTCGCCAAATATATATACCTTTTCGTTCTTGTCACCATGCATACGTCATTTACGTACTGACCTCAAGGGTGCTGTCAAACCTCATTCATGTGAGAGAGAAGATATCACGTTAAGTTGGGAAATGCAAAAAAGAACAAACTAAAATTTACATAGGAAAAAAACTCAAAATGAAAGTTAAAATACAACATACGTCACAGTTGGGAATGACAACTTACTCGAAGTCGAGGGTATAATTACTACAAAGGAAGAAAGACCGTTCGCTTCCGAACTGGCGCGACTGAAGAAGAGAACTGAGAAAGCAAAAGACAACGATCATAACAAATGAGGAAGTGTAACAATTAAACAAATTAGGAACTACATCACTTGCAGTTCTCGCGCCGTTAAGGAACGAAACTGTACTCGTGAAAGAAGCAATAGAAAACTTCTGTTCCCAATAGGACGACTAAACATTGTTCTGAACGTTAGAGAAAGAAATGAGGAAATGCGTCTCTTTTCTTATTTGTAATACCAAAACGTCGCTGTTTCGGATCATTTCGTTAGCAGAAAAATTAAGGAAAAGAGTTTCTTCCGGAGCTCTGTGCGTGAAGAAAGTAAGATAACGATATACACGAATAAGCAATACTTCCATTATGTGAAGGAGCGTGTTTTTCCTTTCCCCAACGACTAAAGTAGCAAGAAAAATGGAAAATAGGCAATAACAGCAAAAAGTATAAATATATCTTTTTCAGAGTCGTTTAAGTAAGAGAATTCCACTCACCAAAGAGTGCAATTACAATAAATCGGGAAACACGTCACTTTCACATTTCACAAAAGAAAGAGTACGCATGGCAAATATTATTGAAATGTGAGGAAGCACTTCTATTTTACTCCTTGCACGCAGTTAAGGAAAACAACTAAGTATGACAAGACGTAATTATTTCAACGTATGAAAATACAAAGGAATAAGCGCACTTTGAGGATAAAACTCCAGCCGCAAAGAATTGTTGAATACTCAAGAGACGCATATAGCGCAATGAATCCGTTTGTTTCGTGGTGTAGTAAGCACAAAAATTCGCCAAGCTTTCGCACACCACTGGGAGGCTTTTTGAAGGCAATGGTAGACATTGAATGGAAAAGGTTTTTGATATCGTACTGGAGATAGCCTACCATTGCTTTGAAAAAGCCTCTCAGTGGAGTGCGAAAGCTTGGCGAGTCTTTATGCTTACTACAGCACAAAAATAAACGGATTTAATGCGCTATATGCGTCTCTTGAGTATTCAAAGAGTGGTGTATTTATTATTAAGAATTTTAGAAAACATACAAAATAACGAAAATGTGTGGTTTACTGTATACTTTGCACTTTGCAAGAGGGAAATTGAATTCACGAAGGTATAAAGGTATAACAACAATTTTTATTATCACGTTTTCTTACCATCACTTTCCGATGAGGTCACAATTGCAAAAATTGAGAAAACTTGCAAGTTTTAGAGCTCCCATGTAGATAATAAAAGCCTGTGAAAGCAATTGAAATAAAATCTGTTGTGGGCTCACACTGAAGAGGAAATATATGCTATACTACTGTTTATGAAAATTGCAACACCAAGAAAGAATCGCGCTATTTAAATAAAATTTGTATCCCAGATTCCTCATGTTACAGGAGATAACTGATTGCATTTGTAGAGTTAGAGAAGATTTTTGCTTCAAAACTCAAGTATCGTGTGAAGCCACCTTGAGCAAGAATAATAGTCCCTGTACAGCGTGGCATTGAATGGAAGAGGTTTTCGATGTCGTCCTGGAGAATAGCCTTCCAAGATGCTTCTATGCAAGACCAGAGTTCATTTGTGGTGACTGGCGGAGGCGCTTGACGGGCCAGTCGCTTATTTTCCGTGTCCCAGACATGTTCAATCGGGGTCATATTCGGCGAACCTGCATGCCAGGGAAGAAGTAGTATCTGCCGTATATGGAAGAAGTCTTGGACATTCCGGGTCACGTGTGGCCGAGCATTGTCCTGCTGGAATACAGCGCCAGGACACCTCTGAAGGAAGGGTATCACCTCTACCTCTAAACCATCCCTGTTGTATCGCTGGCTGGTGAGGGTTCCCTCAATTCGTATCAGGCGAGATCGCGAATTGAACCCATTGGCGCCGTTAACTACGATGCTTGACTTTGGACCGGTATGACGCTGCAAGATGCCGTTCACCACGATGGCTTGGAACACGTATGCGAAAGTCATGATGCATCAAGTTGAATCATGACTCGTCAGAAAAACGACTTGTTGGCAATCAGCACGCAAGTGTCTGGATTGGAGATCCCATTGCAGCCTGAGGCATCTGTGGTTGCGGATCAAAGGAATGCTAGCGACCAGTTCTCTGTTAAGAAGACGAAATGTACTGGAAGACAAAACCTAATCTGTGACAGTGCACCACTGCTGCGCTAACAACGTGGATGTCACTATGCGATCAGTCACTGTCATGCGGTAGAAGTGTCTGTCATCCCGTGCAGTCGTGCGATTTTGGGTTCTATTTCCCGGATATCTGTGAGTCCGAGTTTCATCTTCGACTGATGCCACCTTTGTGTGACTGTACTGAAGTTTCGTCCCCTACGAATGGCGATCTTTTCTCATCCCAACAACCCTTCCTCCCTCAATCCATCTTTTCTCATCCCAACAGTCCTTCCTCCCTCAATCCATCTTTTCTCATCGCAACAGTCCTTCCTCCCTCAATCCATCTTTTCTCATCCCAACAGTCCTTCCTCCCTCAATCCATCTTTTCTCATCCCAACAGTCCTTCCTCCCTCAATCCATCTTTTCTCATCCCAACAGTCCTTCCTCCCTCAATCCATCTTTTCTCATCCCAACAGTCCTTCCTCCCTCAATCCATCTTTTCTCATCCCAACAGTCCTTCCTCCCTCAATCCATCTTTTCTCATCCCAACAGTCCTTCCTCCCTCAATCCATCTTTTCTCATCCCAACAGTCCTTCCTCCCTCAATCCATCTTTTCTCATCCCAACAGTCCTTCCTCCCTCAATCCATCTTTTCTCATCCCAACAGTCCTTCCTCCCTCAATCCATCTTTTCTCATCCCAACAGTCCTTCCTCCCTCAATCCATCTTTTCTCATCCCAACAGTCCTTCCTCCCTCAATCCATCTTTTCTCATCCCAACAGTCCTTCCTCCCTCAATCCATCTTTTCTCATCCCAACAGTCCTTCCTCCCTCAATCCATCTTTTCTCATCCCAACAGTCCTTCCTCCCTCAATCCATCTTTTCTCATCCCAACAGTCCTTCCTCCCTCAATCCATCTTTTCTCATCCCAACAGTCCTTCCTCCCTCAATCCATCTTTTCTCATCCCAACAGTCCTTCCTCCCTCAATCCATCTTTTCTCATCCCAACAGTCCTTCCTCCCTCAATCCATCTTTTCTCATCCCAACAGTCCTTCCTCCCTCAATCCATCTTTTCTCATCCCAACAGTCCTTCCTCCCTCAATCCATCTTTTCTCATCCCAACAGTCCTTCCTCCCTCAATCCATCTTTTCTCATCCCAACAGTCCTTCCTCCCTCAATCCATCTTTTCTCATCCCAACAGTCCTTCCTCCCTCAATCCATCTTTTCTCATCCCAACAGTCCTTCCTCCCTCAATCCATCTTTTCTCATCCCAACAGTCCTTCCTCCCTCAATCCATCTTTTCTCATCCCAACAGTCCTTCCTCCCTCAATCCATCTTTTCTCATCCCAACAGTCCTTCCTCCCTCAATCCATCTTTTCTCATCCCAACAACCCTTCCTCCCTCAATCCATCTTTTCTCATCCCAACAGTCCTTCCTCCCTCAATCCATCTTTTCTCATCCCAACAGTCCTTCCTCCCTCAATCCATCTTTTCTCATCCCAACAGTCCTTCCTCCCTCAATCCATCTTTTCTCATCCCAACAGTCCTTCCTCCCTCAATCCATCTTTTCTCATCCCAACAGTCCTTCCTCCCTCAATCCATCTTTTCTCATCCCAACAGTCCTTCCTCCCTCAATCCATCTTTTCTCATCCCAACAGTCCTTCCTCCCTCAATCCATCTTTTCTCATCCCAACAACCCTTCCTCCCTCAATCCATCTTTTCTCATCCCAACAGTCCTTCCTCCCTCAATCCATCTTTTCTCATCCCAACAGTCCTTCCTCCCTCAATCCATCTTTTCTCATCCCAACAGTCCTTCCTCCCTCAATCCATCTTTTCTCATCCCAACAGTCCTTCCTCCCTCAATCCATCTTTTCTCATCCCAACAACCCTTCCTCCCTCAATCCATCTTTTCTCATCCCAACAATCCTTCCTCCCTCAATCCATCTTTTCTCATCCCAACAATCCTTCCTCCCTCAATCCATCTTTTCTCATCCCAACAGTCCTTCCTCCCTCAATCCATCTTTTCTCATCCCAACAACCCTTCCTCCCTCAATCCATCTTTTCTCATCCCAACAATCCTTCCTCCCTCAATCCATCTTTTCTCATCCCAACAATCCTTCCTCCCTCAATCCATCTTTTCTCATCCCAACAATCCTTCCTCCCTCAATCCATCTTTTCTCATCCCAACAATCCTTTCTCCCTCAATCCATCTTTTCTCATCCCAACAGCCCTTCCTCCCTCAATCCATCTTTTCTCATCCCAACAATCCTTGCTCCTTCAATCCATCTTTTCTCATCCCAACAATCCTTCCTCCCTCAATCCATCTTACCTCATCCCAACAATCCTTCCTTCCTGAATCCCTCTTTTCTTATTCCAACAATCCTTTCTCCCTCAATCCATCTTTTCTCATTTAGACAATCCTTCCTCCCTCAATCCATCTTTTCTCACCCCAAAAATTCTTTCTCCCTCAATCCATCTTTTCTCATCCCAACAATCCTTTCTCCCTTAATCGCTCTTTTCTCATCCCAACAATCCTTCCTCCCTCAATCCATCTTTTCTCATCCCAACAATCCTTCCTACCTCAAAATCCGTCATTCATAATGCGACATTCTTCGGCGACGGGCATAGTGAGACACAAGAGACACCTTTTCGACTCAATGTCGGCTCTTCGCTAAAATGCAACATCCCGTTTGAGTCAGCTCTTTACACCCAAGACCTACAGTCAGAGGGCGCTGCTCCCAAACCGCAAAACCGCATGCGCACTTTAACTGACCCTTTAATAATTTGCATGTCCCAACCTGATGTACATATCCGGTAAATGTCAAGCGAATATCAGCAGTTCTTCATGGTGTTGCAATTTTCACAAGCAGTAGTGGACCTATTCTTTGAGATGAAACTAATTAATAGCGTGCACATCTGAAGAATAACAGCAGTTCCATCAATATTGAGTCACGCTGCTTAGCATTTGTGTGAGCATCATTGTGCCTGTTAAGATATACACTGAAGAGCAATTGAATTAGAGATACCTGTCTAGTAACGTGCAGCACCACCTTTCGCCCTGATGACGGCGGCGATTCGTCTTGGCATGGACTCGACAAGACACCGGGAGCATTGGGAAGCCATACGGATCCACGACCCCTGAACAAGCTCCCACAGTTCACGAAGATTTGATGGAGGGGGTCAGAGCCTCGAACATCTCTCTCGATGACATCCCAGATGTGCTCGATGGGATTGAGGCCAGGTGACCTAGCTGGCCAAGGAAGCGAGGTCCCGTCGGCGGAGTGTTCATTCAATCATTCGGATACAATTCGGGAGCGATGGCACAGTGCATTGTTTTGTTGTAGGATGAGGTCCCCAGTGGGATGTTGAAGACGCACAAACGGAAGCAAATGGTCGTCCAGGATATCCCGGTAACGTTGACCTGTGAGAGACGATGTCACACGTACCAGGGGGTCCCATTTCAGTTCACGTAAACAGTCCCCAGACGAGAATGCCACCCCCACCAGCTTGGAGAGTACCCTGCTGGCAAAAAGCATCCATCGCTTCATGTGGTTTGCGCCGTACTCGTATCCTGCCATCCGCATGTACTAACGTGAATCTCGACTCATCAGTATAGGCAACATTTTTCCACATGTCTAGGATCCAGTGGCGATGCTAATCTTTGCACCCTGTGATGTGCGGTCAGCAGCGGTACCCTCGTGGGACGATGGCTTTTGTACCCCATAGCGAGGAGATGGTTCTGGATGGTGTGGCTGCTTACAAGTTTTTGTGCACCAGCGTTAAATTGCCGAGTGATTTCTTGCACTGTGGCCCGTCTATCCGCTGTTACAATGCAAGCTAGCCAACGATGACCCCGCTCATCCACACGCTGTTGTCCACGGCAGATGGCCCTTGCAGGGATGGTTTTATCGGGTTCGATGTACTCACGGTACACCCGTGACACAGTGGCTCGTGAAAATCCCAGTGCCTTCACGACTTCCGAGATGGAGTGACCCATTCGTCGGGCCCCGACAATTTGCCCACGATCAAATGCGCTTAGATCTTTCGTCTTACCCATACTGCATCCGACTCTTACTGATTCCCGTCGCATCACTCCTTATATTGTCGGATCGCTGCATACGTCATGTCGTTTCCGTTTACAGGGCCGCCCACAGCGCCACATTTGCATTACGCCAGCTGTTTCTAATTCAATTGCTCTTCAGTGTACATATTTTAGCGTATTTAGTACAGAATATGCAGATTAACTTTGGGATGATGTAAGAAGTTTCGATGTGACTTTCTCTATCGCCTAATGAAACTCGTGATGTAATTTTAAAAGCAGTCCCGAAATTTACCTGAGATTTCGAATTTTTGTTCTGTCTTCTTCTCAGACGTATGTTTTTATGTCATGAAGATGAATAATGTACTGTTTTCTATTCTGGTGTGAGTCTACTTAATTTTAGAAATGCATGGCAGGGATATTAAAGTTAATTGTTTCTTTGTAGCCCGTCAAGCCTCTCCAAAGATAACCAAAGCTCTTTCTTGGCTACATTAATGCAAAACGGATCTTGAAGAAATAAGAGAAGACACAAGTAAAAAAAAATTAAATATATTTTCAGCTTTAATGTTCTCCTTAATTGTGAATAAAACAAAAAAGAAATTATTACAAAGAGAAAGAAAGTGGCTGAAATCCGGTGTGACCCTTGAGACTAGATGCAACCCAGCAGATAAAAGAAACCGTTCTTGGTTTAGGAGAGAAGTAGATTTTTCTTTACATTGCAGGAGTCAGAAGACAGCAATCCTATCTTTCTCTTTAAACTCCTCTGGGCCTTGGAAATCACTCTCCACTCTTAAAAGGGTTTTTCTTCCTTTATTTCAGACGCACATTTCTCCTGCCCCTCCCTCTCTCTATCTATCTACTGGTTCTCTCGATCTTTCTTCATTTCCTTTTTCTTCCACTCTAGAGGAATACATTTTACTCCCAACTATCGTTCGAGCTGCCTTGAATACCTTCGCGTTCAAAGCCTGACACCCATCTTTTGACTCCGATGTCATTGGACTGTCAAGGAAACAAGATATGCTAGATCGCCCTCGTTTTTCTATTTACTTTCATTCCAAAATTCCTTTACACTTTCTACAATGAAAGAATTAAAAATAAAACTTTCTTTCAAATGTATCAGGTTGATAAACCTCCTCTAACTCACGAGTTTTACTAAGTCAGCAAACATTTTCCTGTTCCGTACTCCTAATAAACAGAAGTATTACACTGGCTTGCGCATTAATAGGAGTTCTTTAACTTCCGTCCTTTATTAAACTGCATTTTGACATTCATTCTGCTGCTCAAACAGAAAACCTTACTCCATTTTAACAGTCAACTTTTCATTTTAAGAAGGATTGCATAGAGAAAATTGTCTCTGGTGGCTGTGCGGAATTACACATGTGTTATGTATGAAATTAGTTTTAGTCCTCAATAACTTTAAGATATTTTCGAGGAAACAATGAAAAGAGCTCAAACTATGATCGAAACAACATAAACATATTGCTCTGGAAAGCAGAAAGTGTGAAAAGAATTCTTATTTTTCGATAACTTTTAATTAATTTAGGTAATTAGACGTAAAAACGTGTATGTGTCTTAGAAGGGGAAACTCCTTTCCTATATAAAAAGAAAGAAAATAATAAAAACGAAGATACGGTTAGTGAAATTCTGTTATACCGTAAGTCGCTACCGCGAAAGAATTTGAATTATGAACCGAAAAGGCGACAGTTCAAGACTGAATGAAAGCGCCATGTTGGGGCACAAACAACATGCCTGAATTGGCAAAGTTTTTTTTAAATTAACACACAACAACCGAAAACAAAAACATGCCTGAATTCCACGACGTTTTCTTTAATTAACGCACAGCAACCGAAAATTTGTTATCCAGACACTGCTGAGATCGTACCCCAGATCTCTCGATAACTAGACTAGTGCGTTCGTCTTACGCTACAATGGCCAACAATCCACGCCGCTATTTGTGTTTATCTGTCAGCATCTGACTTCACAAATCCGTAGATATGGGCTCAGCAACTGAGACGTCTCTATATGATGGGGCTTAACGGCACAAGCTATTAAATTATAGCTAATAAATCCTAAGGGCGAGAGTGATAGATCTGCGATTCACGAAACTTGGTCGACACTGTTATAAGTAGAAAATCGCGTGACTATAAACAGGCAAGAGGTAGTTGTGAATGTGCAAAGGAATATATATCGGTAATAAACGTTTTAAAGAAGAAAATCTTAATCAAAACTATTTGATTTATGAAGCACAAAGGAAACAACCGCAAAAAAATCAGTTTCGTCTCACAGGGTCATTTTATATTTGGATTCTGCATTACTAAAGCGCGGTTATACACTGAGTTAGCTTTGCATTCGGAAGGCCTGCCTAATTACGCGTTGGTCCACATTTCTGTGCAATCACGGCTCCGCAGAAGCCCAGGAACAAATTCTGCAAGTTGTCCGCCGTCCTCCATGTGTAACTTGACCCATGTCCGTTGCATCCGCTCTGTCAGTTAACACTCATTCCGTGGATGAGAATCAGTAGTTCTCACACCCCGTTCTGGCATATCCCACAAATGTTCGATTGAATTACAATCAGGGGAGTTTGGCGGCAAGGCAATGTGGCGAATTCTTTGTCGTGTTCCTTCAACCGATGACACGGTGCGTTGTCCTGTTGAAAGATGGTACTATAGTCAGGGTAAACATCCTGCAGATATGGATGGAGATGATTGGCAAACAGGTCTCTGTAGCGTCCACCATTCAGTGCTTTTTGGATGATAACAAACGGTCCTGGGAGTTGCCAGAAAAAGCTCCCCATTAAACACCACCTCCACTGACCTGTTGAACCCCAATTGTACAACCAGGGGATAGGGATTCCTGCTGTTTATGCCATATGCGAATAAGGCGTCGGAATGGCTCAGCAGAAAGCGGGAGTCATCACTCCAGACGACCTTCTTCCATCTGTCGAGGGTCCATTAACAGCGTTGCTTGGCCCATGCGAGGCGTTATTTGCGATGACTGAGCGTCGTCATTAGTACTCGTTGGTCTCGGCTGTGGAACCCCAGGCTAAGCAAGGTACGGCGCATAGTGCATGTGGAAATAGGTCGAACTGCACCGTTGTTGTACTGGTAGGTCAGTTGGGTGGTTGTTGCAGGTCGTTGCTGAGATACCAATCGTGACACCCGACGCTCACCTCTAGGATCAACCACGCCTGGCTGACCAATGTGAGCACTTCTGATGGATTTCTGTGCATGGTTAATCCAATCTTTGTACATCCTTGATACAGTAGTACAAGAGTAGCCAAAGGCGGCTGGTTCTGAAAAACTGACACCCGCGCTTCCGGGCCCCAATTATCTAGCCACGGTCAAGTTGGATTAAGTTGCCACGTTTCCCCATTACTGGCAAACGTTTACTGATTACATACAGAGTATAGGTGTGCACAGTGATTGGAAAGCTACTGCTTTAAATACATTCTGGAAGAAGTAGCTTGTTACAGCTACACTACTTTCACTACTTTTTCTGAAAAGTAACTGCTTTCGCTACTTTCTAGCTACTTTTTCTACATTTAGGCTTGAATGTAGAACTTGCGCTCTACATTTAGTTCTTGAATGTAAAAGCGAAAATTCTGGAGATGAACTTTATATGTACGTTGTTATATATAGCATTCAGAGCTAAGTACCGAAATAAATCACACAACTAACTTATTTTTGTATTTACCTCAGCTCTGATCATCATATGTAACCCATTTTAACACATTCAGTAGCTTATATTCCAGGCTAGTTGAGTTGCCCAGCGAATTCAAATAAAAACACCATCAATAAGCATCTACGAAATCATTTTATTTGACAAAGAGAACCTAATCTCGCTGTTAACCGTCCTCATTGACAAACCCCTGATTCGAATCTCTCGTTGATTGAAAAGACTTCTCTGTTAAAAGCATAAAGTAACAGTTTCGGAAACTTTCATAATGTAGGTAAAGTCCGGTACATGTTTCCAGGCAAAGGCACTCTTAGTCTCCTTGTTCTAGCGAATAACGCTTCAAAAAAATCTGGAAAAGTCACGTGATCTGAAGAATTGTTTTTTACTTCTTATTTTAAAGTAGCTGGATTTGTAGTGTAATTTCCGCTACAAGTTACTGTGTTTTGCAGCGTGCTACTGCTACAACTACATTTTTGAATTTCTAGCGAAGCTACATGCCACGCTACTGTAATTGTAGCGCTGCGTTTAGCATAGCTAGAAATTGAAAAATATCGATCACTGGGTGTGCACAATTCATAGTAACTGCACGTGATTTTGATATCCCGTGGTACTTCGTTATCAGTCCGAATATGTAAAGCCAGAGGTGCTAATTAAGTGTGTGACGTGTAATTATCGAAGGCACCGGGAATCAGATGGTTATACATTTTCCAAGTACGATCTAAAATGGCAAAGATGATAAAATAGGATAGTAATATATTCATTACTTTCGAGCATAAATAAGGAGTGCTGGAGGATTATATAATGATGACTACTAAAACTTGGAATTTCTTCATTCTTACGAAGAGTAATTAATGCACCCAACTTGATTCTCAACGGTCGCAAGAGCTCCATCAGTCGCAATCTATAGCAGCTTATGGATTGGAAAGCGCGTACGATTAATAAAAGACTTAAATAAATTGTAACCATCTTGATCCCTGTTAGTCTCTTCGTTAGAATAATAGTTTTCTGTAATGAACATGTAATGGACAATCATTCCAACGAGAACTCACTACTGTGCAGTATCGTTAAAATTTGATTATTCAAATTGCAAGGCCAGAAAGTTGCGTTTTCGTTTTCCCGCAAAATCTATTCCAAATTTGATTCATTGCTTCTATTGTACTCATGGCGGTATCTAGCGACACTGAAATATCATTGATGAAAGCCAGTATTTCAGATTTATTTTCACAATTGTGAAATAATACTTCTCCAGCTTGAAAAAAGCCTTTTTCCGTATTTCGCTGTCTTCTTGTGTTTTATGAAAACTTCAGCAACCTTAAAATTCCGTGGTTGCTGCCCTTGGACTTTGCATTAAATTGTTAAGAAAGGGACTGTTGCACACACAATTATGACTTGAACTCTCTTCTTTGCTTTTCGTAGCTCAGCGTCTGGTGTGGGTCGTAGTCTTTGTACTTCTTGTGAAAGGTTTGTCTTTCAACGTTGGCTCTTTGCAGAAATGCTACGTTTTAATGACAAAAAATGCAAACGCATTTATTTGTCTTTCACCCCAATAAAAATAAATTCTTCCTCCTACTCATCAAGATATGATACATCATGTTTTTAGTTATTTATTTATTTTTGGCACTTGTGCTCTTTTGACTGACTGGGGAAAGTAACAACTTAAATTTACTTTATAGTATGTCTTAAATACCCTAAAATGTATAACAAGAATGACGCTTAAATTTTCTGCCGAGCGAAAGCTCAGTATCGGATATTTACTAATGTTCTACGTGCGCTATGGATTCCAATTTCAAACTGTTTCGCAATTTGCAGGAAACAACTATTTCTGTATTTCAGTCGCACTGTTATTTATTTCTGAATCTGTTCAAAACTAAACAAACCAGATCACTGAGTACAGTGCATAGGTCTACGAATCACTGTTATCATTACTCGTCGGGAGCGGTGTGTGTGACGTATGTCTCTAATTTTACCTTCCTTTTGAGTTTTGTTTCTTATGTAAATTTCGTTACTTCTCGGTTAAAGATTTCCTTACTGAACGCCACATCACTTCCTGAACAGCTTGTACGTTTTAGCAACTCTGAGAGTGAGTCAGAAGAAAATATAAAATCCACGTAGGGTGGAGTTGTGGAGAGATGAAAAGCTTGTTGTAGATTGCATGGATACATGAATAGCATGTTGTAACTATCTGGAGAATATTTCTATGTTTATGTATGATATTGCTACAAAGAGTCCTCTGATGAATTGCGAATTGCTTATCAACTAAATTGTCTTGGTGACTGAAATATCCTGTGCTACAAAGAGTCCTCTGATGATTTGCGAACTGCTTATCAACTAAATTGTCTTGGTGACTGAAACATCCTGTGCTACAAAGAGTCCTCTGATGAATTGCGATTTGCTTATCAAATAAATTGTCTTGGTGACTAAAACATCCTGTGCTACAAAGAGTCCTCTGATGAACTGAGAACTACTTATCAACTAAATTGTCTTGGTAACTGAAACATCCTGTGCTATAAAGCGTCCTCTGATGAATTGCGAATTGCTTATCAACTAAATTGTCTTGTTGACTGAAACATCCTGTGCGTAATAAAGAGTACTCTGATGAATTGCGAATTGCTTATCAACTAAATTGTCTTGGTAACTGAAACATCCTGTGCTACAAAGAGTCGTCTGATGAATTGCGAATTGCTTATCAACTAAATTGTCTTGGTGACAGAAACATCCTGTGCGTTACAAAGAGTCCTCTGATGAATTGAGAACTGCTTATCAACTAAATTGTCTTGGTGACTAAAACATCCTGTGCTACAAAGAGTCCTCTGATGAATTGAGAACTACTTATCAAATAAATTGTCTTGGTGACCGAAAAACATCCTGTGCTACAAAGAGTCCTCTGATGAATTGTGAATTACTTATCAACTAAATTGTCTTGGTGACTGAAACATCCTGTGCGTTACAAAGAGTCGTCTGATGAATTGCGAATTGCTTATCAACTAAATTGTCTTGGTGACTGAAACATCCTGTGCTACAAAGAGTCCTCTGATGAATTGAGAAGTGCTTATCAACTAAATTGTCTTGGTGACTAAAACATCCTGTGCTACAAAGAGTCCTCTGATGAATTGAGAACTACTTATCAACTAAATTGTCTTGGTGACTAAAACATCCTGTGCTACAAAGAGTCCTCTGATGAACTGAGAACTACTTATCAACTAAATTGTCTTGGTAACTAAAACATCCTGTGCTACAAAGAGTCCTCTGATGAATTGAGAACTACTTATCAACTAAATTTTCTTGGTAACTGAAACATCCTGTGCTATAAAGAGTCCTCTGATGAATTGCGAATTGCTTATCAAATAAATTGTCTTGGTGACTGAAACCTCCTGTGCGTTACAAAGAGTCGTCTGATGAATTGCAAATTGCTTATCAACTAAATTGTCTTGGTGACTGAAACATCCTGTGCTATAAAGAGTCCTCTGATGAATAGCGAATTGCTTATCAACTAAATTGTCTTGGTGACTGAAACATCCTGTGCTACAAAGAGTCGTCTGATGAATTGCAAATTGCTTATCAACTAAATTGTCTTGGTGACTGAAACATCCTGTGCTATAAAGAGTCCTCTGATGAATTGAGAACTACTTATCAAATAAATTGTCTTGGTGACAGAAACATCCTGTGCGTTACAAAGAGTCCTCTGATGAATTGAGAACTACTTATCAACTAAATTGTCTTGGTAACTGAAACATCCTGTGCTATAAAGAGTCCTCTGATGAATTGCGAATTGCTTATCAAATAAATTGTCTTGGTGACTGAAACCTCCTGTGCTACAAAGAGTCCTCTGATGGATTGAGAACTGCTTATCAACTACATTGTCTTGGTAACTGAAACATCCTGTGCTATAAAGAGTCCTCTGATGAATTGCGAATTGCTTATCAACTAAATTGTCTTGGTGACTGAAACATCCTGTGCTACAAAGAGTCGTCTGATGAATTGCAAATTGCTTATCAACTAAATTGTCTTGGTGACTGAAACATCCTGTGCTATAAAGAGTCCTCTGATGAATAGCGAAGTGCTTATCAACTAAATTGTCTTGGTGACAGAAACATCCTGTGCGTTACAAAGAGTCCTCTGATGAATTGAGAACTGCTTATCAACTAAATTGTCTTGGTGACTGAAACATCCTGTGCTATAAAGAGTCCTCTGATGAATTGCAAATTGCTTATCAACTAAATTGTCTTGGTGACTGAAACATCCTGTGCTATAAAGAGTCCTCTGATGAATAGCGAAGTGCTTATCAACTAAATTGTCTTGGTGACAGAAACATCCTGTGCGTTACAAAGAGTCCTCTGATGAATTGAGAACTGCTTATCAACTAAATTGTCTTGGTGACTGAAACATCCTGTGCTATAAAGAGTCCTCTGATGAATTGCGAATTGCTTATTAACTAAATTGTCTTGGTGACTGAAACATCCTGTGCTACAAAGAGTCCTCTGATGAATTGCGAATTGCTTATCAACTAAATTGTCTTGGTGACTGAAACATCCTGGGTTACAAAGAGTCCTCTGATGATTTGCTAATTGCTTATCAAATAAATTGTCTTGGTGACTAAAACATCCTGTGCTACAAAGAGTCCTCTGATGAACTGAGAACTACTTATCAACTAAATTGTCTTGGTAACTGAAACATCCTGTGCTATAAAGCGTCCTCTGATGAATTGCGAATTGCTTATCAACTAAATTGTCTTGGTGACTGAAACATCCTGTGCGTTATGAAGAGTACTCTGATGAATTGCGAATTGCTTATCAACTAAATTGTCTTGGTGACTGAAACATCCTGTGCTACAAAGAGTCGTCTGATGAATTGCGAATTGCTTATCAACTAAATTGTCTTGGTGACTGAAACATCCTGTGCTACAAAGAGTCCTCTGATGAATTGCGAAGTGCTTATCAACTAAATTGTCTTGGTGACTAAAACATCCTGTGCTACAAAGAGTCCTCTGATGAATTGAGAACTACTTATCAAATTAATTGTCTTGGTGACTAAAACATCCTGTGCTACAAAGAGTCCTCTGATGAATTGAGAACTACTTATCAACTAAATTTTCTTGGTAACTGAAACATCCTGTGCTATAAAGAGTCCTCTGATGAATTGCGAATTGCTTATCAAATAAATTGTCTTGGTGACTGAAACCTCCTGTGCTACAAAGAGTCCTCTGATGAATTGAGAACTGCTTATCAACTACATTGTCTTGGTAACTGAAACATCCTGTGCTATAAAGAGTCCTCTGATGAATTGCGAATTGCTTATCAACTAAATTGTCTTGGTGACTGAAACATCCTGTGCTACAAAGAGTCGTCTGATGAATTGCAAATTGCTTATCAACTAAATTGTCTTGGTGACTGAAACATCCTGTGCTATAAAGAGTCCTCTGATGAATTGCGAATTGCTTATTAACTAAATTGTCTTGGTGACTGAAACATCCTGTGCTACAAAGAGTCCTCTGATGAATTGAGAACTGCTTATCAACTAAATTGTCTTGGTGACTGAAACATCCTGTGCTATAAAGAGTCTTCTGATGAATTGCGAATTGCTTATCAACTAAATTGTCTTGGTGACTGAAACATCCTGGGTTACAAAGAGTCCTCTGATGATTTGCTAATTGCTTATCAACTAAATTGTCTTGGTGACTAAAACATCCTTTGCGTTACTACTTCGTGTATAATAAACATATCACTAGTAAAAGTTTCGTAGGTGCTGATTCTTCCCATCCTGACCGTTTATTTCATATTAGTTATTTTTAATGCGTGCAATGTTAAAACAGATTTAGATAAGAACAGTAATTAATCAGTTAATTCTATAGAAACAACTTTAAACACAAAAACATTACAAGAAACTAAAAACACTACAGCGGTTATTCTACCAGTCTGGTGTCCACTAGAGACGTTTTGTCTTGTTTGTTAGCAGCAGTGGAGTACAGACATGTCATCTGCTGTTGTGATATAGACTGTGCAATGCGCGTCGCTTCGTGAGCCGGAATTCCATTCGGGATTTTCTTTTATTCAAATTCTCTGTCATTTGACTAGCTGTTAAGAATTAGTTTTCCCGTACAAAATCTGACCATCCTCCCTTTAAATAGAGCGTCTACCAACCACTTCCGATCACTTGTTATATGCTCACGCCCGGTTCCTTATTGTGTTCACCACCCTCATGTTCTACCGTTGTCTTCCATATATTCCACAAGTATAGCAGTTTTGTGTGACGATAAAATATTCGTGCTGAGTAATTCCAATTCATGAAACACGCTGTCTGAGCACAACACTTATGAAAAAACACAAAGTGTTACTAAATAAGAGATGACCTTTATTTACAGATTAAAAACACACTAAACAGTTAAAATTATAACGACAAGATCTTTCAAGGCTTCCAAAGCCCCATCTTCGTGTCGAGTGCACAAAATGATCACGAACATGGGCACATATGCATATACGGACAGTTAATAATTTTGCATTGGTTCGCAAAGATCGAGACAGTGTGGTCCCACTTTAAACATTTGGCGTTTACCGAGTGCCTCTCTCCTCCAGTGTTCCAGGTGTCACTTATATGTGTTACATTGGTTCTACTTTACGCAACCTCGAACTGAGATTATCGGAGCACAAATACGCAATACGCAAAGGATTGAACTTTACTGCACTGAGTCGAACTATTGCTAATTGTGACCACAACCGCAATGGGGATCAAGCTTCAATCATTACCTTCTCAGCCAATAAATACTCACTGTTATTTGCGGAGAGTTTATGCATTAACAGACTCTTTTCAACATGCTGTAACGATGAATTTCCTGCATTCATCCCGCAACCTTGGCTAGCGCTAATGAATTATTTCTTCACAGGGATGATGACGTAACGCCTGTGTGAGACGTTCTTGTGTTCTTTTAACTTTTTATCTCGTTCTTGGTCTTTGGTGGCAAGAGGTAGTCTCCGAGGCCGCAAAGTATTGTGGTTACCTTTGACTATACAGGTGCCCATGTTCGTGATCATTTTGTGCACTCGACCTGAAGATGGGGCTTTGGTAACCTTGAAAGATCATGTCGTAATTTTAACTCTTTAGTGTGTTTTTAATGTGTAAATAAAGGTCATCTTTTATTTAGTAACACATTGAGTTTTTTCATAAGTATCATGCTTAGACAGTGTGTTTCATGGATTGGTGTAGCAGTTTTGCCAATACTCGCGCCTGTCCTCCGAGCGCACATCCTACCCTGCTTAAATACCGTAAGATGACAGCTCTTACCTATTAAACCATCTGTAAGGCATTCGGAACTACTACTTGGAGTTTCCCTGTTCACTTGATTATGTAACCATGGTAACGTGATGACAACGGATGACCTTCCTCTAATTTTCATAAAATGGTCCGCTGGTTCTAATTAATAGGCCACTAGCTAAGATGTCACTTGGTCTCAACTCCCTTTATGTGCATAAAACGTTGAGGATAATGTCTAGATGCAATTTCTCTAATGCAGGTGCATCCTAGGAATCAAAAGATCTGTTCTGTTATCTGTTCTCTTTCGTTTCTGTGAATATTAGTGATCTCCTTTCCGTTGTAGCTAATCCGATTAACTGTTTCGCCAGCTATAACATGACCTATGCAGCTTACGGCCTGAGATTACCAGATTTTGCAATAAACATTAGCGATACATCTGGAGTGCTGAATTCTCCCTGAACTACGACATTCGGGAGAAAACAGCAAGGCACAGTTTAACTCTCGAAACCCCCAGTTCTTCGTCGTAAGCAAGAAAATACGTACAGCAAATATTTTGCCTTCAAACTGATAGAAAAGTAAGTTATCCTTGGGTAAGTAACATTTCTTTAAAAACCTTTTGCTATTTACACCAAAGGTTAAAAAACTTATTTTTGTAGTTACGTGCCCTTAAAATAAGAAAACAAAATCGACCACGATTTGTTACAGCACAGGCCTTACGCTTAAAATTTGACGAGACATCATACTACATTACTGGGAATATTAATGTCATTAACTCTGTAAAAACATAAAGCTTACAAATTTTCCTCTGGAGTTCACAATCTTCTTAAATTGTCTAGTTTTTTTTTTTTTTATTTTAAGTTCGGAAATTTGGCAGTTGTGGTTTCTCTAAGGATTTCCGAATCAAATCCCACTCGAAGAAACAGCTGTAAAAATTTGGTGAGACAAAGAATGATTGAATTATTATTTGTAAAGAAATGGTAATTCAATCACTCTTTTTGTAACCGATTTTTCTATGCAAAATTGTTCTTTAACTGTCTGACGACAATAGGGCAAAATTCACTGCATTTTGTTATGCATTTTCACCTGTTCTATGGATATCTGAGAAACACAACTCTCTTCTTTAGTAAACGTATATAATGGGAAAACATATCAGAGAATATTATTACGTTGCTAGATTCTGTTCAGCATTCTCAGATTTTAATATCTCTATGTAAAATTTCTGAGGATGAAGCTAAAAATCATGAGATGGCCATGTTGTGGAATATTGCAATATACTAACCTCACTGTAGTTATTGTCAGATGCGAAGAAAGACAAAAATCTTCTCCGCCTTTTTTAAAGCGTTACTGTTTTCTTTCAAGAAAGAAAATCATTCACCATGTTTTAAGACAAATTAAAACAAATTAAAGCTCTTTCATCATAACCGTGCCTCTGCATGATGGTAGTTCTTCCTCCTTCCAGTTGATATGGATTACTACCGGTGCTTCGAAAACGGGTTTAATTCGTGTGACGTGCCACAAAAATTGCACAAAACTAGCTCATTTTTTCTGCTGCAATTAAAGCTGACAAAAACAAGTGTATTTCATCAAACCTTGTTTTAAAACATCCAACCTTGTTTTTGTCAGTTTGTATGTCAAACAGCAACGCTTTAAAAAAGGCGGAGAAGAAAATAAAAAACTACTATTTTTACAAGTGAATTTCGGCGGACAACAGTCATTATAAAATATTATATTGCCGCCCGGTGGCGCAGTGGTCTAAGGCACTGGCCTATGATTATTCGTCCGTAAGGGGTCCGGGTTCGAATCCCGGTGAGGCATGGATGTTGTGTTTGTCTTACGGCACTGGCTCTCTCCCTTCCCTGGAACCAGTGACTCTAAATTAGGGACGGGCGACTGCTTATAGCCCATTGAGTTGCTCACGGTGGTCGTTAAACCTTCAATCAAAAAAAAAATATTATATTATACCATCTTATACGTTCCCTCCCCCCTTACAAAATGCCAATATGAGACCATTTTCGCAAATTACATCGTTACCTTTGCTCACCCATAAACCACTTAAAATTCAGAAATATCTTAAATATTTACGACCATGGAGTCTCTCCTTCATCCTAAGACGCAATGCCCTGTTCGTCCTTGAAGATTGCTTTTAAAAGGCATAGACTGTGGCGCCTCACACTTTTCTGTTACTTGTGTTTCGGCCATATCAGCTGCGTTTTCTTGACAGAAAGTATTCCATTCTCCTATTTATTGATATAAAGGAACGCGCATATATTTCTGCATTTCTACTTCTCTCTACTTCTCTTGAATTACTCGATGCATAAATTGATTTGTAGTAAGAGTTTTCTTCTTCTCAAAGAACGAAACATGGAATGGAAGAAAATATCAATTTCCGTGCAAAGTTAGCAAGAAAAAAGTAGAAATCAAAGACGTCGTCAGCTCTGTGATTTTTAAATTCGTTCGACCAGACAGTCAAAGACGGGAAAAAATCCTCGATCTTTGAGCAACCACTTGACGTTGCCCTTCAGCGTCCTTAACACTTAAAAAGAAAACAGCCGATGACTTACTATCAATCAATGCAATGACCATTAACTGAGCACTGTCAACACGGCACACGTCACAAGGGAAACAGCAGAATAAAAAAGGGAATAAAAAGAAAAGAAGAAAGAAATAGGTTGAGTAACGAAGTCCCAGCAAAATGTGGAAATCGGTAGTTTTGCGGAGTTTTGTAAGAAATCGGAAAAGAAAGAAAGAATAGAGAGGCCACACACAAAACGTCTAAAAGAAAGGTTTTCGTTATCTATTAGGGTACCGACGCTCACTTAAAAAACTCAATTCGAACACAAGGCAATCAAAGCTGATGAAGCAAATATTTTATCTGATTTTCTTGTATAAAAGACTCGTTTCCTTTGTTACATCTCCCAGACTGAAACAATTGTTTAAGCATTGCATCGACAATATTTCAAGTTAATATGAGGAAGAAAAGAGTCGCTACAAACTATCTTTGACTAGAACACCTACCCTGAGCCCCCAAATAACGTGCGAGTGAGTAAATTCTAAATTTATGGCAATGCTGTCGGCGGACTAAATAAAAAACTGTATTTGAAGTCTTGCACATACCTAACCCCACGCAAAAATCTATGTACATTGTAGTAATACACATATGAAAAGAAATGGTGAAAATAATTATTTGATTGAAAAAAGTATTAAAATACGACAAAGCTACTCACATACGAGTAGGTTGCGCAGTTCGCAGCATTCCTAACGGATCGAAAAAATATCAAGAACTACTGAAAAGAAGACAATCGAAAAATACACAATGAAATTTCGAATTAATACTCAGAAAATTCGAAAATGCACAAAAAGTGTGTAAGAAGAAATGCAATTAGAAAATTGGAAACCAGGTTGCCTTCATCACGAGAAGCCACTCTCCCAGGTTGATGCTCTCCTGAGGAAGGCAATCTGGTTTCCAATTTTCTAATTGCCCTTTTTCTTACACATTTTTTGTGTATTTTCGAATTAGATTTAAATATATCAATACACACAACTGACGTGGATTAGGAATATCAAACAGAAGTCATCGCTCTTTCCACGTTTATAAGTGAGTCGCGGAAAAATTCTCATTGGCCGCTACCGGGAATCGAGCCCAGGGTCTTCCAGTTATGCGCCGGACATGCTGCCACTCCACAACAGCGGTCTCGAATTCCTTCAGACTCACATACGACTAACTGCCAAACCACATGGCAGGTTGCTTCTTGGAACCCCGCACAATACTGGGGATTCACCAAAAAAATGGTAAGCAGCAACTGAACAAATAACTAGGAGGCAAATGAATAATTAATACACACAATTGACGTGGATTAGGAACATCAAACAGAAGTCGTCGCTTTTTTTCACGTTTATAAGTGAGTCACGGTGCAGTGGTAGCATGTCCGGCGTGTAACTGGAAGACCCTCGGTTCGATTCCCGGTGGCGGTCGATGATAATTTTCCGTGACTCACTTATCAACGTTGAAAGAGCGAGGACTTCTGTTTGAATAAATATATCATTATGTCTCTAGATACATTTTTATATTTTAATTTTGGACTGTTTTCCACACGATTTCGACCACCATGAGCAGTATTTAAATGAACTGAATGTAAAACGTCAAAATTTCATTCTCATGGACGTAGATTATTTCACCTTTAGTCTTTGTAGTTAGAACAATTAATTTATTTGTCTCTTTTATCGTTAAAACATCAAACCTTTTTATTTTCCTCTGGTCCTTGCTCGACTTCTTCACAGCTTCCTTTGCCCCTTCCACGTCATTCACTAGTTCATAATACTTTTTTTCCTAGAGAAAATCACTGCAATCATTTTTGTTCATTTCAGCTAATTTCCAGATTTGCCCAGTGTTAAATGGTCACATCGCGATTTGCCTTGCCACATCCCGATATGCAACGGCAAATCGGGGTTTGCCCGAAACTAGTAGGAACATTGCGATTTGCCCGGGCAGATCACAATCTGTCCAATTTCGGTTTCTGCCCGTAACGTATATACTGTTTATACCCAGGTATATATACGTATATCAACTAAAAATCACAAACTTCTACTTTTTTAAATAATTCACATTGATTTCTGTACAGTAACACTTACAATATGATGCTCAGTGAGAGCATGTGCACTGTTCATTAACTAAAATAATTCAGTCACCTCACAAGAATTGCAAAATCTCGAATACCCTGAATATTTAGCAACGCTTGATGGCATGTTTTTATCCTAGATGTATATTCACCTCCTCTATTTCGTCATCCTCACTGCTATTGTTTTTTCCTTCAATTTGATGGATGTCGCTCAATAATTTCGTCAAAATCTTCATTACAATGCTCGGTCGCAACGGTGCGGTCGATGTTTACATAATATTTTGCACTGACGGTTTGAATTCAATTTGAAATTATTTTGTCGTTGCCGTTAGCTGCTTCACCACAAATATCTTTGAACAAAATGTTGTGTCTCTTTCGAGAATTCTCTAGCCATCCGTTAGAAGCACTGTACTCATTTTCAAGTTCTTGGGCTACATCTTTTGTTCATGTTTATCGCATAGGATCTGAAATTGGCAGATTTCTTGCTTTGAACTAACAGACCACTCTCAGACAATATTATTGAACCCTTCGTTTCCGGTTTTTCATATTTTTCTCTTCGTTGAGCTATTAGCTTTAGACTAGTGCTCACATTAGCATTATATATACATAAGGAAAGATTCTTGAGGACTGGAACAATGCTACAATGATCTTTTTACATAAAAAAGGCAACATTGAGGATCTCAGGAGCTACAGGCCCATCAGCCTCCTATCACTGATTTATAAAATATAAAATCTTCACAAAGGTTCTTCCACATCGCTTGAAGATAAGATTGGGCATGGCTCAACCAAGAGAACAAGCTCAGTTCAGGAGTGACTACAGCACCAGATATCATATCCATGTACTTAGAGAACAAACTGAAAGAACGAGGGAATATGTACTTCCATTACACATGGATTTTATTGATTATGAAAATGCCTCTGATTCCGTGAAACCGTGAGCAGTTGCAATGGCTTTGAAATCCTCCGGTATTGAAAATGTTTACTACATTAGTATTATTAATAACATTTATGAAAATATTTGAGGATACAGCACCAATCAAAATTGGTAAGAGAGTGAGACAAGGTGACACCCGATCTCGCAAACTCTTCAATTCCATTTTGCAAAGTGTCTTTCAACCATTGAAATGGGAAAATATATAACACATATATCATCATTGTCAACCATTATCAATCCACTGCAGGACGAAAGGTCTCCCCAAGTCTCCTCCACAACGGTCTGTCTTGTGCCAGTCTCCTCCATGTCACTCCCGCATACTTTCGAATTTCATCCACCCATCTTCCATGTGGTCTTCTTCTGGGTCTTTTCCTGTCCCTTGGAATCCAATCTAAAATTTCGGCTGTCCATCGATGGTCTGTTCTTCTGGCAGTATGTCCAGCCCATTGCCATTTCAGGGATTTAACTCTGATCATGATATCTTCCACTCTTGTCATTTTTCGGATCCACGTGTTCCTCTTCTTATCTCTCCTGGTTACACCAAGCATGCACCTCTCCATGCTACTTTGAGTTGTCTGCAGCCTTTGTATGTCTCTTTTAGTTAAGGTCCACGTCTCTGCACCATACGTAAACACTGGAAGGATGCATTGATCAAACACTTTTCTTTTAAGACATAATGGCATATTGCTCTTGAAAATTATGCTGTTTCTTCCAAAAGCTCTCCAGGCAAGTTTTGTACGCCGATTAATTTCTTCATCAATGTGACCCTCACTTGATATCTGCTGTCCAAGATAAACGTACGTGTCTGTTATCTCCAGCTTTTCTCCATCAATCGATAAATCTTCATTTCTTGTAAAAGTATTGTACATCACTTTTGTCTTCTGAAAGTTCATTTTTAATCCCACTTCTTTACTCTTGTCAGCAAGTTCCTGGATCATACTCTGTAGCTCTGATGGGGTAGTTGCAAAAATGACTATGTCATCAGCAAAACGAAGGTGGGTTAGATAATCTCCATTAATCTTTATCCCTTTGTTTTCCCAGTTCAGTGATTGAAAGACATTTTCCAATGTGGCATTCAAGAGCTTCGGAGATATGGTGTCACCTTGTCTCACTCCTTTTCCAATTTTTATGTGTGTTGTATTTTCAAACAGCCGAATCTTTGCACTTGCATTTTCATAGATGTTATTAATAATATTAATGTATGCATCTTCAATACCGCAGGATTTCAGAGCCATTGCAACTGCTGATGGTTTCACCGAATCAAAGGCTTTTTCATAATCAATAAAAGCCATGCACAATGGAAGTTCATATTCCCTCGCTCTTTCAATTAGTTCTCTCAGTACGTGGATATGATCTATTGTGCTGTAGCCACTCCTGAATCCAGCTTGTTCTCTCGGTTGAGCCATGTCCAGTGTCACCTTCAAGCGGTGTGAAAGAACTTTAGTGAAGATTTTATAAACCACAGATAGGAGGCTGATAGGTCTGTAGTTCCTGAGATCCTCAATGTCACCTTTTTTATGTAGCAAGATCATTGTTAAATCCCTGAAATGGCAATAGGCTGGACATACTGCCAGAAGAACAGACCATCGATGGACAGCCGAAATTTTAGATTGGATTCCAAGGGACAGGAAAAGACCCAGAAGAAGACCACATGGAAGATAGGTGGATGAAATTCGAAAGTATGCGGGAGTGACATGGAGGAGACTGGCACAAGACAGACCGTTGTGGAGGAAACTTGGGGAGACCTTCGTCCAGCAGTCGATTGATAATGGTTGACAATGATGATGATGATGATGATATATACACGCACACACACACAGAGGGTGATCAGAATTGACCGCACAATAAACCTACCGGACGATTCCTCGTGGAGAAAGAAGCCGAAAACCGTTGTCCGTTGTCCGATCGGACGTCGCATTCCGGAGATATACGCGCCGAAAGTTTGTGACGTCACATCCGGTAAAAATATAGACATTAGAAATAACTTACCCAATCACTTTCACAGAAAACATGTAATTTATTCATGTGTAACACTACAACACAGATGATAAAACACGTGGATTCGTGTCAGATTACAACATGTGTTCAAAATTGCCACCTTGTAGTGCGGAACAGGCGGCCGCCCGCCGAGGAATAGACGTCTGTACGCGTTGCAGCATAGCAGGGGTTACAGTTGTGAGGACCGCGTATAAGGTGGCCACTAGGTCGTGCAGGCTGCTGATAGGCCGTCGATATACCAGTTCTTTTAGATGACCCCAGAGGAAGACGTCCAATGGGTTAAGATCCGGCGATCTAGCGGGACATGCGACAGGACCACCACGGCCAATCCATCGACCAGGATATTCCGTATCCAGTCACTGGCGAACATTTGCAGCGTAATGCGCCGGTGCTCCATCATGCTGGAACCATAGATTTCTGAGAACAGCCAATGGTACGTTTTCCAGTAAGTCCGGTAGAACATCACGTAGGAGCACCATGTAGTTGGCAGCTGTGACACGTTCGGAAAAAAGATATGGTCTCACTAGGATATCGCCCACAATACCACACCAGATATCAACACCCCAACGGACCTGGTGAGCGTGTTCACGTGTTTCGTGCGGATTGCCCAATGCCCAAACATGACTATTATGGGTATCGCAGATACCCTTCCGTGTAAACCTTGCTTCATCAGTCCACAAGATCCGGCGGATGAAACTATTATCGGCAGCATGTTGCTGTAGCAGCCACTCACAGTATGCCTGTCTTCGAGGATTATCCTGTGGTAATAGGCTTTGCACCCGTGTGATGTGATATGGATGAAGGTCTTTTTCGTGTAGAACGGCAAGTACGGTACTTTGGTGCACACCGAACGGCCGCGCGATCGCACGGCTGCTGGTCGTTGACTCCTCCTCTATGAACTCTAGTATGGCGTCCTCGAGGGATGGTGTTCTCACAGAGGGTCCAGCGCCACTGTCTACACTTGGACGTGGTGCGACATTGCTTGTGTCGTGCATTCGAGCGTTAAGCCGCCGTATGACCTGGGCGTCCGTGTGCCGTCGTGCTGGACATCGCTCGCTGTAGGCCCTTGCTACACGCAATGATGAACCATGGCATTCCCCCAACAGGAGATACATGTCACAATACTCTCTTAAACTGTACGACATATCGCTACCAACACTACTGCCAAATGTACCAACGCAGTATGAGCTTACTTGCTACCGTCGCGAACCCTTTTTATCTCTACCTGCCGTATCGCGCAGGCGTTCAACTGATGGTTTCACGCCACCACGTCCTTCGAACTAGCATACCTACCCCCTGCCACATTTTTAAATGTTGATAACCTTTTTTTTTTTTTTTTTTTTTTAATTGAAGGTTTAACGACCACCGTGAGCAACTCAGTGGGCTATAAGTAGTTGCCCGTCCTGAATTTAGGACCTCTGGTTCTAGGGAAGGAAGATAGTCAGCCGTAGGACAAATACAACATCCAGGCTTCACCAGGTTTCGAACCCGGAGCCGTTTCGGACAAATGATCAGAAGCCATCGCCTTAGACCACTGCGGCACCGGGGCGGCTTGATGCCTTGTGATACGTGCGCCTGTATAACTATCCACCCCACTCTTCAACGAGCAGGGTGTGACGTCACGAAACTTTCGGCGCGTATATCTCCGGAATGTGACGTCCGATCGGACAACAGTTTTCGGCTTCTTTCTCCATGAGGAATCGTCCAGTAGGTTTATTGTGCTGTCGATTCTGATCACCCTGTATATATATATATACACTGAATGGCCACTTTATTATGACCACCCCCTCAGTACTTCATTGGGCCACCTTTTGCCTTTAATACTGCGTCGATTCTTCGTAGCATGGACTCCACGAGATGTTGATAGGTGGTTTGTGGAATCTGAGACCATGCTTGATGAATAGCACTTTCCAGGAGTGTGAGATTGCAGGGTTGTGGATCCAGCTGTCTGATGGCTCGTTCAACTTCATCCCGCAAATTCTCAATGAGGTTGAGATCTGGAGATTGTAGGTGCCACCTAAGCAAAATAAACTCACCGGCATGTTCCTGAAACCAATCCTGCACAATACGAGCACTATGGCAGGATGCATTATCTTGTTGAAAGTAGTCATCGCCATTGGGATAAACCATCCACATGACAGGATGCACTTGGTCCGCAACGATTTTTAGAAATGATGTGCCAGTCAGATGTTGATCAACGCAAATTAAAGGGCCCAAAGCATACCAGGAAAACATTCCCCAAATCATAACGTTGCCTCCATCAGCTTGAAGGGTTGTAGCAATGCATTCGGGGTCCATGCTTTCGTGCTGTTTCTGCCAAATTCTCACTCGGCCATCGGCATTGTGCAACTGAAAACGTGATTCATCGGACCACATAATTTGTTTCCATTTATCGACTGTCCAATCCTTGTGCTCCTGTGCGAACTGGAGATGTTTTCTTTTGTTAGCTGCACACAGCAAAGGTGTTCGAACAGGCCTTCGGCTGGCATATCACATCCGATGTAGTGTACGGCGAACAGTGCGTGCAGAGATCATTTGAGGAGTTCCTTAATTAAGATGGTCTGTAATTTGCTTCACTGTTGCCCTTCTGTTGTCTGTTACCAGTCTGGACACTCTTCGTTATTCTCGAGCAGTAACTAGTCGATGACGACCACGCGTTGCACGTAGAGACCCAGTTTTTTGGCTGACAGTCCAGATTTTAAACACTTTAAGAACAGCTGCTATGGAACATTTCACGAATGCGGCGGTTTCGGTGATACTCGCTCCATGGCTCCATGGCTCCGAGCTCCTACAATCATCCCACGTTGAAAGTCCATCAAATCGCATTTTTTACCCATCTCGTCACCCAAAAATTACTTCTACTACTGTCGCAAGCACTAAGCTTTCCCTTTTTGTACTAGCCTCGCCCTCTGGCGGAAACAGCGTGCAGCCATAGCTCATTTGCTTAAAACTGTCAGGTGATCGTAATAAAGTGGCTACTCAGTGTATATTGTAATGTTTAAGGGAAAGAAAGAAAGACAATGAATGATGCCATAGTGTGCTGTTCGTTACAGAAACAAAGCGATTGTATCTCTCATATAGTTATGTTAAAAGCTGGTTATTCGAAAGAAAGAAATGGAGCACCCCATGCCAGGACCATAACTGCGGTACATCACTCACAGTTGAGAAAAGTTTGCCTGTTCGGCTTTAAGATAGGACAGCTGGTGTGCAAAAGTTATGTTACTCTGATTATTATTCGAGTGCAAATTTCCCGGTTTCATGATCCGTTAAAGGATGCGCAAAAAATAAAAATTTCAGACATAGAACTTATAGTTGGAATTTAGAACTCTTTTTGTTTTTATTCGTCCAGTGGATACATTTACATTTCTTTTTTTTTTTATTGTGTGCGTCGCTATTTAACCAGGAGAAAATGTTTTACGCAGAACTAGTTTGTATCGGTTTTTAAATGGTGAAACATTTGTTGATTTTCTTTTGTTCTGTTTGGGAATAGTTCTTTTTAGTTTAATTTAATAAATGTTCTATGTAGTGTTACATTTTGCATATTTATCGACATTCATTTTTACATATTTCGCGCATAACATTTTCGTATCCAGATGTTCATCTAGTGGTTTTCCTGTCTTTGAGATTCCAGGGGTTTTTTCAATAATTTTTGAATTATTCTTCATGAATCTGTAAAAAACTACGAGATTGTTTTGAACTTGATTTTCCGTGACATTTGTAACTGTCGAATAAATATAGCTTCTACATGTTCTGTTTCATTTATCTATTTACATGTTGCATGTTCATGTGTGTTTATTTACTGATTCGTATGTTTTTCTTCACAGATTTTGTTCTTTCCACATTTCGTCCGCTTCTGATCCTGAATCCTGATCCGAAAAAAACGCAGAAAGTAATCAATCAATCAATGTAACTCAACAGTTTCATTTGCGGAAACAACCCTAACACTCCGCCAGATTTTAAATGTAATTTTGCTCGTTCATTTCTCTCTATCTATCTATCTCTTGCTCTTCCTATCAGCAGCGGAGTGAGGCCCCAGATCAGACAGTTACTGAGTTGCGTGCAGTTTTTATCTCTCGATCACGGAAAAATGTCTAAACATGTATCCCTGTGGGAGTCATCACCTGCAAGCAAAAGCATCTGACTGTCGTAGCGGCGACAGGAGTTACGACAAACACTCGGAAGATTGCTTTTTCATTTGTTTGTGGAAATAACGGTCATAAAGGTTTTGCAAAATAGCAGTTTCCCGAATAACCTATTCTGTGAATAGACCATGAAGATGAGCGAGCGTATTGTCGTAAATGAACACATGCAGCTCGTTAGTTTCAAATGTTATTTTGCGCAGCAGTTTCTGAGATGGTAATTTTATGGTTATTTAATTCTCTCATAATGAAATTAACCCAGGTCGTAAGGATAACTAAAATTCTCAGTGAGTCATATGAATAAATTAGAATCATTTATACTCCCAAACGCGCGGAGTTTTTGTGTACTATTTATCCAGACAAATTAAAAGTGATTCAATAAAACTTTTGGCACCTGCTTACGGTAGTACAGAAACATTGAAGACGTGCTGACTTTAGGGAGCACTGGTTATTTGAAGTCCTATGTATTGCTTCAAGTTCCTTAGGGTTGAAAGAAATCAGCCATCTTTAGTTTCTGTGCTCTTAAAGATGTCAAATCCAGGATCAAAAAACGAAAAACTAAAATAACTGCATAAAAACATTTGAATCCAAAAAAGAACTGCAGAAATAATTTTTAGTACCATCATTCGTCCAATTGATTACCATGTCAGCGCCTTTCATCAAAGGATTTCACGGACTGCTGCGTTAGTTCCGAAGTCTTTCCCTTAACATTTTTGAATATATTGCAGTTGATCCTGCAACATATTATGGTTAAAAACGTATCTATTGAAATTCGAAATTTGACCTCCGTACAACATACTCTGTACACGTTCTACCTTTCCCCGGTTGAACCATGCAAGAGCTTCCTCCAAAACGTTCTTCAATAATCCATTGCTACCCAAAACCTTTTTACACAGTAAAGATGCAAATAAACCTGCCCCGAAAGCAGTTTCTATAGCTAGTGGCACCGAGGTCAAAATTCTAAAGCATGGAACTTAATATTTATTTCAGTTTTACAAAATCAGCGATCCTCGCCAGTAGCTCAGTGGCTTAAGCGCTGGCCTCTGACCTTTCGTACAAGTGAGTTCGGGTTCGAGTCCCTGATGAGATATGGATGTTGTGTTTTTCCCTGAGAATCTGGCCCTCTTTCCTGAAGCCAGTGGCTAGAAATTATGGACCAGCGACTACTTATATCACTTAGAGTTTCTCACTGTGGTCGTTAAACTCACACACAAAAATTAGTTATAATTTGATGATTGTTTCCATCTGAGAAAAATTTAATTTCTTGTTAATCCATGAAAATATATTGTGCGTATGGAGCATTGCTTTTATCGATAAAGTTGGTTGACTATACGACAGTGCATCGTTTTAGGCACAATGAAGTTAAATTTTTGTCGATTGTAGATTTGCTGAATGTATGGCTCACTTTCACACCAGCTGACGCGTTGTAACTGCGCAATAAGGTTAAGGAAACTGCACTTGATAATGAAATAACTTCATTGTGCTAATGTGCTAAACACGTTGAATGTGAAACGTTTATACTGTGGTGTCATTTACGTTTAACAGTAACAGTACTCACCGAATGTTTACATAACACGCATGAGAGTGTAAGCTGTAGCAAATTAGAGTAGTGCGATTGTTATCGCGCTGAGAACAAAGTTCTGTGTGAGTATGCTCATTGAATTCAATTTTGTTCTCTTGTAAGATTGTTTCTTTATGTTATATTAAATGTTTACTAGTCCTTACAAGGCCGGCCTTACTACTTCGGTGGCCCTAGGCAAAGATTTACTTCGGCGGCCCTTAATAGTATTTTTAACTGAAAAACGTGCACGATGCTCAATTGTTAAAATATCAGTTTTCAATCATATTTAAGTAACGTATTTTTCCCTTAATGACAGGAAACTAAAATTTGAAAAAATGCACAAATTTGTTATTGAATATATGAACTTAATTAAGGCTTACCTGAAATTTTCTAAACTTTTCTGAATGGTGCCTACAATATGCTTCTTTGTAAATGTCATTGTAGCTTGCTGTTTAGTGATTATTCCTGCATAAACTTTTGGGCACATAACTTAAAATTAAACTTTAATCATACTGTTTACAACTGTTGTAGAAAACTCAAAGGAGAAAAAAATGCTTTCCTAGAGTGTAATATTTTTTTTATAATTTGCTAAAATTACATTAGTCAAACGATCTACTGTAGTCAAAAGTGTGGAAACTGCAATCCGTGTAAATTAGCAAATATCAGACGTTCTGCTTTTCACTCAAACCCGGAAACTTTTGCGTGGCGTTTCGTTTACTGCCTACACATTCCTCCTTTGTTATTACTGTTTTATATGTAAAGCCGGCGGAAAATATAGATTCACTTAGCGGCATCCCCTCCAAAAAGCTAGTGGGACAAGAGAAAAGGAGTACTTCGACTGTTTACCTTTTTAGTGACTTTATTTATTTATTTTTTTAGATAACACAGATTAGAAATTGGAAGATGACAGAAAATCGATGCATGATTAAAATCCGCGGCCTCTAGAATTGGCGGCCCTAGGTAGCCACCTTGCTCGTCTATGCCAAACGCCGGCCCTGAATCCACAACCAGTGCCATGCACGGTTGAAAAAGCTGTGACTGAATTTTTTTCTTGTTATATAACACGAATCGTAATAAAATACATAACTATAATAAACTGTTCAATAATTAATAGGCAGTGTATAAGATGGATCACCAACAACAAAATTGTCGTAATATTCCCATTAATTTTTTTATTTTTCTAACTACTCGTATACGAATTTAACGATGACGTTCCTCATTATTGTATAAACATGTGCTTATCCGTCATTGACGGGCTTGAATTGGAGTATTCAGACATTCTTTCAGTGACCCGAAATGATATCGTGTCTAGATAACTTTGGCGTTAAAAACGTGTTTTATTTTGCCAGTTTGGTTTTAACAATTTTATTTTTTGGTATCATTATATAATCTATACTAATATACTGTATAAAGACAGAAACTTTGTTTTTGTGTTTGAGGTAATCTCGAAAACTACTGAACCGATTTGGATGATTCTTTCACCGTTGGACAGCTTATTTCCTTCCGGTGGACATAGGCTAATTCGCTTATTATTATTTTTTATTACTTTTTGCTGTACTACCCAATCAGACCGCTTTCAAGTAGTTCCCTATTTATCGTTACGCTTTGTTTGCATTCACCCTGCTCCCACCCAGCGTGAAAGAAAGTAGTTCATGATAACATAAGGAATTTTTTTACTAATCTCGAAAACTACTGAACAGATTCGGATGATTCTTTCACCGTTGCGAACATAGGCTATTTCGTTTATCTATACTAATACTGATACTAATAATATATAAAAAGAGAAACTTTGTGTGTTTGAGGTAATCTCGAAAACTGCTGAACCGATTTGATTAATTTCTTTCCGGTGGGATAGGCTATTTCGTTTATCTTTTATTATTTTTGGCTGAGCTACCGAATCAGATCGCTTTGAAGTAGTTCCCGATTCCCGCGTACCGTTCCGCTTTGCTTACATACAACCTGATCACACCTAACGTGAAAGAAGGTTGTTCACGATAATATACGGAATTTTTCTTTACCAATCTCAAAAACTATTGAACCGATTTGGATAATTCTTTCACCGTTGGGAAGCTTTCTTCTTTCCGGTGGACATAGGCTATTTCATTTATTATTTTTATTATTTTTGGATGTACTACCAAATCAGAACGCTTTCAAGTAATTCCCGATTTCCCGTGTATCGTTCCGCTTACGGCGGATTGTACAAAAGAAATGTCATGGTAACATAAAAAAAATTACTTTTGATAATAAAAATTAGCGATGACAAATCAGTGGGCCAGTAGTTTTCATTTAAATAAACTCATGAAAGTCGCTCCAGTGGGTGGCGCCGGCGGATTGTAGAAATAAAAAGCCTTGTGCTTTAAATATAATTAAATTATATCAGAAAGTGTATTTCGTTTTAGTCATATGCTCTTTTACATAAGAATAAGATACTAAATGTGTCAGAAGTGGCGGAAACTCGAATTGAAGACGGAGTTATTGCCTTCAATCCGAATACTGAAAAATACATATTTTAAACTCATACAAAAGCTATGTACTTACTGTAGGTCGTCCTAATAGAACTCCATCAAAATTTAACTTCCACAATACGGCAGAATAGCCAAATCTATACGAGAATTAGATTCACATCTGGCCTTAGTGAAAATAGCCACGGATAAGAGATTCGAATGCTATTATACTCTATGGAACGTGAAGCAGAAAGAATACTGGCATCCTTTCAGCTTACAGAGATAAAAAGAAAAATGTCTACAGTACAGGAAAGGCCAGAGATGACTCGTACTTTACTTTGCAGCATCTCTGACCTTTACTGATATAAGGAAGTCAATGAGACTACCAAGTTTAATTTGCGGAAGCAACAAGCAGAAGGAACTATTTATTAGTTTGTCACAGCTTGTATACTCTTGCATGTCACTGCAACGTTGGAGCGTTGAAATCAAGTCTCATCAGAGTCAAGTTTGTCGTTGGCCTAAGTGCTAAAACTCTGTCAGGGTCTCTTCCGTTGGATTTTGATTTTACTTTATGTATTACTCATGGAAAGCTCGACAAAAGAGAGTCTGTTAAACTATAGAAGCAAGCACTGTCACACCTAGAGGACGAAATGATAAACTTCAATCTGAGACTGCTCTAAAACACTGACATGTCACAGTTCGAAAACGGCAGTTTAAAAAACGAACGTTGACACTCAGTGAAAAGTTATGAATTTGAATTTTAAATATAATAGTTAAAACAGCTTGTTACTACGGTGGGTCTGCTCATCCTACAGCTAAGTTTCCAGCTAAAAGATTAATTTGTAAAGACTGCCCAAAGAGTGGACACTTCGCCAAGTTTGTATTTCCAAACAACGTAAACACCTGGTAAATATATCTTCGGTGGCCTATTAAAATGAAACCTATGTAAAAAAGTACCGTATGATAAGATTTCCTCTTGTTCGCTTGGGTTACTTCATGTCAAGGTAAGCTGTAGCGGTTTCACAATAAAATTTAAAGCAAATTCAGGTGCAGAAGTTTCCATTGTCAATTAAAGCACTAGGAGAAAAAACTTTTGTAATCTGCTCAAGGATGTGCTGATAAAACTGTTATCCAGAGTATGAAACAGTCGTCGCAGTTTATATATTTTCCTTTGGTCTTGGAGCAGTGTTATTGCAAATGTGAAGTTAGAGCAGTGGCTTATGATTCAAGAACTCTCAAAATTGCCGAAACCAGATACTCCCATACTGAAAAGGAAGCTTTGACAGCCACTCGGGCTACTGAAAGGTTTGAATAGTTTCTTTTGGGTCTTTTTTGTTTCGGCATTTTACAACCACCATGAGCAACTCGTAGAGCTATAAGTTGACACCGTCTCTAGTTTGCGGCTACAGGGTTCAAGGAAAGCACAAAGCCATCAGACAAGTCCACGACCTATGCCTCATCCGGGACTTAACTTGGGCCTATCTTGGCCGACTTGTCAAAAGCCTGCGCCTCAGATCAATCGAACACCGAAGCATCTCTTTTAGGGCTCTCCTTTACCTTGGAAACTAACAATAAATCGTTGGTCCCTTTATTGATTAAAAGATATATCGACATCCCACTACCTCAGATCGAGATTTTCCTACAGAATAATACTGTATTTGCGCCGGGAGACAAATTATAGATACTCTTTCTCGAGATCCAGAACAAATGACGTCAATATCAACAAACTGAGAATCCTAAACGGAAAACCATGTCAGTGCGTACGCAGATGATGTAATAAAAACAATCCCTGCGTTTCCCAGTAGCTTCAAGAAATTGGAGAAGAGCTGTAAAAAGTTGTTTCTTGTTCACTTGCGTTGGTATTCTGAGCTAACTGGCGGCCTAGTTACAGAAACCTTCCGGTTGAAGTATGTCCCTCCTAAAATATAGGAATAAATTAACAGTATGAGACGGCTAGTTGCTAATGGGATTTCGATTTTTCTTGCTTGTGGAAAGACAACTTGTAAAGGATTCACGAGGGTTTCTAGGTATTGTGAAGTGTAGTGCTAGACCAAAATAGACTACCTGGTGGCATGAGATACATATAAAAGAGATTTAATTTATTATGAGACCAACTGTTCATAATGAATTTAAACTATATGCTCAAATGCAGACCCGATGACACCTTCATCAACATACTCCTATCCACAGGGCAGTGTGCCATCAGGATTTTTAGAATGGAAATGAAAGCATCACATACATACAGTGGATTGCTATTCTAGATTTTTAGAGCTATCAACTCAGAGGCCTAACGTTATCAGCTGCCACTGAAAATTTAAAGCCAATATTTGCAAGAGATGGAATTCCTGAAATTGTGGTTAGCGACAGCAGTCCTCATTATTCAACATCTTCATAAAACTGCATAGTTTTACTCATGTTACCAGAAGCAGTCATTACACTGAACAACAGAAATAAACTTTTTGTTTGTTACAAAGACTGCATATGCCGAATCATACATTATTTGTCATGCTGATTGCAAATGTGCTTGCTAAATTGTGCTATCGGGCATAGTTCTCGACCTACCTGTTGTTTCAGTGTACAATAAGCCTTCATTTTGGCATATATATTTCGCTACAAGCAATTAATTACATTTACCTTAAAAAGTAGTTATTTTAGATTTTCTTCTGTACTTTGGTTGTACTACATCCCTTTTTAGAGTCCAACAATAATCAGCTAGCATTTTAGGGCTCCATTTTCCTTTATAGCGGTTTTCTATGGTACATATGTCCTGGTGAAAACGTTCTCTGTGCTCATCACTTACAGATCCTTAAGTTATGTGGGAAAATGTCTGGATGTGAGTGAAGGAAATGTATTTTAAGGGACATATTGCATCCCATGGCCTTATAGTTTTCTAGAAGTTCAGTAACAAGTTCTTTATAATTTTCTACCCCCGGTTACCTAAGAAGTTCAGTACCACATATTTAAAGGGCTTCCATGCAACAGCTTCAGTCTCATTCAAAAAGCGTTTAAATGCAAGAGCATGCATGCATTCCTTTATTTGTGGACCAATAAAAATGCCTTGTTTAATTTTGGAGTTCAGTAACAAGTTCTTTATAATTTTCTACATACCGGTTACCTAAGAAGATCAGTGCCACATCTTTAAAGGACTTCCATGCAGCAGCTTCAGTCTCGTTCAAAGTGCCGTTAAAAGCAAGAAGATGCATACCTTCCTTTATTTGTGGACCAATAAAATGCCTTGTTTAATTTTGGCTTTAGATATTTTGGGGAACTTGTTTTTTAGAAAACGAAAGGCTTCTCCATATTTATTCAATGCCTTTACAAAAAATTTTATCAAACCCAGTTTGAAGTGAAGCGGTGGTAAGTACACGCTCTGATGACTTACTAAAAGCTCAGCAATAACTTTTTTATTACCTGGAATTAAGGACTCTCTTTTAGGCCAGGTCTTTTTAATGTAATGAGAATTTCTGTTCCTACTGTTCCATTCACAGAGGAAGCAGGAGTATTTTGTGTATCCAAGTTGTAGACCAAGGAGTAAAGCTATCACTTTAAGATGGCCACAAATATTCCATGAGTGTTTTTTGTATACTATACTTTGAAGCAACAGTTTTATATTTGCATATGTTTCTTTCATGTATGCAGCATATGCAACAGGTACTGACGGATATATGTTTTCGTTATGAAGAAGGACAGCTTTAAGTTTATTTTTGAGGAATCCATATGCGATATATCCGTCAGTACCTGCTGCATATGCATATAAAAAGTCTCCATTCTTCAGGTTTGTGTTGCTGTCCTAAGGCTTCAAACCATAAGTCTATATTATTGCAGTACACAAGATCACCACTCTTCGAAAATAAGTGTTCAAACTCTTGCTGTCGTCGACGAAAACTACATACTTTTGTACTTGGTTGTAAAAGATTCCGTTCCTTCAATCTTGAAGCCAATATTTCGGCCAGACTTTTTGCTAAATGAAGGTCACGAACTAGGTCATTTAATTCTTCCTGACTTATAAGGTGAGGCACAGAATCTTCCGAGAAATCAGAGTCTTGTTGTACTTCAATATCTTCTTCGCTGTGAGGATTTATTTCATCAGTATCAGTATCATCTAAACTCCATGACTGTTGAGGTACAGGAAGATTTGGACCACGAGGAACAGGTCTTATGGGCGAAGGAATATTGGGATACTGAATCGTGTCTTTGGTCATAGCTGTAATTCTAGATATCTTAGTGATGCAGAAGTAACAGTCTGTAGAGTGATCTTTCGGTTCTCTCCAAACCATTGGTACTACAGATGACATTTGACGTGATCCCTTCAACCAGCCAGTCAAAAAAGTTACACATGAATTACAACAAATGTGAAGCGCCCAAGATTTATCTTCATCGCCCATTTTGCACTAGAAATAAAGTTCATACGATTTTCTAATAAACGGTGTAAAATGCCGCCTCTGAGACTTTAAAGTAAATTGCCCAGAAATGTAGCAGAAACTGTTTGGATGGTTCACATATGTACGTAACATCATTTAACGTACACTTTGCACAATCCACACTACTTTTTAAAACCACGAGAAATGAAATGCATTCGAATGATAAACATTCTACTTTTTCCCCCTTCGCAGAAGGAATTGCACAACAGGAAGTAATGGCGCCAGTATGTCTACTTTCAGAGAAACAGCTATCTTGACTGCAGACAGATGTCTTCGTTGGTAAACATAAGAAAATTCCTTTAAGTAACACAACATTCACCCCAATAGAGAGTTCCATTACAAGAAATTGGAACCCAGTGGAGCAATTGCGCCATCATATTTGGATTCAGCACCCGTAAATACATACAAAACCATAAAGTTTTATTTGTAACAAAGCCGTTGCTGTTTAGTGTTTTCCTCAAGTAAACGGAGAAGCGAAGCGCATGGTGTAATCAGCCAAAAACCTATTTAATGTTCGCGCCATAGATATCCAACTAACTTTGTTATCATATCGCAACACGCCAAGACTGACTGGAAGTAATCCAGTACAACTATGTATGGCTAAAAGATTAAGAATTAGAATCCATGTACACCTCGCAGCTAAATCCGAAATCACCGGATTGAACGTCTAGCATGACCAAACTGGGCACGTAAACAGAAATTAGCATATGATAAGCGACATGCTGCTAAGAACTCCGAATATTAAACATAGGAGATAAGGTATAGGCTCTAGATATGCGCACGATTGATGCAATCAATAGAAATGTTGATAGTTCCAGGTCTTATGTAACTCCTATCTCTAACAGGTAAGCATTTCGACGAAATTAGCGGCACCTTTTATCTGCGCTTACTGTGTCTATGGAACTCGAGGATCAACTCGAAGCACTGAAAGAATGTACTTCTTCTCAGAGCAAGGCGACGGAGTCCACTACACAGGATTATCGAAAAGGATCATTGATAAGCTAGACGCAAACTCACCTATTGAAATAATATCCACATCGCAATGTGGTGTACCCCAGAAACGGACACGAAGATAAGAAGCATGTAGCCTTGATTTATAGGACTCAATATACGCACACTCAATATTTACATAACGCGGCACGAGAGTTCATGCTATAGTAAGAGTAGTACGATTGATGTCTGGCTATGAGACGGTATATTGCTCATTGAGTTCTGTTTTACCGTAATGTCTTCCTGTTCCCTGGTAATATTATTTTATGTTAAATCAAATGTATGCTTTAAGAGCTGATGTGTTTCTCTTTAATCATATTTTCTTTTGCATAAGGACCTGATATTTCATTCGCGCAAATTGTCGTTACTGTTTGATTACTGTTCTTTAAGGGATGAGGAGCAAATCGAATTCCACCACTTATTGAGAGTATTCTCTTTCTGTCTGTCTGTCTCTCTCTCTCTCTCTCTCTCGAGGATTTCTATAATCAGCAAATGAGCCGAACTGTTGATGCTCGACGGCATTGTGAATCACATGAAAGCATTCATTCACATCACTTGCGCCATTAAATTTGAGCACTATCTAATTAATTAATTTCTCTGCGTTGGAAGGACATAGTGATTAATTGTTAGCTTAATGACATTTCTTTATAATGTACTCGTAGTTTAAACTTCAATTCAAAAATCGTGCGTTAGTCAACATAGAAACTTACCACGAAAACTTTGCTTTAATAGAGAAAGCATCCATTCGTAAAAGCGAGAGTTTTTGAATGAAAATTGAAGTTCCTTTCTCAACACAAATGATTCGGTTTTACAAGTGGAGTAACGTATCCTTCCAAAGAGGCCAAGAAACTACCTACATGTGTAGGGTGTGTAGTTTTATAGTATCTTTGAGTACTGCCATCTTTCAATAATATTTTCACGGGAAACCCAGCACTGAAAATTAAAGATTGTAGAGGAAATAAATCTCCCAAAAAGTATTCGAATTTCAATAGAAAATATGCTTAATCCAAGTTCACTACCAGTTTTTCCTCAATAAAAATACGTCCTCGAGAATGTAAAAGATAAATTTTAGAGCGTGCTACCTTTTATTTTAACATCAGCAATAACGCATTGATGTTGCCTTCTCCTTGAACTACGAAACAGAAGTCATCATTGTATAGTTTAACTCTTCTAAAACCGATCCTCTTGTTTCAAAGTAAAGAAAGAGAAGTTATTCACCTTTCACCGTATCAATAACCCTTGGGCAAAGAGTAATCCATCCGTTGCACATGTAAATTTCTCCGAAATTGTCTAGGTATAATCACATTTCTTCCGCAACTACATCTCCAAAAAAAAGTTTTTTTTTCTTTACTTTTCTATTTAGATAACACTTTTTCTAAAAATAGTTTTCAACGTGGTATGCGCAAGTTCATCCAACATTGGAATATCATTTTTCACATTGAAGGTACGACCTTCAAATCAGTTTCTAAACTTCTTGATGCTGTGCAGAAAAGAATAAATCGCCCGATTAAAAACCAGAAATTCATTGATTATATTTACTCTCTTTTCTACAGGCTGGCAGTGGCTTTTCCACGTAGCCATACCGATGCTACCGTGGACATTATTCTTGAATGCTATCAGCTCTCGTTTCCACCGCCTGCAGTTTTCTATAGGGCTTCAAGAAGCAACGTCTTTCATTACGTTTTTACGTCCAGTTTAGCTCAATACAAATCACTGTCATATTGCATCAAAACTTCGGAATTTCTCACCCGCAACATTTTCCCAGAAAATAAAATCGCCGCGACTATTTATATCAGGGACTGCGTTTTGAAATACAGAAATAGAGCTCTCTAAATATTTTCTTTTAGTAGAATTAAACGCTGTCTCTTCCATTTTTTCGTTCTAATATTGTTTCAAAAGGTACTGCGCTTAGGATTTCTGTTCTGCTAAGCAAAATATACAGAAAAAACTTTAATTAGGCAGAATAGAGATATTTCAATTGAAAATTCAAACATGGTGATCCCTACTCGTCATTGTTTAAATATCGTATATTAAAATATAGCATCGTGGCAGAGAAAATATTTGCCGGTGCAGAATTTCCGCTCTGGTTAAAAATGAGCTTTATCTACAGCCCGAATGTCCCATTAGTTTTAAAAACAACAACAAAATGATTTTTAAAAGCTACTTAATTGAGTCTGAAGTTCTGTTGGAAACAGTTTCGCTGTAATTCTACCTCTTGCTAATGGTGATGAAGCCATTATCATACAATCTCAGCTACCAACGCACCAACCTCGGCGCATAGAAATTAATCCTTTCGTTAACTAATCGTAACCGGCCATCCAAAATTGAAAGAATGAAACGAACCGCTACAGAGGGGAAAAGGCAGCTAGTTGAGACTCAATGAAAGCAGCGTCGTTCTTTCTCATCTAGCAACAAAACACACACGCGCGCGCCTGCACAACACCTTTCCTAAATAAGTCTTTGTCTTTCGACGCTGGGTCACTGACTGCATAATTACCGCGAGCTGAGTGAAGCCGCTATCTTGTCAGCAGTGACTTATGGCTCTCGCAGAGAAAATAAAACAGACACCGAACGCCGTGTAATCTCAGTTCTCTTCCCGCGAATGTAGCTACTTACGTACACTGCCTGGCCACTTCATTAGAGAACCTACTCATTGTAGTTATGTGAAGGAAAAACCACGAGTGTGGTAACTGCTGAAGTAACAAATGCAAGTAAAAACTGTATACCTAAGAAATTTTGAGCAACAAAACTTCTACACTAAACTCTCAAACTTGAAATCATTTACTTATGATATTTGTAGGGCATGGCAGCGGGATTATGGCAACCAGACCTGTGTCACAAAAGTTATGCTTCTCAATTTGATTTAAATATGGAAAAGATAACAAAGCGATTATTTGTGCGTCGTGATGGCATAAACCATTCCTTCTTGGGAGTTCATTCATCATGCACGCAAAGGTCATGATCATTCCAACGAATGACCATTCGGTTTCCAGGTTGTTGGGAGTTCATTCATCATGCACGCAAAGGTCATGATCATTCCAATGAATGACCATTCGGTTTCCAGGTTGTTGGGAGTTCATTCATCATGCACGCAAAGGTCATGATCATTCCAACGAATGACCATTCGGTTTCCAGGTTGTTGGGAGTTCATTCATCATGCACGCAAAGGTCATGATCATTCCAACGAATGACCATTCGGTTTCCAGGTTGTTGGGAGTTCATTCATCATGCACGCAAAGGCCATGATCATTCCAATGAATGACCATTCGGTTTCCAGGTTGTTGGGAGTTCATTCATCATGCACGCAAAGGTCATGATCATTCCAACGAATGACCATTCGGTTTCCAGGTTGTTGGGAGTTCATTCATCATGCACGCAAAGGTCATGATCATTCCAACGAATGACCATTCGGTTTCCAGGTTGTTGGGAGTTCATTCATCATGCACGCAAAGGTCATGATCATTCCAATGAATGACCATTCGGTTTCCAGGTTGTTGGGAGTTCATTTATCATGCACGCAAAGGCCATGATCATTCCAACGAATGACCATTCGGTTTCCAGGTTGTTGGGAGTTCATTTATCATGCACGCAAAGGCCATGATCATTCCAACGAATGACCATTCGGTTTCCAGGTTGTTGGGAGTTCATTCATCATGCACGCAAAGGTCATGATCATTCCAATGAATGACCATTCAGTTTTTAAGTTGTCACTACGCTCAATTAGAAAATCATTCGTTGAAAGTGTTTACGACCAAAGTGCTTTCAAGGTCATTGCTCTTTTAGCAAATTTCTCAAAGAAGCGCAAATTCGTCAGCATGCACCGTCCAAAACCAGCTCATGACGAACGATTTGGGCATATTATTCGAATGAACGGCATTCAAACATCATTCCTATTATTAAGTTCTTGCATTATTTCCTAGCTGATTGCTCACTCACATAGCGGTTGACACTTGTTAATTCTCGACATTACTTTCTAAATAGGAATTCAGTTCCGAGTTCATGCGGGAAGAATAAAGTTAAACCTCCTGCGACTTTAGTGTGTGTCGCAGTAATGGCGGATTGAATGTTCGCTCACATGGTGAGGGTGAACCATTCACGGTGAAGAGCAGTGCCAGATGGAGATTTTGCGGGGCCCTGGAGCAAAAGTTTATTGTGGACACTAACAAATAAATCTCATATTTCAATAAAGTCGTTACCTGAAAATTATTGTCCGTAAGGAAAACACACGGAAATTACCATAAAGACAAAATGATTATCTCAAAGAAGTATTTGCTTTAAGCTTAAGAAAAAGACGTAATAGGAATTTAAAGTTTGGAGAGAGAGGATGAGAGATAGAGAAAGAGAGAGAGAGAAAGAAAGAGAGAGAGAAAAAGAAGGAGAGAATAAAAAATGTTATAATCTGCGATTTTCTTTCCCGAGAGAAGGGGTTTAGGTTGTACTGTGACTCCTATAACAAATTATTCACAAAAGACAAAAAGATATCTGCGTAGCAAATATTTTTGTGTAGGAAATACAGAATAATAAGTATCTCTATAAAATAGATTGGTATAAACAGGTTTTTTCCCCTGATACATACTTAGTGATTGAGTTTTAATGCACAGTGGAGTACCTGACAAATTAGTGACATTCTAAACATTTATATGCGCTCATATATGAAAGTTGTCCTTTCTTTTTCCCAATTTCTTGTAATGTTTCTAAAGTCACTGAAAAGGTGGCCTCAATATGTAGTCCAAAACTAACTTGGATATTGTTCTTTTTATTTCCTTAAATTTAAGTATCTGGTTTGCATACAAATTGTTGAATATATAAAAGTAGGGGACCACAAAAAGATGAGATTTAATTTTCCATTTAATGAATGCGGAAAAGATTAAGATTAAGAATAAGATGGTTACAATGATCATTTGAAATCTTCAAACCTCAGTGTCCTTACGACGAACGGGGATGACGTATTCAAAAATGGGGAGATTGGAAACGAAAAAAAAACTTCAAAAAGGGCCTCGCCGGCGCCCCAAAACTTACAAAAAAGTAGTTCAATTTTCTTTACCGAAAATGATTTTTTTAAACTGCATGGCCCCCGAAGGCGCGGGGCTCAGGGAGACCGCCCCGGTGGGGCCCTAGGGGCCAGCTGGCCCTGGTGAAGAGTCATTCGATGTGAACGAACTGCTCACGAATGTCCACTACCTGTGTAAAACCAGTACAAGTAAATATCAGATTGCACTTCTTCTAAATTTTCCCGAAAGTTAAAGAAAAAAATCCATATACTGGTGAAACTTGACTCAAACGTTTGCGCTCTTAAATATCCTTAAAATTTAAGAAATAAGTGAAACCATATTTCGCTGCTAAAGACAGATTATGACAAGTTCGGGGCGGCTGCAGTACATTCTTCCTTGCGAAAATGCTACACTGTGAAAATTCTTTTTCATAAGGCAAAACATTAGAATGGCTCTAATAAAGTGGTCAGGAAATGCACATGGATGCACCCGTGGCCGAGTGGTCAGAGGCGTACGTTACTGGTGTCGTCCGAGCTGATCACAAATGAGGCATGGGTAATGTGTTTGTCTTATAGAGCTGGCTCTCTCCCTTCTCTGGATCCAGTGGTCCAAAATTAGCAAAGGGCGACTGCTTTTTTGCCCTTAGCATTCCTCAAGCTGGTTGTTAAATCCTGAAAAAAAAATTATAAATTAAACTGTTCAATGGTAGCCGGGCATCGGAGTCTTAGAATGGGTACCAAGGAAAAGGAAAAGCATCGAAGTCTTAGAATGGGTACCAAGGGAAAGGAAAAGCATCAGTCATAGAATGGGTACCAAGGGAAAGGAAAAGCATCGGTCATAGAATGGGTACCAAGGGAAAAGAAAGGCATCGAAGTCTTAGAATGGGTACCAAGGGAAAGGAAAAGCATCGAAGTCTTAGAATGGGTACCAAGGGAAAGGAAAAGCATCGGTCATAGAATGGGTACCAAGGGAAAGGAAAAGCATCGGAGTCTTAGAATGGGTACCAAAGGAAAGGAAAAGCATCGGAGTCTTAGAATGGGTACCAAAGGAAAGGAAAAGCATCGGAGACTTTTCCTGTCCCTTGGTATCCAATGTAGTTTTTCGATCGTCCAGCGGTGATCAGTTCTAGCAATATGTCCAGCTAACTGCCACTTGAGTGTTTTTAATTTGTTCATGATGTTTTGGTATGTATCAGTTCCAATTTACAAGCAAAATTTTTGTACAGCTATATTTCTATATAAGTTAAATCCATTTTTCTATCGGAAAATACTCAAGTAAAAATTGAAAAGAAAGTAATAAACACATGACAAATAACCACTTCTCTTTTAAAAAATGAATCACGCGTATTTTTTTTTAATTCGTTACATTTTTTTAAATGAGCAACATAAAAAGTGGAAGTTTTAATGATTGCAAATGTTCTCGAATTTTTTCGGATTTTTTTCCGTACTTCAAACTTTTCCTTGTACTCCGTATCTCAAATCAGTATATCTCAGTCGTCTACATCTTTCCTTCAGCCGCTAATATGCTGAGGTTAATATACCATCATCAACGCAGTCGACTAATTAGCCTTACGTTATCAACTCTAATTTGCTTTTATTTCCTGTTATCTAGTAATACTTTACAAAAAGGACGTCCAACGAAAGAGGAAAAGGAGGGCATAATACACGAAATAATCTACTGGGCCGAGCAACAGGCGGTAAATTCTGCAATAAAGTGTGGTTACACGTTCAGTATTTGTAGTGCTGCAGTTATCACAATTAGAATTGAAGAATACAAAGAGCTGGGCTTAACACAAAAGAAATATTGAGCGTTGAGAATTCTTGAATGAATTACATCCATGAAGCGCACTGTTAAGTAAATTTATCTACCCGTTTAAAACATTTCCATAATACAGCATTTCTCAGAACTAATTTAAAATATCTCTAATAATAACCTTGTTTAGATTTTAATCTCAGCTATCAGTGTAAGGAAATACACCCTATAAATTTATTTTCTTACATTGCTAACTAAAGTTAAATCAATTTGCGGATCACTCAGATAGTTATAGTACACTGGCGGGCGAAAATTAAGGACGAGACGGTTTTTCAAATGTAACGTCGTGCGGAAATGTCCCACATCGACTCAAATCATACTATGAGATCCCCAAGATGTAAGAATATGGGACAAGTGAGCAAAACCGTCCAAACAAGGAATCCAAAGGATACAAAGGCACTTTACTGAAAAGGTAGCTTCGAGCACAACTGGACAGAAGACAGAAACGTCCATGTGACAGGCGGCTGCCAAGAAAAATCCAGTCGTTAGTAGAGGATATGATCACCTCTGACTGCGTTGCAGGATTTACAACGTCTGTCCATGCTGAGGACGAGGTTGTCAAGGAGCTGTTGAGGCATCGCGGCCCATTCCTCTTGTAGCGCCAATCGCAGCTGCGGAATCGTTGCTGGCGGCTGGTGACGTACTGCCAAGCGTCTCACGAGAAGGTCTCACACGTGTTCGATTGGATTTAGATCCGGGGACCTTGCGGGCCCATCCATGCGTTGAATATCTTCACTCTCCAACAGCTCTGCGATAGCCACTGTACGATGAGGTGTAGCGTTGTCGTCCATGAAGACGAACTCAGGACCCACAGCAACTCTAAACAGACGCATGTGAGGCAGGAAAACCTCGGTACAATAGCGGACACCAGTGACTGAACCTCCTTGGAAGATTTGGAGGTCAGTACGGCTACCAAGCATGATACCACCCCAAACGAGAACTCCGCCACCTCCAAACCGGTTCCTTTCGATGATGTTGGAGGTGTGATTGCGTGTTCCCTACTCTCTCCAGATGTGTATACGTCCAGAATCGCTCGTCAGACTAAATCGGCTCTCCTCCGTAAAGAGAACTCGACCCCATTGATGATGTGTCCAGTTCTTGTGTTCCTGGCACCACAGAAACCGTCGTCTCCGATGAGCAGGCGTTAATGGCACACGTCGTACTGGTCGTCGTGCAAATAGACCACCTTTGTGCAGCCTCCTGGCCACGGTAAAACGCGATAACGGACGTCCAGTTGTCTGTTGCATGTGCCTTGCGATTTCTCCCGCTGTCTGCGGTCTGTCTCTTCTTGCCTGTAGGACAATATACCGGTCGTCCGCCGCCGTGGTTGCTCTTGGACGACCACTGCTAAACTCTCGGACAGATGTTTCTGTCGTTTGAAATGCTCTCCAAGCTCGTGAAACGATGCTGGGAGCGATCCCGAACTCCTCGGCCACACTAGTCACACTTCGACCTTCTTCCAAATTCCCAATGACGCGACCTCGGGTAAAGTCATCCAGATGTCGTCTACTGGATTGCCTGTTGGCCATATCACACGGTGGCAGCAACTCGACGTCTTTCAAACCGATGTACACCGTGCAATAGCTTTCTCCGAATTGCTGAGCGTACGCCACCCGTGTGCTTTATACACTTCCGACACCACACCCCACCCCACCCTCTACGTCATGCTGCATATATGCACATGCCCTACCATACCGGACCCTAGTCTATCTCCTGAGTGGTCTTTCGGTCCGTTCTGCCTGCTCGTTATACTTAACCACATAAATCCATTCACTAAACTCGAAAAAAACCCTTGGAAATAAATACGTCATTATCTAAGAGCGTGCTTGAGATATCAACAGATATTTTGGTGGACACTGCTTGAATGAGTACCATGAGCAACGCAATCGTCTGTCCTTAATTTGAGGATCCTGGTTCCAGGGAAGGTTCAGAGTTACCGCCATCAGACAAAACATGAGGCATGTCTCAGTTGGGACTCGAACCCGGGCCCATCTCGATGAAATGTTCAGACGCCAGCGCTATCAGACGAACGCAATACCTGTACCTCAGCCCAGACTCGAACCTGGGCCCATTTGGGCACAATGGTCGTAAACCAGCGCCATCAGACAGACACACCAACCATACGTCAGCCGGAGCTAGGATCCGGGCCCATCTCGGTCGAATGGTTAGAAGCCAGCGCCTCAGACCACTCGCCCTACAGGGCGACTCATCAGCAGACGTACTGCAAATTATTTATTTTAATATTACTCTCTTCACGCCTCAAAGGATGCCTATGAAATATATTCCGATTACTTGAAACATGTCAGTGATAGAGGAAACCTGATAATTTTCGAACGAAATGCTAAAAATCTGCCAACATTCAACCATTTTTGTGAGAGCGAGAAACACACTGTAATTTTCATAATTCTTATGGTCTTTATAATCTTTTCTTTTATTGAAACAAAAAACAGGTTAATATCAAATATAATGTATCTCAGACAGGCGCCGCCTTTTGGTTTCTTTATTGTAGTTCATTAGATATACGAGGTATGTTTTGTGATGCGTGATTGTGTTCTACGACAAAATAAAATCCACTCGTTTCTCAGATTTTCCCGTATTCTTTAACTGCGAAATGTAATTGAAAAGTATCAATGGTATAAAACGAACACTGAGAAATCATAGAAGCTCGTCTTGATGAATACTTCATACGATGTTTCAACGTTTGTGAGAGCATTACTTGAGAACATTATATCGCACTGTTTGAAAGGGCATACAGGCCTGAAGGAAATGAAACATAAATACGAAGAAATATAAAATGTGAAATTGGACAACTCGGATTTCAGCACATTTAATTTATGCTCATCAAGAATGTTACTTATATATGTAGAATTCCTCTTAATGATGACAAACCTCAAAGTGAATATGAGGTCGGATATTTTACAAGGGGAACATTTTTTAACTTAGGAGTTAAATCAAGAAAGAATGTCTGCTTATGAGTCGTTATTGTTTTTATTTGTTTTTATTTCAATATTTATCCTGTTACATTATGACATCATAAATCAGAGATATTTATGTGCAATTAAAAAGTAATAGCAGCAAAGGAAAACAGGGAAAAGGCCTCACAGAGACATGACGTGCCCTGAATCCTCAAAACAGAACAAATGAGTCAAACACCGGCCATGTCAACACAGTAAGGGAAAGATGCATGTTGTTAGCTTTTTTTTTTTTTAGTTATGAAGTAAGTATATTTTTTATTTTTTTAATAATGTTAGATTATTAATATCAATTAACTTCACAGGAAAATTAATACCTTGCCTTGACATCTGCATCTTTAGTAAAATAGATGCCTTTTTCCTTGTTTTATAATTATGAGTAATGAAATTTAAATCTATTACATCGGAAACAAATTATGTTTTATCCTTTTAAACATCAGTTTACCAATGTTAAAATGAAATAGTTGTTTAATCAAGAGAATTCCATACCTATTTGGGCCAACACGATTATGATGATAGTGGAATAATTGTAAGTTGTCAAGAGTAGAGGGAGAGATCTTTAAGTCCAATAATCTTATAAACTTATTCTGTAAAATTTGCAATCTATTTATCCCCAAGAGGCAATGCCATAATTAATATGTGAATGAATCAATGTATTTGAGAGTAAGGCCACAAAGGAAAGTTGAAAGTGCTAGACGGGACATATCAAAAACAAAAACCTATATTTTATATTTTCTGTATTTACTTATACGGCTATAAAGATACATAACTATAATTAAATATGAATAAGTTCAAGGAAAATAATTTTTATTTGACACACCTAAACTTGTGCCTTATGAGAAAATAATGCATATATCCATGTATTATATTAGATTAAAACACTAATGTGAAATGTGTGTTTTTGATGCAAAAATACATGTTCGATATATGGTGATAAATTTTAAATATTAATTTTAAAAACTCTCAAATAATGATTAATCAATTTTGGGCGATCTTGGGATTTTATATATTTCATTCTGCTCAGTGATTCTTCGCAAAAATACGTACTTCCGAATATTGAAATCATTTCCCCAGACAAATTCTTACTATTACTATTCTTGCCTTCTGGCGAAAAAGAATGAAACTTAATTAAGTTTTCACTTTCAAATAACGATTTCATTGTGCTGCCTGATGACAAATCTACGACGTATTATTTCGAATTGGATATTTGCGTGAATCTGATTAAAAACTACGTCAAACAGATTTTGAAACAAGGCAAATGATTTTTCATTGGTATAGAACTGAAAAAAACTTGCATGTTAAACTCATTTCGCAATAAAATACTGTTATCAACACAAACTTTTCACAGAAAAATTAACACTGTTTCTAGAAAATTTCTAATTTCGTTTGAAATAAATTTCCGTGAAAAAAGAGTTTATGTAAAAGTTTTTCGTTTCTTTGTAGTTTTGCATTCAGAAAATTGAGATTACCAGCTATATCGGTTTAAAATCCTGGACTCTACTACTCCACAGGAACAGTTGTGGGACAGGTTTCAACTTTTCTGTTGTAAATATGCTTATTTCATCTCGAAGTTCAAAAACAAATTACGTTTCAACACTTTACTGCAACTTAACCACCCTACTCCATTATGGTACAACAGATCACCATATTAAGTTTCATGCGTTTCTGGAACTTTTTAATTAACAATGATTGAATCCGATTGTTCTAAATTTACTGTAGAAACGACAATAGAGACAGAGAGAGGCAAAATTAAGGACTTTTCCACATAATGACTGATGATGAATGATGCAATTCAACTTCATTGGTTTCTAGATAGTTTTACCATCAAATTCTTTGCAAATGCGGCCCATTTGTCCAACATCACAGACAGCCATATTTTGGAGTAAGCAATTTCTAATTTAATTCCAGTTCATCAATAGTTTGTGATGCTTTGAAAACTTTATTTTCACTGGTGGTAGTATTTTTCATGTTCTTCATTGGTGCTAGTTCTTTGGTTACCTCAAAGTTTTGATTCATCACTCAGAATTCACTCTCAAAATCATCATTCAGAATTCAGAAACGCGTCTACCTACCTTAAATCAAAGATTAATCCGTAAAATTTCTTAAAGATATCGTATCAAACAAAAGATAAAATATGCTTATAAATCAATATGCATAGCAAGTTTTCTTTTTTGTCACTGTATCCGAAATGAAATAAAAGAATATAACAACCGCTAAAGCTTTATGATAGCAAGAATGCGTGGTGTGTGCGGGGGTGGGGGGGCGCCCTGACAGCTCCTTTAGCAGCTTCTAAGTTCACAGGATTTCCCTGAAGGAGACGCTTTCCCATAAGACAAACGTTGGTGGCGGTAGACAGCCAAACGACTATCACATAGTAAAATTTGCTTTGGCTCAGTAGTGTCATATATAAGAATGTCCACGTGGTATGCGTTCAGAAGCAAAACTCCTGCATTCGTCATTGTTATTTTTATTGAAACAGACAAGTTTAAGATATTGAATAAAATGTCCACAGTAGGATAAAATCCTCTTGCTGACCGTAGTTCAGGGATTTTCTAAAGGAAAGCACATTGGTGTTTCTAGAATTTCGATTTTTTGTGAGTTTTTAGAAGGCAAACTTTTCCGAGTACTGCTAGGCTTAACTTGATGAAAAGACTGCGAATGTTGTGTTAAATTGGTTTCTAAGGTAGCAAGTCCTTGAGAACGGTCATACTTTATGAAACAGAACCATTTTTCACTCGAAAGTTCACGCAACCTAAAATGTTGGTTTTATACTAGATTAAGTTCTTAAAACAGTATTCAAATTGCTCAAAATTGGTACCTGTGGCTGGAAATAACAGCAGAAAGTCATAATTTACTGAAAAGAAGTGTTTTGTGAAAAGATAATAAAAGAACTATTTTGAGTTGTTTTAAGGAGCAACGAAGGTGCAAGTGTGGTGGAAATAAAATCTCCATATATAGCTCATAGACATAAAAGATGCAGGTTAACAAATCTCTGTTTTTTAAATGACGCAGGTTAACAAATCTGTTTGTTTGTTTGTTGTTGTTTTTTGACATAAGATGCAAGGCAAAAATTGTGGCTTTTCAATTTTTGTCTGGCAGCTGGCTGCGGACCTGCAGTTGACCATGTCTCGCCGATCAGCGCAGGTCTGCTGACTATTACTTTGGGAAGAAAAGCCCGAAGGTTTTTTTTTCAAAGGTCTTTTATTTCATTCTCAAACCCTGTATATGTTTACTTCAACGTAGCAAAATATAACAGATTGAAAAATGTTTTGAAGCATCTTTTTTCTCACTTATAAAGCGGAGATAAGAAACATCTAATACTACTGACAAAGGAACCTGCTAGCGAGTAGCTGCAGCCCGAAAATGGAATGCTTGAAGCAGCAACAACACATCAAGTCGCGAGGCAAAAGGAATTACTTCATACGTATCTTCTGTGATAATTGAACGGGACTCCGTACAGTTTCTCCCGTAGCCGAGGTATCTTCTTTTGTGAAGTTGTCATCACTACTGGAAATGAGTCTCTATCTGATACGACATCACTTTACGTAATGAGTCGGTGTATCGCGGGCGTCGTTGTGACGGCCTCCGTTGCAATTAAGCAGGACTGATGGCGAAGTGTGTGTGCGGTTTCAAACTGCTACTAGTTGCAATTATGTCGGAGCTATCAGTTTAAATTAAAGCCAGAGCGCAAAATGCAGACCTGACTTCGGAGAAGCCTCAATTTACTAATTAATGCCGTGAGTATAAATATGATTGCATGAGAATCAAGGAACTTTTGATGAGCTTTCTAAGATTACACATGATTACAGGGAAAGTGCAAAAATTATTACGCATCTTACCCAGACAGTTTTGCATAGTTTGCATAAGGAGAGCTCCAAAAATCTTCCACTCACATGAAGCGTTCTTGGAATCCTTAATTAAATAAACTCAAATTCATGGCCAAAGGTAATAGTAGGAATTTTATGAGAATTTTTGTTTTCTTCATGGTAATGAACCGAGACCAGGCTGCAATGAATCTGTTTTCAGAAAATGCGCTTGTAAATGCATGACAAATTCTCGGCAGTTATAAGAGGGAACGTTACAGAAGCAAAAATCTGAAAAAAGAATCTTGGCATATCGTAGTGAGATCACACAATCCTGTAGGATTTTAATGCTGAGAAGCAGTGTCGAGCCGTGTAATGTAACCAGCATTGCTATACAGTACGGGGATTTCACTTGCTACAAGTTGAATGCGGTTTGCACAAAACGTTGCGTAATCGAAGCAGTGACGTAGCTGGACTTAAATATCAGGTGTGGCAGAAGGGCAACTCAGAAAAAGAGAACGCAAGGCAGACATATTGGCTAAAACACAAGTACGACTTTGTCTTGTTGAGTGGGGTTTTTTTATCAGGGGTTTAACAACCGAAGTGAGCAACACAGTGGGCTATAAGCAGTCGGTCGTCGGTAATTTAGGGACACTGGTTCTAGGGAAGTGAGCGATCTAGTGCCGTAAGACAAACACAACATCAAAGCCTCACAGAGATTCGAACCCGGACCCATCTCGGACTAATGGTCATAAGCCATCGCTTAGACCGCTGCGCCACCGGGCAATGTTGAGTTTACACTGAGATGCTAGTTTATTAGGTTCACCTGCCCTCGTTACATATAGCTCACCACAACACGTAAGACGTCACGTGAGTGCTCTGTAAGGCCATCTGGTCGAGTGTTAGTTAGAGTTCAACTGTGAGTCAGAATCACAAAAAGGGGTGATCTGTGCGACTTTAAACTTGGCATAATAGTTGGAACCAGGCTTAACTATTAAGCACCTCCGAAACGGCCGTTCTTCAGGGCTTCTCGCATACAACAGTAGCAAGGATTTACCGTAAATGGTGCAACATGCTAAATACTTTCACCAATCGGTGATGCTGTGGACGCAAACAGTTGGTGGATCAGAAGGGTTAAAGGAAACTGGTGACATGGCCGTCGGTTGTTGCAGCCCATTCCCGAAACGGACTGATAAGTGATACATTCGGAGATGACCCTCGGTATACGAATCCTGAATTATGAAGTGATTTGCCAGGTTCTGGCCCTTCTGTTCACTTCCATGATGCTTGCTAGTCTTCTTTGACCACCTTGATCCACGAGTTGTTTTCGTCTACAATTTTGCCGAATGCTGGAAGTTTTTGCTTGTCGTACCATTCACGGTGGTTAACACTTGCTACAATTGTGCGTGAAAATCCAAGAAGGACGGCCATTTAGAAGTTGCTCAAACCAGCACGCCTGGCGCCAAGTATCGTGGCACGTTCAAAATCGCTCTGATGATTCCTTCCTTTTGCCCGCCATTCCGGCTCTTAATCGACCTTTAACTCATGCCTTACTAACTGATCTACTTCATTTTACACCGCATGCTGCGTTCACATGCAATCGTTGGAGGGATCCATTTTTGTGACGAGGGAAGGTGTACCGAATTAACTGATATCTCCGTGTATATACGTGAAATATGAGATGAATCTTTACGTATTTCCCATATCTCAAATAAAGAAGCAAAAGTACAAATGATACCATAAATTTTATTCGTCCAATCATGTACTTTAGTAAACTCTGAATTTTGAGATGGCAACAAGGCCTGCGCGACAAATTTAGTGCCACTGCGTGCAAACCCTAAATGACACCGCAGAAAAGAAGTCTGTAAGTCCGGTGTGCACAACAAAAGACCTAAATAAGCTACTGTTTGTGAAAATTTTAACACCGTGAAGGAATTATGGTAATCACGTGAAACTTACAGGGTAGAACATGAAAAGGATTATAAGGGCAAAGTCATTGCGCATATCTGGACCTGGCAGCCCCTCTGAACAGCCGAGTGACGGATATAAATAGAGGCCTGTTTAGAATACACACCAGTAGTGCATCGCTGACAGAGAGGGGTAAGAGGGTCCCTAGGATTCAATAACGCCTCGGCGACGACGAAGGGCGCAATATCACCATACGACAGAGATTTTAAACGGAGACGAATGATTGGTCTGCGTGAAGGTGCATTTTTGTACCGCGACATTGCGGCTCGGACGGGACATAACGACACGTCAGTGCTGCGCGGCAGTGAGCCGAGGAGAACCAGGTGCATCGACAATCCGGCAGTAGACCAAGAAATGGAACGACACCGCGGGATGACTGACACTTTGTTCGCATGGCAGTGACGAACCGATCAGCATCTTCGCAAGTGTTAACACAACAGTGGAGCACTGCAACAGGTGTGGCATTATCTGCTTCCACAGTTCGACGCCGTCTACTGCACAGAGGACTGGTTGCTCGCATGCCTTTACGGCGGATTCCTTTGACCCTGAACCATGGACACCTCAGGCTGGAATGGGGTTTTCAATACAGATAATGACGTGCTTATTGGAAACATGTCGTGCTTTCGGACGAGTTCCGATTCAACTTGGACTACCATGATGGCCGCATACGCATTAGACGGTATTGTGGTGAGCGCCTTCTACCAGCATGCGTTGTCCAGCGTCATACGGGCAGAACGCCAAGTGTGATGGTGTGGGTGCCATTGGGTACCATTCGCGATCTCGGCGGCTACGACTTCAGGGTGATCTCAACAGCGACCGCTACATCAGGAAAGCTGTACAGGCAGAAGTCATACCTTTCCTTCAGAACACTTCTGGAGCTATATTCCAGCAGGACAATGTCAGACCACATGTTGCCAGGAATGTTCAAGCCCTCTTCGCAGCACAGCAGATATCGCTCCTTCCCTGGCCTGCACGTTCACCAGACACGTCGCCTATTGAACATGTCTGGGATATGGCCACTCGGCAACTGGCCCATCGAAATCGTCCAGCGGTCAGTACCAAGACTCGCATACATTCCGCTTGGACACATTCCCAGGACACCATCCAACGCCTTTTCGATTCAATGTCACGCCGTTTAACAGCTCTTATTGCAGCTCGCGGAGGCTTCACAAGATAATGATTTGTTGTATTGTTCTGAAAATTAAATCAGTTATTTAAAGTCATATCAGTAACGTGTGGTATAAATTTCATCTGAATCGCATGGTTCCTTCTTGGTGTTGCAATTTTCACAAACTGTAATGTAGAAATTGGAGACTAAGATCAACAGTTGCAAGTGACAGTGATTTTAAAGAACGCAGAAAAAGCGACACAGCACTGGAATCGTAATGAGAAAAGATTAAAGAAACTTAGAATGTATTATAGAGTAGTAGAAATGAGGAGCCCCCAGAAGAAAGTAATATAGGAAAGCCTAAAGTAAGATGAAAACTCGCTTTTAACAGTGATTTGAAGGGTAAATTTTTAGAAGCACGGTGCCAAAAGACAAAGCTAATTGAGGAAAAGGATTGGCAAAACCGACAGGACCTAGCTGTGGGATTAATAACATATACTGCAATAACAAGTGAGAGTATTATGTTATCCACTTCTCTAGTTAACTTTCTTTAAATTATTCATAAACTGCTTCCCTCAGGAACACACATGATTCTGCGATGCTTTTCTTTCACGACCTCTCAGTGCCTGACTAGTCTATGTGATTAAGTAACGTACCTTATTTTCTCGCCTTCAGTCTGTCGGTTGAATCGCTCTGTCATCAAACTGTAAAACCGCACTAACAAATAGCTAGACGATTGAACTTGGCAATGCAAACAAAATAACATAAAAAAGTAGAAGCTTTTAGTATATTTCATCATAGTAAAAAACGTACTGTTATATGCACTGCATCACTATTTCACAGAGACACCCTCATATTACAAACAGCCACGTAAAGGAAGGTTTATAAGAGATGTAAACACAGTATCAGTTGCAGACAAGAACTCTACTAATGAAACGCTAAACTCCCAAATTTGTTATCACTCATTTATCATATTTAATTAATACGGAAAATTTAATATGCTCGTTCTAAATGTTTTCTCTTTGTCAACTGCCTAACAGACTTTGTTCCGAAGTTTGATTAAAAATTAAAAAATACGACGAAACTACTTTCTATTTCAATTCAAAACATGTTCAAACATGAATTTATGTTTCAACTAATTTCTTATGCTGTAATATTCTCGGGAATCTGCCTCATACACCAATGAGCCCTTACATTATGACCATCTACTTAATAAGCTGTAGGATTCCCTTTTGCCCACAGAGCAGCAGCCACTCTGTGAGGCATCGATTCGATGAGGTGGTGATATGTATCCCGGGGTATCTGGTACCATAATGTCAACAGCAAGTCCTCCAGTTACCGTACATTTCGGGGTGATGGTGATTTAGCGAGAACCCGCTTTTCCAAGTCGAACCACAAATGTTTGATTGGGTTCATGTCAGGGGAATTTGGCAACCGAAAGTCACAAGCATGTTCCTCGAACCACTCCTTGACGATTCTGGCAGTGTGGTATGGCGCATTATCCTGTTGGTAATGGCCATCACCAGCAGGGAACAGAGTTGCCATGAATGGGTGAACTTGCTCTGCAACGATGTTTAGGTACTTTACAGCTGTCAGGGATTGTGCTATTGGTATAATGGAGCCTAAAGTGTTCCAAGAAAACATCGCTCATAGCATAACACCGCGGCGCTGGCCTGTTTCATCCCAACAGTGCATCCAGGTGCCATAGCCTCAGTTGATAATTGGAGTATCCGCGCTCTATCGTCTACGTGATACACAAGGGAAGCTTGATTAGTCAGACTAGACCACTTTCTTCCAATCATCCACGATCCAATCTTGATAATCTTGGGCCCATTCCGTGCGTTGTTGGCGATGACGTGCAGTGAGCATGGGGACCAGGCTGGATCTTCGGGTACCCAGGCCCATGCGCAGAAGGCTTCGATGAGCTGTGTGCAGTGGAACATTGCCCTGATCACCATTGTTGCAGCTACGGGTGATTTGTCGCACTGTGGCCCTGCGGTCGCTGTGAACAATGCGCGACAGTCTCCGCTCCCCTTTGGTATCAATGAGCTGCGGACGACACACGACTGGACGACGGTTCGTCGTTTGGCCATATGTGTACCACTTTTGATACGTACTCACTGCAGCGGCACGTGAAAAACACACAAGCCGCGCCGTTTCCGAGATCGTAGTTCCGAGGCGCCGTTCCATCACAATTTGTCCTTTATCAAACTGCGATAAATCGGCAGCTTTTCCCATTCTGACTCCGAACACTCTACTAACCGAAAGCCGGTCATCGGGTTGTATATATACTGCTCTGTGAACTTCACCTGCACCACCGTTCGGTATCCAGGCGCGCTCATTTCTCTGGGGTGGGAGTTGTCATCATAATGTAATGAGTCATCGGTGTATGTATGTTCAGTATCAACTTCTGCAGCCGTTAGTTTAGTATCGCCTTTCGTTTTATTTACGACTCTACCATACGTCGCAAAATCTTCAGCACAATCAGTACCTTACTCACGTCTCGCATTTTCCAGTCTCATCAATTTGCTCCTTCCTCTCTAACTCCTTATCCTGCTCGAACGAATTAATTCAAATTGGGCTGAAATCATCTCGATTCGATGTGTAAGAAGTTGGCTAAAAGCGCTGGTTTCCCCTTAGTTTTTTATTCAGGGATGTCATCTATAGAGATCATTGACATTTACCTTTTCTGATTGTTTACCTGAAGGGCTATAAGAAGAGAAGACATGAGTCACTTGTTTCTGTCCACTTGTATGATGCCCGTGTCAGAGGGACTATCTCATTCACATCCTGATTAGTCATGGAGCAAAGAATAAAGAGCTAAGAGCCATCTCTCGTCAACTGTGTCAGGTTTATATTAAGAACAGCTGAGATGAGAGGGAGCAAGGGAATTGCTTTTTTTTTTTGTTTGATTGGAGGTTTAACGACCACCGTGAGCAACTCAATGGGCTATAAGCAGTCGCCCGTCCCTAATTTAGGGTCACTGGTTCCAGGGAAGGGAGAGAGCCAGTGCCGTAAGACAAATACAACATCCATGCCTCACCGGGATTCGAACCCGGACCCCTTTCGGACGAATGATCAGAGACCATCGCTTAGACCACTGCGCCACCGGGGCGGTGGGAATTGCTTTGCCGTAGCTTTCGTTAAACCCGGCAGCTCTGTGAACATTTCTGTTTGGGGAGCGAAGACACCATTTGGTTCAGGTATATTCCCGGTTGAAGGGTTAAGTGTAAATACCTTAAGCTATAAATAGTTTTGTATTCTTACATTCGCTGTAGTATATTATATTTTGTTTTAATAAATTTTATTCTGAAAAAAAAACCAGTATTTTGCAAATCCGAAATTTGAAGAAAAATACCACGCTAAAAGCTTAAGCTTGGAAAGTTTAAACTCATAGTATAACTGAAGCCATTGCTCCCAGGCTCAGATGCTAGAGGAAAAGCATGCGTTGAGGCCAGAGCTCCGAGATTTAAAGCTTTTAACCTCTGGCCTCATGGAAGAGCGTCTGCTGCTTGAAGAGAGAACTGTCGGAGGAGAGAGAATCTTTATAACACTTCACACATGCGTGAAAGATTAAACATACAGTAAACAACTTCCCACTTTCTCTGCTTACAATAGATGGATACGCAGGAAGTCAAAATGAAACCATTATCGGCACCACTTACCATCTGCTGACAGATTCACCGTAACTATAATACATGTTTGAGCGACAAATCAAGATATTTGCTTTTCCTTCAAACAACTGACGGAAAACTCTCTCGCTAGGAATAAACCTTGTCCTCAACTTTAGTGATTCGTACAAAGTCTGAAAAGGCGTCGGACTTTTCCCGTGAAGTTTCGAACAGAAAGGATGTTTTAGAAGTAAAAAATTTCGTTTTTGTTTTAAACAAAACGAAGAAGACATTCATTTTCAGAACGTAGTGCTGTCATGACCCTACGTAGGGCTCAGGTGTTGCCCGAAGATACACTGGCGGAAAGTGAGAAAAGAACACCAAGAAGGAATTGACGGACGATCATGAAATTTACATATGTTAATGGGGTCGAGTGTACGTAGGTGTGATGTTAATTTCGGGACCAGCCGGTGAGCGCTTACGCCACAGCACGGCATAATATGCAAATTATCGTCGGTGGTATTTAAGGAGTACGGCAAAGTGAATGTAATCAGTCGTCGGCGTACCGACACGTGCGAAGACCCTGAAGAAGCTGCAATGCCTGGACATGGAAGGCGTGTACGATTTCATCAGTTATCGGACTTTGAGCAAGGTCGTCTAGTCGGACTCCGCGAGGCTGGGTGGTCGTATCGTCGTATTGCGGAGCGAATTGGACGGGAAGTATCGGTGGTGGTACGATGGTGGCGTAGATGGTCCGAGGAACATTCCCACACGAGAAGACGTGGAACCGGGAGTCACAGGCGGACTGATGAGTGGACCGATCGACACATAAGAAGAGCGGCGTTGTCAAGCAGAACATCCACTGCAAATCCGAGCTGCCGTTGCACCTGAGGTGACTGTGCGAACAATCCGCAACCGTCTACTTGCTGCAGGACTACGTGCACGTGTGCCTCTGGCAAGTGTACCTCTGACTCCAGCCAACCGTCAGGAACGGCTGCAGTGGTGTCGCCAACGTCTGCACTGGAGAACGCAATGGCGATCTGTCGTGTTCAGCGATGAAAGCAGATTCTGCTTGGGAACCTCCGATGGCCGTATGTGTGTTCGCAGACGCACAGGGGAGCGTCTCCACCCTTCTTGCATCCGCCGGCGACACATAGGGCCTACACCTGGTCTCCTGGTGTGGGGAGCGATCAGCTATCACTCCCGTACACAACTAGTGTTTCTACCGGGTACGTTAAACAGCACCTCCTACACAAACATCATCATTCAGCCCGTTGTTGTGCCATTTGTAAGGTCGGTCCATCGTGGTGTTTTCCAGCAAGATAACGCACGCCCACACACGGCACGTGCAACGCAACATACACTTCAGGGTGTGAGACAACTTCCATGGCCTACACGTTCACCGGATTTGTCCCCCATTGAGCACGTGTGGGATTTTAAGGGACAACGACTTATCCGGTCTCCACGTCCAGCCACGACCATCCCCGATTTACACGTCCAGGTTGAGGATGCTTGGAACTCAATACCCCAAACTTACATCCAACATCTGTACGACAGACTCCATGTCAGAATTGTACAGTGTGACGCAGTTCATGGCGGTTCAACCTCGTACTAACCATGTTACATGGGAATGTTATTTTTCATTTTACCAGTAAATACAACTGTGTTTTGCCATAATTTGTTTATCACGTTATCCTCTATATTCCGTTATTATGCTGTATAAATTTCGTCGGTATCAACGTCTCCTTCTTGGTGTTCTTTTTTCACTTTCAGCCAGTGTATTTGTAACTAGACACTTGCTTGTTACCAGACTGGGAAACGCACTAGCAGCTAACAATAGTCTTCGCACGAAGGCAGTTGTATCTGCAGAAATGAAATTGAATTAATATTGTATTTGCGTGTGTGTGTGTGTGTGTGTGTGTGTGTGTGTGTGTGTGTGTGTGTGTGTGTGTGTGTGTGTGTGTGTGTGTGTGTGTGTGTGGACAGAGGCAGGAATGGTAGATTGTGCGCCGGTGTTTTTAGTGTACTAGAACAAGAAGGAGTGGTCACATACATTGTGAAGTATGAAATAAACAAGGGAGGAAGTGGCAGTGTCCAAGGTTTCTGATGTATGAATGTTAGAAAAAGAGGAAAAAAACCGTATAGTAAACTTAACTGCAAAGTTCACCTGAGGAGAAAAACAGTTATCGCTGCCTTGGTGGCGCAGTGCTCTAAGCGTTGACTTCCGATCTTTTGTCGAGGTGGACCTGCTTACCAGTCGCAATGAGGCATGGATGGTTGTTTGTCTCACGGCACTGGCTCTTTGTCTTCCCTGGAACCTGTAGCCCTAAGTTCGGTAATGGCAACTACTTATAGCCCTTGGAGTTGTTCACGGTTGTCATTAAACCTCGACACACAAAAAAGAAAGTACTGCAGTAGATGACGCAGTTTACTGATTGTGATAAAACCCTTGTGTGATATAGCACTACTGAAGGTGAGGAACATTGGGTCTGGGGGAAGGGAGTGAACCGGTTAAAGCGAGGACGAGGAAGTCTGTCGCAAGTGAATGATGTGTTAAGGACATTATAACATTGTACTGGTCACATTTTATTGGCACAGTGTCGGGGAAAAATAAAATTGATCTGCCCCTTATGCATGTGCAAGAAATCAAAGTCAGTGTTAGTTTTCTGAAATACGAAACGATTTCTAATCTTATGACTACACTGAAAAAACCACATTTTGAGTAGTTCCTACTTTTTGTTATCGTAGTAAGTGAAGTTAACCATTAAGAGAACTTGCGAATATTTGAAATGGCGTTGCTCTCAGAATAAATAGGTTTACATACTTCCTCCTTTCTTTTATTTACTGAATTCGGATGTAGAGAGGAAAATAAGGTGGCAGATTTTTGCATGTCTTCCGAGTTAAACCTGTATCTTCTTCTGGCTTCATATTCAGTAGAAAACAGGTTTTAGATGAATCTTCGCTTCTCCATTCTTTAAAAGTAAAGCTTGCTCCACACACGCTGTCAGAGTCTACCGAAGTACTTGATTTCAATGCCATGACCCAAATGCTTTTCTGCAGTATGCATGGTATTGTAATGCGGCATCCTCAAACAGAATTTTTTCATTAAACTCTGTGAATCCAGATTCTTGTTCATAACCTTAACTCCTGTTCTTTGCATCAAATGGGGCTTCAAAAACAGATTGTGGCTAACTCGCTACATGAAGTGTACAGAGACTGTGAGGAAATCCATTCTAATCTTACCCACTCAGGAAGACTGTCGTAATAATCTGAGTTATTTCCGATGTTTCCGGTTCTACCACACAGAACGGAGGAATGCTTGTGAGATAACTAAATCGTGAGGCCCATGAAGACAACATTACACCGGATATTTGCCCATAGAGAAGATTTTGCAGAATTCTCTATACCCGTGCTTTTTACTCTTTCCAACCATAGTTTAAAGAAGCGTATATGCTCCAGTTTCGTCCGTCCGTCTGTTCGTCCGCACTATGACTCGCGTAAAAAAGGTTCGATTTCCATCAAATTTTAGTATGTGGTAGGGGACGACCTGGGGATGAACCCTATTGAAAATGGGCGAAATGGAGTCAAAGGTCAGGACATAAGAGCGGGATCTATTCCATCGCGTTTATGCGTCATAACTTATGTAAAAACGCTTCGATTGCGACAAAGCTTTATCATGTTGTTCCGAAGGTATACTGAACTAGTTCTCTTGAATATCATCGAAATGGGGTCAAAGGTCAGGGCACAGGAGCGGGATCCATTCTACAGCCATTATCCGCAAAACTTCACTAAAAATGCTTCTATTGCGACAAAACTGTCGTTGGACGTGCCCTCTCAAGCTCTTCACATTTTGCTCAGTTTGTTCGGTAAAAGTGGCCTGTTGCTCCCGAATTTTGTGCTCCAATCATGCATGAGGGTATGTGCTCTCTTTCTCACCACCTTTCCTAGCCGAACTGTGCATATTTACTTGATTTTCATAGTAATATTGCCGCCCCGGTGGCGCAGTGGTCTAAGGCGCTGGCCTCTGATCATTCGTCTGTAAGGGGTCTGGGTTCGAATCCCGGTCAGGCATGGATGTTGTGTTTGTCTTACGGCACTGGCTCTCTCCCTTCCCTGGAACCAGTGACCCTAAATTAGGGACGGGCGACTGCTTATAGCCCATTGAGTTGTTCACGGTGGTCGTTAAACCTCCAATCAAAAAAAATAGTAATATTACCTGCTGACCACGCCCTTCTGCGTTCTGAAGGGTGCGCCCTGTGTACACGTTCCAGTGCCTTCTGTTCCTTTCCTGTGCACCTCGCTCAAGTAATAAGCTGTCAGAAATCTTCCCAGCTACGTTTCCGCACCGGCAAGTGAATATTATAGCGATATTCCTTCATATTTAATCTCGGTGGGTTTGTTTACCACTGGCCATCGTGACTCGTCTTGACTGTCTTCTATTCCCCATCAGCGTTCCTATACGTTGCCTTCTACGCTTGTGTTCCTGAGCTTATCTACCCTTCTCCCGGTTACGTCATTTTCCATTAGTGGTCCTCCGGTGACGTCGCCTTCCATTAGTGGTCCTTGTGACATCTCTCTTAGCAGCTCTACTTGTGTTGTCATTGTTTGTCACTCAGCCTTCGTTCACCTGTTCGTTGTGCCTTCCCCATTTGTCTTCCTAACCATTGTGCATTCTACCACCGCTCATGGCTTGTGCAATATCAACAGAATATCTTCCACCACTGACGCCTCCACCAGATGTTCTGCTTCAAGATAAACTTCAGCTCTCTTTGTCTGCCCCCACTACCACACATTCAACGCTTTTGCCGTCATGCCTGGATTTCCTTGTTTCTCGTCAGGATTCAATTCTTACTCTTCATCTTCCTGAATCATCGCCCTGAGGTAAGTCTCTACTAGCCTCTTTAGCTTTAGGGGTGAAATATGTTGCCCTCCCCAATACAAAACTTACTGTGTATACATCAGCTCTGTATGAACTTGTTACTCCAGATGTCATTACACATGTTGCACGAGTTATTTCTTCTCCTATCTTTGTTGGTGATCAAAGTCTGTTCGCCATTCCTCTCGCACAGTGCCCTATCCTTGTAAGCATGTCTTCTGTTCCACCGGAAATTTCTCATGATTTCCTCCTTGGTTTTGTTTCTCGTTGTGGACTTGTTATTGGTTCAATTCTTACCTTACCTGCCGCATTGGACGAGCAAGGAGCTCGTCCTTATCTTAGTTTCCGACGACAGGCTCTCGTCGTGTTTCCGGACGAAGCTTCGATTATTTCCTGTCCTACCACATTCCAAGTAGTATGTGGTAGACATATTCGTGCTGTGAATGTTTATACTGCTCTTCATTGCTTCATATGTAAATCACCTACGCATCTCCGTGCTTCTTGCCCAGCTAAAAACGCTGCGTTCTCACCTGCACCTCTTGGCTATTCTGCTCTCACTACGTCATCTGCCAAGCCTTTTCAGTCTGCACCTTTACTGTCTTATTCCACTGCATGTACTTTACCCTCTGTACCAGGTGGGTTGTTCCATCCTCCTGTGTCACATCATTCTCCACTCTCTGTGCCCTTGGACGTCAGCACTTCGACAAGTTCTTCCTTACTCTCATCATACCCAGCTTCTTTCCCTCTACCGCTGTTTTCCAGCTCGGGTTCACCTATTCCATCTGTGAATACTGTTCCTCTGGCCTACCCATCATCCACCACTGTGTTTCCTCAAGACCCTTCAGCTCTTTCTCAGTTCAACAGTTTGCCGTCTCTACCTGTTCTTTTCACTGCACCGCTCCAGGACTATTCCAGTTTGTTGCCTCCGCCTGGTTCCTCCACCGTTTTGCACCAGGATGTTTCTACAATACCTGCTTCATCTTCAGCTGCTACGATCTCCACTGTGGCCCTTGTGGACTCCCCGGTGTTTCTTCTGCAATCACCCTTGGACTCGTCCCACTATGGTGAGAGCACATCGGTGGTCTCCCCTCCACCGAGTACGGAACCCATCGCCGTTGACCCGGACTTGGCTTCGGCTGTTGTTCCTTCTCACTGCTCTTCCGACCCGTCGTTACCAGCCTCTGGTTCTTCACCTATCATCTCCGCATCACTGGATGACACACTAGTACGTTCATCATTGCCCGGCTTGTCTACTTGTGCCGCCGGTTCTTTGAAACATTCTTCAACTACTTCTTCCGCAGTTTTCTCGAACACTTCTTCAGCTACGGACTCAGGTTCTGATCCTACAGAATACTCGGATACTTCTCTGTCTCCAAACTTCTCAGCACATCTTTCTGCTTCCGAGTGTCAACTTCTTTGTGCTAAGCACCCCCATGAGACTTCTCCGGCTGATATCAAGAAAGCTTTCCATTATCTCACCTTAATTAAGATCCCTGTACCATTTCGTGAGAATTGTAGCTCTCGAACCACTTATAACAAAGCCTAGACTCCTGGTGTTCTGCCAGATCGTGCTTCAACCTCCCATACACTGCAGATAGGGACTTGTCGATGGCTCGGCGATTTGATCATCTGCGTCCGTCCTCCAAGCCCTCTGTCACGCCTTCGTCGACTGCATCTGCAGCTCCGTCCGTGCCTATTTCCGTTTCCATTCAACCGTCTCCGCGTCCCATTGTTGCACCACCTCCGTCCTCTGTTGTTCTACAATCTTCATCTCCGCTCGACCTGTGGTCTTCCGCTCAGCTCTCTATTTCGGCGCCCTTAACAGGGGCCATTCCAAAGAAATGTGCACGTCGCTCCTCTCAGCGCACGCGGAAACGTCGTGCCAAAATCAAAGTTTCTTCAGCGGTTCCTGTTGTGTCTGTACCATGTTCTCCACTTCCACCACAGCCATTTCCACAAGACTTTGCCAATGATGACTTCATTGACGCCTTCACTCTTTGGGAAGAACTACATTCGTCCGACCTTTACTATTAGTCTGAATTTGTTCCTGCCTAGGCGTTCTATGTACTGTCGTTCTGGTTTTCGGATTTGTCCTACACCCATCATTTGAACTTTACGTGTATTATTCATCGTGTATATTATCTTGTTGTATTGTGTTGCTCCTGTTCTACGAGTGTCGCCTGCGTGCCCACGTTGTGTTGCATCTTCCTTATCTTATGCATACTTCATATTCTTCCTGTTATAGTGTAATAATCCCATGCTATGGCCTGTTGCTCATTATGTACTTGTTGTATTATGCTGCCCCTGTTCTATGAGTGCGGTCTGCATACCCATGTTCTCATGTTTTTCCTTACTCTGTGCATACTCCATGTTATACCTGTGTATCGCCCGGTTTTGTATGTGCTATATTGGTTTCAATATTTTGCTCATACTTCTTCGTTTACTGTAGTGACATCACCTGTAGTATGTATGTGCCCGAATTATGTACACTCTTGTTGTTTGCCCTGCATTCATATGTACCATTTAGTGTATAATTCCTCGTGATTTCCTATTGTTTTCTTGTTCGCCCTCGTTTCTTGAGAGTGGCCTGCGAACCCACGCGTTCATTATGTATGCTTCTTTTCCCATTAATGCTCACGCAATTACCTGTGACACCTCCGTGCTATTGCCTTGATATTTGCTCCTGTTCTTAACCCTGGTGTTATTGTATACACTCAGTATTTTATAATACAAGCGCCTACGATTTCTATTTCGTTATCTTTAGTTCTCCCCATGTATGCCCTATGTTTATTGCCTGTGATTTTGTCCGAGTGTCATATGCCCTTTGCTCATGTTTTTATGCCCTATTTTATTGTATAATCCTAGTTGTACAATAAAGCGATTCTGAAAGACAAAACTTTGGTACGTTGTTCAGGAAGTATACTGAACCAATTCTGTTTAATATCATCGAAATGGAGTCAAAGGTCAGGGCACAGGAGCGGGATCCATTCTACAGCCATTATCCGCATAACTTGATTAATACAGTAACTTGAGTAATGATTTCTGGTATATTGGAAAGAGTATCATAATAAATGCATTTCATGATTTTACTAACTTCTTTGTTTTTTATTTGCGAAGACCGTAACAGAAATGGGACACAGTTGGTAATTCGAATTACCTTGTCGGTACGCTGTAATATCATAGTTTAAGTCATCTATCTCTTATCCAAATAAACTATAACCATAGAACAAAAAAGTGATATATTCGCTGCTAAGGATCAATGACGATTAGTCGCATGCGTCAACGTAAAATCTGGCCAAGTTATAGAATTGGATATGCCGATGTATGCCATATGTTTTACTTTTTGGGGCCCTAACTTCATAGATAATAATAGATAAGAGCAGAGAGCGACATTTTCAAGAACAAAACAGTGAAATTCGTACGACATAGCGCCGCTTCCTGAGGATTATCTTTCCAAACTTCACTTAGTTTCAAAACTATCACGACTCACATGAGTACATTTTGAAATCATTTCTCTGACAAAAGAATATTTCAGCATGCTGATGCCGCCTAGACACATCAGCAGAGATGCGCAGACAAAGAAAGTCTGTAAACCCGTTTCAAGTTACCAGGAAATTAAATCCGGCTCGGAAAAAAAAACACAGAAACATTTCACCGTACTTCTTCGTCAGCATTGTGAAATCGTTTTTTCGCACTTTATAGCGCCACTTTCATAATAGGCTTTAACATGTCCTTGCAAGCCGAAGAATTGTGTATTTTGCTCGGAGAGAAAATAGTGTACCCTTGCCATTATAGATTTCTCCGTTTTTCTCTATATATTGATTGACGTATATTATCGATTTGACTTTGTCTTTATCGGCTATCTCTTATGTCAGTTTTAGGTATCTCTCGTTATACTTCCGAAATTAAAGTTATGTATGCACTCCAAATCTTTCTCCTACATGTGGCAACACTGGCAGTCAGTCAGCTCAGGAAACTTAGATAAACAGAAACTACGAGATGTAAAATGTGACAGGTCATTTCGTCTGTTAAGTTAGCTGTCCCGACTCTACCTTAATGAGATATTTTACCACCTCAACAAATTCCTTGTTAACCAACGTTAGTGTGCTATTACGAATTTTCGTTATTGATTGTAATAACCAGCGTTCAACTGTTCCTGTTCTTCCATTAATTTGTTTACTAAGTTTCATGTGCGTTTTGTGAAAGTTCAAAGTTCAGTGCTTCATGAGTTTGCCCGAATTGGCGTTTCTTCAGCGAGTGCCAATAAAGGTGTTGCAGTAATAGAACTGTAAGAGATAATTTCAATCAGTCTATTTTCTCTAGCGCAGTTTTATAAAGAATCCCGGATAGTTATAATATAATTAAAACATCATAATTGCCAAATTTACTTTCCTCCAGTTAGGAACTTAATAAGATAATGATAGAATTCCATTATCTTAATAAGATAATGGAAGTCTTCTTACCTCAGATCCACATCCTCACACGCGAAGTATGTTTTGCTGCATTGAATTGAGCACATGTGGTACAGCGTCATCTTAAATTTTGTTTGTGCCCTGCTTTATTTTTGTTCTATTTCGTTTTGTTTTCAGTCAAGTCAATTTTATGCTCTTGAACACCTGGTGCTTCAGCTTCTCAACGGTGAGAGGAGCTGAAGCTTTTTTATGATGACTGAAATGCTCTACCGTCCAAACGCGTGGAACCCTTTTCCGAGGGAGAAGCATATGTCAATATGTGATAACCTCAGATTATTTCCATATACAAAACTGTCTAAACGAAGAAGTTGAAACACCATGACCGAGTATTCTATAAAACACGCAATATAATATTCTGTAACATAAACTTTTAGTAGTTTTATCTTGCCATGTAATGTTTGAGGTACTCGCTTTAACCTTATTCCCTGAAAAGAAAACGACGACAGTTTTATTTCGGTGGTGTACAGTATCATGAGTGTTTACCAGTGCAAATGACCTTTTTATCTGGCTAAATTTCAATTTAACCAGAAAAAAAAGATTTCACGATGTTGACGAACTATGGTGAAACGTTTTTTTTTTTTTTCTGAGCAGGATTTACTTTTCTGGTAACTTGAAACGGGTTTACAGACTTTCTTTGTCTGCGCATCTCTGCTGATGTCTCTAGGAGGCATCAGCATGCTGAAATATTCTTTTGTCAGAGAAATGATTTTAAAATGTACTCATGTGAGTCGTGATAATTTTGAAACTAAGTGAAGTTTGGAAAGATAATCCTTAGGAAGCGATGCTATGTCGCATGCATTTCGGGTTTCCTTTTTTCTTGAAAATGTCATTGTCTGCTCTTATCTATTATCTATGAAGTTAAAACCCCAAAAAGTAAAACAAATGGCATATATTGGCATAGCCAATTCTATTACGTGACCAGATTTTACGTTGACGCATGCAACTAATCGTCATTGCTCCTTAGCAGCGAATATATCCCTTTTTTATTGAATTTCAATTTAACCAGATAAAAAAGATCATTTGCATTACTAAACACTCATGACACTCTACACCACTGAAATAAAACTGTCGTCGTTTTTTTGTCAGGGAATAAGGTTAAAGCGAGTGTTTCTTCCAACATTACATGGCAAGATAAAACTACATTGTAGCATCTATATCGAAAACTTGATTATGTCTGTATGGATTAGGCAAGTGTGCTCAGACTGACAGACAAACAAGCGATCGATACCGTAAGATTACTTAGCACACGCATACCGTCAGCGTTACCCTAGATCCATGAGAATAGCAAAATTTCATTCTCAGCAAGAAAATTAGGAAGGTGTGAATACCCGGTGCAGTGACGTTTATGTCGGCTGCCATTTGTGATAATTCCCGGTGGCTGAATTGTAAGAAGTGTAGGTTTCTGGCAAGTCTTCGAATCTAGGCCCTGACTCCATTTTTTATTTTTCCTGGGTATAACGACCACCATGAGCAACTCCAAGGGCTGTAAGCAGTCGACCATGCCTAATTTAGGGCCACTGGTTCAGGGAAACGGGTAGATCTAGAGACATCAGGCAAATACCCCATCCATGCATCATAAGGGACTTAAACTTAGACCTATCTCTGAAAAAGGATCAGACGCCATCGCCTTAGACCACTCTACCATACGGGAGGCCCGGGTTTGAGTCCTGGATAACGCTTGAGTGGTGTATTTGACCTAAGAAGCTGGTTCTCTCCCCCTTGAACCAATAGCTCCAAGGGAGAGGCGACTGCTTCAGCCCTAAGAGTTAGTTGTTCATGTTGGTCGTTAAACGCCGAACCACACAAAAAGAAAACAAAATGGGTCCCAAACTGAAATCAGACTTTAGTATTTCAGTATAGAAATACTCCAGATGCAGTAGTAAATACCATTACAAATATTGGTACTTAATATTTCATCTGATATATGGTTATACGAATATTGGTAGTTACTATTCCATCTGTTATATGGTTATACGAATATTGTATAACGAAGTGAATTTCTCCGTCATTTCTGTCCACGCCAGGATTCGAACCCGGATCCCCTCATTCCGGAATAAGTCACTCTACCAGTTGAGCTACGCGGACATTTTAATCTGATTCCTATTCGCCTTTATGTCGTGTGTGTCCTTCTGGCAGGTACGTCACATCTCCTGGTACGTTACATCATATCCCTCGTGTGCGTCCTTCTGGCAGGTACGTCACATCTCCTGGTACGTTACATCATCTTCCCCTTATTTTTTTTTTTTTTTTTTTTTTCGAAGTGCTGGAGAAGGGATTCTCTTATTTTTCCTATCTCGCGGTGTGGAAAGAACATCACACCATTGCGAGATTTTGAACGGTCGGGTCATCCGGATAGTTCGGGCGCCATTATAACGAAGTGAATTTCTCCGTCATTTCTGTCCACGCCAGGATTCGAACCCGGATCCCCTCATTCCGGAATAAGTCACTCTACCAGTTGAGCTACGCGGACATTTTAATCTGATTCCTATCTGCCTTTATGTCGTGTGCGTCCTTCTGGCAGGTACGTCACATCTCCTGGTACGTTACATCATATCCCTCGTGTGCGTCCTTCTGGCAGGTACGTCACATCTCCTGGTACGTTACATCATATCCCTCGTGTGCGTCCTTCTGGCAGGTACGTCACATCTCCTGGTACGTTACAATTGGTAGTTAGTATTCCATCTGATGTATGACAATAAGAATATTGGTATTCACTATTCTATGTGATATATGCCAATATGAAAATTGTCAAACTTGCATGTAGCAATGAATCAGAATCGGCTAGCATACGTATGGAACTAGTATGTGAAAACTAAGAACAGACAGGCACCTCCCTGTTTTCTATTTTTTCTTCTTTAGTTTTCTTTTCACGTTTATACTGGAAGAAAATCGGTAAAAATTATTTAGTTGTGTTTTAGATACAGCAGGAATAGTAGTGTTGAAGAGCCATAAAGGCACTAAGACACTTTTTTAGTCTTAACTGTACTGAGGCTCTTTTTTCGTAGTCTTAAAGTCACTAAGATTCTTTCTGTGATTAGATGATATGTAAAAACACAAGTTTGTCCGTAAACGACATCGGAAACACGTCCCCTTACTCCGGAGTAAGTTGCTGTACCAACTAAGCTACACGGACGAAATGCACCACTGCAGATTTCTCGTCTTGATACATTCTTTACCTCTGCAGTACGTCACAGATAAAAGAAGGTAAGCAAATAAACTTTTCAGATGATCGTAATGCAAAAATACGGAATACTGTATTTCATATACAAGCATACTCGTATTTTAAACTAATATAATACTACTATTGCAAGAATAATGCTAAATACTCTGACTGCCCATCTCACGAATCATAAGGGTTCGAATATAAAGAGAACAGGAACTCACTTTTCAAGCAGTCAGCACCCAAAATACAGTTGCATGAGGTGGTTTTTCCTAGAGTAAATACCACATTCCTAGGAGAAAAAACAGCAGGGAAGAACTGAACAATCCTGAAGGTTGAGCTACAAGTGTCTTAAGGCTGCGAAGAGCATTTCTAAACAACTCACCAACTGCGACCGGCTCCCATAAAAGCAATACTTTGAACATTTTCTTTGTAATTCCTTACGAGTAACCTAAAAATCCCCCTATGCTGCCTCATAATTTTATGGAAAACCACGTATCAATCTCCCAGAATGTTTGCTATTGTGTGGAATGGCACAATAGTAAAAGAAATTTTAACCTTAATATGGCATGTGATCACTACGTAACACTCTTTGTTTTATTTGAAATTGCTGACATTAAGCATTTTCAACAACAGAAGAAGACAAAAATAATCAGTAATAAATTTTTGGGAAAACTGTAAAATAATAAAAACATCAATTCAAATTTCAAATTGGTCTTGATAAATTTCAAGGTAGCTGTTCTGAGTCCTTTTTACTGTATATGCTCACTTACCTCTAAGGTGCTTTTTTATTTAGAACTGTGCATCCTAGGGTATAAGTAGATGGCTTACGTGTCCTTCCAGGACCAGCAATGCATTTATACGACTCATAGACCATACATAAACTCGATTGCTGTTTTTCCATATTCCGAAGCATTTTTCCTTAATCGATGTGAAATTCAGAAAGAGATTATTTTACCAACCTTCTTCCTTTGCGAACCTAACCTTCTTGCTATCAATGAACCGCTTTCCGACGGAACTAATCTAAGTAACATATTTATTGATGACTGTCTCGGTTATGCATATCCTAAATTACCCGCGTAACATAAGCGATAAAGGTGTAATGGTGGCTCTTTCTTGGACAGAAATATCGAGGTCATCTGTTTATGAAATGAGAGCACTCACTGTTGCAAAAATCAATCTTCTTTATAATCTGCAAATATTAAAACATTTTCCTCATTTTTAGAGATCAAGTATTCTTTTTAAAAGGGAGCTCTCTTCTGTTAGCTCTTGGTCTGAATATTTCATCTAATATATCTTCATACAGACACATTTCTCTCGCACTGATAAATCTGCACAAAATCGAAATAATATTTTTCTTTTGAACTCAGTCATAGGTTTGCTCTGAGCAACTTCGGATGTTATGCCTCAACTTCCCTCAAACCTGAAGCATTGTTCCTGTACCGTATTTCAAATAGTAAATCAAATTAATCCTTGAAATTTCTAATGCCATATGAACTAAAACAGAACCTTGAATATCATTCATTTCCGTAATGTAGGTTTAATAATGCTTAAGCGTTGCCAAGCTTTCACCATAAGAGTGATAGCTTCGTCGAGCCTACCAAAATACAAGCTGTAACGAAAGTTTCCAAAGCAGCTCAAATTTAAAAGAATCGAAAAACATGAGGGGCCGCCGCCCCGGTGGCACAGTAGTCTAAGCGATGGCTTATGGCTATTCGCTTGTGAGCGGTCCTTGTTCGAATCCTGCTAAGGTATGGATGTTGTGTCTGTCTTACAGCACTGGCTCTCTCCCTTCCCTGGAAGCAGTGGCCCTAAATTAGGGACGGGCGACTGCTTATAGCCTATTGAATTGCTCACGGTGGTCGTTAAGCCTTGAATAAAAAAAGAAACCTGATAAATGAAGCAAAATTATCATGTACGGAACATGAAGGAAAGTAAATTACGTATGCTCCCTCAAGATTCCAAGTACCTGATGTCAGATTAGTAGTAGGTCAGTGCATATCGTGTTATTGCAATATTCTGGATTCGTGAGAATTTCGAAAGACTCCTTCTGAGCCGTCTCGTTTGAAAAGGTGTAAGGGCTACTTTCCTAATGTCTTTCCAAACCGGTGTTGCAGACTTATGGTCTACTTCTCGTGAAAGTCCGGTTGTTAACTTTTCTAGGAGCACATTTTCTTTGTGTTCTGTAACGCGGATGGCGAAAGACCTTTTGGTCATACCCATATAAAGTTTCCTTGAGCCGTTGTGGCATTCCATTGATAAAGAGTAAGTTTCAGTGTCTGCTTGGCAAGGTGGTCTTGTTTTGCTCTTGTTGAGAATTGTAGCAACTTGCCGCGGAATTTTGATACCTACATCAAGAACAAAGTATCGCAACATGTTTTTTAATGAAATATGAGAATCCTGGGATAAGATTGGTTGGTTGGTTGGTTTTTTGATTTTTATGGCGCAAGGGCCATGATTGGCCAAAGAGCGCCAGACACAAGACAGACAAACAAACAGTATTAAAAACGTGGTAAAAAGCTTAAAATCTGACTGATCATGTAAAACTGAAAAATGAGAACGATGGAAGTGCTAAAAAAGATAATGAAACAAACAGTATTAAAGACATGATACAATGATTAAAATCTAGCTGATTCAGTAAAACTGAGAAATGAGTAAGATGATAGGGCTAAAATCTAGATATGTTTAAAATAGTCAATTTGTTTAAAAAATGAAAAAACAGCAACAGTATTGCAGTGGTCATTTAGGAGCCGCTGCAGTGTAGCGGCGTCCTCAGTCAACAAATGAGAATGAAAGAAATGAAAACGTACATCACGAAAACGAACACAGGTACACAGAAGATGAGTGACGGTGAGTCGGCAATTGCACGTCTCACACATCGGCGCAGTGTCGCCACACAGCAAAAAGCGGTGAGTGAAACGACAATGCCCAATGCGGAGACGCGCAAGCACCACTTCCTCCCTATGGTTCCGACGATATGAGGATTTCCAGACTTCAAGATCAGGTTTAATACGATGCAGTTTATTTTCCACCTGTTGGTCCCACAGACCTTGCCCCGTTCGCTTGATATTTTAGCGAACCAGAAAGCGGAAATCCCGGTGAAACCTGGGATAAGAATGGAACAGAGTCTACACATTGGGTCTTCGGAGTAAGTCTCTCGCTTGGTGAATTATAAGAGTTTCTCACCTTTACGAGGACGCTTAGGACATAGCACATGTAGTATCCTACTGTGTTTACCAAATTCCTTTGATTAGTAGTCCCTACTTCTAAAGTTTCTTGGTCCGATGTCGGGAATAAACAACTCATGGTTGTATTCTTTAGTGCAGCAAAAATGTCGAGGATGCATCACACTGAGTATTAACAAGTATTTATAATAGATTTTCGTGGAGAGTCGACTACCATGCAGCCTGCTCAGTAAAACGTCCAGGTAAGAAAGTTCCATTACTTTCTCACTCCATAGTAAATTATCCATAGGTAGGGTAGAGGTCGTTCATTTTGGCAAGAAACTTAGAAGTTCGTGTTGTCCATACTGCCACATAAAGAAAACATCATCTGCGTACCTCATCCATATAATCAGTAAAAGGGATAAAGTAGAGAAGATCATGTTCTCCAGGGACCGGCCTCAGAGTAGCTACCGTTAGAAATGCCGAAAGTGGTGAGCCCAAAAAGACTCCCTTGGTCTGCTTATAGGTTTTTACCGTTAAAACTGAAATAATTGCAGAAAGTGACAAAACCTACGAGCCTGTAAATATCGTTATCGGCATCTCGGTTAAATAGGGTAGAGCCCAAAGGCTCCTTTAAAGAAATGTGCTGTGTCTTGTAGGGGAACTTAGGGATAAAGTGAGGTAATATCAAAACTGTATAAATGCAGCTCTAGCAAATCACTTCATTCTAATTGTCCACAAGTTGAGCGAATCGGATATCATAGCCTGTGATTCAGATTCCTGCATGAAACTCGAGAGTTTTGTGTTGCAATCGATTTCGTCCATGAATGCTACCTCTTCGGATTTGTCCGCCAGTGGGAAGACGATTGAACTGTCTTTTTAATGAATTAAGAGATGATTTAAAAAACTTTTCTGCTTTTTTTGTAACGTTTGTGACTGAGTTGCGGAATATTAGGGTTTTCAATTCGGAGAAACATACAGTATATGAAGTAGAGAATTTCCTAACGTTCTTCCGAAATACAAGCAATAGCGCTTTTAATGCGTAGGTCTGGTATTTCATGGTAGCTAAATTGCCTGAGCAAATTCTTGGTCTTTCTGCTCTAAAGAATAGAAAATCGTGCTCTTTAGTTCCCGAGTTAAAACAGCGTGCAATCTGCACGCCAAGACCAAAAGACCAAGGGAAGTTTAGAAGTCGAGATTACTAATCCTATGAATATCGCTGGCACAGCAGGATACTGCAAGCGCAATGTTCCAAACGTCCTTGAAAAGCGATCTATTCCTACGACTCAATACGTTGGCTCAATCTCATTTTTCCAGGCATTTCATATTTCATTAAAAACATGTTGCGATAGTTTGGTCTTGATGTAGGCATCAAATCTCCATTACAACTTGCCGCAATTTTCTGGACCACAAGACTAAACCAACTTAACCAACAGATACTGGAAATTTACTCTTTATCAATCGAATATCAAGATCGTTCCATGGAATTCTATATTGGTATGATCCACAAGTGTCTTTTGCCATCAGTGTTATAGAACACAATCAAGATGTGCGCCTAGCGAAGTTAACGACGGCGCTTTCACAAGGAGTACTCTGTAAGTCTGCACCACGGGTTCGGAAAGACATTAGGAAAGTAGACAGTATACCTTTTCAAAGGATATAGCTCTGAGAGGTCCGTTGAAATCTTCAGGAACCCAAAAGCCTTCGGTGACAAAATTGCCACAGGCATACCATTAGTCTGACATCAGCTACCTAAAATCTCGTACCAACCTATGTAATGTACATTTTCCCGTGATTATTAATTTTTGCTTCGCGGTCAATACTTTCCTCACCTTTTTTCATTCTTTCAAATTTGAATTATTTTAAAAACTTTCGTTACAGCTTGTATTTTCTAGTCCTGACGAAGCCATTGGTCTGATGGTGCAAGCTCGATAATGTTTAATTGTTACGCAAAATAGTATAACTATGCTAATCATCCGAGTTTCTTGGCATACGATAGAAATCATAGAAATCAAAGTTTCCAAGCTTTCGCACATCAACCAGATGGCTTTTTCGATATGCAGACGACGTATTTTTCATATGACCTCACGGAATGGAGACTCTTCCACTTTTCCTTGATAAAGTCAATTATATACACCCTACGATCAATTTCACTAGGGAGCTTGAACGCAATGCAACCTTACCTTATCTGGAAGTCCTGGTGAACAAATCGCTTGACAACCGCCTTCACACAAAAGCCTATTATAAACCCACCTCCGTTCCCAACCTGATGCTCCGCAGTTCATTCTGTACTGTTTCTTACAAGACAGCTTTCTTCCGTTCTCGAATTAGAAGAGCCTTCGCCGTCTTCTCCGATGTTCACTCTACACAATGCGAACTGAAAAACATAATCGAATTGGCCACTGAGGCAGGATTCAGCTCGAACCAGATATGAAATTTTATCGAAAAATCCAGATCCATCGGTGTTAATCCTTCAATGTCGCAACTAAGTTACCTGGGCTCTATTTCCTATACATAACAAATGTTTCCAGTTAACTCAATAACGCGCTCAAGAGGATGAGCTTCGGTGTTGGCATAAGGTCTCCGGCAACATTGTATACACTGCTTAAGAGAAATATTGAGAATCCCCCTCTTCTCAACGAGGCAGGTGTTCATGCCATCCCACTACAATATCCGGACGGCTCCAAGCGATACTACATTGGAATGACCAAGCGTTCGTTCAGAATTAGATTCGACGAACATAAAAGAGACACAAGGAACGAAAATATAACCACTGCATGTTCAGAGAAGTCAAATTTAAGTCCGCTGATCCTATGTGGGATGCCATAAAAAAATTAGCCTGCAACTCCAAGCCTAAATTGAATGACATTCGCAAAACCTTGGAGATAATTACCAAGAGTGAGGCTTGCAGTAATAGCGTCTCTCTAGAATTGCCACGAGTTTGGTACCAGTTCGTCAAATAATGCTGCGTTTTCTCCCACGATACCGCGTGCCCAAACAACATGACTCCTCGTTTCTTTGAATGAATCATCACATTTGCATGTATTCATTCATTGTCTAGTCAAGTCACTGCGTTCAAATTGTTGAAGTGCTCTATTATTCAGTTTGCTGTCTACCTTCTTTGAGAAATCCATCTGGTTAGTGTGCGAAAGCTTGGAAACTTTGATTTCTATTCTGTGCCAAGAAATTCGGATCGTTAGTATAGTTATACTATTTTAAGTATAATTGTTGTACAGTTTCTTTTAATTGCTCGATTATTAATAAATATCGATTAGGCCAATAAATGAAATTCACGGATCTATCTTACTTCGTATTGTTTAGCGTGTCTTCCGCATTTATTCTACCATTCCTATCGTCATGTTAGCTCTCACTCTACCTTCTGCAGTTTTTCACAGCAGTAGAAGAAGTTTATTCAACTTTGTGTTCCACTAAATAAGTATAGCACTTATTGTTTGCTTTGCCAACTTATTCATTCTTGCGGCATTGAAATTTACAATTCTCCACCCGGTTACATTTTCCCTGAATCACGTTCATCAGTTATTCAAACTAATGACAAACAATCATTTTTTTGAAGAGTTCCATGTTTCAATCAAGAAAAACAAAATTGGTCATGATGCGAAGCAGTAAAATTTTTGTCTCTCATGATGAACTCTTCATACAAACTGCTTGATATTTCTCCGTCGTTCTAAACGGATATTACACACTCACGGACAATGAAATTTGCGAACCAAGAAGGAAGCATCGGATTGAACTGAAATTTTATGGACGTAATTATACAGAGAAATGATACACATGATGGCAAAAACAGAGCTGCAGGACAATTACAGAGGGATCTGTGGCACGCAGTCCAGTCATCTTCAATAGCGCGTCGCACCGCCTCGTGCGACGATACATGCTGCTATACAGTCCAGCATGGCGGTGAACAGACTCTTGATGTAGTCCTGCTGCAGACTGGCCCACACGTGTTGGACGGTGTGCTGTAAATCCCGGATAGTGCGGCACAGCGGAAGCTGACGTTTCAACGGGTCCCACACATGCTCGATAGGGGACATGTCCGGGGAGCAGGCAGGCCATGGAAGTGTTTGGACATGACGTAGGCAGTCCTGGGCAACTCGAGCTGTGTGCGGGCGGTTATTATCCTGCTCGTATAGCGCACCTGGAATCCCGACCAGAAATGGGACCACATGGGCAGTAGAATCTCATCCACATACCGCTGGCCCGTCAATGATCCACGTGCCACTACTAGAGCTGATCGGCTATCGTAGGCAATCACTCCCCAGACCATAATGCTTGCAGTGGGGAGGTGTGGGGCTCGATAGCGAGGTTGGGATTGTGCCGTTTACCCGGGGACCTCTACACCCGGACAGGATGATCATCGGTCCCCAAAACGAAGCGGCACTCATTCCTAAACACCACACGTCGCCAGTTAGTGGTGTTCCACGTCGCTCTGGCCTAGCACCACTGCAAACGGAGCAGGCGATGTTCCTGTGTTAATGGCAGTACACGTAAAGGGCGCTGGGATCGCAGATTTGCTTCCGCAAGGCGTCGGGAAAAGGTTCGTGGGCACACAGGAGCCGCTTCATCTGCCTGTATAGTGGACTGGGTCCCCGTAGGATCCGTTCGTGCCTGCCGCACGATCCGTCGATCCTTTCTACCGATGGTCCTCCTGGTCCGTCCGGAGCCGCTCCGCCATGTGGAAAGGGGCGCGCCAAGGGCATTTGCTGCCCGGGTACAACCCCAGATTTGCTGCCCCCTTGTACGAGAATATTTTTCAATTTTTATTTATTTTTATATGAAATAAATATCTTTAGTAACATTAATTTCTGTTTCCCATAAGTATAATAGTAGGCTGGATTCCAAGGGACAGGAAAAGACCCAAGAGAAGACCACATGGGAGATGAGTGGATGAAATTCGAAAGTGAGATGGAGAGACTAATATAATATATCGAGGATTACATCGAAATTGTACAACCCAGTCCTCGTTACCCTTATTGCATCGATCCTATTTTCCCCACCTTGTTTCAGAGCACGGTTTTATGGTCAACGCTGGAAGCTCTTTTTTTTTAAATTAACCGACAGTAAGGTAATTCAAAAAAGGAAGCATATATTTCTTGAACAACGCTGAAAATGTTCACAATCTGTAAAGAAATTTTTTCATCGTTATTTACGACTAAATTTAAAGTATCAGCCGCTCAAAGTACATAAAATGTATAATGGGTTTTAAGTCAAAGAATTGTTTTTTGAAGTCCATTGTGTTTTTTTCCTTTATATTGGCTTCATTGTCATAGCGCTGGGCGTGCATTTCCTGAATGTTGAAATGTTCAAGATTTAAAAAAATTAGAAAAATAATTTTTAATCTTTTGCCCGCGGTATCCGTCATTGAACAAAACAGTAAAAGTTATTGTCTAATTTCAAGACATTTTCTGTTGAATTATACAATGAATTATTTTTACTAAAAAATAAACGTGCCACGTAGCATTACTATTTCTCAGAGTCGAACGTTTTCTTATCTTCTCCCACGTCACTGACATTAATTTATCAACGGTAAAATTTGATTGAGGCATCCTGCCGCCCCCGGTATCTATCGCCAGGGTACTTTGCACCCGTTGAACCCCCACTTGGCGCGTCCCTGCGTGTGGAAGTGCCGTCACATGTCCACTGTTCCCAACACAGTCGGACGGTATTGTCAGAACGATCCACGTGGCGGGCTATACGGCGCGCCGACCACCCTGCGGTTTTCAGCCCGATGATCAGGCCTCTCTCAAAGTCCGTACGTTACGTAAATCGATGTCTCTGGCGTCCACCCGACATTCTTGTCACTTTGTACTCTTGCTTGCGTCAGCTAGTGTTTTTCGCTTTCATGGGGCATCAACTACACGCCGGTTTATAAGGCTGCCGATTCGTGTTTGCAGTGCTACCACATGGTGTGTGGTCATGCGCAATCGCCCTAAACGTGGATCATTTGCATACCAGCACGCACTCTAGCTATTTGCAAAGTTTCGCGGTTGTAGCATGTTTTCTTCTAGGTGCGCAAATTTGATTGTCTGTGTGTGTATGAACACAGAATTTTTTCCAGTGTTTCTTTCATCGAGAGTGTCAGAAGATCGATTAAGGGAATACTGCATGTAACTGAATACAAACTTAACAGACGGATCTCGAACTTTTCCTATTCAAGGACTGTGATTTCAAAGTATGCTGATTTTGTTCTTTGTAAAATGCTCAGACTTTTAAATCCATTACGACTTTCGTTCAATGCTCGCAAAAAAGAAGTGTTTTTTGATGAGTATTGATAATACGCTAGCACTCTGAGGACATAAATCTTTCCCTTTTTATTGCAGTTAAAAGTATTCTGGTCCTTTATTCTGAAATATCGCCTTATGTTCATTGGTTTTCTTACGAGAGCTTGCCACATTTTCAAGAGAGAAAGCACTGGGTCGTAAATCAGTGTGGTAGAACCTCAGCGAAGGGATCATAAAATGTTATCCACTGCGCACTTTCTAAAACAGCTGTTATTTTAGCAATAAGTGCAGCTTCTAATAAAAGATTTTCCCAATTTTCTGTGTAAAGCACACAACTGGCTTAGATGATTGAGTACCCAAACTAATCAGACGGCGTGGTCTAGTTCTCCAGTAGACAAATACAAATGTCTCAAGATGAGGTTGGGCATGTTTTAAATCATTGTTCTTATTAACCAAACCATAATTCTTAAGTGTTCATGCTATCTGATTACTGAAACAGCATTTTTTGTTATTATTATTTTGAAGTGATTCATGAGAAAAAATCAATGCGTCTTTCCGCAATGGACAGCAGCTAAGTATGCACTTTGCCCTGATAGTAATCATACAGTTCAATGGGAATTTTTAAATTCACTTATGCTTCTAAAAATAACTTTCTCTGAAGCTTTCAAATTCGAAACTTTCGGAGTACATGAGCTAGTCTACAACTGTAGAATTTTCCGTAATGCGTTTTCTGTTTACTGAAATTTCGACTTAAGTTATTCGTCTAAGGAGATACTTTGCCACTTATTCTAAAGCTGATGTCTTTCTAATATAAGAAAAAACAAGAAAGATGTCACCAAATTTTCAGACGTAATGGGCGCGTTTTTTAAAATATCTTTTCTGACATGAAAAAAATATTTCAAGGCAGATTTTTGTGAACGAAAAAACTCATGCCTTCTAGGGAAAAAAAAATTTGTGAACGAAAAAATTCATGCCTTCTAGGGAAAAAATGTTTTGCTCACACTCTGCAAAAAATCGCAGAGTGTGAGCAAAACATTTCTCATCGTGGAAGATATCCGAGGCAAAAAATAATTTTACAAATCGAACATTGAGGAGAATAAATATGCAGGAAAATGCGCTATAACTTTATGCCTGCTATCGGGAAAATTATGCTTTATATAAAGGAGAAAATGGATGCAAAGTAGTCTCTGGAATAAAGAGTATCATACCAAGAAAGGATTTTTCCAAGGGATTTTTTTAATAGGAGATATTCTTTAAAACAGAAACATACGCTAATTTGGAATAACAGAAATGTAAAAGTTATGCTCTTCTTCATAGCAAAAATTATGCGAAGGAAAAATAATTTTTCAAATACGACTTCCGTAAGGGAAGATTACGAAGAAAATGTTTTTACATATACACCGCATAGCGGAAAATTAGAAATTAATTAAAGAGGATAATATTCCCAATCTTTACCGTAGCGAATAGAATACAGCACAAAACGAATTTTTTTAAACGGATTTTTAAGAGCGGAGATACAGTTGCAAACAGAAATACAAGCCATCTAATGACAGAACTAAGCATTATGAAAAATTCAAAGGTATGAGCAAAATGTCGTGCAAAATAAATGGCTCCTGATGTAAAATTAAAGGGTCTTTTTCACCGCACTACAGGAATGTATCACATCAGAAGGGAAACCGGAATTAGTCGACTATGTACCCCCCCTTCTCCATTGTTTACTATGGTGCCCCAACATCTGGAGATCTGCAATGCCATTCTTGGAAAAGCGTGAAGGTTTTGCTGCGAAGAAATCATCAAGGAAATTCTGGAGATCATCATCATGGTTGAACGTTCTGCCACGGAGTGTATTCGACAGAGATCGGAACAGGCGATAATCTGAAGGGGGCGACATCTGTGGGTATAGGCCGGACGTGGAAGGATCTCCCATTTCATGTCCTGAATAGCCGTTTTGGTCATGTTTGCCTGTGAGAGCGTGCATTATCATGTTGGAGAAGGACACCATGGCGCCGATGTGGCCGTTTCTGCTGAATTGCTCCCTCCACATGGCGGAGTTTCTCACATTAGAGTGTAGCATTGATGGTCCGATTCCTCTGCAGCATTTCCCAGTGAATAATGCCTTACATGTCCAACCAGACACACAACATGATCTTCGCAGGATGAAGGTCATATTTTGGACGTGATGTGGGTGTCTTGTTTTGGCTTAACAATTCCCTCCGATGCCTGAAATTCACGTACGGGCACCACTTTTCATCTCCAGTAACAATACGTGACAGAAAGGGCTTATGTTGCTGAGAACATTCACGATAACGGGCGAGCAAGGAACCACATATGGCAACACGCTGATTCTTGTTGTCCTCTCAGTGAGAGTGTGAGGCACCCAAGACCCCAATTTCTGGACTTTCCCATACGTTCCGGGTGTCGCACCACTGTGGCCTGATCACAGTCCATCTCAGTGGCCAATTCGAGTGTAGTGTGACGCGGATCCAAGTGGATGAGATGGTTCAAACGTTCCTCATCCAACTGAGATGGACGACCTGAGCGTGGAGAGTCGTTGAGGTCAAAATTGCCACCTCGGAACCGCTCAAACCATTTGCGGGCTGTCCTCGGAGCAATAGCATCCTCCCCATACACAGCACAAATTTGTCGAGTAGTCTCGACGGCTGTGGATCCCTTGTTAAACTCGTAGAGGAGCAGATGTCGGAAATGTTCATTCCTCTCTACTCGACACTCCATACTTCCGGACCTGAAAAACAAAAACCCATTAGCCACAAATACAGCGCAATATAATTTCGATACACGATATTACTGGCTACATTTTGATATACAACTGACCATCTACACCATCACTACTGACCTGGGAAACACTCGTGAAATAAAACGGCATGAACTTGTGCATCAACCCAATAATTTACTTTTAGAAGCAGAGATATCGATAAAAATATATTTTACATTTGCGCCCCTAGCAGGTAAATTGTGTTATTTTGAAGCAGGAAATCCACAAAATTTTGTTTTCTGGTTATCTGGCTCAGACCGAAAGAGATTTTTTTCAATCGTGGTTTTAGATCCGCATATACTGCTGCAAATATGAGGCAAACAGAAACGGGATCTCGCGCCTCCTAATGGCAAAATTGTGCGTTACTAAATATTAGAAATTATATGTAAAACATTCCTCACCAGATACGTTGTCCGACAAAACTAAAACCTTTGCACCAGTGTCAGGTAGTTTTTTTTTTTTTTTACTTTATGCTTTCATTTGTCCACTTACAGAATTCGCTTATAATACGCTGCTCCAAGTTCAGTAGCCTTGGCAAATTAAAATTCGCATTTCTTCCTCAAAAAGGTTTACGGGGTATTAGTTTCTCACATTCGAAACTGAGGGGACGGTTGTACGTATGTTTTCTTTTTTTGGGGGGGGGGGGGGTTGACTTGACGACCACCGTGAGCGACACGATGGGCTATAAGCAGTCGTCCGTCCCTAATTTATGTCACTGCATCCAGGTAAAGTAGAAAGCCAGGACCGTAAAAAACACAACATCTATGCCTCACCGGGATTCGAACCCAGACCAACCACAGGAGAATGGACATCAAACAACGCTTAGTTTACTGCGCCACCTGGGCGGAAGTACGTACGTTGCAAGATAAAGATGTTTACATTGAAAATTCTTTAGGGACACATTGAAAATTCTTTGGAGGCACATTGAAGATTCTTTGGGGGCTATTTGGTCATTATTGCAAGCCACAACTTCCACCTGCATTCAGCCTGTTTGATATGGTCCTGAAGGTCCGAAGCAATTGGGAATAGCCGCACAAATGATCAGTTTGATTATGCTCTTTCTTATAGGGATAACACTGGGGTGTGTCGTTAACTTTGTTTTGTCGAGCAATGTATATTTACGCATATACAGTTTATATATTAATATACATGTATATATATTTAGATACATTGTTGAATTAGCAATATATATTTACGAGACAGAAGAGATTGGGAGCGAAATATTTTGTGGTTTGTCGCGGGTGCAGAAATACCTAATTATGCCTTTGTATGCGTGTATGCCCCTCACTGAAAAATTATGGATTAGTATGAGCAGAAAATACGCATAAAAGCTTTTCCTTGGTGAGTGGTATCTGACAGGAAAAGAATTCTCGCAAGAAGTTTTTCAGAAGCGCATATATTACTGCAAATACATAGGAAACAAAATTATACACTTACGCCCCTAGTGGCAAAAGTTTTCCATATGAACAATTAGGAATTATTTGCAAAGCCTTTCTCACCACAAACTGTATCCGACCCAAAAAAGAACATTTCAAATCAAACATTTAGAGGCACGGATATTGGGGGAAACGCAATTTATAGGTTCGTGCTCCTAGTGGGAAAACTGTGCGTTATTTGAAAAAGTTATGTTATGTTCCTTGTAAATAAATAGCATCGAAGGAAAAGAAGAATTGTTAAAAATATAAATGTTTAACCAATAATATGGAATAAAAATGTAATCTGGCTAGGCGAATTATGCACCGGAAAAAGACCAATATGCAGAGATCGTCATTATCACACCTGAGGCTTCTAGGTGCAGAGATATGGTGTCCACAGACGTCCGGGCATCATAGTGTTACTATCAGAACGAACTTTTTTTAAAAAGACGTGCTAAAAAGTATGTTTTCTGTAAGATTTCTGTATGCTTTACAAAAACCAAAAAAAAAAAATAGCGTTCTTAAGTTCTTAAGTTATTGAAAACATTTCTTCGATTTTGGAAAAAATAAAAGTTTCCTCTTAAATTCCCTGTAATTTCCAAATAATAATAATAATAATAATAATAATAAAATAAATAAGGGATGCAGCTTGGCTGGCAAACTTTGTATCTGCTGACGTTCCGGCACTAGATAGATAGCACTTATGCAGCGATTAATTCGAAACAAACTTTCTGAACCACATATGGTCTTACAGTAAAGTAATGCCATTTTGATATTTCTCTGCAAATCAAAAGTAACTATGGAAAGAGAATTCTATTGTTTCAAGACTTACAATAACTAAACACACGTGTAATTCTGATTTAGTGCTTTCAAACCTGGCTACAACACGCTTTATTCACGTATTAACAGATTACTTGCTGTTTCTATTATAGTATCTGACATAAAAAAAAAAGACAAGAAAAAATACACTCAAATCTCAGAATACTTCGCAAAAGCTCTGGAACTCCCTTGGCTCAAACTCTCACACGATATTAAAGATGGTAAAGGTTTAGTCAGTTTAAAAATGGTAAAGGTTTAGTCAGTTTAAAGATGGTAAAGGTTTAGTCAGTCTAAAGATGGTAAAGGTTTAGTCAGTTGTACCCATTACGGACCACAGGACTGGGATCACACAGTTTCTTAGTAACAGCGTCCATATAACGAATCTACTACAGAGCAAATCGATGTTGTCTTTATGTTTCAAGGGAGTGGAACACCGACGTTGCTACGGAGTTGTGCACGGTTCAGTAAGATCCTAAAATGTTTCAGATTGTAGTATTTTAGACATTAGTTGACACTAATTCTATATCGTATTCTCTTTATGAACAGCGGATCAAAATGCTAGGACGAGACAATGTCATGAAACACAACGAAAGCATGAGAAGAGGGACTGGGATTCCACTGATATCACTGCGATTCGTCATGTATAAAAATATCTTTGAAATTCACTTTTCTCACTTACTTCAGTCGGAGAGAACAGTAGTCACAAAATTACTGCATTACTCCATTCACGGTGAAACGCAGAGGCTTAAGTACTTTCTGAGTAATTACAAAGCCAGCCGTATTTCGTGACTTCATGCGCTTAAGAAAATGATATAATAGCCCGCAGTGTCTCCGGTGCCCGAGTGGTCTTTTACTCCTGGGCCTGTGTACGCAAAGTTTTTGCTTCTCCTGTTTCTCGGCATGTGTATGAATACCCGGTAAACATGGTGGATATTTTATTACAGCTCAGTACACCTTCTCTTCTGGCAATAATGGACATGCAACTCTTCGTATCCACAGATGCTCCTAAGCGTCGCTAAACTCAAAATAAAAATGAACGGTTAAATTATAGCACTGTCATCGACTTTACAATGTGTTCCACAAAGCACGAATGAGCATTGGTAAGAACCAGTGCTGTAGTGAAGAAATGCAGTAAATCAAAAGTGGTTGTATCACCTGAAACCTGGGTTGGTTCGGTAGGATTTCTGCATTGAGAATCGGAAAAACTGCTGCTAATAGGTCTGATATTAATTAAGAGGTTTTCTTTAAAAGGTTCTTAAGGTTAGAGGAGTCTGCGTCTCTATTTTAAGGCCACCGGGTCCAAGGAAGGGGAAGAGCCATGAGATAGAACACAACATGAATTGTAACGTATACTTTATATTCCCTTTTCTTTTGATTTTTACTATCTCTGGTTATTTTATTTTACTATGTAAATTATCTTCTTACTGAACGAGATGTTATTTCACCCGCTGAATGAGATCTGGCAATGAGTGTAAGTCATGACGTGGTGGTAGTCAGTATAAATAGGCGCGTTCAACGATACCTAAAGAGAGCGTTGGTTTATGTGAAAGAGAGCGTTTGTTGTTGTATAGAGAGAGCGTTTGTTGTTGTACGAAGTGAGCTGTGGTTTATGTGTCAGAAAGCTGGTGCTGTATAAAGAGAGTTCGTTTATGTGAGAGCGAGAAGTTCATAATAAAGAGTTTAAGTAAGTACGTCTTTCTCAGTTCATAGTACTGTCAGACCTCTGTCTGGCTGTTAGGTTTATTTCATTTAGTGTTATTAGTAACAACCAGCATAAGACTTTATTCATCTTAATTACTACTACAACATTACTACCAGTTATAAGTTTGTTCATTACTATTACTACACTACCAGCAGGAGACTTTATTCATGATCTTAATTAACTAGTAACAACAACCATTACTAGAAGAAACTAGTAACAACAACCATTTGAATTCATTATAATATTAGTGAAAGCTATATTCACGATAATTAGCTTAGTAGAAAAAGCTAAATTCATTATAGAATTCCTCACCCAGCTTTCGAACTCAGGCCCATGAAGACGCAAAGCAAAGAGACCGCTTGCTAGACTGATCGATAGTGGGCAACCTGAGATCTTAAGAGTTTTCGCTTGCAGATGCACCATTGCCAAACTTAGTCATTTCAGTAACAAGACTTGGTGGAATCCTCTTAACAATCCTGATATTGTACCGCGCGTCTTTCATTTTAGAAGTGATTTGTTCATGGAAAGCTAATTAGAAGTCACTACACAATTCTAGGTGTATTATAGATCTACTATACTACCATGTTAACATTGAAGCGTGTTTTTGTGTTTTTGTGTGTGTTAATAATCTTTCTCTGTGAAAGAAATTAAGGGCCTTCAGCCCAAAGAAAAGAAAAGAAAAAATGTTTGCGCGTGTCAATCTCCTAGTCAGGATGCTGCTCGCACGTCCGTTCCCAGCTCTCACCACCCGTACACAGGTCCGTACCTGTGACTCCTGGATCGGGAATATTAGTGCAACGTTTACCTGAGTAAACATGACTAGTGAGTTGTGTGAATCCCTGTTGAGCCTGCAATTAGGCTGTACAAGATCATTATTTTCATCCTTACTATGCTACCATCCATTCATGACTCGGTGAGAGTCTTCTTTACAGCCCCGATGTACCACGAGTATTTCATTTATCGAAGAAATTTAAAAGTGGTTTGTTCATTAAAGGCTAACTGCAATAAAAGTCACTACATACGTTTAGATCTATCAGAGATCCACCACACTACCATGCATTATTAATTTTTGAGGTCATTACAAAATTCAGAAAAAAAAACGAAATACTATTTAACCAGATGAAAGAAAGTCCTTTTTTTCTACCAAGAAGAGAGGAAGATTCTCCAGACATATGCAAATGAACTTCGATGCATAACAAAATTCTCAGTTACCATGCACGAAACATGCTTATGCATCAAATGGTATACCGGAAAATTAATGGAAACTCGTTTTCTAAACCAGAAGTTTGGACAAGGTAGAAGTATCCTTCCAATCCTTCTTTTTCACTGCAGCCGTTCAGGATAAAATATATATATTTTTTTTTACACAGAATCGACTTAATACCTACAGGCCTGATCTTCCTCTTACTGTAAGACGAAAACATTTTGCTTGTGTCATGTGATTAATAAGTTTCAGAGTCAAACTTTGAAGAATTTAGGAGCCTCTCAGGTGCACGACTGGTCAGACGAGTAGGTTTCCAGCTGGTCTTCCATCTGCGTTCGGGTTCGAGTCCCAAGCAACGCACGAGTGGTGTGCCTGTCTTACGGCTTTGGCTCTCTTTTCCCCACAACCAGCCTGGAAGCAGTGGCCTCAGGTTAGGGACGCGTGACTGTTTATATCCCATAATTTGCTCAAGGTTATCCTTAAACCCAGAAACAAATAAAAATTTAACAATGTATATTCATCTATGTGCACATACATGTACCTTTCAGCGAATACCGTGCTTTTCAAAATGCCGATGTTAAATTATTATGAAATAGCAAGGTTTCATTTTGAGATTATCAAAAATTTCATAAAAAAGCCATGAAGTTTAATGCTAGGTATATTTTACGTGGCAGCTTTTGCCGCTCGGAGTCACCAGTTCAAATCCTGAGGTATGAAAATAAAATATCATAATACAGCAATATGTTTTAAGAAACCCTATGATCTTGATTCAAAACTTCATAATCTCTAGAACTAATACACTGCTGGCCACCCAAAATGCAACACCAAGAAGGAAGCATCCGATTGGCCTGAAATTCGCAGCATGCGTCGCCCGCGAGAGATCATACATACAAACGATTAGCATTACAGGGAATATGCAAATTATGTGCGCCTAGAACGCCACCGAGAAGCACTATAAGAAAGGTGCACAGAAGGCGGGCGGGGTGTAAGTAGTGGAAGTGTGTTGTGCTGCCGGACCTGTGCGTGGGAAGCTTCCTGATGCCTCGTCGCAGAATACGGCAGTCAATCCAGCACGTTTCGCAGTTCGACAGAGGACGAATAGTGGCTTATCGCGACAGCGGTTTATCTTACCGAGACATCGGCGCTCGTGTGGGGCGACATCCAGCTACAGTGAGGCGAGTATGGATTCGGTGGGTGCAGGAGGGACGGATGGACCGACGTGAGCGATTGCCGCAGCCGCGGCACACCACCGAACGAAAGGACGGGCATGTTGTGCGGCGGGCATTGACTGCTCGCACCGCCACATCACGAACGTTAGCGCAGGAATTAGGGTGTGTTGCGCAACAACTTGTGTCAGCACGTACCGTTCGACGTCGTCTGCCGGAGCGGGGACTTGTCGCACGGCGCCCGTTGCTCCGATTACCATTGACGTTACACCACCGACGAGGTAGTGGGCCGTTGAACGCCGCACCTGGACTACGGAATGGCACGACAATATATTCTCCGACGAATCCCGCTTCTGTCTGCAACACCACGATGGTCGGATCCGCGTGTGGCGGAACCGCGGCGAGAGACTGTGTGACGCATGCATTATACATCGCCATACCGGTCCGTCATCTGGCGTTATTGTTTAGGGTGCAATTGGATATGACACCCGCACCCCTCTGGTACGCATCGCCGGTACACTCAATAGCCACCGCTTCATCTCCGACGTTTTGGAGCCTGTAGTCCTCCCTTACCGGCAGAACCTGCCAGCAGCCACGTTTCAACAAGACAATGCGCGCCCGCACGTGGCACGCATCGTGCAACAATTCTTCACGGCTTGCCAGGTGTCACTGCTGCCGTGGCCCACCTGTTCTCCCGATATGTCGCCCATTGAAGACGTCTGGTCGCTGATCGGCAACCGAGTGGCCCGGCAAGCACCACTCGCCGCTACGCCTGATGAACTGTGGCAACGTGTGGAAGCAGCCTGGATCGACATACCCCTAAGCCCACATCCAAAGCCTCTTTCGTTCGATGCCGCGGCGTGTAGCGGCCGTTATTGCCAGCCATGGGGGCCACACGAACTATTGATGCCTGCGTGTTCCGCAAGTCGCACGGGCCTGTAAGCTCAATCGTTTCATCTTTGTATATGTTGTTATGTGTCCAGTAAATCTGGCTTTGCTATCTCGTGTCCTTCTTGGTGTTGCATTTTGGGTGGCCAGCAGTGTAAATATCTACTGCGGTTCCTAACAGAGTCAACTCTAAAAGCTGATGATGTAAGCGTATAGAAAAATTTATATACGGCTAGATTCTATTAATTTTAAGCGAAAGAACGGTGTGTGTGATTTGCCGAATTTTTTAACATAAAAAAAAAGATCAAATATAGTAAGATTTCCTCGCGATGAATTGTGCTTGCTGTCAATTACGGGGACGGAAGATGAAGTCCTTTAATAGCATATCTAAGGACTGTCCGTTGTTTCCACTGGAGATATTGGAGAAGTCCGTCATATGGTGTTCCATCGATTGGTATTTTCACTGTCCCGCCGTCCCAGTGCTCAGGGGAGTTTTATGGCTTCCGATGGGTGGCGTGCGATTGCCCCAGTTTATAGACGGACTACGTGCTCAAGAAAAAGGCTAACAGCAGCCGCAGCACGATTACTCGTTTAACTCCCGCCATCTCTTAGAGACGCCTTAAATCACAGCAGAGGCCCACTTTAATACCCATTTCTAATGAAAAGGTGAATCGTATAATACTTTTATGGGCAAAGCTTTTATTTTTCCTGTCCACTAGCACGGCTGACAGTCCACACTACCCAGAAAGCCATTTTTATCGTGGTTCTTTTCGCAAGATTTATATATTTCTCTGCCCATTTCTTGCCTGGCGAAGAAGCTTATAAAGTGTGAGTCATCTTTCTTTTTGCTTGAGATATCTGGAAAACTGATTTTTTCTCTTTAATATGCTTTGGAAAAATAAAAGTTTGAAAGAAAAGGAAATCTTGCGGCTGAGTGTATGAGCGCGTTTGAAGTGTAAACTTCTGTTCAACCATAAAAACTCATTAAAACATGCGGTTGATTCATCCGAAGTACAGTTTACGAGACGATCTAATTCTGATGGTCAAGATACTTTCTACAGATATGCATGTCCAATTGATCACATATTCTAAATGCTGTTCCATCTAATGTGAACCAATGCGCATAATGACAATGGTTTTCACCTCTTCATCTGAGGAGTAAAATAAGTAGAGTATAATGCACTATATTGGTACAACCATCCACATTCGCAATCTTTCATGACAGCAGGTAATACCCGGTAGACAGCCTAGCTCGTCACCTCTATCTCACACGAGAGTGTAGTATTTATTTATTTCCTGACTAGCTATCAGCCGTTGCCAAAGTGTTAGAGAAACTTGGAGGTCCCAATATCACGTTCAATATACTTACGTATGAGGTCCCGATATGACGTTCAATGTACATAAGTATATTGAACGTCATATCGGGACCTGCAAGTTTCTCTAACACTTTGGAAACGGCGGACAGCTAGTCAGGAAGTAAATAAAAACTACACTATCGGTGTGAGATAGTGGTGACGAGCTAGGTTGTTTACCGAGGTAACTAAATTTGAATAAAAGAAGGAAACTAAAAAAAAGGAAGTTTAAATAGTGGTTTACGTCACACTTTATAATAACTTCTAAACTAGACTGCTGTGACGTATATTCTGGATTGACTTTCCTTTTTTGGTTTCTTTCCCTATGCAAATCTTGAGTTTATTCTCAGTATTCTTCACGCTTAACGAAATATCTTTTCTCTCAAACGAATACGTTTGGCAACAATTGAGGTTGAATGCTTGTGACGTATGCCTGATCTTGATAAGAGTAAGAGATAAAAACGACGACTGATCTATGGCTTGAGAGCGTTGTAAGAGAGAGCGTTGTACTGTCGAGAGCGTTGCTTGAGAGCGTTGAAAGAGAGCGATTATTACGAGCGTTGGATTGTAAACTGATTTTTATTAATAGGAGTGTTGTGATAATGTTTGGAGTACATTGTGATGATATCGTTCAGTTATGGAAGTGCTACTACAGCCTGAATAAAGCTATGAATTCCGTAAGTTGACTTCTGTTATTTACATGTTTCGTCTGGCCGTTAAGGTTTCTTTCATTTAGGAACTATTTCTTAGTATGTTGATGTGTTAAAACAGCGTAGAAGTAGAAAAGACTTTTGCGCTACACTGCAAAATCTTAGACATTTCACAGGTGCTACGTCATTCCCCATAAGTGTTACCTTTAGTTTCCAAAATTAAAGTGTCTTCGTGAATTAAATTAAAAAGAAAAAAGCTTGAAGCTCGTAACTTTTGCAAAAACATATCAGCACTGAAATTTTCAGATGTGAATCTCGGAAGAATGAGCGTAGTAAAACGTGATTTAACGATCGTAATCTTGCAACAAATTCAGTACAAACATAGATCACAGAGAACCAAAAGCCCGATTATAATCGGGCTTTCGGTTCTCTGTGATCTATGAATCTACCAGTGTGCCCTTATCTATGCCCAAGCCTTCCATACTGCCATAAATTAATTATCGGTTTCTTGCACTTTCAACCATAACACAATGACAGAGGACAAATTACCGCGCCATAAGGGAATGGTAAACGCTTCTCCCTCACAGAGCATGGAGACATTGTTTTATGTCACTGTGTTACATTAAGACTGAAAAGTGCCGAAAGGTAATGTAACAATTCCATCAGCCTAAAGTCACATTTTTATTTAGTGTCGTGTGAGATCACATTTGTGACATTCTTTTCGGCATGAACGAGACCGATGATTTTTTTTTCAGTTATTTTGTCCTTTTAACAGATTTTGATTAGCGATTTTGAGTCTGCTAAACTAACCTATGATACTGATTTACTGTTAAACGGTGGTACATAGTAAATAAGGATTCGTCGGTTCGAAACATTTTTCCTTAACCCTTTAACTTGCTGGAACGAATTAACTCGGGGTTGGAAAAATGGGCTGAAATCAGCACAAAATATATTCGCTGCCTAAGAAGTGGGCCAAACGCGAATGGAACGAGGGACCTCAGCATCAGAAAACGCTGCTTTCCCCTTTAGCTTCATTATTCAAAGTGATGATTTACGGGGATAATTAACACTGATCCGTTCTGATTGACTACCTGCTAAAAAGACTATGGCGACGAACCAAGAAAAAGAGCGAAAAGATGTTTGAGTCACTTGTTTTTGTCCAGTAGCCCGATGTCCGTGTTAAGAGAAATAGCCCTTCCCTATCCTGCCTTGGGTTATGGAAAAGAGAATAAACAGGCCCTTTGGCGCAGTTGTCTAAGCGCTGGCTTCTGTCCATTCGTCTGGGATGGGTCCGGGTTCGAATCTCGCCCTGTGGGACATAAATTTTGTATTTGTCTTACATCACTGGCTCTCTCCCTTGCCTGGAACCAATGGCCCTAAATTAGGGACGAGAGACAGCTAGCTCATCGAGTAGCTCACCGTGGGTGTTAAGCTCCCAACAATAAGAAACAAGTTAGTAAAATCATGCAATGCATTGATTATAATACGCTTTCCAACATTACAGAAATCATTACTCAAGTTATCACTCAAGTTATGAGAATAATGTCTGTGAAATAAATCTCGATCCTGTGCCCTGACCTTTGATCCCATTTCGATGATATTCAACAGAACCGGCTTGGTATACCTCCGAAATAACATGATAAAGTTTTGTCGCAATCGAAGCATTTTTACGTAAGTTATGATGCATAAGGGCTATGGAATAGATCCCACTCCTGTGTCCTAATCTTTGACCCCATTTCGCCCATTTTCAATAAGGTTTGTTGCCAGGCGGTCCTCTACCACATACTAAAATTTCATCGAAATCGAACCTTTTTTACGTTAGTTATGGCGCATAGCAGCAGTGGAATGGATCCCTCTCCTATGTACTGACCTTTGACCCCATTTCGTTCACTTTAAATAGGGTTCCTTCCCAGGTGATCCCCTACCAGATACTAAAATTTCATCGGAATCCAACGGTTGTTACGCGAGTTATCGTGCTGACGGACATACGCACACAACGCGTGACGTAATGAGGCAGATGAGAATCGCGACCGTCTGCCCGCCGCAAGAATGTGACGTCATAAATCTTTAATATGATCCACACACAACGCGTGACGTAAAGAGACAGATGGCGTGACCGCGCGCAAACATTCTCAAACGCGAGTTGTGACGTCATAAGATTTCTAAGCATTGGTAACATTAATGGAACAACGCCATCATTAAAAACGTTATAATTCGGGGTGGTTATTTAACCCACTAAACGAATTCTTCTAAAGTCGAGATCAAGCTAAATCGATTTCTAGTACCAGAAAACGGTAGGTTAACGACTTTCATCAAAATTCTTAGAGCCGTTTTCAAAATAAAATGTACATACATACATACAAGAATTGCTACTTTAAGGTGGACGTCAAGTAACTTTGGTTCCTATACTTCCAATGGAAAAACTTTTGTACACATTTTCTTCACAATTAATGCGTTCCCAAGGATGAAAATTTGAACATCGATTAAAATATCTTCATTTTATAACCTGCAATACTTAATATTTTCTAAAACATAACCATAATTATGCAATTCAACATTTGTTTGTCTACTGACGTCATGAAAATACAGGTCGCGTGATCTTTTTCCTGGACAATTAATGCGTTCACAAGGATGAAAATTTGAACATCGATTAAAATAGCTTCATTTCATAACTTGGAATACTTAATATTTTCTAAACCATAACCGTAATTATGGAATCCAACATTTTTTGTCCACTGCCGTCATCAAAGTACAGTTCGCGCCATCTTTTCTCTGGTTTCAACACCACCAAAGGAAAAGTTATTGATTTTTAATATAATTATGGTTATGTTTTAGAAAATATTAAGTTTTCCCAGTTATAATATGAAGTTATTTTAATCGATGTTCAAATTTTCATCCTTGGGAACACATTAATTGTGAAAGAAATGTTTTCAAAAGTTTTTCCATTGGAAGTATAGGAAGCAAAATTACTTGACGTCCACCTTAATAATATGGGATAAGGAAAAGGGAATGGATCGCAATCCTATGTCCTGACCTTTGACCACATTTCGTCCATTTTCAATAGGGTTCGTCCCCAGGTGGTCCCCTACTACATACTGAAATTTCATCGAAATCGAACCATTTTTACGCACGTTATGACGCATAAGGGCAATGGAATGCATCCCGATCTTATGTCCTGACCTTTGACCCCACATCACCCATTTTGAATATGGTTCGTCCCCAGGTGGTCTCCTACCACACAGTAAACTTTCATTGAAATCGAACCATATTTACGCAAGTTATGACGCATAAGGGTAATGGAATGATCCCGCTCCTACGTCGTGACCTTTGACCCCATTTGTCCCATTTTCACTAGGTTTCGTCCCCGGGTGGTCCCCTACCACATACTAAAATTTCATCGAAATCGACCCATTTTTACGTCAGTTATCGTGCGGACAGACGGACGGGCGGACGGACAAAGTTGGAGCGTATACGCTTCTTCAACCTACGGTTGGAAAGCGTAAAAAACACTGGCCTCTTAAAGGGTTAAGAAACAACGTAATCAGGTTGCAATTTGTTCTAGTGTCCTGAAAAATTTCCTTTCAATATGAAATTTCCACATTAGCTCAGCTTGACTGAATAGCATAACTTTGACATGCATCAAAACGATTTCCGCTGTGTTTCGTTTTCCTTGTCGTAAAACAGCTGAATGATAACATATATGACTTAGGCTGAAGTAATAATTTGTTAGGAGCATCCTATCAGACACGCGCCGTTCTCCTGTACGTATAGTACCAATGCAGGGACGCGCGAAGCTGGGGTTTAATGGGTGCGTAGCTTTCGGGTGCCAGCTTCCAGGGGCGACATGAAGCCTCAATTCAATTTTACGGTTGACAAATTAATGTCAGTGACGTGGGAGAAGTTAGGAAAACATTTCACTGTAAGAAATCGTAATGCTACGTAGCAAGTGGAATTGTCAAGTAAAAATATTCATTATATAATTCGATGGAAAACGACTTGAAATCAGAGAACAGTTTTTATAGTTTTGTTCAGTAACGGATACCGCGGGCAAAGGACTAACATTTTTTTCTAATTTTTTTTTAAATCTTGAAGATTTTAGTATTATGATGTGCGTGGCCAGCGCTACGACAATGGGGCCGATATAAAGGGAAAACATAAATTTTCGATTTAAAACTCTGAGGCATTTTATGTACTTTGAGTGGCTCATACTTTAAATGCGGTCGTAAATAAGGACGAAAACTTTTCTCTAGAAATTTTCAGCATCAATCAAACAATATATGCTTTCTTTTCTAAATTACCTTATCTTTGGCAAATTTTAAAGAAAGAGCTTTCAGTGTTGATCGTACACCCGTCTGAGACAAGGTGGATAATAGATGTAATAAGGGTATCGAGGTTTAGAGGGGGAAAAAAATTTAATATGAAAACCTGTTATTTTGAACTTATTTTGTAACGTACCAGGAGGTGTGACGTACCTGCCAGAAGGACGCACACGACATAAAGGCAAATAGTGATCAGAATAAAATGTCCGCGTTGCTCAATTGGTAGAGCAACTTATTCCGGAATGAGTGGACCCGGGTTCGAATCCTGGCGCAGATAAAAATGACGGAGAAATTTACTTCGTTATAATTTGTATGTGCGCCCATATGAGCGATCTTTTGGTTAGTTGGTTCAATGTTACACACACACACACACATATATATATATACAGTACATATGTAATGTGAAAACTACTACTTTACCGGAAATAGAAAATGATGTTGCTAAAGATAGTTATTTCATGTAAAAATGAATAAAAATTGAAAAATATTATCGTACAAGGGGCGGAAAATGCTCTTGGCGCGCCCCTGCAATTATGATGTTGAGATATCTTTATAAACAGCTCAGTGCAAAGGATTGAGACATGTGGCACGTTAAGACCCCGGGTACTGGCCCTCCGGTAATAAATAAGGGCATCTTCCTCCCCCTTTCTAACTCGCTTCCGTGTCACTTTCCTATCGGACACTCTAGCCCAAAACTCCTAGCTTCCTATTTCTGAGTGTTGTTTAAGACCTAGAGTCAGACACTCCCTTCCTAAAATCCTCTACATGTGATCTGATCTGAATCAGACATGTGCAAGATAACGGGAATCTGGGAAAGACTCTTGATTTAGGTAATTTGAATGAGGCATCACAGTGAGTGCTAGGCACACAGGGAAACGGAAAACTTTCTCGGCTTCGTAAGAACAATTGTACCTAGAGTGTACAATGAATGGTACACAAACGATCAAACAAGTACTCAGCGGTCTTCCTGTGGGTCGAAAAGACTGGTTTATGTTCGAGGGCAACGGCGGCTGGAAAGGGTTCCATGCTGCAAAAGACGAACTCCATTGCGTCACGTGACTGAGTAGTACAACAGCGGTATCCAAAGGAAAGTTTTATCACGAACATCTAGAAGCACGCCGGCGCTAATGGCTACAACTGCAGATGTTCGCTGTGGACACCACTCTTCTCTGTTAAAAACAGACAAATTCGTCTGAAGTGGACACACTAAAACTGGACCTATATGCGGACTGGAAAAAGCCATGTGGTCGTGTATTAACCGTAAACGTGACTCATCACGTTTACGGTTAATACACGTCGATGGACGGGCCAGAATACGTCGAGGGACGGGCCAGAATATGGCGCCAACAACAAGAACCGATGGATCTCAGCTGCCTAACTTTAACTGTACAAGTTGGTGGAGGCCGTGTAGTGGACTAGGGTCTCATTTTATGTCGGGCATTGGGTTTCTTAGTACCTCTGAAACAGTATTTAGATGCCACATATTTCGATCTCATTGCAGACGAGGCAGAGCTGCAGATGTGCATTGCGTTTCCTAATCAGCAGGGCTAATTCCAGCCAAATAATGCGCCATGCCACAAGGTTCTAAATTTCACACAGTGCTTTCAAAGAGCTAAAATGGCAGCCACAATTCCCAGATCTTAACTCAATTCAACTCTTTCGGGATGAAATTGATACAGCGAAGATCTTTCTACAGCGACATTCGGAAACTGACGGATGCCATCACATCCGCTCTGCGGAGGATTCCTGTGTAACGATATGACCACCTGGTTGAATCCATGCCACATCGAGTACAGACTGTTTTGAAGGCCAAGGGTGACTCAACACGTTATAAGGTGTGTGTTCCTAATAATTTGCTACTACAGTATATATTCTTTTTTTCTTGAGCTTTCTGTCGCCATTTTTCGACCGCTTAGTTTCCCTATTCTTGAGTCAGATTTTCAGCTAATGAATATTACACAATTTTTCATTTCTGTTTTACCCTAACCTTGTAAATTTACTAGGAATTTTCTATTAATTTTTTTTCGTGTCTTACATTTTTTTCTAAGTTTTCCAAATGACTCTTTCCCTCTGCTGTATTTTTCTTGTTCTATGTAAGAGTTTGATTATTTCATTTTGCAATTATGTATATTCTGATTCGAAAAACCTAAGGCACATACCGAAGGATCAACCAGGTGAAAAAGGAAGGATTATAGAAATATGGCAGCTGTCATCGATGGCTTCTTCAGGGGATAGACACAGATAACGCCTCCCATACCTCTATACAGACCAAAAAGTGTGGGTTTCTGCGTCATCCAGATTTGCAAGAAAATAATAACAAAACAGAAAAATTGCGAAAATCCTTCCCAATTACAAATGAAACAAACCCACTGCTACTTTTACCACCCAAGAACAACAAGTAAACAGATCTCCTGAATATTAAGAGGAGACGAAATAAAACTTATAATAGTAAAAAATAATAATGACATACGAAAAAATCGATAATCCCGATTGCAATCTGGATGATCGCAGTGCTTAGATCCAAGAAGCATTACGCACCTAAGTCTAAAAACAAACAAATACAGCTATGCACTACAACGAAATAACTATTTACAGGTACATCCTAATGAAACATCAATAAATGGAAAGAGTAGCTTGAATTAGTTAACCTGTTTACAAGTTATTGCTGAAATGAGTTCTATACTTGAATAATAAGAGCTATCCTAGGCTGCACGTTCCCTAAATTCAAACTAAAGTAGAAACCCACACTTTTTTGTTTATATAGAGGTATAAGAGGTGCTATCTGTGCCTTGCCCCCGAAGAAGCCATCGATAACAGCTGCCATATTTCTATAATCCTTCCTTTTTCTCCTGTTTGATTCTTCGGTCTCTGTCTTAGGTTTTCCGAATCGGATTTCTTCTGCTTTCAGAAATTTGCTTTGGTTGATGTGTTATGTTTTTGATTTTTCTTATACGCAGCCTCCGGCGCTATGGAATATCAGATGTTATTTTGTAAATTTGTGAGATACTTTTATTTACCTTATATATATATAATAACCCCTTTATCCTTTAACTTTGCGTTTATTTTATTCTACTCCTATTCTCTTTTATTTCATTTTTTTCTTTACTTCAATTATTCCTTAAAACATTTATCCTCACTTTACACAACGTATGGCGATCAGCATAATGTTCCTTGGTGAGGAGTTTTCATTCTTGAAATTGAATAATCATGGGTTGTGTGTTTTTTTTTCACTTTCATATTCTTTTCTGAAATGCAGAGCATTACGTTCATGAAATCTCCAAACATCAAGGGTCATAACTGATGGCGTCGTGTTTTTATCAGATATCCAAAATCGACAATGACGGAAATACCACTCGGGGTATGACCGCATAAAATAATAATTTTACTCACTAACAAAAGCACCTGGTATGCTTGGAATATCAATTCGGGCAGAAAAAAATTACACATGCTGTTATATATACATGTATATCCCAGTACACGATTTATGATTTTATAGTATAACATTTTGCTGCATGGTTTTTTTGTGTTGAAAAAGTTTTTATCTTATGCTTCGGTTACAGAATATAAAAGCTCTTTCAATTCCAAAGTATCACTATGCTCATGTGAAAAACAAGCGTTTTCAAGATTTATGTCAGCTACCTTGAGTGAGTGTCCATGAGTCTTGCTCAGTGGCATATAACGAAGTAACTTTCGCCGCCCCGGTGGCGCAGTGGTCTAAGGCGCTGGCCTCTGATCATTCGTCCGTCTGGGGTCCGGGTTCGAATACCGGTGAGGCATGGATGTTGTGTTTGTCTTACGGCACTGGCTCTCTCCCTTCCCTGGAACCAGTGACCCTAAATTAGGGACGGGCGACTGCTTATAGCCCATTGAGTTGCTCACGGTGGTCGTTAAACCTCCAATCAAAAAAAAAAAAAAAAAAAAAAAAAAAAAAGAAGTAACTTTCTCCGTCATTTTTGGTCTACGTCGAGATTCGAACCCGAGGCCGCTTATTCCGGAACAAGTCGCTCTCCCTAGATATCGCTAAACGCGCCTATTTATACTGGATACCACCACGTCATGACTTACACTCATTGCCAGATCTCATTCAGCAGGTGAAATAACATCTCGTTCAGTAAGAAGATAATTTACATAGTAAAATAAAATAACCAGAGATAGTAAAATCAAAAGGAAAGTGAATATAGAGTATACGTTACAGGCATAGCAAATGACTAATGACTACCTTGAGTGAGTGTCCATGAGTCTTGTTCAGTGGCATAGCAAATGACTAATGACTACCTTGAGTGAGTGTCTATGAGTCTTGTTCAGTGGCATAGCAAATGACTAATGACTACCTTGACTGAGTGTCCATGAGTCTTGTTCAGTGGCATAGCAAATGACTAATGACTACCTTGACTGAGTGTCCATGAGTCTTGTTCAGTGGCATAGCAAATACCACCACAAATGTAAATCAAGTGCATTTAAATTCAAAAGACATATGGTTGGAATTCAAGGATATGGGGAAAGAAATGTGACATCAGAGAGCTTCGTGTGATGTCCACACTTAGATTCACCGAAAACCAATATCATCGCCAGTAGTCCCGCAACCATATATCGAAAGTTTCATGTCCTTCGGTTTTGCGATCTGGAATTCAGCTACTACCTCAAGAATAAAGCAGCAAAAGACATTGTTTTAAACATGTGTTTCCTTAAACTATCAAAACGCTAAAGGCGTTGAAAAAAGGGCTGATATTTTGATAATGTCTTAAAATGCTACGGAAAGAATCAGATATGTAGATACGTAGCATCATGTACATAACAAAGAAAATACCAAAAGCGTGATAAAATGTCACCTGATCTTGTAACAGAGTAAACACCAGAATACAAAGTTTAATTGTAAATCGCATGCTTCATTTCTAAATCTAAAGAATGTCTGAAAATAAAAAGTCGCATTCAGGGCCGGATTGAACTTTTGCGGGGCCCAGGGCAAAATTTCATATTGAGGGCCCTAGGAAATTAATTTCATGGTTTAATGAAATCCTTGTATGAAAAATGAAAATAGACAAAAATTATCGTAAAGGAAAATGATTATCTCAAATTATTCTGAGCTTAAGAAAAATACCATCATATGGATTGAAAATTCTGAGAGACAGAGAGTAAACAGTTTCTTTATGATAATTTTCGTGTATTTTTATTTTTCAGACACAGACAGATACACAGGTAGAGTATGAGAGAGAGAGACAGACCGACAAACAGAGAGTGAGAGAGGGAGACAGACAGACTGACAGAGAGAGAGACAGACATTGAGTGGAAGAGAGACAGATAGACATAAAGTGAGAGAGACAGACAGAGAGTGAGAAAGAGACAGACATTGAGTGAGAGAGGGACAGACAGAGTGAGAAAGAGACAGACATTGAGTGAGAGAGGGACAGACAGAGTGAGAGAGAGACAGACAGACAGACAAAGAGAGAGGAAGAGAATGAAAGTGCTGAAATCTACGACTTTCTTTCTGGAGAGGAGGAAGTATAGGTTGCTTTATTATCTTAATAAAAACTTTCCTACAAAATGATAAAAAAGATAGCTTTAACTATTCTGCGTAGCGAATATTTTTCCATTGCAAACACTTTCGCGTATTGAATAATAACGATCCCTCTTAAATAAATTCGTATATACATATTTTTTTCCTGGTACATGTTTTAGTGATTGATTTTTAATGGAAAGTGGAATAACTGGTAAATTAATTACTTTATTCACTTCTTATACGCGCTCATGTATAAAAATTGCCTTATTTATTTATTTTTGTATTTCCAACACTGTTTTTAAAGTCACAGAATGATTGGCATCCATATATAGCCCAGATACAATTTGATATTGTTCTTTTTATTTTTTTTAAATTTCAGTACCAGCTTTACACACAAATTGTTGAGTATATAATAGGGAGTAACAAAATGTGATGAAATTTAATTTCTTATTTCATGAATATGGAAAAGTTTAAGGTTTAAATAAGTTGGGGGGGGGGGGGTTATAAACTGAAAAAACAACAACATTATAACAAGTTAGTAAAATCATGCAATGCATTGATTATGATACGCTTTCCAACATACCAGAAATCGCGCGCAGACAAACTCTCCTCCTAACCTTGACTATTGATTCGTTCAGTATACCTCCGGAACAACATACTAAAGTTTTGTCGCAATAGAAACAATTTTACTCAAGTTATGAGGATAATGGCTGTGAAATAAATCTCGCTCATGTGCCATGACCTTTGATCCATTTCGATGATGTTAAAAATAATTGGTTCAGTATACCTCTGGACCAACATACTAAAGTTTTGTTGCGGTAGAAGCATTTTTACTCAAGTTATGAGGATAATGGCTGTGTAATAAATCTCGCTCTTGTGCCCTGACCTTTGATCCCATTTCGATTACATTCAGTATAACCTGTTCAGTTTACTTCCGGAACAACATGATAAAGTTTTGTCGCAATCGAAGCATTTTTACGTAAGTTATGACGCATAAAGGCGATGGAATTGATCCCACTCCTATGTCCTCATCTTTGACTTTGACCCCATTTCGCTTATTTTCAAAAGGGTTCGTCCCCAGGTTGTCCCTTACCCCATACTAAAATTTAATTGAAATTGAATAATTTTTACGCGAGTTATCGGGTGGACAGACAGACAGAAAGACAGACGGACAAAGCTGGAGCATATACGCTTCTTCAACCTACGGTTGGAAAACGTAAAAATATATTTTTTAGGGCCTTGCTCCCCAAAACTTAAAAAAATAACAATAAATATAGAGAATTCTAGCAAAAACAATTTTGTCTTTGTATTGTAAAGTGCGGGGCCCGGGGCGACTGACCCAGTTGCACCTATGGTCCAGCCGGCCCTGGTCGCATTTCACAATTTCAAAATATAAAGTATTGTATCTCCAAAAAATTGACATTTCGCACATCCTGTATTACAAACAAAGTCAAACAAAGGAATGTATGTGAAATCTGGTAGTAGTAGTTGTGTGTGCGAGTTTATATGGATTAGTGTGAAAGGTAAAAGGACCACAATTTGAGACAGTGTTGTTTATATGTATGGGAAGATAACGCGAAGGAGTGAATTAATAAAAATAGTTTCAGTACTGGTGGCTCGGTCTACAGAATTTTAGTGTGTCAGCGCAATTCTCCATAATAAATGAGGAGCAAAACCACAGCTGCATGAAAGCATCAGACGTAACCCGCGAGTATAGAATTCATTTTAAATTCAGTGCGTGCTTCATTACACAAATGGTGCAGTGTTTAAACTTGGTTCTGTCTCAGTTTGTGCTCGTTGAACAAGATTTGGTTTCTAACTTAGAAGCCTCATCAGAGCTAACCTCACTGATGTTACCCGAAACAAAGGTCACTGCTAAAGAAAATTTTATTCCATTCTTGACATTTTCATGCCATCCTTTATTTTTCCGATCTGAAAATGAGTTTTTCATCGTAAATGAGTTGATATTACATCTGATTTCCTGTTTATGGGATTTTACTCTTTTTACAAAGATAACAAATCTACGATTCCGCTTAACCACAGTTGAGTTGTATTTTAATTATAAGTATTTAGAACTTTCGTATTCTGAAGTACACTCTACTTGAGAAAGTTCCACTGTCCTTGAGCGAAAGCTTTTTCTCTCACTCTCATTTTTAAGGAGAAATTATCAAAAAAATCGAAAGCTGTCAAGCCTTGAACCACGATCAGTTTTGTTATCCTTTTTCGAAACGTGGAACTTCTCACAGCAATTTGTTCAGCCTCAGTTTAAACATGTGAAAATTGCAAAGCGAGGGGAAAATGTAAATACGTAAGAAGTTCTTAAGTTTTTATGTAGCAGGACCTAAAGTGTTTGGAAAAGCGATTTGTGAAGATAAATAACCAACCAGTGATACGTGATCGTGTTCTTACAGTGCGGTGAAAAATGTGGAGTGTGAAACAAGAGCTGACTATTATCAAACTCAATGCCTACTGTAGTACCGGTAAAAGATGTAAAAAGCTATGCCTTCTCGGCTATAGTAGGAAAGCGACCAAAAAAGACCAGAAGGGATGTTAATACAACTCACTCTTTTTTTTTTTTTTTTTTTTTTTTTTTTTTTTGTACAGCGTCAAGACATTTGGGGACTAATTTCATCGCCTCCATACGTCGGAACAATAACTCCAAAGTTTCCCTAGCCACACAGACGAAAAATTTGTTAGCTGACTTATATAGTGTCAACAGTTGTTCGGAGCAAAAGCATCGTCGTCTCAAAACAAAATTCTAGCTTTTCCGTAGCAGATTTAGCAATACGAGACCGAAAAGGACCCCTTGTCAAAAAATGTTTTAAGCAAGTCGCACTGAAAGTATTAATAATGCGTTTTATATATTTGTGTGACAGTACCGACGACGTGAGTCATCACAGTTATGTAATTGAAATAACGGATATCAAAGATCATCGCTTGTCAATTTGCAATTGAAATAAGGCTAAACTTCTTGTCGATACAGTCTTTAAAAGTTTTATCAAAACGACTTTTGAAAATTCTGTTGCAAGAAATTTTAAGAGGCTGGATACCGAAGTTCTTCATAAATGTTACTTCATGTAAAATGATATGTTTAAGATTCCATGTATCCGACATATTGAAAAGGCATGACGAATTAGCTCTACGTTTGCGTGTCAGATTTTGTTTTATGCCATTCTTAAGAGAAAATATAATACAATGGACCACTGAAGGAAGCATGAAAGAGCTTAACAAGAAAAAAATTAAATACGATCGCTCATAATTTAAATTTTCATTAAAGAAACAAGTTGTTATTTTATTGAAGCATGAACAAATACCCTATTCACAAAATTTAGTGTATTTCTTCCATTGTGTTGTAGGTATTCTCCACAAAGCGAAAAAACGTAAGGGGCTGTAAACCATATCGGGATATCATTCATTTGGAAGCTAAATGAATCCCTGAAAGTTTAAAGTTAAATGTTAACTGTGTATATAAAATTGTTTTTAGGGGAAAGGACCAACAAAAAATAAAAGTTTTTAAAATCTACCAGAACAAAATAAAAGTTAAGGAAAAATAGAAGAAAAAAAAATTTTTTTTCTAGTGTAAGTTCATGCAGTTTTATTAAATTAAGGCATACTTTTTTTCACATTTTAACCAAAAACATTTTACAGTCACATTTTAACCAAAAACATAAAAAAATGAAACACTTTCGGTGGGGAGAAGGGGGCTAAGGCTCCCTTGCTTCCCTCTAAATACGCTCCTAAACCATGGTGTAACTTCTAAGTAGCTTTCTCACCATGAAAAGGGAAATGTTTCGCTAAACTGTGACTACAACAAATTTCTAATCTACGAAATAAATTGAAAAATGACTGAGAAATTTTATAGGTTTCCATGAAGAGTGGCCGTGATAATCGTTAGTTTGATGCAACATCCAGAAATGCAGTTCATTGTATTCTCAGTCCCTGAGTCTTGGGTGACAATGGTTGCTAACTCCGAGCAGAAGAGAGACAGAATTGAAGGAAGGAGCCATCTTCATTAAGAACTTGACTCGCACCGTCCACCTTGCTCATATGGGTTGAATCGGCAGCTCCCGGTTGTTCTGTGGCGTAGCGAGTTCGAAGCCGCTCACGGACCACCCTGCTTGTTGAAAAGGTTTGAATATCTTGCCTTCCGAAGAAGGCTTTCTTTTAACGAGGACCCTCATTCTCCCCCCAAAGGCCCTTTTCTTAAAGAATGGCTTACTTTCGGTCAGACAACTTGAAATCTTCCCCCAAACCCCTAAGGGAACAAAATTGCAAATAAAATTAATCACGAAATAGCTTTGAGGTATGGAATAATATCATGGAATTAAACTGATCAGTAACTTGCTTCCTGTAAGATAGCTTAAGGTATACATATGATATATTTCTAACGCACTGAAAAGATCATGTTTTTTTCATTTCATGTGCCAATAAAAGATGACACTGGTTCTGATTTTTTTCTTTTTACTGAGGGGGAGGAGATGTTTCGAATTTTAAATCTTTTTTGGTTCGGTAAGAGAGAATGAAGAAGAAGAAAAGAAAAGAAATACTGTGCACTATTCATGCGACGATTAACTTCACATACTTTCTGTACATTTTCGTATAAGTGATATTGCTATTTCGTATTGTTGCGTGTGTTCTCCACCAAAACAGAGAGTGAGTAAGCGTTGTCGGGACATGCAACAAACATTTGAGAAGTTTCGAAACTCACCAAAGTGAAAATTCCGCTAGCAAAACTTCCTCCTTAAGGACCTCCAGCAGCAGCATCTGTTTATGAGGACCATGGTTCACGTGCGGCCTGCCTGTCCTGCTACATGATGTTAATAATACAGGTGACGCAGATGAAAGCGCTGCTAAGGTGCAAGTTGCCTTCAGTGATTCCAGGTGACCATCTAGAAGTGTTCCTCATGAGAGATCTCTGCTCTCCGGCATCATCTGTCCGTCTTCCCCGCGATGATTGCCGATCTGCGAGAAATGAACAGCGCATGCGCCGCTCGGTGAGAGACGGTCTCATCATAGCCTGCTCCTCTCTGTGTCAGACGAGCCGACGTCGCTCGAATTCAGCAACTCTTTTGAGCGGGAAAGCTGGAGAGCCGAGCAATCAGAGAGGCCATTGATCGCATCAAGCGCTCTGTACCACGAACGGCGCTCTTTATTTTGGGGCCAACCGTCTTTCGGTAGCAGCTCCTCATTATCGCTGGCACATGAACTCTTGATTTTTGCGTCCTAGAAAATTTTTCACGTAATGTATCAAATTTCCAACTGTCAACTAAGTCTAAACTGCGCGGATCACTTTCCTCATACCTCGTTAAGATAAATTAGAAAAAATAGATTCACTACGAATTTTCAGGTTTTGTATGAAAACAGTGAAACCAGATCAGTTTGGGTAATGAAATAAAAATATTTCAGCACTAATCTTTAGTAACTGTAACTGAACATATGTTCGTATATACATATAACGTCAGTTCATCTGATTTTACACGCATATTCCAAAACCTCTGCTACGATTGGAAACCGTTGATTTTTTGGTTAATTGTGCGGTGTTTACTGGCTCAAGTTCCTCAGTGGCTCGAACAGCGCAAAGCACCGACAACGAAAAACAGAAAGGAAAAGAAAAACAAAATAAAATATGTATTCGTACTTCGCAAGGTACGCAAACACGACATGAAACAGTGTAAATGGGCAACGGATTACATAAACCGGAAAAGCGTCGGTATAACGTAAAAAGGAGAACACAAAAGACACATCACAATGATAGTTGTAATGTCTACTCAGGGTTTCTGTGTAGTCTTCTTAAGTAAGTAAACGGAAAAATTGATCCGTTCACAAATAAAACTACATCACAGAAAATAAGAACAACAGTCAATGTTGTCTCAAACGTAAGGGTAACGTCGCCACACAGCAAACAATGTCCAATGTGGAGATAAACCGATGGGCCATTATATTATGACCACCCTCAGCCTAGAGAAATGAGCTTGCCTGGAGACCGAACGGTGGCGCAGGTGAAGTTCACAGAACAGTATATATAGAACCCGAGAACCGGCTTTCGGTTACTAGAATGTTTCGGAGTAAGAATGAGAAAAGATGCCGATTTATAGGAATTTGATAAAGGACAAATTCTGATTCGGCTTAACCACATTGAGCCACATTTAACTTAACCACTCAAGCCGTACCGATCTCCGAAACGGCGCGGCTTGTGGTTTGTTCACGTGCCGCTGTAGTGAGTATGTATCAAAAGTGGTGCACAGATGGCCAAACGACGAACCGTCGTCCAGCCGTGTCTCGTCCGTAGCTCACTGATGCTGCAGAGGAGCGCAGACTGTCGCGCATTGTTCACAGCTACAGCAGGACCACATTGCGACAAATCACCCGCAGCTACAACAGTAGTGATCAGGGCAATGTGATACAGCACACAGTTCATCACATGGCCTGCGTAGCCGAAGACCCAGCCGTGTCCCCATGTTCACTTCACGTGATCGGCAACAACGCATGAAATAGGCCCAAGATTATCGAGATTGGACCGTGGATAATTGGAAGAAAGTGGCCTAATCTGATGAATCAAGATTTATGGGGCATTACGTAGACGTCCGAATGCTGATACGCCTATTACCAATAGAGGCTATGTCACCTGGATGCACTGTTGGGAGGAAACAGGCCAGCAGAGATAGTGTTAAGCTCTGGGTGATGTTTTCTTGGGACACTTTAGGTCCCATTATCCCAATAGCACGATCCCTGACAGCTGTCAGGTATCTGAACATCGTTGCGGACCAAGTTCACCCATTCATGGCAACTGTGTTCCCTGCTGATGATGTCATTACCAACAGGATAATGTGACATGCTACACTGCCAGAATCGTTAAGGAGTGGTTCGAGGAACATGCTGGTGACTTTCTGTTAATGCTCTGGCCTCCAAATTAACCTGACATGAACCCAATCGAACATTTGTGGTTCGATTTGGAAAAGCGAGCTCGCGCTAAATCACCACCACTCCGAAATGTACGGGAACTGGAGGACATGTTGTTGACATTATGGTACAAGTTACCCCAGGATAACTATCGCCACCTCATCGAATTGATGTCTACCCGTGTGTCCGCTGTTTTGCGGAATAAAAGGGGTCTTACTGCTTATTAGGTAGGTGGTCATAATGTAATGGCTTATCGGTATATGCTAGTACAGCATTACCCCCACAATTCTGGAGAGAGAGGGAAGACTAGACTCCCAGAACTGGCTTTGTATGATGCAGTTTATTTCCACCCTATTCGTTCCACAGATGCTGTAACATACGCTTGATGTGCTTTCTAACAACACAGAGCGCAAATTCCTCCAACAATTAAATATACACTGCAGCAGCAGAGATTCCAAATTGGCTGGGAATCCAGCAGAATGAGGCCTTAAAACCCTTTATGCATATAAAGAAGAAAGTTACCTTAGAAAGATATGGATTATCTGCACAATGTGAGGAGGGACTGCAAAACCCTCAAATAATCCAAATAAAGTGCAGCACACCGATGAGGGTTCGACTGGGCCGCATCTCCTCCGAAGCCTTGGCCACAGCTGGAATCCGCTCAACAAAAACATCATCTACAGTATATAGACAACAGCCGATCCTACAACTCCAATCATCTTTGATCCATCGGCAAAAATCGAGACGAAATTCGGGTGGAGAAACCGATGCTCATTAAACAGCTGCAGATATACCGACATAGGGGTAGAGGCTACACGCTATGAAGTAAGAATGGTATCAAACTGGAACCAAAGGATTGCCAGGGAGGTTTCTCAAAGCCCCCGGACTCTCCGATTAACGACAAGTAAAGTCTTACATCCTGTGCTATGACAGGCATTCCAAGTTAAAACGTTGGAACGCACGAAAGACGATTCGCAAACAGACGAGCATGCTGAGAGTTGAAAAACAGCATTCTATAAGGGCTATCCGAGAAAAGGTCACAATTTGAAGTAAAGCTTCAGACGATGAAAATCAAACGGCGATTCGTTAGTCATTGTATAAAAACCAGAAATCGGAAACGAGTTGAGGATCCCTTACAAAAACGTAAAGCTTGATGATGAACTGTGCCTGGAAACAGGAGCACTGACTGATGAACCATACATCAATAGTCAGTTTCTGATTGAACGACAATGGGACAAATACATAGCAATAACACTCTGTCTGTCCTCCAGGACATGCCCGAGAGGGCTTTTGGTACGGTGAAAGCTTTCAGGCAAGAGTTCTTAAACCGTTCTATGTGTGCACGATCGACGATAAGACCTAGAAACCTGGTCTGCGGCAAAACTGCTATGGCTGTGGAACCTGAACGCAACCCGGTTTAGGATGTAGGATGGTAGCCATGCTTTTGGCAGAAAAGGACACATGCTGTCTTTCATGGAGAAGTGCAAAGCCATTATTATTCCTGTTTCAAAGATCTAACCAATGCCTTACTGCAGCTGCTGTTCAAAGAAAGGCATAACTGTAGATGAGGAAAAGATATACGTGTAAGTCATTGACACAAACACTGCGAAAATCCGCAGAAGGAAGATTCTGAAGCTGAAAATTGATGTGAAAGATGAACAATGTTACACATGAGATGGAGCTTTGAAGGATACCCCGATCTTGAGAAAAGGGTGACTGAAGCGTCGCGCTTAGGTGCACCTTAGAACACCCAGCAACGAAGAAAACCTTCTGTGAACACCGGCAGAGAGATACATTTCACCTCAAAACACATTCGCGGAGGGCATGGAGGATACTGTGACGCCTCGCGCGACCATACGCTTTGTCGATATCAAAAGGAAAGGATACCAGATGCTGCTTACGTACAAGTGATACCAGATGCTGCTTACGTACAAATGATACCAGATGCTGCTTACGTACAAATGATACCAGATGCTGCTTACGTACAAGTGATACCAGATGCTGCTTACGTACAAGTGATACCAGATGCTGCTTACACACGGATGTTTCAAGGCTAAGCAGATGATCATGAGGTGAATGATAACGACGGAAGCCGCTTAGTTATGACGAAAGGGTGTAGCAACCTTCTAAGTAATGAATCAATCCTGCGTTCCAGAACCTTACACAGACAGCTCGTGAGCGCAGTAGGACCATAACTAGGGAAACGCTTAGTATCTTTTTCACGCTTAAGAAAAGGAAAAAAAGCCTTTCACCAAGAGCTCTGAAACTGATACTCCAACCAAATCCGGTTGAAAAGCAATGGATTTTCCAGAGACGCCTGCGGCCTTAGTATGTGATAGCGGATGTCATCTGACCCGACAGACGTGGTGCCAGAGCAATGCAGAGCTACCCTCAGTTTCACCATTGTGAAATGACAATCACACTCAGTGTTCGTACACGGCGTAACAAAGAGTTTCTTTCGTTCCGCCAGAGCCATCACGCAATGAAATGAGGCCGGATATGCCCTATCACTTGTGACGTATATTTCTAATTTAACCTTTCGAGTTTCTATTCTTATGTAACTTCTCAATCAGATTTTTCCTTCTTAACGGCTCATTACTTCCCCGAGTTTCCTTACATGTTTTGGAAACACTGACAGTGAGTCAATAAAAACTACATCGAGAGCGAAAATTGAGTAGAGAGAGTGATAAGAGTGACAGTAGTGGTACGACGAATGATGCTTAACTGAGTTCACATTTTGACGCATGTTATCTTGTTATCATACCCATGAAGTCGTCTTGTGTACGAATATCCTGTTCTGTTAACAACGAGATTTTGTGAAAACAGGAATCGTTACTACCTGTGTATGTCGACAACTAAATGCAGTTAAAGTGTTATTAGCTACATTTCTTGACTTCTTTGCTTATCAATATCTGGACCGTTAATACAATGACGGACTGTGTTGACATTTAATGATATTCCAAAATACAAAAATCTAAAATGTGTCGAATTGCATCAAAACTGCTGCAAACAGGGGTAAAGGCCACCCAGACAATACTCAACATCAGTGACATCTTCATACTTCCGTCCGTCATTCTCAAGTATGGAGATCTTCTGTAAACTTTAGTTTCATCAGTTTTTACGAATCTTGTCCCAAATGATTTTGGAACTGGTGCTTGAATTGATAAAATAAATGTACTAACCCAAATTCTCCTGTTGCTTCGTCGAAATACCAGCCGAGAATGGAACTCTGCACGTTTAAAAGTAAGAACTTTCACATCGGTTGGGTAACGTCTGAACTTACACCAGCCCTTATATTGTGCTATTCTAGCAGCAGTACATTCATTGTCGCATCAAGGTTTCGGAGTGATTGCAGCTGTGTCCGACATTTCCCTTTCGAATTTTCGGGCTTACTAGTATTCATGCGTTTACTCTCATAGCTCTCAGGTTCCTTAACCCGTCGTTGGTAGCGCTGTGAGCATTTCTCTCACGCTTCGCATATAAAGGGCGCCATTTATTTGGAAGTGACCTTTGGAGCACCAATCCAGCTCCAGCTGAATTTTAGAATCTTCTCAACAATCTTTTATCAATTCCGATAAGGACTGGTGCGTCTTTGACCTTCAAACTATCTGCTCTTCGCTCCCATATGCTTCGTGTGAACATTTTTATCATCACACGACCTGTGGCGTTTGCGTCACGTGTGAACTTTTCTCATCAAGCAACCACTGGCGTTCGTGTTTTGCTTTTTTATAGATAAAGCGATGATAGGAGTGCATTTCGCCTAATTTGATTTATAACTTTTGGTTTGTTAGCAGCGCATTTTGAACACCGGTGCTTTTGTTCACTTTTGAGCAAAAATATCGGGAAAAGGCAGTGTGAGTAAAAATCTCACGCGTGACTACTAGCATTGTTCAACGTGTAGCGATCAGTATCGGGTTAACACAAAAGTGCCCTGTCACAAGACAGATATATCATCGCGAGACACACATTGAAATTTATAGAAAATAAAAATTACCGGCTATGGTTTCATTCAAATTTCTTATGTCAATATACACTCATGGGAAAGATCATTATGACCACTCCTGTCTCCACAAGCGAACGCCTCCCACAGCACGGAGCACTGGCATTTCCAACCGGCACGAAATTTACGTCGATGACACGAATAGGGCGTGTTAGTTCATCATTGCAAAGTCCATGCAATAGGGAAAGAAAAGCACTTGTCGAAGTTTGAACGGAAGTGATTATCGGTGCGGTGCGGGTAGTGGTCTGCATCTCAGCAACAGCAGGCAGTGTTTTGTATTCGAAGGCACCGTTATGGTGGTATAGCCAGAATGATCCGAAGAAGAACACAAATACACTCAACGTGCAGGAAAATGGGCTGGTTGTCAGTCGAGGTAAACGCCGTCTGGCACGGGCTGTCTATCGGGAACAACAGATGGCTCGACATCTCACAATCAACGGCAAACTACAGCCAGGATTCACAAAGAAACGTTACCAAACACACAATCCGACGAACACTTTTGCTCGTGAGTCACAGGAGCCGGCGGTTACTTCATGTGCATAGGTTGACCAACATTTATCGACAGTTCTCACTGCAATGCGCACGGGAGTACCATGACATGACACTACACGACTGGAAAAGTATTTTCCGATGAATCCAGGTATTAACTCCAACATAACGGTGGATGGATCCGTACCCGATGCCTCAAGGATGAGCAGCTGTAACCAGACTGCACAGTTACGAGGTAGCAGGCCGGCATACAGTAGTTCCGTGGCATAGGGATTGTTTTCATGGATCACAGGTAGGTGGTAGCAAGCCGGCATACAGTAGTGCCGTGGCATACGGATTGTTTTCATGGATCACAGTTAGGTGGTAGCAGGCCGGCCTACAATAGTGCCGTGACATAGGGATTGTTTCCATGGATCACAGTTAGGTGGTAGCAGGCCGGCATACAGTAGTGCCGTGGCATAGGGATTGTTTTCATGGATCATCATACCCACTGAACATACCTTCCCCAGCAGATCCTACCTAGTCACTGCTTCTAATCAAGTGCTGCTCTACATGGCGATCGTGTATTCGAAAGGCACTTGTCATCAGAAAAAGGTTTTCCTCTGACAACGTACTACGTGTCTTTGTTTACAAACAGAAAACGAAGGCGGAGATTCCCTCTCATTTAACTGGAGCTTCTCCTAACAATCATTTCTTTATACAGTTCATTTTGCGAAACTGCCAAAAATCACCTGATACTAGGGCTGCAGTTGTCTCACCAAAAGGGGAAAGGAGTAAGAAATATGCACGGTCACGTGGTTTAATAACCCCAGATCTAAACTTAGAGTGTGAGAGTTAGCGGCATTGCACTCACTTCGTTCCATCTAGTAACCGAAAAGCGGTAGAACGGGACGAGCGCCCGTGGGAAGCCACCGAATAATGAGGCAGGCTCCACCGCTGTTCAACTCTCCCCTTCCCAGGTAACACATCCTTGCGATTTAACGTAGGTCCAACATTAAGCCACCGTATTTCAGGAATAGCAGAGAGTGGCTCAGTGTTTGGCTTACGTTAAATTGCAAGGCTGTACTACCTGGGTTGTGCCCTGCACCCTTAAATCTAAGAAAATCAACTTCGACGAGTATCAGCAGATAATGAGTCCTGAGTATGAGTATAACCATTTAATGTAGCATACTGGACTCCCCTCCCCCTCAGGCGAGTCAGGAAATTAATAAAGTACTGTAGTAGAATTTCTTTCTTTAGGCCTGTTAGATTCCACCGCGATCACTGTCAATGTGCTTTTAGGTCGAGGCCAACCAACTTCAACTTAACACACTAGAGTCTTTCAGCAAGACAACTTCCTGTATCACAAGGTTCGCATTGTGCAGTAAATGTTCGAGGATCATGTCGAAGCATTTCGTATATTCCCCTAGCTGTCAGAGAGTATCATAGAAGATCTGTGGGGTGCAGCGGAAGGCCGCATTCGGCGATCCACGCCAGCAACTCGCTTCTTCGCCGAACTCCGAGATGCAATTCTGTCCATCTGATATAATAATACCTGATAACAAGTTCGGCGGTCCAGTGGAGACGATGTCACACCTGGTGATGCCAATTACCGCTGCAAAAGATGGCGCAATACCCTATTAGATAGGTGAACATGATGTTAAAGGTCATGAGTGTAGACTGAATATGAAGTATTCCAGTAGGCAGAAAGCAAAATCTTCTTGTCAGAACAGCAGTTGTCGTCCGGGCTATCGTAAGGTCGTATTCTGAGCACTCTGTGCCACTGCCGACACTGCTTGATATTACAATGAGGCCCCTATTTCTTTTTATTAGTAAGTATTCAATCCAAAACCGGTGCTCAGTTAACGAGAATGTAGTATAGCGCAAATGTGAAAGACTGTTTAAGAACAATTCGTGTGGAGCTATTTTTTCACCTCTGTCATAATTCACAGTCATTTTAAGCAAACTTGTATGCCGGCATGAGCCAAACTGAATTGCTGAACGAGTTATTTACCTGTTATGTTACGAATGGCTTCTGCTGTGGCTCTCGAATAGTAACCTCTGAAATCAATAAGTCGAGGTCGGGGGTGCTTAACTTATTTTGTTAGTGTACCGCTTATCAAATTTGGAAACGAGCTTTTGTTCCATCACGGCAGTAATTAATGAAATTTAGAAAAGTGAATGAATAAAATAGCATGACTACCTGCTTATTTATTCATTGCAAACTTCGTTTTTATTACTGTTAAAGGATTCTATTTATCTTTCATTTTGTATTAGCGAAAAAATTTAAAATAATATTTTTTTCTTAATTTCAAAACTGAATTTTTTTTTTTGACCAAGTACAGTTTTGCTATAACCCGCGAAACGTTTCTACTTTTAATCGTAAGTGAGGCGCAAGACACAATTCATCTCTTCATGTTTTTAACGGAAAGAATAGCTGAAAATTCTGCTTCGCCTAAATATGATGTACTATAAAAACACTCTGTTTCATACAAATGCGATGTCCTATGAACAATAACGGGAACAATTCTGTTTCACATAAATAGGGTGCGTTATAGATGACAACGGAAAGAATAACTGAAAGTTATATTTTAATATGATGCAAGTAAATGGTATTTTAAAGCCTTGTATGAATTAATATTCACAATTTCCTCCCTTTGGTTTCCCAAATTTTCTTTCTCAAACACATTACGCAATTCTGCATGACAAGAAATTTCCTAGAATTGAGCTTTTACCTTCGACGCTCCGGTGGCCCAGTGGTCAGAAACGAGGGCTTCCGGCAAATCGTTCTACTGGAGCAGGCCCGAGTCCTTGTTGCATCGTGAATACTCAGCTGCTCTGTCACTTTCCTGAAATCAACGGCCCCAAATTAAAGACAGTGTATCCCCTATATCCTTAGATTCTTGCAAGGGTCGTTAAATGTATATGAAGCAAAGTGCAGATCACTTGAAAAAGTTTCAAAATTATTATGGCATCATTTTGTAAGCGAGTACCTCCGCTAATGTCACTTTCATGCTTTTTACGAAAGTAAAAATAAAGGTTAAAAATTAACTGTGAACAGTTTTCTCTGTTATATGCTTTTCGCTCTTTCTTCAATCGCAATTAATAAAATTGCCTGTTTATCAGAATTCAATCTATCTTGTTTTCCGAATCTCTAACCATAAATTCGAGTTTTGTTACCAGCTGATCTAAATGCTCATTCTGTAAACTTAAAATTCAGTTAGTTGAGTCGTCCCAAAGTATCGACAAAGTAACCTAATCTCTCCACCCACAATACTTTAGAAAAATAACTGAACTAGAGCACTATTTTAATCGATGAAAATCATTGCACCTCGAAAAACCATTCAAGAAATCGTGTTAAAATATTCCCTCTCCACATCCACCACCTACACTGTGTGGCAGAAAGACGTATACGATATACAAGTATATCTCGTATCATATTCACTTTCTCATCTGCGTGAACGAGATAGTAATGCTGCGAATATTGATTGCACGACATTTAGTAACTTATATTTTTACTGTTTGCTCTAACAACTGTGAGAACATTCCTATGGCAGCTAACGCATACTTCTCTGTGTAATTTCCAAAGTACGAGCATTGTGGCTGGTACAAATTATTGAATTTTACTATTACTCCCAGTCCCCGAACATGGGTGAGAAAAGGGACACAGGTACCCAGGTCCAGGACTCCCAGGGGGCTTACAGTCGAACAAGGCAGACAAATGACAATTGAATTACATATAGTAAAAATGTGGAAGAAACTGAAACAGCACTGTAATGTACCGTGAAGTTTATGTGAAACAGTATACCCAGCGAACAAAATTTTGACCCATCAATAAATGCAAAAGATAAGTCCCCTCAAATAAAAAGAGGCCAAGCCATTAAATGTTACTTTTTAAAAAGAAAGCACACCGCAATGTTTCGAGAAAGTTTAAAGCACTGAAAAAAAAATTAGTCAATAATGTTTGCGATGCAATATTCTTATACTGCTGCTCCACTTCCTAAAATAAAATTCTAATTTCGCCACTGTAAAACAGTTTTATCTGTGATAGCTCATTTGAGTAACTTGGAATAGCAAAGCAGCACTACTGTAACTTTAATTATTTTGATATCACAATACGGTATGCATATTTCCAAGTGTTTTGAAGCGTGCAGTATTTGTACACATCAACAATGGTGCAATCCCGCAGCGGAGCTTTATTTGACCTTTGCTTCAACTAGACCAACGGCAGAGCGCTGTGCGTCCGTGTTAAACTTCCCATAAGACATTGCGTACGTGTTGTATTGCGTCATATCCGTTGCGGTTACCGCGTAATTTTCAAATTGCCTTTACTTTTTGATTTACCTGCGTACATGCCGATCGACGGGCAAGAATGTAGGTCAACAGCTCCAATCGATGGATTCCAGCTTCCTAGCTTTAACTGACAAGCTGATGAAGGCGCTGTAATTGTCTGGGGTCCGTTTTCTTGGGGGAAGGCAATGAATTCCTTAGTACCTCTGTAACAGCATTTAGATGCAATATGGTATCTTAACACCACTGCGTACCAGGCACACCCGTACATGTGCATGGTGTTTCTTGGTAAAGAGGGCTACTTCCAGAATGATAATGCGCCATGACACACAGCTTCGATCATCACACAGTGATTCCAAGGGCACGGAAGTAACTTCGAAGTACTAAAATGGCCCCCGCAGTCCCTAGACCTTAACCCAACTGAACACCTTTGGGATGACATTGAGTGAGCCATTCGAAACAGAGATCTTCCTCCAGCGAGCATTCGGCAATATACAGCAGTTGTCACATTCGCTTGGCAGAACATACCTGTAGAACAATGGTCTCAAACTCGCGGCCCGTTGCTATATGTTTTGCGGCCCGCATGAATGATTACAAAATAAAAATAAATAACCCTTGTTTCAAGTATATTATAATATATCAAATATGATATAAACATAGTAATGCTCAGTAAAGCCATCCTCTTTACAGGTAACAAGTTTTTGAGATTTGAGAGATGAAATAAAGATGTTCCTTGAAAGTAAAGATCAAGACGTCTCGCTTTTTGATGATCCAAAATTGTTACATGATCTGGCATTCAGCTCAGATATGACTGGATACTTAAACGATTTGAATATCAAACTACAGGACCAAAATAAGCTAGTTACCGATATTATTGATAATGCTAAGGTATTTCAGAGGAAACTTCAGCTTTGGGAAGCTCAGCTCAGTGAAGGAAATACTTGCTCACTTTTTCCCACTTTAAAAGCTTCAGCTGAAGAAGAAATCAACTTTGGTGAATTCTCTGCGAAGATAGCTATGTTAAAAGTGGATTTCAACAAGCGGTTTTAATAATGTTTCAAAGACATGGAAAATATTTTCAATATATTCAGGTCTCCATTTTTCTATAATGCTGACAACGCACCTGAAGAGCTTCAGCTTGAATTAATAGACTTTCAGTGTGATTCTTTCCTAAAAAAATCAACAGCTGCAATCTACCAGTTAATTTCAAAGGGCAAGTACATAAAATATTCATAACCCAGCTGCATAGGCTCTGTCTATGTTCAGAACAACATACTCATGTGAATAATTGTTTTCAAGAATGAACCAAGTACAATAAAATGTCTTGAAAGGAATAGTGACAGTCACTTATGCTTACTTTTAAAAGTAGCATGTTAAAAAGGACATTATTCCAAATATCGATAAGTTAGTGACAGAAAAGCGAGCCCAAGTTTCTGGTCAGAACACGTAATATTTTCTGTACATTGTACCGTGTTCAGTTGGTAAAATGTGATTGTGTTAAGATTTTAAGTGAAAATAATTGTTACGTAAACGTGATTCTTTTCAGTGATTGATAAAGCACTTGTTTTTTCTTTTTACCGATAATTAGAAATAATATTCCACTCTAGTGCCAAAGCATTGGAGTAGTTTTGTAAAGTTGATATTTATTCATAAGAAATTTATTAATATTCCTGCGGCCCCCTATGTTATTTCAAAACTGGAAAGTGGCCCTTCGAAATTTCTGAGTTTGAGACCACTGCTGTAGAACGATATCATCACCGCACTGAATCTATACCATTTCGAATCGAGACTGTTTTGAAAGCCAAAGGCGGCCCGACATGCTATTAGGTAGGTATTCTTGATAATTGCTATTTCAAGCGTATATATATTTCGCCTACAAGAGTGGATTCTTAAAAGAAATATAAAAATCATAATTTTAACCAGTTTAAGTTGCCAAATCACCAACACTTTTCAGTTAAAAGATGAATGTATGCATGCAGGCAGGTGCAAAGCCAAGCAAGCGCACAACAAAACTGAATGAATGAAATGAAGTGTGTTTGTAGTAATAAATGAAAAGAGTGTTTACAATGCTGCATTCATCATGAGGGATGGCGCCAGACACACATACGACGACTGCTATGGAATCTCATGAGTCACAAGTGTGACGTATACTGTAACTTAACTTTCATTTTTAGTTACCTTTTCTTTGTTCATTTGACTTCATTCTCTACTAGCGTTTTTCAAACTTAACGTGATACGTTCTCTCTCGCAAGAGTATGGTTGGCAACACCTTGAGGTCGGAACGTATGACCTGTGTATGTGCCCGATGAGAACTGAACGTTATATAAGGTTTGAGCAGCAGCAGTGAGGGGAGATGGTGGAAGTTATATACTAATTGTGGAAAAGACGTTTGTTAAATTGAAGTTTGAGTTATTTAAAGGCTGCGTGTTCTACTTTTGTGTTGGTGTTGTTCTCTTAACCAGGTGTTAATATTATTATTAACTCACGTTCGTTTGATTAAGCCTTGTTAAAGTGCCAAAAGGTTAGTGGCAGAATAAAGATTGATATTAAGTAATCTTTTCTGAAGTTTCTTGAATGATTCCTGTTTCACTGTAGGTGAAGTTTGTGAGACTGGTTAGTGTTCAGGCAGTTATAGTTACACGAACATTACACAAGCTGGACGGTAGTCGATCATTTTGGAATATCGTTCAGCAGTTCCAATTTCAGGTCACAGAAAAAGAAACGAGGAAGTTGCGATTCAGATTGCCCTGGCGCACTTCAAATAGTCCGGCTCTCATATCCTTCACGCAAAGAGGCACAACCGGCACTCTTAGCAAAATGGTGAAACCTCATATTGTATAGAAAACTGAATTTGCTCTTCCTTCTTTTTCGGAAAATAAATACTCTCCTGCTAATATCATAATTTCTGTAAATGTGCAAAAGGTGAAGGTGGCGGCCATAATGTGCCCCCTACATGAAGGAAATGTTGGTCGGACCGCTTCGACTTATAAGAAATGATTCACTAGTCTGCTGCTTTCTTGCATTTTAATGTTTACAACTAACTGTTTATTAAGACGACACTGAGGTGAAGCGGGTATATTAAGATTTCTAATATGCAATTGCTTGTCTGAAATCTTAATACACTAGCTTTTTCTTATAGAAACGGTAATCTCCATATAAATTGTGTGTAATTAAGCTTATTGATACATGTGTCGGTGATGTCTCAATCTGCGATAAATTTTCATACTTTGACTAGTGCGTTCACTTTCAGGAAACACCTGCACAACAAGTGTTTCACAGGTTGAAAACTTTTCGACTAAGCTACAGTAATCAGTCAGTCCTTACCTTCTAGGAACAACTGTGGCATTTAATTCCAATTGAGAGCTTCTCATTCGTATCTCGAGTTCTTTCAGTTGCTCTAATTGCGTTATTGACTTTCTTAAACTTATGGAGCATAAGTATGGTATCATCCTCTAAAACCTCTATATTTCTTTGATAGTTAAGCGCAAAACCATTCTTAAAGAATTTCAAGCAGAGAATTTACTGCTGCGAAAACTAATTCTCAATTCTTCCCCACACCTCCAGGCAGGAAACTCGAATTATCAAGTCACGGTTTTCCCAAATGTCAAAAAGCATAACTTATGGGACCGTTATTAAGACGATCGTACAATTTGCAGATAAAAGTAAGAATACAATGTTAAGTTCTTTAGGATGTTTTTACAAACGGAGACTGTATCTGGTATCAAATATTTCTCAGTAGAACTACTTTTTTTCTTTCTTTCTTCGCTGTTGATCTTTTATTTCGTAGCTTATTGGAAAATCCAATAAATTCCCGTCAGGAATTGTTTTCGTGCTTAGGAAATCCGGGAACAGAAGTTCAGTTGAGCTGTCTTGCATCGGGAAACGACAGTTTTGTCAGAGGAAAAATTCTTTCCCCTGGAGCATTGTGCCTTGCAATCAGATAGCATATTAAATTAAGTATTTCTGACTGGGACTGATGCACAACTGAAAGGATCAAATATACAACGCCCAGTTCCACGGAACAAATTTTTGTAGCGTGAATAAAACAATGATTTTTCTTTGTGACTTATGTCACAGAGCCCATCGAAGCAAAAGCAGGAAAACTGACAGACAAACCTGCATTGTTTCAGTGTCCATAGTTCTTCGGAAATGACAATGCGACTCGCTGCCGTTGAGATGGTGTCTCCCTGTTGGAGACTGGCTAAGAGGCTTGTCTCGCTCTCCAAGAACTTAGGTAAAAAATCCGGAAGATGTGGATGATTAGATGTGTTTGTCGTGATCGAGGACCTTCACATTTTATAATTTCTTGTTTGGAGACAAAAATCTGATCCTTCAGTGATTGTTTCACTAGAACGAGTTACAGAACACTTGATTCGATTCTGGATCTTGCTCATCATAATTTCTTGCTGTGAGTCACAACATTTTCATTCGACTGAAGTAATATATTTGCATTCTACACAGCACTGCGGAAGTATTAACAGAATTAGAATCTCGTCATTCACACGACTCATTCGACATGAAAATGAAATATGTCGTCTTATGATCTAGGTATAGTAAGGAAGATTACAGAATGGAATTTCACCACAAGAGTAATCGCAAACGCTCATATTGCAAAAGCATCCTGAGGATCAATTGCTGCATTGACCCATATTTTGATGTAGACCATATCTCGAGTATAAAATCAGTGCGTAGGTCAAGACAACCAAAAACCCGGTAACCCTGACAGACAGGCGATACCGGACGACCGAGGTAGTAGATGTATGGCTCGCCCTGTAAAACGATGTAGTGCGGTCGGATGAATCCCGTTACAGTTGTTTACTACCGACGGAGATATGATTGTACAAAAATAATGTCACAGAACGGACTTGGTCTGTATCCTACAGACGAAGGTGTACTCGTTCAGGGATTCTGTGTACGGCTGCACACATCATTGTGTGGTTATGCCAACTCAAACATGTATCTGTTCATTGTAACGGATTATATTCATCTCGTAAAGAAAACACTGTATCTGAAGAAATGGGCTATTCAAAGACAACAATGGAACAGCCATCAAAACACGGATTGTGCCTTCCAGTAATATGCAACATTTTCCATGGCTTACATGTTCGCCGCGTATGAATTCTACTGAGCCGGTACCGGACCGAGGGTACTAAGCCTTGGCTTCTAAACATTCGACTGCTGTAGGTCTGTGTTCGAATCGCGGTCAATGAATAGATGATGTGCTTGTCTTATGGCACTGGCTCTCTCCTTCCTTGAAACCAGTGGTCGCCTCGTTCCGAAATCAGGGACGAACGACAACTTTTAGCCCATTGAGTTGCTCATGGTGGTCCTTAAACTCCCAAGCAAAAATAATCTTGTGGAAAACATTTAAGACCATTTGTAACGAAGCATCCGTGAGATACCACAAAAACTATAGCGGCCTCCCATGTATGTGGATAGAAGAATGGTATGAGACCACGAGAGGTTCTAGCATGTACTTTATTTAATTCATGCTAAACAGGATTGCAGCTATATCTGCCGCGAATGATACATCCTGATACGCCATTAGGTAGGCTAACGTTTGTTAGCGTAGCGTATTTTAACCAAGTACTGCTTTGGAACATGAACTTAATAAGTGTACTGAATTAAATTCATCAAGAAGAGACAGGAATAACAGTTCAGGGTGTTAAGGAAGTTTTAGCCCCGCCCCAAGTTTTGTTTTCTGTGTCACGTTCTTTTTTTATTCCTCCTGTATTTCTGTTATGTGCCACTCTAAACTGAATAGGGGACATATACTCGTATACACACATACCATTTCTACAGTACGTTATAATATACATAGATTTAAACATACTGCACAAAACAAAATTCTTGTTATTGATAGATGCGTAATTATTGACTTCTTCCTGTTGTTATTGACTTATTAGCTAAGTTTTTAACAATCACCAGCATAAGAAAAATATCAAAGTTACAGTATTACAAAAATTACGACGTTTTCATTTTCTCGTCAGTTAGCTGCTATTTCTTGTCAGTACCTATGGCTGAGTTTCATTCCTCGGGCTGCGATGATTTTGAATATCACATCGGTTTCAAGTTGCATATAAAGGAAGATTTTGTTACTTGTTACGTATGGTTATTATTACTTAACAAACATCTGTGAAGAACAGGAATGTGTGCTCTTTGAAAATTTATAATGAGGATAATTTTTTTTAGGTATGTCTTTTTTTTTTTTTTTTTTTCACTATTGTTCTTCACACGTTTTTATTATCCAAAATACCTATCTCGTTCTTCAGATAGCAAAGTCATCACTATGTAGTTTTATTTAACAAACATCCATGCAGTGTCATTGAAATTTACATCACTATAGTGAAGACAGAAAGTGTTAAATAGCCTGTTAGACACCTGCAGAAATGCATTTCATCATAAAGGTTTGGTAATATTCGTTATAATAAATTCTTAAATATTTAAGGAGATCAAAGGTGAAGCGTATCCTTAAATTGTGTACTGACTTCGATTCGTACTCACTCGTCTGCTCCCCAAGAGTAATTCGCAATGTTGTCTGCTATTTCTTTCCCAGTTCTAATCTAATTTTTCCAAGGCTCCCTTGTTTTTTAATGGAAATCTTCCTTTCTTACATACAATTTATATATATCTATATATATATTTTATGTCCAGCTTTAAGGACTACCGTGAGAAACTCTATGGATAACAAACAGTCACTCGTCCTTAATTTTGTACTACTGGTTCCAGGGAGGGGATAGAGCCAGTGACATTATGTCTCTTCTGGTAGTAATAAAAATTTTGGCCGTCCCGGATGAGACATAGTAGTGATATGCATGTATCACCCTGGACTTGAACCCATGCCCGTCTCTGACGAACGGCCATAACACAGTGCTCAGACTACTGCGCCACCGGGACGGGCAAAATTTGTTATATAATGCAAAACCGGAAAATGGTAATAACCAAATAACCAGTTTCGGAGCAGTGGATGAGTTCCACTGGCAGTTCATCTCCTGTTGAAGAAATGATGGCTGAAATGCTTTGAGAACAAAACTGGAAACAGTACAAGAATTTGCTTCTTGTTATTATTATGAGATGGGAGACTGTGCGAATTAGACGGACTGTTCTAAGGAATAATGCAAATAAAGTACACACAGAGTCGCGCTGTTTACCAGTGAGAAAGAGACTGAAGAATATTGAATGCATGTCTCTTTACAAGACGTGCTGTGCTGTTCCCTTATGAGCGGAAAAGGGCTGTGGAGTACTGGCCAACTTCGTATTAAGGTGGACGTCTAGTGATTTTGCTTCCTATACTTCCAATGGGCAAAGTTCCGTACACATTTTCTTCACAATTAATGCGTTTCTAAGGATGAAAAGTTGAACATCGATTAAAATAACTTCATATTATAACTTGGAATACTTCATATTTTCTAAAACATGAACATAATTAAGCAATCCAACATTTGTTTGTCTACTGACGTTATCAATGTATAGGTCGCGCCATCTTCTATCTGGTCTCAACACCACCAAAGGAAAAGTTATTGATTTTTAATATAATCATGGTTATGTTTTAGAAAACATTAAGTATTACAAGTTATAATATAAAGTTATTTTAATCGATGTTCAAATTTTCATCCTTGGGCAAAATTTGTGAGCCCGAGGATGAACTTAATTGTGAGCAACATTTGTACAGAAGTTTGCCCATTGGAAGTATAGGAAGCAAAATCACTAGACGTCCACCTTAATGTATTATGAAAAGTACACACTGAGTGTTTGAAACGAAGCAATTTTTTCATAACAATTTTCATCAAAATTAAACCACAAGATCCCTTCCGTTCAGCTGAAATCGCATTGACGATCTTCTATCTTCCCCAAATCCAAGAACTCTATGCCTTCCGTTCAGCTGATTACGTAACGGGTCTTACATCTCCTATCTCGGTGGACATCAGATTTTTTGGTACTGGTTTTTTATCCACCAAAAGACCCATTGGACCAAACACACAAAGTATATTTCCCTTGTGGTCCTTGAGTCTGAACATCAGATACATAGGACGTGAAAAGAATAACAGAAACATGTGCTGTACAAGTATAATTTTTTGTAACGCCTAACTAATTTATGAACATGAAATGATATTTTTTTTATTTGTTTGTTACAGCTAGTACTGTCAAAAACTGAAGATACGGTACCTGTTTTAGTGGTGATAAAAAATCACACATAAAACAAAACGAATTCCAAAGAGGGCAAACTGCTGAAGCCCCGGGAATCAATGACTGAATCTGCGGATTTGTTGAATGCATTCACAGCAAATGTAGTGAAAGTTATGACTGTATCAGCCAAGCCAAGAAAAAATAAAATCCAGTGCAAAAAACTGTAGCACAAAATTAAAGCTCACCGGAAAATAACGCCAGGCAATGAAACGGATTGCATCACGAACACATAAAACTACTGCTGCAAAAAATATCTGCAGAAATGAATGTAGCCTCAGCAATCCATCATCTAGTAAAGCAGTTCGCCAGGAACTGTATAAATCTGAAATTTATGGTACAGTCGCTGTCGCCAAGCCACCCATTACTGATGCCAATGTAAAATGGAGGACGGAATGCTTCCCACGAGCACGAAACCAAGACACTGCGTGATTGGAAACATGTGATTGTGTCCGACGAAATCAGCATTCACACTTTTTTAAACTTCGGAGGTTTTGCGTTTGGTGAATACAGAAGAAAGTGCATACCGTCAAACATGCTCCATCCATCCATCTATCTCACCGGCCAACGGCGGGTTGAGTACCGCAAAGACGACTACGTGCCCTTGAGGGTTACCGGCAAATTAAGGTGGATCCATCTAAAATCTTTGCCTTGTAGTATTTTCAATGGGTAACGTTTTGTATCCATTTTCTTCACAATTAATGCGTTCCCAAGGATGAAAATTTGAACATCGATAAAAATAACTTCATCTTATGCCCTAGCATACTTAATATTTTCTAAAATTTAACCGTAAGTAAGCAATCCAACATTTGTTTGTCTACTGACGTCATCAATGTACAGGTCGCGCCATCTATTTTCTAGTCTCAGCACCACCAAAAGAAAAGTTATTGATTTTTAATATATTATGGTTAAGTTTTAGAAAATATTAAATATACTAGTCTTATAATATGAAGTTATTTTTATCGATGTTCAAATTTTCATCCTTGAGAACGCCTTAATTGTGAAGAAAATGGCTGCAGAAGTTTGCCCATTGGAAATGCAAGGCAAAGATTTTAGGTGGATCCACCTAATGTTGCCGGCTTGCCATTCCTCTCCCGCATACGGATAAGGGACAAAGTGCGTCCGAGCCGACTTCACAGGGAACTATCTACGCATTAACGCCCCCAAACACAGGGAGTCTGCGGAAAATCCCGTTAAAACCGCATACTAGATGGCCGGCAGGACCGGGATTCGAACACCGGTCAGAAACGTACACCTCCCACACAGCGCATAGCAACTTAACCAACTGCGCTATGCCGGTGGTTCAAACATGGTAGATGATCAATATTGATTAGGGCAGCGATTTCGTGATATTTTTAGGTCCTATCATTACACTAAATGAGAGAGCTACAACCACTTCATACCTTGATATTCTGGGTGGCGCGATTCATTCCGTGGTGCGAACTTTGTTTTCCGGAAATGATGTCGTCATTCAAGATGATAATGCTGCAAAGACACGTATTTAGATGTTTCCAGTCTTGTTTTGGGGAGCATCAAACTGAAGTTGAACGTCTTCCACGGCCTCCAATCACCAGACCTACATTATTGAGTGCCTGTGGGCAGAATTGGGGAGGATAATGAGAACCAGATTTACTGCATTATCTTCAACGACGAAACTTGAGACTTCCCTCCACGAGGAATAGTCCAATGTTCCTCTGAAGACTGTTCGAAATTTATTTGATCTACTCTATGTCGAATAGAAGCTGTTGTAAAAAGAAAAGGTTGTCTAGCACCCTGTTAAAGCGTACATTAAGATCTTCCCACAGGTATTTCCGTTATTTTGTCCAAACTCCCCACACGGTTAATACAGTTTTAAAATGTTTGCAGTTTCATCTATATTTCCGTATGATAATCCGCACTTCTGTTCAGTCAAGTGGAAGTGTTTTTTCCGTATGAAAACATTTCCTGTTTAGAGAAGTGAAAACCCTTTTCTGAACAGGAGGTCTTTTCATTGGTTGTCCTACACAGTTTGTAAAATTTGGGAATTTTTTTTATTGGAGATTTAACGACCACCGTGAGCAGTCGCCCGTCCCTAATTAGGGCCACTGGTTCCATGGAAGGGAGAAAGCCAGTGCCGTATGTCACTCTGGCTGTTTAATATATTTATGGATGCTTACATGCTTGATGCCAAAATGGATTATACTAGTTTATGACTTTGTAATATGCGTGTGTATAGATTGCTGTATGCTGATGACACAGTACTGTTGGCAGAGAGCAGAAGTGAGTTGCAGAGTATGTTGTCCCGGATGTACGGAATTTGTATCAATTTCAAACTGAGTATAAATAAGGGAAAAACCAAAGTTATGGTTTTTGAGCGAGTAACTGTTAGTACTGAATGCAAGATAATTCTTAATGGCACAGTGATTGACCAGATCAATGAGTTTGTATATTTAGGAAGTATATTTGACAGAGAGAACAAATCAGATGGCTAAATTAGTAGGCGAGTGAATTCTTCATTGAAAGTCATAGCTGCCTTTGGAGGATTTCACATGAATGATGGTTTCTCACGGAAGTCCCGAATGATCGTGTATGAAATTGCAATTGTTCCGACTCTGATTTGCAACAGTGAAACCTGGGTGCTGCAGAAAAGACATAGTCGTTTATGTACTGGGGAGATGCGTGACTTACGGGGGTTTGTGGTAAATCCCGTTGATCATGTGAGAAACAAAGATGTGTTGCAGATGTGTGTAATGTGAGGCAAAATGTTATTAGTATGGTGGAGACTAATATTCTTAGGTGGTTTGGCCATGTTGAAAGAATGAGTGATGAGGTGCTTACTAACAGAATTTTTTCAGCCCAAGTGGCAGGAGAAAAAGGTAGAGTAAAACCAAGGAAATCGTGGGAGGACCAGATTCAGGAATGTCTGCTTGAGAAAAAGATTATGAGTTTGAAGTACAAAAGGAATTGTGTGGGTCGTGTGATGGATGTTAATGAAGCTCGAGGTATGTGCCGAGATCGTTGTATAATAAATGGAGACATTTGATATAACAACAGTAAGTAAATTCCAGTTCTATCAGTTAAACGGGTACTTGGCACATGGTCTCTCTTTGAGGAGCTAACCTCTGAATCTCAGAGAACAGCTTAATGATATGTATGTATGTACACTCATTGTCATAAAAATCCGCACACCAAGAAGGAGGCGTCGGATTAAAATGAGATTTTAGTAGGGAGATGGTACATACCAATGACAGAAGTGATTACAATATCACAGTAGCAGGACGAATTCCCGCGGACATACGAAACACATTCCGGTCAACGTTAGTACAGCGTCGGACAGCCTCGTGCTTGGATACATGCGGTGACACGGTCCGGCATGAAGTCAAAGAGACGCCGTATGTTATCCTGGGACAGATTAGCCCGCACTTCTTGCAACTGACGCTCTAAATCATGAACACTGGGACATGAAGAGAGCTAGCGTCCGATCTGGTCCCACATGTGCTCAATGGGCGAGAGATTTGGCAGGCCATGGAGGCGTCGAAGCATGATGTAGACAGTCCTGGGTAACCCGAGCCGTGTGCGGACGGGTGTTATCTTGTTGGAAAATAGCCCCGGGCTGCCCCGCCAGGAAAGGCAGCACATGGAACCGCAGGGTCTTCTGTACGCAGAGCCGAGCTGTCAACGTCTCTCGGATCACTGCGAGGGAAGTCCGGCTGGCATAGGCGATTGCTCCCCAGATCATCACGATTGCAGTTCGGGACGTGTGACGCTGTACAGTGAGGTTGGGATTGTAGCGCTCACCTGCGGTCCTCCGCGCTCTGACACGGTGGTAGTCCGTTCCCATACAGAAGCGGGATTCGTCGCTGAACACTATACGTTGCCAGTCCGTAGCATTCCACGTTGCTCGCTGCTGACATCACTGCAATCGACGCCGACGATGGTCAGGTGTTAATGGCAGAAAAGGTAAGGGCAGTCGAGAGTGCAGATTCGCCTCTTCCAGGGTTCTGGCGGACACAGGTGTCACTTGTACAGCCGCCACATGTCTCTGGATATTGGATAAGGACGTCGTTGCATCTGTGCGTGCCGCTCTCACGGTCCTCTCTGCTGGTGGTGTGTCTGGGCGCCTTCTCGTGTCCATTGCTCCCAACACGATCGCACCGTATATCCGACCGGCCAAAATGGTGGCCGATTCGGCTCGCCGGCCACCCTGCTTCCCTCATCCCAACGATACGCTTTCGTTCAAACTCAGTCAGTTGCCCGTACGCACATCTACGGCGGCTCCTCGGCATATCTATCGCTCAGGGATCTCACCTGATTCTTACCATGCACTTCGGCACGAATTTGGAGTCTCCTGCGCGGCGCTTTATAAGCCCCGAGGATTGCGATTGCAGCGCTGGTCTTGGACGCGCGGGCATGCGGAATCGCACGAAACTTTAATCATTTGAATGTTTGCCCTCCTCTTAGCTATTCGCCGAGTTTCGCGTTAATCGCCCTGTTTTTTCTTGGTGCGCGGATTTTTTTTGACAATGAGTATGTATATATCGCATTAGCATTTACATATTCAACTTACATGTACCGAACTTGCGAAGTTCAGGTGTCAAGTTGCAACAGGCTCATGTAGTCATGGTAATACAATGCCAGACGAACAAACTGCCCCATCCGGGAGTGGATCGAAAGAGTTGAAAATCAGGATGGACACAGATAAGATTGAAAAGACATGGTATAATACACTGCCGGACAATTGCTAAGGACGGATGACAATAGCAACGATAGCAACCGTAAAATGGAAGGCATGAAAATGTGGAAATTAGCATAAGTGCGGGATACAGTAAGACGTGTTGTTCGTATGCAAATTTTGGATTGCCGAACTTATTCGTGACGTCATAGCGCTGATAAGAGATATAAAGGATTTGACGCGTGTTGACCGTTGTTGTTCAAACGCAAAGTTGAAAGGAAAAGAATCAATTGACGACCTTGCAATTTTCAGTATGTCTTCCCGACATCACCTAGATGATTTTACGCGTGGCCGTATTATTGGCAAGATTGAAGAAGGGCGAAAAATAATAGATGTTGCCAGGGAGTTTGACGTCAGCCACAGTGTTGTTTCAAGGCTTTGGAAATCATTTCAAACAAATGGAGAGTGTAGCAAACGTCACGGGGGAGGTCGTGTTCGCAGTACGACACCTGCAGAAGATCGGTACATAGTGCTATCAACAAAAAGACACCGGCGCAGCACAGCTAGTGAGGTAGCAAATCAGTTTATGGCTGCTACTGGCAAGCGGATCTCCCGAAAAACTGTCGCCAGACGTTTGCATGAAGGAGGACTATACGCCCACCGTCCTGTTGTGTGCATCCCATTGTCCAGACGTCACCGTACCGCCCGTTTGCAATGGTGCTATCAACATCGCAATTGGACTGATAACGACTGGTCTGCTGTCCTCTTCTCAGATGAGAGTAGATACAGTCTATCGTCTGATTGTCGACGACAACTGATCTGGCGTGACAGTGGTACTGCATATTGTCCAGGAAACATACAGAAAAGGGACCGATATCCGACATGTAGTGTCATGGTATGGGCTGGCATCATGATCAATGGCCGTACGTCCCTCTATGAGCTTCCAACTGGGACTATGACTGGCCAACGGTACATTAATGATGTTCTGCTACCTCATGTTCGCATGTTCCGTAGTGCTGTCGGAAACAGATTCATTTTCATGGAAGACAACGCAACATGTCATCGAACAGTCGCTGTCCAAGAGTGTCTTGAGAGCGAGGGTATTCAACGCCTCGTATGGCCAGCACGTTCTCCAGATCTGAATCCCATTGAAAATGTGTGGGATGCTTTGGGGAGGAGTCTTGCTGGTCGCCAATGCTTTCCAATAAGAAAGGACACCCTCATCCGTGCACTGGCAGAGGAATGGGATAAATTACCCCAACAGCTGCTTGATAATGTTGTGCAAAGCATGACACGACGTGTGGAATCTTGCATCGCCCTCCATGGTGGCCATATCCCGTATTGACATCTTACGCCGGAACGCCTGCGGACGGTAATTGCATTTTTTTCACGTTTACGTATTCTGCACAAAATGGCCTGTTTGTCCCTTGAACACGTTCCAAAGCCTTCTGGATTTCAGAGCACAATAAATTGTCTTTCTTGTAATGTTCTGGCATTCTGACATTATTTTATTTCACTTGGCATCCAACCACACTTACTTTTTATGCGCTATATAGCCGTTTATGATCCGTCCTTAGCAATTTTCCAGCAGTGTATTTAGCTTACTGCAACAATTTAATTAAATGGAATAGAGAAAAACACAATATCTGTCAGTAGGTTCTGGAACTACTATGATTTGTGATACAATGAGCAACATGCCGCTGCACAGAACAAGTGAGCTTCAGGATCCTGGCACCACGCTACGATCACTTAGTCTCACAGAGTTAGCTAAGTAATAGCTTACGACCAAAGTCCGATGATGTATCATACATGTTTGAAAACTAAGAGATTTTGATGCTTTACAGATACGCCATAGTGATCGTAGCAGTGTGTGAGCAAACGTTATTTTGGCAGGTGACATCCCAGTTATCCACTAGAAATTATAATACAAGTGAATGAAGAATGTCATTAACTAATCAAACCAGACTGTATCAGTCCCTGTCAGGGGTTCTAAAGGTGACATGCTGTCATAACCAATAGCATCCAAAATATCTTGCAGGCGAGCAGTGATATGACATTAGTAGACAAACAGTGCATCCACCCCTGACCACGTTGTCTACAAACATGGATATGAAAATCGTCAGCACCTACGCAGAAGTACCACATTGCTTTACTTCTGACCAGTCCGACAAAGGCATGACAGGGGTGCAAAAAATGTTCAGAGCCCAATATTTTTTTTTTTTGTCTGAAATTTCCTCCAAAACTGTAACGGATTTTCATACAAGTTTAAGCGATTATTAGAGTATATGTCGATGATCAAGAACTATCCTTAAAGCCTATTACTCAAAAATTTGAAAAAAAAAAGAACAAAAAAAATAGAAACTAATATTTATTCCAATAAATAACTGCACTGCTGGCCACCCAAAATGCAACACCAAGAAGGATACGAGATAGCAAAGCCAGATTTACTGGACACATGACAACAGATACAAAGATGAAACGATTAAGCGCACAGGCCCGTGCGACTTGCGGAACACGTAGACATCAATAGTTCATGTGGTCTCCGTGGCTGGCAATAACGGCCGCTACACGCCGCGGCATCGAACGATAGAGGCTTTGAATGTGGGCTTGGGGGTATGTCGGTCCAGGCTGCTTCCACACGTTGCCACAGTTCATTAGGCGTAGCCGCGGGTGGTGCTTGCCGGGCCACGCGGTTGCCGATCAGCGACTAGACGTGTTCGATAGGCGACATATCGGGAGAACAGGCGGGCCACGGCAGCAGTGGCACCTGGTGGGCCGTGAAGAATTGTTGCACGATGCGTGCCACGAGCGGGCACGCATTGTCCTGTTGAAACGTGGCCGCTGGCAGGTCCTGCAGGTACGGGAGGACTACAGGCTCCAAAACGTCGGAGATGTAGCGGTGGCTGTTGAGTGTGCCGGCGATGCGTACCAGAGGGGTGTGGGTGTCATATCCAATTGCGCCCCAAACCATAACGCTAGGCGACGGACCGGTATGGCGATGCATAATGCAGGCGTCATACAGTCTCTCGCCGCGGTGCCGCCGCACGCGGATCCGACCATCGTGGTGTTGCAGGCAGAAGCGGGATTCGTCGGAGAAGACAATGTCGTGCCATTCCGTAGTCCAGGTTCGGCGTTCAACGTCCCACTGCCGCCGCACTCGCCGGTGGTGTAACGTCAATGGTAATCGGAGCAATGGACGCCGTGCGACAAGTCCCCGCTCCTGCAGACGACGTCGAACGGTACGTGCTGACACAGGTTGTCGCGCAACACACCCTAATTCCTGCGCTAACGTTCGTGATGTGGCGGTGAGAGCTGCCAATGCCCGCCGCACAACATACCGGTCCTCTCGTTCGGTGGTGTGCCGCGCCTGCGGCAATCGTTCACGTTGGTCCGTCCGTCCGTACTGCACCCACCGAATCCATACTCGCCTCACTGTGGCTGGATGTCGTCCTACACGGGCGCCGATGTCTCGGTAAGATAAACCGCTGTCACGATAAGCCACTATTTGTCCTCTGTCGAACTCCGAAACGTGCTGGAATGACTGCGGTATTCTGTGACGAGGAATCAGGAAGCTTCCCACGCACAGGTCCGGCAGCACAACACACTTCCACTACTTACCCCCGCCTTCTGTGCACTCTTCTTATAGTGCTTCTCGGTGGCGTGCCGAGCGCACATGATTTGTATATGTCTTGCAATGTTAATCGTTTGCATGTCCTCTCGCTGGCGACGCATGCTGCGAATTTCTGGCCAATCGGATGCTTCCTTCTTGGTGTTGCATTTTGGGTGGCCAGCAGTGTAGCTTTTTTTTTTTCACGGAAAAAATTGTCTTTTTTTTTTTAGCGCACGAAAGATTTAGTGCTCCAGGTGAATCACTCCCCTCTAGCAGGTGAAAGTTTTAGGCGAGACAGGAATAGGCGAATCAAGAATTCTTTCCTCGCCTAAAATGGCGGAACCCATTAACTTTCGACGTATGAAGAATAGGCAAAACAAGAATAGGCGAATCAAAAAGTAACCCGGGGCAGAGAGGCTGAAAAATAAACAGCTAAAAAATTCTGTAAATTACTATAATTTACTACATTCTAATATTCCAGACGTCTAATTGTGCCAGATAATTTTACTGAATGAAATTTAAATTCGACTTAAATCCTTCGAAAAATTCGCTTTAAAATGTCCGGAACCCCAATAATTTTTCAAATCGGCGACTATGACACATTCGCTGCCATTATTTTCTTTTTTTATTGGAGGTTTAACGATCACCTAGAGCAACTCAGTGGGCTATAAGCAGTCTCCCGTCCCTAATTTAGGGTCACTGGTTCTAAGAAAGGGCGAGAGCCAGCGCCATGAGACAAACACAACATCTACGCCTTAACAGGATTCGAACCCGGACACATCTCGGACGAATGATCAGAAGCCATCGCTTTGACCAGTGGTTCCCAAACTGTGCGCCGCGGCGCCCTTGGGACCCGCGGCTCCCTCACAGGGGCTCCGCGAGATTCACTGCTGGCCACCCAAAATGCAACACCAAGAAGGACACGAGATAGCAAAGCCAGATTTACTGGACACATGACAACAGATACAAAGATGAAACGATTGAGCTTACAGGCCCGTGCGACTTGCGGAACACGCAGACGTCAATAGTTCGTGTGGCTCCCATGACTGGCAATAACGGCCGCTACACGCCGCGGCATCGAACGATAGAGGCTTTGGATGTAGGCTTAAGGTATGTCGGTCCAGGCTGCTTCTACATGTTGCCACAGTTCATCAGGCGTAGCCGCAAGTGGTGCTTGCCGGGCCACGCGGTTGCCGATCAGCTACCAGACGTGTTCGATGGGCGACATATAGGGAGAACAGGCGGGCCACGGCAGCAGTGACACCTGGTGGACCATGAAGAATTATTGCACGATGCGTGCCACGTGCGGGCGCGCATTGTCCTGTTGAAACGTGGCCGCTGGCAGGTGCTGCAGGTAAGAGAGGACTACAGGCTCCAAAACGTCGGAGATGTAGCGGTGGCTATTGAGTGTATCGGCGATGCGTACCAGAAGGGTGCGGGTGTCGTATCCAATTGCGCCCCAAACCATAACGCTAGGCGACGGACCGGTATGGAGATGCATAATGCAGGCGTCATACAGTCTCTCGCCGCGGTGCCGCCGCACGCGGATCCGACCATCGTGGTGTTGCAGGCAGAAGCGGGATTCGTCGAAGACAATGTCGTGCCATTCCGTAGTGCAGGTCCGGCGTTCAACGTCCCACTGCCGCCGCACTCGCCGGTGGTGTAACGTCAATGGTAATCGGAGCAATGGGCGCCGTGCGACAAGTCCCCGCTCCTGATGACGACGTCGAACGGTACGTGCTGACACAGGTTGTTGCGCAACACACCCTAATTCCTGTGCTAACGTTGGTGATGCCCGCCGCACAGCATGCCGGTCCTCTCGTTCGGTGGTGTGTCGCGGCTGCGGCAATCGCTCACGTCGGTCCGTCCGTTCCTCCTGCACCCACTGAATCCATACTCGCCTCACTGTGGCTGGATGTCGTCCTACACGGGCGCCGATGTCTCGGTAAGATAAACCGCTGTCGCGATAAGCCACTATTCGTCCTCTGTCGAACTCCGAAACGTGCTGGAATGAGTACCGTATTCTGCGACGAGGCATCAGGAAGTTTCCCACGCACAGGTCCAGCAGCACAACACACTTCCACTACTTACACCCTGCCTTCTGTGCACCCTTCTTATACTGCTTCTCGGTGGCGTGCCGTGCGCACATGATTTGCATATGCCCTGCAATGCTAATCGTTTGCATGTCCTCTCGCGGGCGACGCATGCTGCGAATTTCAGGCCAATCGGATGCTTTCTTTTGGTGTTGCATTTTGGGTGGCCAGCAGTGTATTACAAAATTTTCATAATTTTAATTCCATTTTGAATTCAATGTGATAGGACGCGAGATCTAGCGGACCTGGTGCAAACCAGTAACTCACTTAGTAATAACTATTTGCAGAAGCATCTACAAATGGTTACTAGATGTCGCTGTACAATAACGTTACAAGCGTGAGCTTTCCCCCAGCACGATTGCCGCCCGAAGGGCGCACATGTGTGTTCCGCACGGCCGCTACCGGAAGTAACCCGACCTTTCGCACCAGCCTCAGCGCTTCTGATAAACATTCCTCCCTCGTTCTCCGAGCGTCTAAAAATGACAGTCCAGAGTTTTCGAGAAGGTCACCAGATCCTTTAAATATGCTCATTCGTTGTCATGTGTGACTCATTTTGCGGTTAGCAGTCTGTTATGTTTTTGCTCTGTCGCTGAGTTTCGGCGTTTGCAAGCTTTTTGGCGTATCAACTGAATATTGTTGTGATTAAGTGAAGTAAAGTTTTTGAAGTTTTTCTTCTCGTGTATATTTTTAAAAATGGGTCGGTTTTACTAAACAGTAATAAGCGTTGTGAAAGTGAAAATAAAGAGAGCACAACGTCAAATAGTGGCAAGAGTTCGAAAATACGACGACACTTATTCGGACTTTGGTTTTACGTCGACTGAAGTTAATGGTGAATAGAGGCCGCAGTGTGTACTGTGTATGAAAGTTTTGGCGCCAGAGTGCCTGCTATGAAGTAAGTTGAAACGCCATTTAGAAACCAATCATCCAGGCATGCTTAGTAAATCTCGTGATTGCTTTACGAGAAAGTTACAAGAGTTAAATCAACAAAAAGGTAGTTTTCATAAGCAGGCATCAATACCAAGCAATGCTTTGCTAGCATCTTACAAGGTGGTACATAGAATCGCAAAATGTAAGAAGCCTCATACCATTGCAGAAGAACTCATTCTACCGGCTGCTGTAGATATGGTGAACATTGTGATCGGCGACTCTGCTGGGAAGCTGCTTTCAAACGTGTCTTTGTCCAATAACACCATCAGTCGCAGAATACAGCACATAGCGGAGGACTTCAATGATCAATTGATTGAAAAAATGAAAGGTAAGGAATTTGGGTTGCACCTGGATGAGGCCACAGATAATAATAATGATTCTCACTTGATTTGCTATGTACGGTTTATAGATGGTGATAACATTGTAGAAGACCTTCTCTTTTGTAAAAGTATCACTGGTAGTGCTAAGGCTCAAGACTTGTTCGAGATCTTCAATACTTTTATATCCGAAAATAATTTGTAGCGGACTAAGTACGTCGTTGGTGTCTGTATCGATGGTGCTCATTCTATGTCCGGCTGTTATGGATGATTGCAGGCACCTATTCGAAGCAAAGCCCCTGATTCACTGTGGACCCATTGCATTATTCAAAGAAAAGCACTTGCGTCAAAATATGTGAGTTCTACTTTGAACCAGGTCTTAGAATATGTAGTGAATGTAGTAAACTATAAATACTCGGCCTTTGATTTTCAAAAAACTATGTGAGGATATGGGATCCGAGCACACGTCTTTGTTGTACTACAGCACTTCGCGATGGCTCTCTCGTGGTAATGTTTTGTCTCGTACGTTTGAACTGAGACAGGAAATTTGTATTTTTCTTAAAGAGAACGACCACAAGTATACCGAAAATTTTCTGAACGAAGATTTTTTGGTAAAACTAGCATACTTATGTGACATTTTTGAAAAGATGAATGCTCTGAATTTCTCCCTGCAGGAAAGCAACATGCACCTTTTAAAGTCGATTGAAAAAATTTCAGATTTCATAAAAAAAAAAAAAAAAAAAAAAAGACTATGGAAAAGAAAAATGAATGAAGACGGAGGTAAAGAATGTTTCCTCTTGTTGCAACAGTTTTTGACCTCCAATGGAGTTGATTTCTCTCGAGGCATGAAATCCATTTTTGAAGATCACTTATCACAGCTTATCACCTGATTTGAGAAATATTTTCAAAATGATAATATCGATAAATTTGTATGGATTGAAGATCCATTTCATGCCACTGTTCCGTCTGAATTTACTGCTGCAGAAGAAGAGAATCTTATTGAGTTGTCTTCCGACAATACGTTGAAAACAAAATTTAGCAGCATGGAGTTACCTGAATTGTGGATATCAGTAAAAGATGAATATCCCCTTCTGAGTGGTTAAGCTCAGAGAATTTTAATTCCATTTGCGACATTATTTGTGCGAAGCTGGGTTTTCGGCGGTCGCTATGATAAAAACTAAGTATCGCGCGAAAATAACGTGGAGAAGGAAATGAGGGTGGCTGTATCCAGTTTGATTCCAAGATTTGAGAAAATGTGCGGTGATCAACAGGCTCATCCATCCCAATAATTATAATTAGTTGAATTTTTTAAATAACATTTTTGTGTGATCTTTAGTACGTGTTTTATTTACTTTTATGTAAGTGTACTTGTTAGAATTTGACATAGGGCGCCTTGGGAAAACCTGGATTCAGCAAGGGCGCCGAGAATCGAAAAAGTTTGGGAACCACTGTGCCACCGGAGCGGCCATTAGTTTCGGAGACGTTTAAAGTTTGGGAACCACTGTGCCACCGGAGCGGCCCATTAGTTTCGGTGACGTTTAAAGTTTGGGAACCACTGTACTACCGGAGCGGCCCATTAGTTTCGGAGACGTTTAAAGTTTGGGAACCACTGTGCCACCGGAGCGGCCCATTAGTTTCGGTGACGTTTAAAGTTTGGGAACCACTGTACCACTGGAGCGGCCCATTAGTTTCGGAGACGTTTAAAGTTTGGGAACCACTGTGCCACCGGAGCGGCCCATTAGTTTCGGTGACGTTTAAAGTTTGGGAACCACTGTGCCACCGGAGCGGCCCATTAGTTTCGGAGATGTTTAAAGTTTGGGAACCACTGTACCACCGGAGCGGCCCATTAGTTTCGGAGACGTTTAAAGTTTGGGAACCATTGTACCACCGGAGCGGCCCATTAGTTTTGGAGACGTTTAAAGTTTGGGAACCACTGTGCCACCGGAGCGGCCCATTAGCTTCGGAGGCATTTAAAGTTTGGGAACCACTGTGCCACCGGAGCGGCCCATTAGTTTCAGAGACGTTTATTAGCATGACTAGGGGTTGCGTCGTACTTGTTACTCACGCCACGCTGTCTCCGCCTTGGCATTAGTAGTCGTTTAGGCTCTGTGAATCGTTTGCGAACGGCAGTTTGCAGTAAGTCACAGCAGCCCTCATAACCTCTTGTATTCATAACTACACATTGTTCAAAATGATTGCCGTGAAGTAAATTACTCCTATTTTTCACGTTATATTCGTTGTTAATAAGTCGATTTTTCGTTTTATTATTACTCTTATTATTTTGCCCCAGAGCTGCCTCAATTTCCCCGAACCTTGTTCGCGCGTTCGGATATATTCTGCACCATTGATGTGGTATATAATCTGGACTTTGTAACGAGTCTCGTTTTTTGTCGTGTAGTCTCTAGGAAATGAGTTTACTTCTCTGTAGAAAGGTTATCAAAACAGCATCCGCAGGGCCACGAAAAAATACAATTGTTCTCCACTCTTCCAAATCCTTAGTTTAAGCCTATTTTTACATACATATTAGCATGGCCAGGGTTGAATGAGTAGGATAGATAGGAATTCATTGAGAAGGGTCATTACTAATGCCCTGCTGTTTGTTTGGGCTACTAAGTAGAGTATTCCAACATGGGAAGTTGAGTCTAAGGCTATACCAGCGCTCTTAAGCCTGCCCTGTGATAGCGAGGGAGCAGGACGTGGTGACGACTGCTTTTAAAGAGACAAGTGCAACACAAAGTTGATGGCTTGAAGGAAGTTAAGGAAGGAATTAGGTATTGTCTGCATGCCTTATTTCCTGAACTCAAATCCATGAAAACATCAACTTTCAGACCTTTCTCTTTAAGCCTACGCAAAAAAAGAAATTATTCCATGTGTGGTGCTGGTGGCAGTGTGCTACGTCTGTTATACGGGTATGTAAGTCTGTTATACGGGTATTTTATTAAAAAATTGCGAATATACCTGACGTTGCCCGGTTTAACGAAAAAGATATGACACAGCTTCTGGACCAGCGTTTTCCGAGCTTTCCTGAAATTATGAACAAGATATATTGCATGGAAACGTTTTATTGAAATGTCTTTCAATAATTATATACAGGGTGTTTCATAAAGAATGTCCCGATTTGAAAAGTGAATATCTTGAAAAACACGAGCCACCGATGAATGCGACTCGTATCATGTCTACAGGCGTGGCCCAGAGTTTGTTATGACTACTGCTAGATGGCAGCACGAGCGTCCAAACAGCCGCTACGCTTAGTGAGTGAAGATGGCGTCGAGGCAACAGAAGGCGTTTTGTGTGCTCGAATTTAGCAAGACCAAGTCCGTGATTACGGTGCAGCGTGCGTTTAAACGGCGTTACGGCAGTGCTCCACCAGTGGGCAAAAACATTCGTCGTTGGTATCGACAATTTGAAGAAACAGGGTGTTTATTTAAGGGAAAGAGTCCTGGACGACCAACCACCTCAGCGACGAATGTGCAAACGAACTCACGAGGCGTTTCAGCGAAGCCCACGGAAGTCTACTCGTCGTGCGAGCAGCGAACTTGCCATACCTCATGTGACTGTTTGGCGTGTTTTAAGACGACGTTTGCTGCTCAAGCCGTACAGATTGCAACTGGTGCAAGCTCTTTGTGGAAGTGACAAAACACAATGAAAAGATTTTTGTGCAACTCTGTTAGAGGACGACACCGTCGTACAAAGGTTGATTTTTAACGATGAAGCAACTTTTCATGTAAGCGGGAAAGTTTCGCGCCACAATGTTCACATATGGGAACTGGAGAATCCACATGAAACTCTCCAACGTGAACGTGATTCACCAAAACTAAATGTTTTTTACGTGGTTTCTGTTAGAAAGGTTTACAGCCCCTTCTTTTTTGCGGACAACACGGTTAAGGGCAACTCCTATCTTGCAATGCTGAAGGATGACTCTGAAGATTACATTTTGCAGCAGGACAGCGTACCGCCACATTAGAACCTCCAAGTTAGTCGGTTTCTAAAAGACACATTGCCTCAGCGTTGGATTGGACGCAGGGCACCCCATGGCTTGGCACTACATGCTTGGCACTACATGCTTGGCCTCCGAGATCTCCAGACATCACACCAATAGACTTTTTTTTTTTTATGGGGATACGCAAAAGACAGTGTTTATGTTTCCCCTTTACCCGCTGACTTGGATGAGCTCCTAACGAGAATCACGGCCGTGGTAAATTCTGTGACTGAAGACACTCTCCAACACGTTTGGGATGAATTCAGCTATCAGCTCAATGTTGTCCGTGCAGCAGGTGGAGGGCACATTGAGCATTTGTAATTGTGGTGAGTGAAACTTTAGACCTTCCTTCATACTTGGCTCTTTGTTTTGTAACTATCCCACATTTGCCTTATTAAATATACTACTTTGAAACCGGGTCATTCTTTTTGAAACACCCTGTATATAAAAAAAGGTTAAAAAAGAAAAAAAAACGAACAAAATTTCTACTTGTGCCAGCAGAATTTACTTAAACCAGTAGACTGTATTGGCTGTGAATATAGAAAACTAAATATTTAAAACATCACCATTTTTCTATTCTGTTGTGATTGTGGATCAATGACGCTCAGCGTTATTTTTATTTCGAACCAAGACTAAGTAACAGGTTTTTATTTTTACCAACTCGGGAGCAACCAACATAGAGCTTAAAATTATTAAGAGCTGTAAAAACGAAAGGCAGTTAAGAATTGCAGAATCAGTGTTAATTGAAAAAAACAGATCAAGATTATGCAACATTAATGAGCCTAGTAACTTAAACGAACAATAGAAAGCCCTGATAAAAATCGAACAGCAGCTTAGAAAGAAAAAGGGGGAAAAAGAGCAGCAGGGACAATAGATGGCGCCAGAGACACAATGATCAGAGATAGCGACTGGGACCCGTGCCTTGATGGCTCTGCTCACTTGAGCTGTGCTGGGCGGGTGAGACACACCTGCCTCCTGAGGACGACAGAGGCCTGTTGAAAGTACTAGAGGATTGTGTGTGAGGGGCTGAATGAGTGTGACACTTGCAGTGGGAGTGGAAGGGGGTTGTGAAACAGAAGGAGCAGTTTGGTAATTACAGTTGACAAAGGTTTAACCACCTAGGAATGTAAGGTTATGTAAATTATGTACATAGTTTTTAATTGAATTGTATGAATGAGTAGTATGTGTGATTTTTTATGGAATTGACAAGCTTAATAGTAACATCTCATAAGGCTAAAAAAAAATAAAAAAAATACGATGTTTCACACCCGGAAGTAAGAAGCGTAAGCAAGATGTTTGTAAACCTTGGAAGCCCAGAAACATCACGATGATTGACATGTTGGAAGTGTGTCGTCGATGGAGGTTACCATGATCTTTAGGGTGAGTGATTGGTACTTTCTAATAGTTTGTCATTTATGAATTGCACGTAAACTATGTACACTTTGCAGGAGGTTAATACCTTAAAAGTGCAAATATAATAATAGAGCTGGTCACGGGAAAAGCACAAATTTTGCAGGTCAAGTCCAAAAACTTTTAACGTTCCAGTCCAACAACTGCAGAATTTTTGCATCTATCCATTTTTTACAACCGAGAAGGGCTGACTGCCACTCTGATGAAGTGGAGTCTGGAAACAAATCCTTTATGCATTATTGATGCATATGAAACAAATATAATTTGTAATTATATGTATGTCTCCATCTGGTATACATACTTTAAACTTTGTATCCCCCATTTATTCTTCCTACATGCCATCACAATCTGCTTCCCAAATAATGCCCAATTAATTAAATTTTCCTTTTGAGTTCAAACTGCGAATCATGGCAATCAGCAGGAAAGGTCCGAAATTACCAGCAAAAAAGATGCTGTCATGTTAATAAAAAAAGGCCACTGTTGACCATCAATGCATTCAGCAGGTTCCTTTACTAATTGCAAATTTGAATACCATATGTGGAAAATTATTAAATACTGATAAATTGACTGACATTTTTTAACAAAACAAAGTTTCAGCATAATTTAAATTTTTGATTTCAATAATTTGCAATCTGTCATTGCCAATTTGTCAGCAAATTTTGATTTCAAAATGATTTTACAAAATATTAGTCACAAGATGTTTTTTCTTAGTTTATGGTGCAGAAATTACATTCTCACATACAGTTGTGCTTTAAAGCTTAAAAAAAAAAAGTGCTGATTACGATTCTGGAAGTAGAAGTGCCTTTACTGGCCTTGGTATGAATAAAGATAAAATATTTTCAGTTTCAATTTGTCAGGATTATATTGGTCAACAATTATCTTCAATAATGCACAAATAGCAGTAATGCTATTCATCAGTTATTTTAATATTAAGGCAATAATGAGTATTACAATACTTGTTATTGCCTTAATATTAAAATAACAATAATAATTATTGTTTTAATTATCTGTTACTGTGGCTTAGTTACGTTGAACCATTTAATGTTTGCCATATAGAATTTAAAAGTAAAAATTCATCCAAAAAAATTAGTAAAAAAAAATAATTAGAACTACTTTGCAATCTTGAATGTTTGTAAAATGCTTTTATTGAGCTATAGAGGCTTTTCAGAATTCCCTGGTGGAGCAGTGGTCTAAGTTCTGGGCCATTCATCCAAAATGGATCTGGGTTTGAACCCAGGTGAAGCATGGATGATATGTTTGTTTTACAGCACTGGCTCTCTCCCTTCGTTGGAACCAGCGATTCTAAATTACGGATGGGCATTGATTTGCTAATGATGGTTGTTAAATCCCCAAGCAGAATTTAAAAAGTGCTTCTGTGAAAGAATGCAGTTTCTACAATTTTACAGAACATGTGGTGGTACATAAATCAATGGATTAGGAATACTTTATTTAATGCTTAATGTGAATTTTATTATGCAATAAATATAGTGTACTAAAAAGCTCCTTTTTTTCTTAATAAACTGAATGAGATATAAAATTTGTGAGTTCCCCCGAAACATGCTTTATATGTGCATCCACTGCACCCCCTGAGGACCAGTATGAACTCATTACATCTCATGCATGTAAGTTCAAGAAACAACAAGATACTAAGGAAAATGAAGTGACCATTCACATCATTAAATGTTTATTTTATTTGCCCAGGAGAAAACAGTTCTTGTGAAATCAGGCATTAAAATTTCTTAGGCATATATTACATTTTGTGGTTTCTGGCTGTGGACTAAGGACTAGACCTAGGGCATGGTGGATAGAATTTATAAAAATCAGCCATCAGTGACTGAGAAAGTACACATAGCATTAAAAAAGTTCATGCTTTAACCTATTTCTAGCGTTTTTTTTTTTTTTTTTTTTTTTCCCAGCAGGTAGTGCGATCACTGTACTAATTTTCAATGCTATCGATCTATTCATTCTCTTTCTGCACAATTTTGTGAATAAAACTGTACAGGCTTTTTAAAATGAAGAAAAAGGAACTAAGAGTAGAGATAAAATACCTATCTTTGAAAGGCACATCCTCACAGCAGGTTCATGATGATATAGGCTCTTGCATATTCCACTGTTTTCAAGATGCACAAAGCATTTTGTTGCAGTAGGAAATTTTGCAACAATGCAGAACTTTCTGTACCACCCTCTATATCCACCTTTGAGGAAAACATCAACTGTGTGCATGAACACGTGATGCAAGACTAATCGGTATATAGCAGAGTTTTTGTAGGCAATTCAGTCTTGGCAATTTCTTTGAAGATGAAAAAGGTCAGTGCACAGTAAGTCCCATGAATAACAAAGAAAGGTAACTTGATCACGCTAGTTACGTTAACTAAAACTTTTACAAAAGGTTCGTAAGTTGGAAGCTTTCGACCTTATCTTAGGTCTTCATCACGCCAATGGAGGACTAAAATTGTTGCCAGATTCTACATTTGAATTTTTCCTATTTTTGTTGCCAAAACTTAGAATTGATCTCCAGATCAACGGAATGTAGAGAGGAGATTCGGAGTTGCAAGTCTTTGGGTTGAAAAAAATTTCTATGCTTTCACGGTAACGGAGGGCAAAACGATTGTCAAACGAAGCAATTCTGCTTTGCTTGCGTTCCAGTGGGGAACTGCAGAAGTGTCTTCCATTGTCAAAATAGACAAGGCAGTGTTGGGATTGCCTTTCGAAACATCTTTTCTGTGTTCTAAAATTCTATGGCTAATGCTCCTGTATGTGCTTCCAATGTATAAGTTATCCCCAGTAGAAGAAGAGATAGGAATGCAGTAAACTCCTGGGAGGTTCAGGCTTTCAACTTTGTCCCTATCCCTTTGTAGAAGTTTCATGATGTTTGGGGTAGATTTAATGGCAAGATGGTAACCAAAACTTCTAAAAAGGATCTGTAACTTATAAGCATAGGAAGGATGGTAGGGAACCGAACCACAGAATTTCAGGTCTTCTTTCTTGTGAGGAAGGAGGCATTCGATTTTCGAATGGTTTTCAAATTTCTTTATGAGGGAGTTAACTGTAACAGCAGGGAAACCATGAGAGAGGGCTATTGTAGAAATTTTGGAGAGTTCTTCTTGAAGAGAGAGTTGGTTGTTGCAAATGATATGAGCCCTGTGGATGTAGGACTTCAATGCTGCAAGCTTGTAGAGATGCAGGGTGCAAGATTTGTAGGGAATGATGTTAGTGGCTGCAGAAGGTTTTCGATAGACGGAACGAGTAATGGAGAGATCAGCGTTTCTGCAGATAGATACATCCAGGAAATCAATTTTGTGATTTACTTCCTTAGATATAGTGAGCTTAATGGAAGGAAATTTTTCTGTAATGGAGTTGATCAGTATCTGTAGCTCAGACTCGGAATGTGGCCAGCTAATGAAAATGTCGTCTACATATCTTAACCATAGGGAAGGTTGAAAAGGGTGTATAGGAATTATGGAAACTTCAATATGTTGCATGTAGATTTCAGCAAGCAGAGGGGAAAGAGGTGAGCCCATGGGGAGACCAGATTGTTGCCTATACACAATTTTGTTGAAAACAAAACAACTGTGTTGATGAATAGTGTGGAAACAATCATAAAGATCTTTGATAAGAGGACCGGGGGTTCAAAATGAAGAATCAATTTCTTCATGAGGAGCATGTAGGAATCAAAATATGGTACAGAGGGAAACAAAGATTCTACATCAAGAGTATACAGATTATCACAAGGGGGAAAGGAATTAGGAAGGTTGTGGATGAAGTTTGAAGTAGAGACAACTGTATGAGGATGGTTGGCTGCCAGGGATTTGCATTTGAGGACCAATCTCTTTTCAAGGTTTACTGCTGGAGAAAAAGAATATTCCACTAAAGGTCTGATGGGGTTACCAGCTTTATGCAGTTTCACTTGCAGGAAGAGCCTGGGAGTACTGAAGTAAGGAGGGTGATATATCACCAAGGAAGGATTGAAGAGTTTCTTTGACAATGGAAGACACTTCTGCAGTTCCCCACTGGAACGAAGCAAAACGAATTGCTTCGTTTGACAATCGTTTTGCCCTCCGTTACCGTGAAAGCATAGAAATTTTTTTCAACCCAAAGACTTGCAACTCCGAATCTCCTCTCTACATTCCGTTGATCTGGAGATCAATTCTAAGTTTTGGCAACAAAAATAGGAAAAATTCAAATGTAGAATCTGGCAACAATTTTAGTCCTCCATTGGCGTGATGAAGACCTAAGATAAGGTCGAAAGCTTCCAACTTACGAACCTTTTGTAAAAGTTTTAGTTAACGTAACTAGCGTGATCAAGTTACCTTTCTTTGTTAATATTGTTACGTGTTTTGCCCATAATCGTCATGTCAAGTCCCATGAATGTTGACAGAAGAGCAAAAGACATGCCAATAAATTTCTGGTCCCATATTGTCACAATGAATGAAACATGGGTTCATCACTTTGACAGACAGACTAGAAAACAAAGTCTAATGTGGAAACATTGATCTTTGACATCTCCCAATGCATTCTGTGTTGCTGTCAGCTGGCAAGGTGACATCAGTTGTTTGAGATGAATAAACCAACTTTGTGTGGCCATCAAGGAACAGACACAAAAAGCACAGCAAAGAAGCATCTTCCTCCTATAAGACCATGCATCAAAAAAACCCTCCTAGACTTCACTTGCTTCAGGACTCACCTTAGCTTCCAGACTTGTCTTCAGTGACCTCTATTTGATCCACAAGCTGAAGGAAAACATCAGTAGGAAGCAATGTGCCTCTGAGATGGTTGAAAGACCAAGATGAAGTTTTTTCCCCCACTGAGATCAAGGCAGCAGAGCATCAGTGGAAGAAATGTGCTGCAGTGGTTGGGTACTATGTCATAAAACAAAAGAGAGACTAATGGCACAGCTTTCCTGTATGTGTTAGAATATGGAACTCTTTAAAAGGCCTTTCATGATATGTTACAGACTTCAGAAAACCTTGCAACAGACAGAAAAAGACAGACAAAGTTTGATTCAAAACAGTGCAAATGGTCAGTGCCAATAGCATGCTTGAGTACCATGTTGGTACACAAATTTGAAATAATGATGCATGAAGTAATTTATAAAATACTCTTAAAATGTGGGAAAAAAATCCTGAAAGCCATTTTAAAAATTAAATGTTCAAATAAATAACATTTCCAAGTTTTGCAAAAAAAAAAAAAAAAAGTTTTATTAAAACACTTTTGTGTTTCTAAAACACAGTTTATGTAACTGCATTTATTTTATTCACATAAGATTTCCACAGTTTTGTAAATTGAAGGACTTTCTGAGCCTGTTCCTTAAAGTCTTCTTTTTTGTATCTTGTACACAGGTGAGAGTCGATTTCCAGCATACCTCCAATTATTTCCTGCAATGAACATAACATATTTTGTCATTAAATATCACACAATTTCAATTAAAGATGGTAAATCACATTAGAATATGTACAGCAAAAAACTTCATAAACTTTTAGTATCCTTTCTAACTCATACCATCCATTGTGACAAAAAAATTAACACTATACAGAACTGTGTGAAAAGAGCATTTACATGCTAAAGTCAAAAACAAACAAGAAATAAGATGGACAATGGATACAACTGAAGTTCGTGGATATGATAAAAAATTATAAAGAAGATTGTTTATGAAACTAAGCATATAACTAAAAATTCAAGAAAAAGAATTACTGATAAAAAAAATATTGTGGTTCCTTACCATGTAACTAAACAATTGTCAAACTCATGAAACAAATATGCAAAAAATTTGGCTATGATTTTAGACAAAGTGCAAGAACACAAAAAGATATACTTTTCAAAAATAAGGACAAAACTTCAATTCTAAATAAAGCATGTGTGTATCGAATACTAACATACACCACCAACAAAACAGGGAAATCATATATAGGAAGTACTAAAAAACAGACATAGATTAGAACAAATAAAAATTGGAATAAAAAAACAAGAAGTCACAGCATTAATCTAATACTGCCAGAATAACAATTATGAACCTGACTTTATCAATATTAAATATCTAACCCAGCATCAGAAACAAGATGAAATCAAACGTTTCTGAAGCTATTCTCATTAAAAAAAACACCCAAAAACTTGTAATAAAAATAGTTGCATAGACCTTCCATATCTCTGGATATTACTTACAAATAGAGGAGAAAGAAAAGCAGAAATGAAAAGAAGAATCTACAAAAAATATCTAAAAAAAAGTGTTATTGAAGATCTCAACAGATAGCACAACATGAGACATGACCTCAGCCTGCAATCACCAATGAGAACAGGTTACCAAGCAACAGTGAAGTCACAGTCAGTAGACCAATGATGAGGCACCAACACAGTGGTGACAAGACAGTCAGCAAGGAAAGATTTTTCATGTTTTGTACTTCACAAAATCTTTGAAAATGGGACTCCAATGAGTCCAGAATCCTGAGTTAGATGTGAAAGACTGTAAGGAACTACTTATTGGTCAGTGCAACTGTAAATAGTAACTTTTAACTTGGTACATGGGTTTTTTTATTGATGCTAAAAATCTTGTAACAATTAGCATTATAAATAATAAATGAAAAAATTACTAACCTAGTTTCTCATGTCCAAAAAGAGTTTAAAACATGAAGAATGTTGAAAAAGAGAATATTGACATTATGTTCCAAGATAGATTAATTACTTTTGGCATGTACATTCTGAAGTACCTGCCATGCAGAAATGAGGAAAGGATTACATTATTTTTATTTGCTTCTGATAAAACCAGTTCGAGATGGAACTTGCATAAAACAGAAACCTGTCCAAAAAGGAACTTTCTTTTCGGTCCGAAAACTATAACATGGAAAATTATGTATCATTTAACCTGCCTGAAACAAAACCTGCCCAATGTGGAAACTGAAATGGCAAGACAGTAAATGAACCTTGTAACAACGCAAAGTTCCCAGATGTTCCTACATACGCATCACTAAGCTGTTCTCTGAGAATTGGAGGTTAGCTCCAAAACGAAATACGAACATATCCCAGATGTTCCTGCCATCAAGTATTTTAATTGAATACAAAACATTGTACAATAAAGTGTAATGATGAATTCACATGGAAAAAATATGCTTCAGGCTGAAGATAACATGAAGTTTACAGCAACAGGGAGTGATTGCTTTTGCGTTGTTTACAAAAAAGCGCAAACTGCAGCACATCCTCTCCTTGGCTTCTCCTCAGGCACACAGCATGACCAAGGTACAGATCATGTGACCAGTGTCACTCTTTGCAGCTAGCAGTTTTGTAAGGATTTCAACGAGATGCTCCAATTTAATTCTCTAACATTTATTCATAAATACAATCATTCAAACCTTTGAGTTGCATTTGTTTATTTGCCTCTTGCCTTGGCAAGTACCAAAGAGTGTTTTCGATTTGGACACAAAAGTTAAAATTACTGATATGCACAAAAAGAAAGTGTGAGTGCTAAGCATTTGGCAGAGAAGCCCAATGCTGGAGAAACAAATTTATCACATTTTGTGGCAAAAAGATCAGAGCAGTGGCATAAAGGTGACAGCTTGATGAAAAGAAAAATGCAAAAAACTGAAAATGAAAAGTTGAATAAGATTGTCTGGAAGTGGTTTGTTAGTGCAATAAATTTAAAGTGATCTTCTGTTATAAACCTAAGATTAATAAAGATACAGTTGCTGTATTATTAATATTCCTGTAACCCTCTGGTACATCCTGGAATTCAGTCTGTTCCTATCTTGACATTTGATGAGGGAACATGTTGAACTCTAAATACCACCAATTCTGTTACTTCATAAGTAATAGAATGTAAGAAAAGAAATCACTTCTACTTCCCTCTGTGTTCTCACACTGGATCTTGTTTGCTGGATTGGAACAACATTAAACTTTCATGAAAGAAATACGGGATTACACCATATAATACAAATTTTGATGACAATCCGTTTTTTGGGGTAAATGTAACAAGGATGATAAGTCAGATAAAATCTAAAAACTTGAAAATTTCATCGTCCTGGAGCGGGACTCGAACACGCGTATGCTAACAACTACACCACCCAGAATGACCAAGTCTCAAGTTTCCGAATAATTTGAATAGAACCATCACAGGATTCTCGTTAGTCGAAGCAACCAGCATTCATGTTTAGCAAATCTGGAGGTTAAAAATCCTATCTATGGCGATTGCCTGGAGAAGCAGATAAATCAAAAAAAGAAATACGGGATTACACCATTTTCTTTCATAATTTATCTGCTTCGCCAGGCAATCACGGGATAGGATTCTTAACCTCCAGATTCGCTAAACAAGAATGCCGGTTGCTTTGACTAGCTTAATCCTGCGACGGTTATATTCAAATTATTTGGAAACTTGAGACTTGGTTGTTCTGGGTGGTGTAGTGGTTAGCATAATCGGACGCTATGCGGGACACGCGGATTCGATTTCCACTCAAGGACGATGAAATTTTTAAGTTTTCGGATTTTAACTGACTTACCATCCTTGCTACATTTACAACAAAAAACAGATTGTCATCTTCAAAACAAAAAAAAACATTAAACTTATTACTCCTTTTTTGAAAATCAAGTGCCAGTTTACTGTCGGGAAAACAACAAAATTTTTATTAACTCAAATGCTTGTGATATGGATTCCCCATTATTTTGAAATATCTTCACTGATATAAAAAATTCAACCACCACATGAACAATGGAACTGTCACTATTCTCAGAGTTAGTGCCAAGCCAAATGTGTTACAATTATTTTCGCTCCTATGATGTCACATAATAGAAAAATTTGGCATCATTAGATGGTCATCTTTTACAGTTTTAATGTATGAAAAGGAATACTTTGATTACGATAAAACTTGATAGACAAGAATTTGCATTCTGCTAGGCAGAGCACAACATAGACAGCAGGTATTTTTGCAGCACAGCATTCTCCCAAAAATAGTCATGAATACCAAACCATTATTAGTTTTCAAATGTGAGTCCTTGTGCGCAGCACACGCACATTAACCCACTACGAGGACAAAAGTATTCGGACATCTAGGCTAAATGGAAACGAGCAAAAACATAATTGACCCAACTTTTGCTGTTACAACTGCAGTAACCCTTCTAGACATGCTTCCCACAAGATACAGGTAAGCCAGGCCTGTACCAGAATTTTCCTCCATTCCTCCTGCCAAAGGTGTCAGTATCTTACTGTCCAAGATTCGATTTAATGTTCTAGCTCATCCCACAGATGTTCTATTGAATTTAGATTGATACTTTGAGCCGGCCAAACTAACACTTGCGTGTCCTACTCCTTAAACCAGGCCTGGGCAGTCCTTGCAGTCTGGTAAGGTGCTCAATCTTGTTGTAACAGGCAGAGATCTGAACTGAAATGCTGCCACAACATACATAGTGTGGAATTGTTTGGTATGTCTTTATACCAGGCAGCCATTTGGCATGAGGACACCACAAGCAAAGGGCCAAGTCCTTCCCAGCAGAAACTGCCCCAAACCATCACAGATCCTTCTCCAAACTTGACTCTAAGGACAATGTAGTCTACCTGATAGCTCTTTCTGGGTAAAAGCCACACCCAGATGTGCCCAACAGAACAAAAGAGTGAGTAGCATGATTCATCACTCCAGAAAAACCTCTCCCACCCTTCTGGTGTCCATGAACAGCAAGCCAGGCACCACTGCACTCATTGCCTAAAGTCATGTAGGGCTTCTGTGCAGCTAACCTAAGATGGTAACCATGGGCATGCAGTTTCCAACAGACCATTTTGATTCAAATACCTGTTCCAGTCGCCAGCTAGGTCTGTGGAAGAAGACATGTCTGCCTTCTTCACATTTCAAAATAAGTTTTGTTTTGCATGATCACTCAGTTTGTGCAGCCTTCCAGAATGTTGCTTCACTGTAATGGCGCCATCTCCTTTCTACTGATAAAGAACATCAGTGACAATGGAGATTGGGAATCCCAGAAGAGTAGCAGCAATGCTACTTACTGATTGTTTACTTACATGGCATCCAATTACCATGCCTTTTTCAGAGTTCATCAGTTTAAATTGTGTAGAAAAAATATTCTTCTCATAACACATAGAAATAAGTCAGAATTATTAACACAGCAATCAGACATCTCTGATTTGCCTGTATTTAACGTTCATTGTGCAACATCAATAACTTCAGAAAGCATGAAAAATTACATCCCACGCCAAGATGTAATTTTCTGCGTTTTTAATGTGATTGATATTACGTGATGAACAGTAAATACAGGCATTTCAGAGATATCTGACTGCTGTGTTAATAATTCATCAGTTCAGCTCCACACAGTATAGTCACTTCCAATGAAGTCTGATAGGTGCACCAACACTCCTCTTTAATATACAACACCCAACACACCCCGCATATGTGTGTATCTGGTTCTGCAAATGCACATTTATTTACATCTGCGGAAGTGTCCAAGCACTTTTGTCTGCATGGCATATATATACATGTATATCAATGCATCCTTCCAGTGCTTACATATGGTGCAGAGACGTGGACCTTAGCTAAAAGAGACATACAAAGGCTGCAGACAACTCAAAGCAGCATGGAGAGGTGCATGCTTGGTGTAACCAGGAGAGATAAGAAGAGGAACACGTGCATCCGAAAAATGACAAGAGTGGAAGACATCATGATCAGAGTTAAATCCCTGAAATGGCAATGGGCTGGGCATACTGCCAAAAGGACAGACCATCGATGGACAGCCAAAATTTTAGATTGGATTCCAAGGGACAGGAAAAGACCCAGAAGAAGACCACATGGAAGATGGGTGGTTGGTTGGTTGGTTGATTGATTTTTATGGTGCAAGGGCCATGTTTGGCCAAAGAGCGCCAGACAAAAGACAGATGAAGATGGGTGGATGAAATTCGAAAATATGCGGGAGTGACATGGAGGAGATTGGCACAAGACAGACCGTTGTGGAGGAAACTTGGGGAGACCTTCGTCCAGCAGTGGATTGATAATGGTTGACAATGATGATGATGATGATATTGCAATTAATAATAATTGGCATTAACAAAGCTGAAAGGACTAGCTGAGCACAAATTAAGTAAATACACCACTTTCCTGTACTAAGCAGGAAAGAAATCAAGAAGTGAACTGCTTGATGCTCAGCAAATCTAGATTATAGTTTACCACTGCAGTGCCTCTTAGAGGTTATATCATTTATTATAATACCAATAAAAATTAAATACCTTTCCAAAGTGCCTTGGAAATTCTTTATCTTCTATAACATGGGCATAACCTCCTCCTCTGCTAAATTCAACAGCAAAGAAAGGCAAACCTTTAGGTACCTATAACAAAATATAAAAGAACAGTTGAATAAAAGTAACAGCTAGGGAACATCTTTTTGTTTTACCATGGTACAGATTTCAGATGTTTTGATGCAAAAGACATACATCAAAGTATATTTTACATGGTAAATCTGTAGTTACCTGGGGAATAACATAATAATAATAATAATAGCCACAATAACAGCTGAAAACACAGATGAATCACTTGAGGATGAAGATTTTGTAAAAAAAAAAAAAAAAGCCATTATTCTTTTTGCTGCTTTTATGGAACAAAACTCAAGAAAATGAAAACAATGATAAGTAATGGAGGAGAAAGTACTTTTACTGAACCAAGCACTGCCGACAGTGACTCAACTGAATATCGACAAGTGCAATACTTCTCAAATAATCCATATATATATAATGGAGAGTATCATTGTTGGGATATTGATGCTGTACATTTTTACTGTTTTCCACGTAGCCATGCTTCAGAAAACTTGAAAATCACATTACCCTGGAACAGGAATCAAACTCACATCTCCCAATTTATGTTCAGGCATGCTACCATTACACCATCCAGGACCACAAAGTTCCAAGCAACTGAAGCTTAAACAGATGTAGCTTACGAATCCAAACAACTTTCCGGACATGCGCTAGTTAAAGCGATTCGTGCTTCATTGTAGGTTCAATGACCATTTCTCATCCATGTACAGAAAAAGGCCAATGTACCTCCAGTATTTCAGATCATAGAAATGAAATATAAAAGGCATACATATATAAAGTGATAAGAAGTAGCACGCTGCTACTGTAGCATGCCACATTTACAGTACATGATATGTAATATTGTTACAAACAGAAAAATGTAGTAGTAGCAGTAGCATGCTACAAAATAAAGTAGCCTGTAGCAGAAAATTATGCTACAAATCATGCAACTTTAAAAAAAGTAAAACAAACAAAAAATCTTCAAATCAAGTGACATTTTTGGATTTCTTGGAATATTATTTACTGAAATAGGGGGGCTAAGTGTGCCCTGCCTACAGTTGTGCACCTCACTTGATTTACATATATTTATGTGAAAGTTAGCCGAACTGTTAGCCATAAAGTATTATCTTCCCAACTTTTTGCTATTTGCAGGGAAGTCTTGTCTCAGTCTGAAAAGACAGCACATAAGAGATGATCGAGCTGGCAATTTTCTTTTTAAAATAACATTTGACAGCGAGCCTTGAATATAAGCCACTGAAAGTGACAAAACGTGTTACATATGATTATCAGAGCTGAGGTAAATACAAAGGTATATTACTTGTGTATTTTACTTTAGTATTTAGCTCTGAATGGCAAATGTAAGAATACACATAATACAAATATAGACAAAGATATATTATTTGTGTAATTTACCTTGGTATTTAGTTCTGAATGCCACATGTAAGAACATTCATACAAAGATAGTCTTCAGAAATTGCCTTTTTAACTTAATGCTAAATGAAGATGTTGCCAAAAAGTAGCAAGCAGCTATTTTTCATAAAACGTAGTACATCTAGCTGCTTTTCAGAAAACGTGGTTGTAGCTGTAAGCAAGCTACTTTTTCAAGAATGTAGTTCTAGCTAGCTACATTTAAAGAGTAGCTTTCCAGTCACTACATATATACACCAATGAGTCATTACACTATAACCACCTACCTAATAAGCAGGACCCCCTTTAGCCCGCAAAACAGTGGCCACTTGACAAGGCATCGATTCGATGAGGTGGCGATAGGTATCCTGGGGTAACTGGTAACATATTGCAAACAGCAGGTCCTCCAGTTCCCTAACATTTCGGGTGGTGGTGATTTAGCGCAAACCCACTTTTCCAAATCGAACAAGGAATGTTAGATTGGGTTCATGTCAGGTGAATTTGGAAGCCAGGACATTAACAGAAAGTCATCAGCACGTTCCTCGAACCACATTCTGGCAGTGTGGCATGGCACATTATCCTGTTAGTAATGGCCATCACCAGCAGGGAGCACAGTTGCCATGAATGGGTGAACTTGGTCCACAACAATGTTCAGATACCCGACAGCCGTCAGGGATTATGCTATTGGGATAATGGGGCCTAAAGTGTCCCAAGAAAATATCACCCATAGCACAACACCACTGCTACCGGCCTGTTTCCACCCAACAGTGCATCCAAGTGCCATAGCCTCCATTGGTAATCGGCATATCCGCGCTCCGCTGTCTTAGTGATGCACCAGGAATCTTGATTTGTCAGACCAGGCCACTTACTTCCAATCATCCATGGCCCAATCTCGATCTTGGGCCCATTTCATGCATTGTTGGTGATGACATGCAGTGGGCATGGGGACCCAGTTGGGTCTTCAGCTACGCAGGCCCAAGTGCAGAAGGCTGCTATGAACTGTGTGCTGCGACGCATTGCCCTGATCACCACTGTTGTAGCTGCTGGTGATTTGTTGCACTGTGGCCACTGAACAATAAGAGACAGTCTCTCCTCCCCTCTAGCGTCAATGAGCCGTGGATGACACACAGCTTGACGACGGTTCATCGTTTGGCCATCTGTGCACCACTTTTGATACATACTCACTACTGCGGCACGCGAACAACCCACAAGTAGCGCCATTTCCAAGATCGTAGTTCTGTGGCACTGTGCCATCACAATTTGTCCTTTATCAAACTCCGAAAAATCGGCAGCTTTTCCCATTCTGACTCCGAACACTAACCAAAAGCTGGTGCTCAGGTTGTATATATACTGCTCTGTGAGCTTCACCTGCGCCACTGTTCAGTCTCCAGGCTGGGGGTGGTCATAATGGAATGGCTTGTTGGTGTATGTATGATGTATGCTTTGGAGTAATTATGAAGAATTAGTTCTTCTGGGGATTCCCATTGATTTCTATAATGGAGAGTGATTTTTACTTTTTTTTCTTATATCTGTATGCGCCATTTAAAAAAAAAAAAAAATTCAGTCTAACAAACTTTCAAGCCCAAAAGATTACCTTACCTCCAATATTTGATGAAGTTTACACTGTGAAAATACACACACATAAACTAACAAATGTATGTACACAGATCATATTGAAGGTCTGTACATAGGACATGTGTGAATATAAAAGCATTGTGTGTCTCGTACTGATTACAAGAAGACTCTCAATGAAGTGCTCATGCTTCATACGCTTTTTCAATCACAAAATTCCAGGACTTTCTCAGACATTTCCAGGACTTTTGTATTTTTTCCAGGACATACGATCCAAACACTTACTTAAAATATAGTGAAACCATAGGTCTCTTCAACCAGTAACCTACAACAAACAACTTCCTACATGCTAAAAATGATGTCTGCTGCAGCTAATCAGAAACTTAGAATCACGGATAAATACTGAAATACCAAAACTGTCACTGAAAATGTGACCAGGTTTAATATCTACTAAACTTTTATATACAGTATACTACACTGATTTTGAGAAAACTTTGTTTTTCTACTTTGGCTTTAAGTTCAATTATTGAAGCAAATTGCAGAATAAAAAACCCCCATAAAACTCAAAAATACATAGGTATGTGGTATTACTCTTGAAATGCTTTCATATACCACACAATCAATACATAAAATACTATTTATATTTAATTACTTTTAAATAATGCTTACACTGGAAATTTAAGGGTAAGGAAAGGTGAAATATTTGGAACTTTTTCAAAAGGACCAGAGGGATTGCTATTTCTTAAACACATAATCATGGAAATAAGTATTTGTGTTACATTTTATTTAGGGAAAGAATTTTCAACATAATACTGATGCTGTAGCTGTGTTTTAAATTTGTACTCGCCAGCAAACCAAGTATGCACAAAAATTTCCAACGTGAAATGGAAGAGAATAACGGGAAAACCTTAAGTCCAAGGGCTGTCTGTGTACAACTGCATTCATTAGTGATCAAGGCAATTTAACTGGGCGGGCATGATTAGAAAACTAATTACAGAAGATGCAAAGTCATTACTGAAATTTTCTAATCAATAAAATTTGCCATAAAATCAAATTGCTTTCTAATATCAGAAACTTAAATCTAGTTGTTTCTTAGTATTTTCTGAGCTAAGTAAAGGTCAAAATAACCCACAAAAATAAATTAATAAATAAATAAAAAATCAGCTATTTACTTCCACCAGTGCCTAAAAAGTATGTTACAAAAATTAACAAATGGTGCAACAAACATTTCCCATAGCAGAAGGAAGGTATTACAGACAAAGATTTTCAAATCGAACAATTAAAAGAAGAGATCTAGAAGGAAACATAACTATGCCTTTTCGAGGAAGAATTTTGCATAATGGAAAGCTGAAAACAGGCGAAAAGCATTCTTCATAGCAAAAGCTATGCTAAGGAAAAAGAACTTTTCAAATACGCCTCCAAGAAGCAGAGATAGCATGAAAAACGTTCTGACCTTTACAACCCCTAGGAGGAAAGTTGTACATAATTTGAAGAGGATCTTATTGTAGCAAAAATCTTATTCACTCTCCATCTTTATTATAGCGAATGGCGTACAGTAAAAAAAGAAATTTCTCAATAGGGTTTTTACAGGCAGAGATAGGCTGAAAACGGAAGTACACAAACACCACCTAGCAGCAGAATTGTGAACCACAAACCTCTTAAAATACAAACCTAAAGTGTTCCATACGGTAAATGGTATCTTAGTGTTAAAAGAATTTTTTAAATCAGACTTTTAGAAGTACAGATAGAGAAAAACAGATTAAATATTTGCATCCCCTAGCTGCGAAATTGTGCATTTTGGGAAGAAAATACACATAAGGAGTTTTCATAGTTAGTAGTATCTCATCGAAAGAAAATATTTTTCAATCGGGTTTTTAGTTCCACAGATATTGCTGTAAACGGAAATGTGAAGTTACGCCCTCTAGTGGTACACTTGTGCATTAAGAAATATTTGAAATTATATGAAAAACATTTCACACCAAAAATTTTCTGACACAGAAGGAATTTTTCAAATTGGACTCCTAGAAACAGAGATATGAACAAAAATAAGATATACGTGTGCACCCCTTTTTGGAAAAATTATGAACTGTTTCAAGCAGGAAGTATTCTCAAAAGTTTTCCCGAGGTGAACGGTATTGGTTCACGAAATAATTTTTTCAATCTAGTTTCCAGCTCAGATGTTGTTGCAAATACATCAGAAGTAAAAATAAATACTTACGCTCCCTGGTGGCCAAAGCATTCTTTAGCAAAAATGAGAATTTATATGCAAAGCATTTCCCCTCAAGAGCTGTATCTGACGCAGGAAGAATTTTTCGAATTGGACTTTTAGAAGAGGAGATGTTGAGAAAATTGTGATTTACCTTTACGCCCTCTAGCGGAAAATTTATGCATTATTTGAAAAAGTGATTGTAACTAAAATAGTCTTCGATATAAATGTCACCAAAAGGAAAAAAAAAATTTCAATTGGATATTTAGAAGCAAATATATGAAATATAATGCATTTTAAATTCGATATGATCTCCATCGGCGCCCTTTAGCGGCGAAGTTGTGCATCGGAAAAAAACGGAACGAACGGATCATCAATATCACATTTTAAGCTTCCCAATACAAAAAGAATTTTACAAATTGAACTAATACTTGCAAAGATATGGTCTCCCTGGCCGGACAGACAGAGTGACAACATAAGCACGACGCAAAAGATGCTAATAACGCAGCTTCAGACCTAACAGACAAGAAAACCAACAGCAACATTTCATTTTGCAGGGCGGTGGGGAGGAAAATTTGTCAGATATAAGCTATGCCCCCCGCATGCATTTCATTTTGCAGGGCAGTGGGGAGGAAAATTTGTCAGATATAAGCTATGTCAGTAGAAAAATCCTCAACTACAAAATATTGCACAAGGACAGAAAGGCAGAAATGGATAAAATTCCAGGACTTTTCCAGGACATGTATGACCAGGAGTGCTGCTTGCTCATTTGCTTTGTGTGTATGTCATCTTATGTCATCTGAATCCATCCCACACAATTACACTTCAAAGTGGAGGTCAGTATGGCTCACAGCAAGTACTATAAGGTAACCAGAACTTTCATGGCAAAACATTTTGGATTTTACACTTTAAATGTTTCATAACTGTGGATTTTGAAATGCAAAATATTTTTCTCCATTTTCATCACAAACATGCTCAGGTGACATTCAATGCCCTTTTCGAAGTCCATCAGTTCAGCTCCCATAGCATTCATTGTCTTTCATGAGGCAAGGAATGAGTGTGCACTGACTGTAACAGATGAACCAATTACAGGATTGACAACCACTGGGATGAGAATCATCACAAGGTGCAAAAAAAGATCTGCTCTTTTAAAGCAAATATAAAACCAGTCTTTGCAGTGGAAATATCAAACCTCCATTTACCTACAAAAAAAAAAAAAAAAAAAAAAAAAACCACTAATAAGCAATCAAAGTGACAATCATTATAAAATGTGAGTGATTTCTATTGATACAGAGACTGCAGCAGTGCATTACAATTTTCAGTTGCAATATTTTTTGCAGAATGCACTGTTGCATTCTGCAAGAAATGTGGACTGAAAATTGAACCAACACACTTGATATGCTCCACAATAAGCATATCAATCCTGCATGATGTTGTTTATCATTTGAAAAAAAAAAAAAAAAAAAAAAAAAAAAAGCATGGCTTGGTAAAGCTTCAACCCACTCCTGAAGCTCAGAAAAGTTTCTTGTACTCATAAATAATCACATAATTAATGAAATTATTTTAAATGAGTAAAAGTTTTTGCAGCATTGAGTGTTAGTGAAAGAAACTCAAGCTGTTCAATACATTAATGCTGAAAGTCTCAATAACAGTAACAAAAAAAGATCAAATTCTGAGAAGGGGAGGAAAATAAATAATTCAACAACTGAAATATAGCATACATACATGAAATGTGTCACCAGAAGAAACTGAATGGCTGGATGGTTAAAAACAAAAGGACAGCTTATAACAAATTTTTCATGGCACTCTGCACATCCCCCCCCCCCAATACCAATGCAGAATGGTTGCAAAGTCTTTGCACAGACATTTAAGTATAACTTCCTTGTGCTGATTCTTTGGCAGAATCCCTGGTTCAAGATTGAAAAAGTTGTAATTGACCTGTTAACATAGTTAAGTAAAACAACAGAAAATACTGTGGCATGCTAAGGACTCAAGTAGAACACAGACTCAAACATACTCAAGGATCCAACAAAAAAAACTGGAACAGGAAATCAGCTACAGTTGGCATTGATAAATGTCAACTGTAGCTGATTTCCTATTCTTAAATGTCTGTGTGAAGACTTTCAAAGCAGGTGACTACATAATATTCATATATGACTATGCTGTTCTCTGAGATTCCAAGGTTAGTTCCACGAAGAAATATAAACCAACAGATAAATGTCTGTGCGAAGACTTTGCAAAAACAATAAAGCTCTACCCACTGATGAAAAGCAGGTGACTACATAATATTCATACGTATATGACTATGCTGTTCTCTGAGGTTCCAAGGTTAGCTCCACAAAGAAATATAAACCACCAGATAAATTTTTAACTGATTACTTACTGTTGTCCTAAACTTCTTCATTTACAGCGATCTTGACACACAAATCGGGCTTCACTGACATCCATCACACGACATATACAAGACCTGTACTTCAGACTCAATCTTTTTCTCATGCAGTCACTCCTGAATCCGGTCCTCCCATGATTTCCTAGGCCTTCCTCTACCTTTCTTTCCTGCCACTTCGACTGGAAAAAATTTCTTAGTAAGCATCGCACTCATTCTTTCAACATGGCCAAACCACGTAAGAATATTTGTCTCCACCTTATTAACAACACTTTGCCTCACATTACATAACTGCAGCACATGCATAATACGCATGACGCATGAGTTTGATTATTACCACTTTAATAATGAGACTGTGTGTGGTACAACTTCTTTGCTATGTAAATTGCCACCTCTAGTGTAATCTTCTGAAATGCATAGGTTATGTACAGGAATGATACAGAAGACTTCTGTACAGAGATGTAAGGATCGATGGCAAATATGATTCATGATTTAATGGGTGGAATCTTGAGCCAACCTATAAATCAGATGGGTACAAATTGAATTTGACCAGGATTTGCTACTCCCATGCAACAAATAAACATCTTTCTTCAAATAATGAGTTAGACAGAGATCATATTTGTAACAAAAAATAAGCATAAAATCATGAAATGCCTATGATGATATCTTGATTACAGCAGACTACAAGGTACCCACATGTGTATCAACAGAAACCATCATAGGTTATCCATTTAAAGTAAAAGTGGTTTGAAGATTTAAATGTCATGGCTAAATTTACTTAGTTTTATTTAACATAAAAAAATGTTATGAGAAGCATTAAATCTTAACAAACACCATGCAGTAGTGTAAAAGTATTTGGCAGTGAAACCAATAAGCATTTGAAACACAAATGTAGACAAAGCCACTAATGAACATAGGAAGGCTACCAAATAACGTAGTTATGCAAGTCATACTTATGACAGATCTGTATTTATAGTCAATAATACCTATGGGGGGTAAAAAAAGGACACAAGCTGGTTGCTGTTAACTAATGAATACCTCATTGATGGAAACTTCCAGGCACATTTTATGATCACAAGAAAAAAATTATGATGATAAACATCAAACTAAAAAAGGAACAACACATTTACTTCTAAGAAAATAATTGGACAGATTAATAACTTCTCAGTATTTAATGTTTCCAATTATTGGTCTTCCATGAATCAATACATCAGGATTTCACAGCATTCTGAAGTGAAATGAAATGACTATGGTAGTCGCAGTTATTTCACTTCGGGCTTGGAATTCATGACTTTCCTCTTAGTGTGTACTTACCTCACAACTAGTTGATTTCATGATAAGAAGATCAACTAGTTGTGAGATAAGTACGCACTAAGAGGAAAACACATGAAATGACTGCACATATGAGCACATGTGCATGTGTATAAAGCAGTAGCATATTTCTTGTATGTATAAAATTCATAATCTCTAACCTGAAACAGTGCAGTGTAACAAACACTGAAGTATCAAGTTATTAGGAACACTCAGTAGCAATCAGACACGTGCCATCCTCACTTACGTATGCAACTATGATGTTTAGATGGCTTTAGAAACGGCTCACTGAAAAGGATTGAGACATGTATGATGCATAGTGACACTATGGGATAGATTCGTGATTTAAGCGACTTTGAAAAAGCATGATTGTAGACAGGAGAAAACATTTCAGAAGCAACAAACCTTCTTGGCTATGCAAGAACAACTCTGTTGAGGGTGTACAATTAGTGGTGCAGAAACAACAAGACAAGCAATCTTCCAGTGGGCGAAAATGCCTGGTTGATGTTTGAGGACAACAGTAGCTAGAGAGGATTGTACAAGGTAACAGATGAGCTCCATTGCATCAAATAACCATGCAGTACAACACTGGTATCAAGAGGAGAATTTCAGCATACACAGCCTGCCACACATTGGTGTAAATGGGTTATAACAGCAGACATCTGCTTCATGTACCTCTCATCTCTGCTAAAATCACAGCAAATTCACCTGCAATGGGCACAGCAGCACTAAACCTGGAACCCTGAGGACTGGAAAACGGTCACCCGGCCCAATGAATGACAATTCCAGTTAATGCACGCTGATGGATGAACCAGAATATGGCATCAATAGTATGAATCAATGGATCCCAGATGCTTAGTGTTAACTGTACAAGCTGCTGTAATGATACAGGATCTATTTTCCTGGTGGGTACTGAGTTCCTTAACACCACTGGAACAGCATTTTGATGCCACAAGGTATCTAAATATCACTGCACACCAGGCACACTCCTATGTACATGATATTTCCTGACAGGGCCACTTCCAGCTGGATAATGCCCCATGCCACGATCACAGTTGTCTCAGGGACATGGCAGTGACTCCAAAGTGCTAAAATGATCCCCACAGTCCTCGGATCTTAACCCAATTGAACACCTATGAGATGAGATTGTGGCAGCCATTTGTAACAGAGATCCTCCTGTAGTGAACATTTGTCAAGTGACGGATTCCATCGCATCAGCTTGGCTGAACATACCTGTAGAACGATATCAGCACCTCATTGAATCCATGCCACATGAAATCAAGGTTGGTTTGAAGGCCAAGGATGGCCCAACATGTTATTAGGCAGGCATTCTTCATAATTTGCTACTTCAGTGTATTATACTATTAACCTGACAGCATGCTCAAATTTGGTTAAATTTATTTCTATTGAAGAAAAATCTATCACTTTTGTAGCACTTATAGCTATTTTCATCATTTTAAACAGGAATTATTTTTAAAATTCACTCTTCACACAGGAATGAACTACCTGCATTGCAAAGTGGGGTATCACTGTAGCTGTTTCAAAACAGTTTTAAAAGTAGGTGGAGAAAATCATAAATCAACAAGAATGAGTATTGTAACAAAATGATTGTAATGATGCACATCATGTACTTTTTAACATATGTTTTTCATGATCATTAAAGATCAGTAAAACTTACAGAATGTTTCAAGTCTTTCTTGAACAGATCAACAAGTTTTACATTATTTGCCCATTCACTTCCATGTTCCTGAATTGCTTTCTAAAAATGAAAAAGAAAAGTGCAAAAATGTACAGTGCATCAGGTAGAATTCTTAATAATTTTAAAGAAACATTCTTTCACATATTTTTGGCAAGATTTGCTCGAGTACCTTGTTAACTATAAATCTGCAATTAAAACATAATATATTAACTAAAAAAACATAAGATTACATAAATAAGTTGTATTTTCTGTGTCACAAACTCAATTATTTAAAATTATTTCCATCCTTTTTATATGTGAATTTTATAATGCCTGCATAAAAGGCTATTTTTGAAAAATTACAATTAGAACTTTTTATGTGAGGTACATCATAAATGAGTCCCCCCCCTTGCATGATTACATTCTTTAAAACCCTTGGATTAATGTCAAAAGATTAAATGAAAATATATAATAAAAGGTAAATAACAGAAAAATTGTATTTCCAATAGGAAGATAAGTGATATTTTGTTGAATTAAAATCTTGTATCACTGAAAATCAGAAAAATTAACATAACAAAAGATATGATTGAACAGTTAAATTAAAAACCATCTTCATAGATGCCAATCTCTAAAAGTAGTTTTCAGTAACCAACATCTTTGTTTTTCAGTAATTTTCCATAATCCAGTCCACAGCAGTAAATTTGAGTATTTAACATGGCAACAAATTCCAGTTTATTACAGCTATTAGAAGAAAAATATATTTAATACACAATTATTTGGCAGTGGAAAAATTAAAAATACTGTCTATCGGAAAAATATAAAATATTACCTCCACACATGAAAAAAAATTATTCCTTGGAATGTTGGCCAAATTATTCCAATAATAAAATGGAATTTTCCCCATTTTTTCATATGTTATCATAACGGGATAGAGTTTATTTGCCAGAGCATCATTACTTCCATTAGTAGATGGAGAAATGAGATTTTTTTGGATGTCAGATACAATGTTCAGTGAACGAACCACTGGCCATGTGCTGAATTAATACTGTTGTCTGTGTCTTGAACAAATGAGCAGTCTCTGTGGTACATTTCTGGGAAACACTGTTGCTTTTTAGATAAAGAAGGTTGGCCTCAAGAATGCTTCATCTCTCTCTCTCTATCTATCTATATCATCATCATCATCATCATTGTCAACCATTATCAATCCACTGCTGGACGAAGGTCTCCCCAAGTTTCCTCCACAACGGTCTGTCTTGTGCCAGTCTCCTCCATGTCACTCCCGCATACTTTCGAATTTCATCCACCCATCTTCCATGTGGTCTTCTTCTGGGTCTTTTCCTGTCCCTTGGAATCCAATCTAAAATTTCGGCTGTCCATCGATGGTCTGTTCTTCTGGCAGTATGTCCAGCCCATTGCCATTTCAGGGATTTAACTCTGATCATGATGTCTTCCACTCTTGTCATTTTTCGGATCCACGTGTTCCTCTTCTTATCTCTCCTGGTTACACCAAGCATGCACCTCTCCATGCTTCTTTGAGTTGTCTGCAGCCTTTGTATGTCTCTTTTAGTTAAGGTCCACGTCTCTGCCCCATACGTAAGCACTGGAAGGATGCATTGATCAAACACTTTTCTTTTAAGACATAATGGCATATTGCTCTTGAAAATTATGCTGTTTCTTCCAAAAGCTCTCCAGGCAAGTTTTGTACGCCGATTAATTTCTTCATCAATGTGACCCTCACTTGATATCTGCTGTCCAAGATAAACGTATGTGTCTGTTATCTCCAGCTTTTCTCCATCAATCGATAAATCTTCATTTCTTGTAAAAGCATTGAACATCACTTTTGTCTTCTGAAAGTTCATTTTTAATCCCATTTCTTTACTCTTGTCAGCAAGTTCCTGGATCATACTCTGCAGCTCAGATGGGGTAGTTGCAAAAATGACTACGTCATCAGCAAAACGAAGGTGGGTTAGATAATCTCCATTAATCTTTATCCCCTTGTTTTCCCAGCTCAGCGACTGAAAAACACCCTCCAATGTGGCATTAAAGAGCTTCGGAGATATGGTGTCACCTTGTCTCACTCCCTTTCCAATTTTTACGTGTGTTGTATTTTCAAACAGCCTAATCTTTGCACTTGCATTTTCATAGATGTTATTAATAATATTAATGTATGCATCTTCAATACCGCAAAAACCTGAAAACCTGCGGTATCTATCTATATATATATATATATTCAGCTCCTGCCCCATGACCAAGAGGATCATGGAATTACCATCAACTTTTCAGGGTACCTCATGAAATGTGCAACACATTACCAAAAATGCTATGGCAGAGCTGCCAACTTTTTAAAACCAAAAACTGGGACATCAACGTGCATTCAGCAATACATAAATTTACAATTTATAAATACAATTATATATTATAGGTTCAAGACCCCCCCCCCACCACCACCACCACCACCACCGCCCAAAATAAAAGCAGCTTCTCTTTAGTTTTGTATCAATCTAGAGAATGACTCAAATGACAAGGGAGAAACTGAAATTCTGCAAATTCACAGAAGCATCTCATGTATGAGTAAGAAGTGACTAAGAAATCATAAACACGAATTTTATGGAAAATTAAATGTGAAAAATCGATACTGCGTTGCTTACTCTGCGGTGAAACACCAACAGATTAAATACTGATCTAGAAATTTAATTTTGTTTACAAGAGAAAGGGGTGAAAATAACTGCTCTATCGATTAGTTTTGAAGTATGTATTAGAAATAGAGAAACATGCATTTTGTCAGAAAAAATTCTTAAAAAAATACAAAGTCTTTCCTTTCCACTATTACCGAAGATATTAAAACCAAGGAACGTGATTACACACACACACACACAGAAGACATAATAAATAAAAATAGGCCTAAGAAATAAAATAAAAATAAATAAAAAATAAAAATATAATCAGGCAGAGAAAAAAATAAAGTTGGAAAAATTTAATATGTGGAAACAGAAAATGATGCAACATTCTCACTGCTGCTACAGCAGTCATTTTCAGTGCGCGTTTGCAAACATTTGGGAGATTTGCCAATTTTTTTCCAGTTTTTTTCAATTAAAACAACTTAAAAATACGAAAATAAGCTTTAAACAGATGTTTAATAACATTATTGCACTGAGATTTTCATAGCCCATAGCCAGCTGATGATTTCCATAGTAACTACACAAAATCTATAGCACTTGGGAGTCTTAATTTTTCTTCCAACCACATGGTCTTACTCAGCGTCAAATGGAACGGTGTGCATGGAGAATTTACTGTGCCAAAGTCCCGATGATGATGATGGGGCACAGTGATTCTGCAGCACATGGCACAAAATCTGCTTTTTGTGTAGCAGGATGGTGCAAGATTTTTGTTTTGGAGCACATTGGTGCACCCATCACTGGCCGAGACACCGCAGAAGCATTGGAGGTGTGACGTCATAAACCAGTACTTCAACTTTCCAAGCCAATGACTGTCTTGCTACCATTGTAGGGCTCATGACCTGGGCGCTTGAAATATCATGGATTAACAAAAAGATATTTGTCTCCATTCATTACAGACTCCCACAGCCAGTGCTGACACTGGAGAAAAATGATCACTGATATCATTAATGAGAGAAAAAATAATACTATGCATACCAAATAAGAAAAAATAAAAGAAAGCCACACAACTAGATTTTTTGTAGAAAACTAGGATTTCCAAAAAATATTTTCAAAATCAAACAGAATCCAGGTAAACCAGGACACTTGGCAGCTCTGTCATGGGTATCATAAAAAAAATACAGTAAACTTGATACATACACAACTTTCACCAGCCGAAAACAGTAGCAGCCATGATTTCTGCATTAAGACTGCATGAAACTCCTGCTCACAAAACTAACGTCCTGTGTTTAAATCTTTCATTTATTAAAACAACTTATGCATGCATGCACACATACTTACATACCACTAATCTGTTCTCTGAGATTCAGAGGTTAGATCCACAAAGAAATACAAATTACCATATAAATTTGATTATTTACTTCTATTGCCATATCAAACTTCTCCATTTACAGCGATCTTGACACACAACTCTGGCTTCACTGATTTAACGCATTTCTCCAGCACACAAACTGTTTTTTCTGTAGTACCCAGGTTTCACTGCCATACATCAGAGTAGGAATAATTACACTTTCATGCACGGCCATGCAAGACTCTTGAGAACCCATCATTCCTGTGAAAACCTCCCAAAGCAGGATGTTGTCAGACAGCTACTGGTACCATCCAATTTTTATTTCTCAACAGTCACCCTCTAAATTGAAACCCTTATCGTATCGGTGTATGAGATTTTGTATCCCTGCATCAAAGAAAAACTGATCAAAAGCACAAGGACATTCATTCTGTGTCGAATACCAATGAAATGGCCATTTTTAACCTGACCCCTTTTGATTTCCTTGAAATTTGTTGTGATTGTTGGGCATGTAGACTTATACGTAAATCCCAAGTTTTAGCCCTGTCCAACCACAGGGTTTCAAATTACATGACTTTGAAAATTAGAAAATCATGACCTCCAGATAATCTTTGAGTAGTTTTATCTTGTTACCTAATTGGGCTCCAGAAGATTGAAATTAGTGTCTTTTTACAGCGTTCAATGAGTTTTTAAATCATGTGCTGGAAAAGGAAAAAAAAAATTAGGTTGACCTTTTCAAGGTCACAGAAATAACCTTTGACTTGATTCTTTTAAAAACTGTAATTTTAAAATTTTGAAAACAATTACATGGCATTGTTAGACTTTTGAGCTCTGATAACTCAAAAAAGAGCTCTGATAACTCCTGTGCCTCACGCCATAATACTCAGTTAATGAAACTATGTCTTTGCACTTAAAAATTTGTTAATAACAAACATTAATAAATTTTAGTGTCTCTCAGAGGTAGGCAAGATTTATATAACTTTTTTTCTGAAATGTACATACTTTGCTTGGCATGCGGAAAAAAATTGGTAGTGACATGCTGATTAGAAACAGAGCTAGGAATTTTTTTTCTCAAATACTGCCCTTAAAAGTTGAGTCTCGGAAACAGTGCGCAATTTTTCAAAACTTTGACATTTTATATCTCAGAAACTATGTGGTCCAGAGAGCAAAATATTTACATTGATTAGTAACTTGGTGGAAGTAACAGAAGTTTCACAAATATCTGAGTTCATGGGTGTCATTGCAAAATTAGCTGGGTGATCTGACATGGAATGACCCAACAACATTACCATTATTTGCACCACATTTCCTTCAAAATAGTGTCCTAGGGCAGCTACATATATTTGGCAACATTTATAAAAGCTGTTTGAAGCATTCCTAGAATCCATTATTTGAAACCTCTTTTAGCAGTGCCTTTGCTACATTTTTGATGATGTCCTCAACACTCAAGAATTGTTATCTTTTTAGGGCAGATTTCAATTGCAGAAACAAATAAAAATCAGGTGGTGCCAAGTCAGCAGAATAGGGAGGATGCTTCAGTTACATATAGCATTGTGCTTAGCGAATTACTGTTCGACCAATACTGGTCAATTGTGTTTCTTGTTCAGGAGTCAGCATTTCTGGAACCAAGTGTTGACAAACATAATGTATGTTCAAATCACTGTGGAGAATGCTGTGAACACTTCCATCTGATATTCCTTTACAGCTTATCTTCGGTCACATCATACAATGCTGTGTAAGCACTCAATCTTTTCAGCAGTCAAAAAGGTACACAGGTACCTGCTACACGGATTGTCAATGACATTCACATGGCCATCAAGGATATGCTTATGCCACACTTAAACTTGAGTTCTTCATTGCCATTTCACCATATGTTTGCTGAAGCATAGCTAATGTCTTTGATGGTGATTTTAGAAGCAAAACATATAATTTGATGTTTGCACATTGCTCAGTTGCCAACATTTCCCACTGCAACATTACTAAATGCACAGTAAACAAATATAAAGTAATGGTACTTCACACAGACAGTAAACTGGATGGTACCAGTAGCTGTCAGACAATGTCTTGAGTGCTGCCAATGCCTGAAACCAAAAAATCCCTCACATGATTCTTCATTCCCACAGTTGAGGATGCTTCTGGGAATTTTTTGAACCTATCTTGTAATGTAAAATTAAATACAAAATTACTATCCTACAAATGTTGCGCTGGCTCATTTTGGGCCTTCATACATAATTATGAGATTGAAATGAAATAAACTGCACAGAATGCAGGAGATAAATACATACAGAAAAAATATATAATGAAAGCAAAGTTTACTATCCTACAAATTAACTTCAATAACTTGATATTTTGGAAAGGAAACAACTGACTTACTTTGAAGTACATTGGAGCTGAATCTTCAATGTCTTTGGGCACAGGGAAGCATTCAATAACTAAATGAGGGCTATACCTCAGATTCATACTTGTTTCTACAAAGATGACACATTGGTCTAGTTCTTTGAACATATTTATGACTGTCTTTTTTAAGTTCTGAAAGAAGAAAAGAGACATTCTACAATTTTTTACATGATACATATGACATAAGATAAATACAGTAATAATGCCTGAATTGAAGTTTACTATGACAGAATAAGGATTCCTTCAAAAGTTAACCTGCATCAAAATTATATTTTACAGACTTTGAAATCCCAAAGTTTCATGAAAACTTTTGCTGACTGAACAACACATTTCCTCACATTTATCAGTGTATTTACAAGTTTTCTTATAATAATACTTAGGTTATTTGGATATCAACCTTCAGTGGGCTGTGAAGAAAACAAGCAATGAGAACAAAATATTTTATTGTATACAAAACATACTTGCAGGTCTAGCCTCTAGCCTATTGCTCAACAGAGTCACCCTCTAAATTGAGACCCTAATCGTATCAGTGTACGAGCTTTTGTATTCCTGCATCAAAGAAGGTTACTACCTGGGAGCTCAGCCATGAATGTGCACCATTCTTCTACTCCTTACTGTCACTGAAATGCTGTGATCCCAACCAGGTTTTCATGTGGGTAAAAAGGTGACGATCGCTCGGTGCCAGGTCCGACCTATATGTAGGGTGATCAAATACTGCCCAACCAAACGTCTCCAGCAGCGCTCGTGTGTGGCCATGCACTATCATGGAAGAGCACAACATCTGACATCAGCATTCCTCTCCTTTTATTCTGAATTGCCCTGCACAATTTTCTTGGTATTTCACAGTACCTATCTGCCATAATTGTGGTTCCTGGTTTCATGCAGTCCATCAGATGCAATCCTTTCCGATCCCAGAAAATGGTTAGCATCAGCTTTTTAACATTTGTTTGCATTCTAGTCGCACATTTTGGTATTAACCGAATCGTACCATTATACATGGAACATATATAGTATCTGAAACAATCATTTGATGTTTCTGAATATTTCTCTTTCACACGTTATGTTCTGTGAAAGTTCGACCGGCTGATAAGTAACGTCCAACGGTGAAAATTATTTATGTGTCAATTGACCATTATAGTTAAAAAATACATATTAAGTGTATTAATGCTTACCACTTGAGAACTGCCCCGCCTTCCTTTGTTGTCAGTAGTAGCCACGGTTCTTCCGGTTCATCGTTCTTATCAAAACAAGGTTAGGCTTATGTCGTGGCTAGGTCTGTTGCACAAGAATATCGGTACATGCTTAGTTCTGTCGTCTTTCGTAAAAACATTGAGATGAACATCAGGGCGATAGATATTTGAAGGTGGTGAAAAAATATATGGAATTTGTACGCTGTTGAATGGGCTCAAACGAAATGGAATGACTTGAACACAAAGGATAGCGAATGGGCTTCGAATTTAACATTAAAAGAACGCTTATAGAAGTTAAAAACCTGTATTGAAAGATGATGAAATAAAATAAAATGAAGTAGTCACAATAAAATTCATGCAAAGAATAAAAGATTGGTACCACACCATCGACATTCCGGACGCGTTTCGGCACACATATATCGTGGCCATTCTCAAGGTTGTTGACTCTGCAATAAACTCCAAGGTCTGTCCCATCGTTCCACTATAGCCAACCTTACTTCGTCAGTTATCATTTGCGTCACATATATTGGAGGTCCCGCAATCTGGTGTTCGTCTAGTTCTTAATCTATGTTGGTAAATTTTTTATTGCTTATCACGGATGGATTGATGTTTTTCGTGCTCAATTACATTCTTCCATGCACTGGATAATTCAACTGGAGTATTTGAATTGCAATTATTCTCCTTGGTCTTTTCAATTAATACAGCCTCGGCTGTGAGGATCTTTCTATGGGTGTTATGAGATGTTAACAGTTTCATGTTGTTCCAATCGGGGACAGCATTATTATCTTGGCAACATTGAATGAGCGATGTTAGCGTTTCGTTTTTGTCCAGTTACCAAGATGTTCTCTCAATCGAGATTTTATATTTCATTTTGTGCTACCAATGTATATTGATTTGTTGTGTGAGGAATCGTTGTTGAATATTGGAATTTGATACACACCAGCTTCATTTAGTATAGTGATATTGTCAGTATTTCTCTGAAGTGTTCTGCTATTATCAGTGACTGTATCAGCAATAAGTAGATTAGCCTCATTACATTCCTTTTTAATAATTCGAGATATTGGTGGACAATAAGGAAGTTTTCCACAAAACTTTTTTTGGTCACTAATTGGCTGGTTTGGTTTCTTTCTGCTATTAATAGACTGATGGTATATGTGGTTGATTATATTGCTATTATATCCGAAATTTATGGCGAGGTCACTAATCCATTTAATTTCGTTATTGCTTGCTGGTTAGATGACATTGTGATGGCTTTTCTAATGAAATATCTAAAGGCTGCCATCTTATATTTCCATGGATGATTGGATTGAAATGGTATAATGTTAGGCACATATGAAGGCTTACGATACACCTAATGTTCAATTTGTCTATTGTTGTTGATTAGCAAAATGTCGAGGAACGGTAATTGGCTGTTATTTTCCCCATTCGGTTGTCAATTTAATGGTTGGATAAAAGCTTTAGTATGATGATGTGAAATCTTCAAGTTCTTGTTTGGTATGGCTCCAAAAGACAAGGATATCGTCAACATATCGAATGAATAGGTCGGGTTTTTTTTTATATCACAGTAGTTCCCATTGAAAAGTTTATGCTTGATGTCTTGTAAAATTACCTCCGCAAAAAGGCCGGCGAGGTTAAAGAGTTGTAAATTAAACAAGTTTAGAGAGTTGTAAATTTCTTCACATAATTTTACAACTCTTTAAACTTGTTTTGTCATACAAAACATTGTACAGAACTCCTAAGAAGGCATGAAAATTGTTCTATCCTCAAATAGGAACTAAACTCGCAGGCTAGCCAGAAGAACTTATTTCCCAATTACTGAAGTACAACAAACCTTCACATAGCATGATTCTGCAAACTGTAACTTATACTGCAGAAGCATTTTTCATGTCAAGTAAATTATCCAACAAGCAACATCACATAAAAATTTGATGTACTATACCTTTCACCATACTTTTATACAGGCATTAGAAGTAGTTCTTCACTGCCATTTTTTAAAAACAGAATTAAAAAAGAAAAAAAAAAAGAATTATTAGGATCCACATTCCCACACAACAAGCAGCTAATTCAATAAAATGCTACAACCCAATTTTTTTTTACAATTTACGAGTATTTTGATGTAATATAACACATACTTTAATTTTAATTAGGCTGGCTTTGTTGATACAGCTTGTTTAGAACACTTAGCCATGCATACACTCTTAAAGACATCCAAACACCAATTTCCAGAAAAACAAAACTAGAGTAATAAACCAAAGTTCACATACAGTCAAG